>JAJHSJ010000005.1:69405672-69740257 GCA_021015155.1 Magnolia officinalis
TTTGATGTATATAAAGCCCATGTTACGAGGCCCATTGTGATGTTTTCAAAATCCCATGGGATATGGCCCATTGCAATGTACATAAGGCCCATTAGTGCGGCCCACTTGATTAATGTAAGGCCCATATGAGGCGGCCCATTTTATGTATCTAAGGCCTTTGGGTCGAGGCCCAATAAGGTGTATGTATGTCCATTGCAATGTGCGATTCCCTATGATTTTTGTAATGATATTTTGTAGCGGGCCATGCCTTGGGAGAATAATGTTGGTTTGACCTCCACGTTGTATGAATAATGTTGGTTAAATGTCCGCATTATAACCCTACCTAGGGCCCATTAGTAGGCCCACATTTGTTGATAGTTCACCACTTTATAACATGCTTAGTATAGCT
Organism: Magnolia officinalis; assembly: GCA_021015155.1. Classification (NCBI taxonomy): domain Eukaryota; kingdom Viridiplantae; phylum Streptophyta; class Magnoliopsida; order Magnoliales; family Magnoliaceae; genus Magnolia; species Magnolia officinalis. The sequence goes on from JAJHSJ010000005.1 coordinate 69,406,061, forward strand.
CCATGATTCATACCCATACGCATCATTTGTATGCTTGATATGAGGAATGTTTGATCATAACATAAGCCGTTGGGCTGAGACATTTACGGGACTCCTTATGAGACAGAGTGCCCCACATGATCGCGTGGTACGCGTGAGATTGCTGCATGATTGTACGGTGTGAATCATGCATCTCGCATATGTGTGACTTGATCACTGCACGCCCTAGCGACATCAGGGCTGTGGCTCCATAGGCACATCGTGGATGGCCGTATCGGATACCGAAATACTTTGTTCTAGCGCCGTGGGCACTTAGGATGTCCTTGGGTGAAAGTCCCAGAACCTTTTTGGTACCAGGAGATGCTCCAACGTCTAGACCGAGTGGATACACGAGCGCCCGAGTGCCGAATACCAGTAGGCCGCGTCTCCCACTGTGTTGTGGTCGGTTGGAAAGGGGTGTGGCCTTATCCGCCTGAGTGAGGGGGCTATAAGCTAGGCTGAGTTTGACCAGCTTGCAAATGTGTCCGCTATCGACGAGCCAGGTAGGTATTGGCAGACTACTGGTCAGGCGGATAGTGTGGTCTCTTCCACTTGCTTGACTGTGCAGCTAGGGAGGAGACAGTCAGTGTGAGGTGTATTAGACCCCGATGATATCCAGAGAGGAACTGTACTGATATGTGTACATGATGAGGACTGACATGCTTGTATTGCATCTCGCATATGGCATTCGGCTACGTAAGCCTTGCATTGCGTCGGTATGGCCGATTGCATTCACGTTTCGCATCGCATGGCCTTGGTATGGCCGATTCATTCATGCCTCACATTACATAGCTCTGGTTGTATTCATGGACTTACCGCATATTTCCGCATTACTCTGATATTGTACACTTGGCGTGTTCCTTGTACACACACTTACACCACCCTCTAAGCTTTTATAAGCTTATGCACGACCGTTGCGTGCAGGTAGTGTTGGACAGCAGCAGCGCTGAGGCAGGAGTGTGAATCAGATCATTTTGGAGCCTTTTGACTATACTGTATTTCCCTTCCCGCATTGTACTTAAAAGTTTTTGTTATAGTGGATATGTGGTGTTGTTGTTTGTGACTTGGTTATGCTTGTGGTTATGCTCCATTACAAAAAAAAAAAATCATACTGAAAATCCTCCTTGTGGGATCCCAAGATCGGAAATCTGGCGTATGGGCGCCGGAAGCCGAGAATGGGGTACTACGGAGGCTGTCGGCGCCGAATTCGGCGATCGGGAATTTTGTGAGCCCGGTTTCCGAGTTTGGGACGTGACATTGGCAAAGGTATAACAAGTGATATTGACTAAAGAGTGAATTGCATGGGAGAACCAATCAGATAGATGTATACAGGTGAAATCATTTTAAAACATCATCATTTTCATAACCTATGGATGCAGAAAGTAGAGCAGTGATATAATAGTTTAGAATAGCCGTTAAGAAGCAACACATGCAATCCATAACATGGTAAGCTAGGGGAAAGGTAATACACATATGACACAATTAAATATTATATTTGGCAAAAAAAATATAACTGCCCCAGTCAGCAGTGCATCCCAACCAACAAAACAAACTTTCCAGTTCTAACCAAAATAACCAAGCCCATGTATGGGCACCCAAAAGTAACTAACATTAGCCCAACTGTGGGCATATACAAAACAACAAGAAACTGTCTTTGTCTCAGAAAGGTTGTCATACACACCAATGATAAAGTGTGTATGATAGCATGCATGACCGGCCTTACGGAGTAGAATGAGATGGCATCGTGTCGTCTTGTCGGCATGTCAGCAGATCCACCAGCTGTTGTACAGACTGCTGCACTTTCTGGACGACGCGCTCCAAAACTGTCAACTGGTCACGTACAAAATGAATATCTCTCTGGATTACCCCGATTCTGTCCATTTTGAACCTCTTGCCATACTTGGCTAATGATGTGGACGGGGCTGGATCAGGTCCAGGAGGTGCATCTTCAGCCATTTCCGCCCCTTCCATGGGATCACCACCTCCTCCTTCAACTTCTTCCGCCTGGATTTCTTCCTCCGGGTTCTCCTTGTATTCATGAAACTCCAAGTCCATTCTCCGGATATTTCTTTTATTGAAAACTTGGAGCGGGAATACTGGATCAATAGTTGATGGGAACCCGATTTTGTTGCATATCATATGATAATCCAGGGGTACGGTAGATGGAGGTCTCTAGATGTGTGGATGGCGTTTACCAACTGAGAGACAATCAGAGATGGAAGGCAGATCTTTGACCCACTAGCAACTGAGTAGACGATCATGGTCATAAGCCCGGTGAGGTCAGATCTGTTGGTACTTCTAGGATAGATGTTAGTTGTGAAGATACCATGCAAGATCCGAAACTTGGGTTCCATATACCTGGACTTTAATGCATTCCCTTGATACCAAGGGATGTCCCTACCATTGTAGAGGTATTTTGTGACCTTGGATAGAATGTCCATGTCATCAAGATTCATTTCTGGGATACCTTCTGGGGCCATGTTGAGTCCGATGGCTTCAGCTATTGTAGCTAGTGTGATAAATGCATCATCACCTCCCAATGATACCATGAAGGAAGGAGGATCAGCCACCGGTGAATGACACGCGGCAAGAAAATTTCGTGTTCTCTCAAGTTGGCATGGCCCACCAAAATTCAGAATGGGCAGCCAATCTATTGCGGCAAACAGGGGTTCCAATTTGTATGGTTTGATGCATTCCCTGTCAACCCTTCTCTCTTGAATAAGTTTATTGCCCATATATTTTGGTGGTCGTGAACTTGCTCCAGTCGGAGGAGGTGGTGCCGGAGATTCGGTTTGGGATCCACCTCGTGAAGTCTGTGATCTTTGCCTAGTGGGGTCCCACTTTTCGGGGCCCTCACCCTTTCTCTAAAGGCGAGGACTTTTTGTCAGGTAGATCTTAAAGACTCCCCTAGACCGGATGCTACACCTTTGTCTTTACCCATGTGACAGATAGAGTATTAAACAATTTGAGAAAGACGAAAAAAAAAAAAATGACAAAATGACAAATACCCAAAAGAGAATGGACTCTTGACGTGTTAGAAGGGTATTACCCGATTTGTGGAATGATGTTAGCAATTCGACGTGGCTCCAACTGATTTGGTCGAGAGAATCGAGCAGAGGGAGTAACAGTGAAACCCTTTGGAAAAAAATTGACCCCCTTTTTCGTTTCACTCGCTTTTATCGGGCGGCATCTTTCGATATGATCGATCGTTGTTTCGATAATATCGAGAGATTGCTTATCGATACCATCGAGTCTGTCTTCGATATCATTCTTGGCCACCTGTCAATCCGTATTCTAAGGAATCATCGATAATATCGACCCTCTACCGATTTAATTGAAAATGTCCTATCGATAGTCTAATCGCCGATGAATGATTCTATATTTTCAAACGATCCTTCAAGTATGCTCTTAATATTTCTATGAAACAACAGTATACTTGGCAAGATTATGTACAATCACTGTACACAACAAAATTATAAACATATAAAATGTTTATATACAAAAGATTGAGGTAAGGGACCTCAGATTTATCATTGCAAGCTCAAATAAAAAAAATCTCATTGTAGCACATGTTCAGATCTTGCAACATGATCTGTACTACTTCTTCTTACCCATTTACTTTTGTTAACCAATTTGGGTGATGATGCACAGGCATTTCTATCCACATTCCCAAGAAGACTTTTGACTTTTTGTATTTCTCTGATTAATAAATTTGTATGTTTCTGACCAGAGTTGGGTTGAGTCCTCTTCGGTGTTATGCATTCAAATTTACAATGACCTGAATCACCACACAAATGACATACTAGAGTTGTTCTGATTTTACTTCTAGAAGCAGCAGATTTTTCATTTTTGGGAGCTGCATTTCCAGTCTTTGATTTATGTTTTTCATATCCAAGCCCGCTTTTATCCTTTCCAGGTCTTCCCATTCTTAACAGTTTTTCCAGCTTTTCGCCACTTTGGGAAAACTTGTAGTTTATCTTGGCTATCTTCTTGGATTCTTTTAAATCAAACAGGAGTATATGATTTTCATTTTGAAGAAGCATATTTTTGTCTTTTAATTGCTCAAACAATTTGTTTAGTTTTTCAGACTCGTTTTTAAGAAGAGTATTGACTTGTTCGAGTCTATCATTATCTGAGTGATATTGTTGTAGATCATTGATTAAATGTGTATTGATATCTAGAGTTTTATCCAATTCTTTTTGCAGCATTTCCTTTTTGTTCTCAGATATACCAAGTCTTTTAAGAATGTTGATGCTATGAATATAAAGCTGATTATAAGCATCTTGTAACTTGTTTTGTTCATCTTCTTCTCTTTCTTCATTATCGGATGGAAATGATTCCGTGTCTTACTGTTCTTTTTCGTTCTCAGATTCAGTGGGAATGATCGAAGCAGTGGAGACCATGGGAATTTTCAGTGATTTCTGATCTTCATTGCTTTCTGAGTCACTAGATTCTGAATTTGACTCATCCGTATCATCCCACGTGGCGGCCATTGCCTTGCCCTTGGTTTTTCTGTTTAGGCATTCGGTAGATAGGTGTCCATACTCTCGACAGGCATAGCATTGTGGTTCTTTGGTCTTTTTGCCAAATTTTCCTGCAGAGAGTTTGTTATCCACCTTTCTCCCTCTAGGGGGACGGCCGCGATTCTTTTGAAAGATTCTCCTGAATTTTTGTGCCAGCAAGGCCACTTTCTCATCATCATCCTCTCTTTCACTTTCACTGTCCTCATGTGTTATTTTCTTTGAAGTTTTTAGAACAGTGTTTTTGGATTTTTGGGATTGAGTGAAGTGTAGTTCAAAAGTTTGTATGGAACCTACTAATTCTTCTACTTTCATCTCGTCTATGTTCCTACACTCCTCTATTGTTATTACCTTGGGATTAAACCGTTCCGGTAGGGATCTTAGAATTTTCCTACAAATTTTCGGTACCGGAACTTTGTCTCCCAATCCACCCATGGAGTTGCAGATAATATTTAGCTTTGTAAAGAACTCCATAAATGTCTCATGCTCCTCCATTCTGAGACTTTTGAACTGTAAGGTCAATAGTTGAAGTTTGGACCTCTTCACAGTACTTGTGCCTTCATGGGTTATTTCCAGTAAATCCCATGCTTCTTTTGATGTCCCACACATGCTTATTTGATTGAAAATATCCTGGGACATAGCACATTAGATAGCATTCATAGCCTTGGCTTCAGATGTTTTCCTTTCTTTGTCGAATGCTGTCCACTTTTCTTTGGGTTTGGGCTTTGTGATTGTTGTGCCACTATCAAGTATAATTTGTTCAATAGGTGGCACATATCCGCTTTCAACTATATCCCAAACGTCATGATCCAAAGATCTCAGAAAGTAGTGCATCCTAGCCTTCTAGTATGCATAATTTGAGCCTTCAAATACTGGAGGCCTGGTGACTGATGAGCCCTCTCCTTTGGCCATATTCCCAACTTCAGTCAAGATCACTCTCTAGGCGGTGAAGCCCTTAAAGAGAGACCCACTCTGATACTAATTGAAATAGCGGTGAAGACTGTTCGAGTTGAAGTCGGAATATGCCAATATCTCCTAGAGGGGGGTGAATAGGACTTTTTAAAGATTTATGAGTTATATTAAAAATCTTATCACTCTAATCTTATCATGTATGTAATTTTCAGGATTACTCAAATGTAACTCTACTAGCTTCCAAGCCAGGTAGAGGATCCAATCACAAACTAATCAAGATATTGCAATATGCAACTTAGTCTATGTCGGATGTGACTGTGTAAGTGTGTGAGATGTGATTAGATATATGAATATGAATGCATTGTCATGAATCACACATATAGAAAAGCAATCACAAATACAGTCATTTTATAGTGGTTCGATGATAAGTCTACTCCACTCCCAGCTGCCGCACTCAACCCTTGAGTGTACCGAATTTCACTAAGGAGGTTTCCCAGGGTTCACCTCAAACCTAAGGTTTTAAATCAGGTTCACCTTCAACCTTTACACGGAGGTTTCTACTCGGTTCACCTCTAACCCTGGAGTTTTACTGGTTCACTCCTAACCAGATGTTTATACTCTCCATAGTTGAAGTTTGGACCTCTTCACAGTACTTGTGCCTTCATGGGTTGTTTCCAGTAAATCCCATGCTTCTTTTGATGTCCCGTACATGCTTATTTGATTGAAAATATCCTGGGACATGACACATTAGATAGCATTCATAGCCTTGGCTTCAGATGTTTGCCTTTCTTTGTCGAATGTTGTCCACTTTTCTTTGGGCTTGGGCTTTGTGATTGTTGTGCCACTATCAAGTATAATTTGTTCAATAGGTGGCACATATCCGCTTTCAACTATATCCCAAACGTCATGATCCAAAGATCTCAGAAAGTAGTGTATCCTAGCCTTCCAGTATACATAATTTAAGTCGTCAAATACTAGAAGCCTGGTGACTGATGAGCCCTCTCCTTTGGCCATATTCCCAACTTCAGTCAAGATCACTCTCTAGGCGGTGAAGCCCTTAAAGAGTGACCTGCTCAGATACTAATTAAAATAGCGGTGAAGACCGCTTGAGTTGAAGTCGGAATATGCCAATATCTCCTAGAGGGGGGTGAATAGGACTTTTTAAAGATTTATGAGTTATATTAAAAATCCTATCACTCTAATCCTATCATGTATGCAATTTTCAGGATTACTCAAATGTAACTCTATTAGCTTCCAAGACAGGTAGAGGATCCAATCACAAACTAATCAAGATATAGCAATATGCAACTTAGTCTATGTCGGATGTGACTATGTATGTGTGTGAGATGTGATCAAATATATGAATATGAATGCATTGTCATGAATCACACATATAGAAGAGAAATCATAAACACAGTCATTTTATAGTAGTTCGATGATAAGTCTACTCCACTCCCGGCTGCTGCACTCAACCCTTGAGTGTACCGAATTTCACTAAGGAGGTTTTCCAGGGTTCACCTCAAACCTAAGGTTTTAAATCAGGTTCACCTTCAACCTTTAAATGGAGGTTTCTACTCGGTTCACCTCTAACCCTGGAGTTTTACTGGTTTACTCCTAACCAGATGTTTGTACTCTTCATAGAGCAAGGGTGCACATAACACACCCAGGAGTTTTACTGGTTCACTCCTAACCAGATGTTTATGCTCCCCACAGAGCAAGGGTCCACACAACGCACTGGGGAGTTTTACTAGTTCACTCCTAACCAGATGTTTATGCTCTCCACAGAGCAAGGGTCCACATAAGGCACCCACCACGTACACTCCCGCCGGAGGCCTCCTTGAGGACTTCAAAGGGTGAGAACCACTTAAGACCCAATCCTAGAAAGGAATGATCGCAAGTGTCCTCTTGGACTCTAGATACTTACAGATAAGTTGATGAGTCCCGTTAAGCACAACGCCGAAGATCTCCTCCTCCTTGTTGATGATGAGTCTTCTGCTTCCTTGATCCCCAACACAAAGATATACCAAGACTAGGCTTAGGGTTGGGTCAAGGTTAAGATGGAATCCTACTCTCTAAAGGTTTTCCTATAAGGAAGGTAGAGTAGTTCCAATCTTATGCATTCAAGGCATTCCAGCTTAATGATTTGCCATTAAGGTAGTAGCTGAAGGATCCTTGAATGCGGAAGTTCATTCTCCAATCCACTCTATTGAATATCAATGATGAGGGTGGATTGGAGGATGAACTCCCTCGAGAGAAAGGGCTTAGGCTATAAGATGTAAGTTGAAACACGCAAAAGTTCTCTCTTTTCCCTTTTACAACAACAAAAGACAAGTCCTATATATATAGGCAAAAAGCTCCAATGGATATAAAACGTTACATTTATGACAGAGTTCGATATCATCGAGCAGGTTCGATATCATCGAGCGTATACTCTCGATAGCATCGATGGTTTACTCGATGACTCAGACTCGTTGTCATACACTTTTGAAACTTCTTGCCAATTGGTCGATGAATCGAGACCATGGTCGATGTTATCGGATTTCGAACTCCAATTCCATCGAGGATAGGATCGATCCATCGGCATTTGAAAAATGAGAGAGACTTGACTTTAAAATATTTCAGGATTTCAAGATTGATCGGGGAACCATCGAGATCATCGGAATTTGAATGTCGATGATATCGAGATCAGAGTCGAGGCAACGATAAATACAGCTGATTTATCTTGAGCTTGCTAGACAATTTATGGATTTATTCGATGTAATCGATCTGGTGTCGATATCATCGATATTTGAATATCGATTCTATCGAAGGGCCCCCGATCATAGTTAAGAACAACCTGAAATATCTGTTGTAAGATATGCGCGCCCACGATCGATATCATCGATGGACTTCCAATGTTATCGACATTTGAATTCAGATCATATCGGAAGAGCATCGATGCTATCGAAGACTTTTGAGATTTTCTTTAAAAAACAGGGGCACCGGAAAACTGTCTGTTGATCTTATCGAGCCACTCTCGATGGACTCGAGATTTGAATATCGATGATATCGATAGGTGTATCGATACATCGATAATTCATCCAGATATGTTATGAAGTTGCTGGACATATTTGTACTTATATTGATGATATCGATATGTGTATCGATACATCGATAAATCCGTCCAGATGAATATTTAGTTGCTGGACACTTTTGGTCCTCTCATCGATAATATCGTTAAGGTATCGAGGACATTGACAGAATAGGTCAATCATATCGAGGGTGTTTCAATAAGATCGACAAAGCGAGAAAAACATAGAGATTTTTCTATTTTGAAAAAGTTTTCTCACCTCGAAAACCCTACGATGTCTATCTTGTTTTAAAGGTTTTAATCACCTGGTGTTTCGGGACATGGGATGTGAGGCTATGATTTACCTATTGTGAGCTTCCTCACATCCATTTGAGCTATGAAATAATCTTCCTATCAAGTTCTGTAGCCAGTCTGACTTACCATTCACGTAACTTGACAAACTAAGGCACAAGTAGGTGCACTTTAAGTTTATGGGACTCCTTGATATGCAAATGATTGATGAATGATTGGACTATGTGAATCATGCATCTTGCATTGTGTGATTATGATTACTATTCGCCATAGCGACATCAGGGATGTAGCCTCCACAGATATGGCATGGATGGCAGGATTGGATATCGAAAATACTGTTTAAGCACGGGGACGCAAAGGATGTCCTGGGATGAAAGTCCCCAAACCGTTATGGTACCATGGAGGATGCTCCAATGCCTAGTCCGAAAGGATGTATGAGCGCATGATCGGTTGGAAGGGGGTGTGGCCTTACCCGACCAAGGGTAGGGGGCAATGCTAAGCTGAGTATGACCAGTTCGTAAATGGGTCTGTTACCGACGTGCCGGGTAGATATTGGCAAACTGCTAGTCAGGTGGGTAGTAAAGTCTCTTCCGTTTGCACTGTTGTACGTCCAGTGTAGGGCGGCAATGTGGTGTATAGTGTATTAGACCCCGGTGATATCCTAGAGATGAGTTGTATGATTATGTGGATTCAGATGAGGATTGGTATGTTTGAGTTGCATCTCGCATCGTATGGCTTTGGTATGGCTGATAGCAATTATGCCTTGCATCGCATGGCCTTGGTATGCCCGATAGCATTCATGCCTTACATCGCATAGCCTTGGTGCGGCTGGTAGTATTCATGGATTCGCCAGCATATTCCACATTACTCTAATATTGCATTCTGAGCACAATTATATTGCGCACACACTTACACTACCCTTTAAGCTTTCTATAAGCTTATGCACGATTGATGCGTGCAGGTGACACTAGGCCGTAGCTGGGCAGGAGTAGGAGTGTGCCGCAGAGCTTCAGGAGTTTTTTGTCATTTTCATCATTGTATTTTCCTTTATGCACATTGTATCTTAAAGTTTTTTTTTTATCATAATGGACTTTGAGATGGTATTCTTGTGGTTATTGTTCATAGGTTATGCTATGGTTATGCTTATGATGGAACAGATTCATGTTAAAAATCCTCCTTGTAGGATTCTAGGATTGGAACCTGGCATATGGGTGTTGGGAGCCTAGAATGGGGTACTACGGAGGCTGTCGGCACCGGATTCGATGATCCAGAATTTTGTGCCCGATTTTCGAGTTTGGGGCCTGACAGGAGTTGGTATTAGAGCATAACTTGGGAATAACTGAGGATAACATCACATATCTGCTACGAGCTTAGGACGAGTAGGTCCCGAGTGCATATCTTTCTGATTTGGTTCCCTAACGTCTAAGCCTTCGAGGGTTCTCAAGGCTGATAGGCACCTTTGTTCTTTGCTGTAGACCATGCCGCCTAGACGAGGTATGCGAGGCACGGGAGGCACACGAGGCACACGAGGTGCCCGAGGTACCCGAGCGGCTCCCGCTCCACCACTTAAGGATCTCATTCCTCCACTGAGGTTCTTATTCCACCTCCCACAATCCCCGTTCCCTCGTCGGAGTCTCCTGTTCCCGCGCCCAGAGACCCATGCAGATCCTACGCCCTCACCTGAGACCAGCGCAGCCCTTACCAGACTAGTTGATGTAGAGCAGTTGCAGCAGATGCTTCAGGCAGTGACAGCCGCCCTCCAGGGGCAGGGCAGGTGCCCCGCGAAGACCCTGGAGCAGACAGAGCAAGAGTGCGCGAACACCTTGTTGAAAGAGTTCCTTCGGCTCTATCCCCCGTGATTCCGGGGAGAGCCCGATCCAACCGCAGTAGAGATGTGGTGCTCCCGAGTGGAGAAGATGTTTGAAACTATGAGGTTTACGACCCAACAGTGTGTCCCTTTGGCCGTGTATTTGTTCGAGGGCGAGGCTGATCACTGGTGGACCTTCATCACCAATGTTACAGGAGTTAAGTTCGTCTGGACATGGGAGGACTTCATTGACTGATTCGACCGACAGTACTTCCCCGCCACATTCCTTGGCAGCGAGCATGGGAGTTCGAGACCCTGGTGTAGGGAGACATGTCTGTTGCGCAGTATGCGGCTTGTGTCACACCCCAAACTTGGTAACCGGATTCACAAGGAACCCCATAGCTGGTTCTGGCCGCAACAGCCTCCATAGTACCCCATTTTCGACTCCTGAAGCAGGTTCCGATCTTGGGATCCTACAAGGAGGATTTCCATAATAGTATAATCATTACCAATACGAGCATACCCAAGATCACAATAAGTATATCTGAGAATAACAAAGGCACACATAACAAAATCCACTCTGAATTTGAACTTTTACAAATATCCATAAGGTTCAAAAGGACATACATAAGATAATAGAAGAAGGGAAGAAAAGTCTACAACAATGGGTCCTTAAGCTCAACTCTAATCCAAACTCTGCCGCTACGACGCCTACCTAGGATCTCCTATACGCATCAATCGTGCATAAGCTTATAGAAGCTTAGAGGGTAGTGAAAGTGTGTGACGATGGTGCACAGAGAATAGTAGGAGGTACGAGAAGAGAAACATGTTCAATGACAATATCACTAGCCTTACCAAGGCTTATCATAAATACGATGCAATGAGTACTGGGCGCCATTCCAAGGTGATGCATGAAGGGGCTTATACAGCTGATGCAAATGCGATACAAAGTAATGATAGTGCTTATGACCAATCCATATATCAAATACATTTCCAATCATAAGGAAATCACCAGGGTCCATTACACTGCTGGATGACTGCCGCTCTCCAGACCCACACAGTCAAACGAGCATAAGAGGCCTTGCTACCCGTCCGTGGATAGTCAATCACCAACAAGGCCCGACGGCAACGAACTCATTTACGAGCTAGTCAGACTCAGCCTAGCAATGCCTCTTCACACCAGGCAAGTAAGGCTACACCCCTACCCAACCGACTACACGACAGTGGGAGTCGATGCCTAGTGGTATAAGGCCCTCGTGCGCTCATAGTTTCCACTCGGTCATAGAGTTGGGGCAGATCCTTGGTACCAAGGAAGTTTTGGAAATTTCACCCATGGGCATACTATGCACCCGGTATGCTCAAGTAATATTTCTGGTGTCCACATATACAGTCATTCACGAACGTCCCAGTGGAGGCGAGGCCCTGATAAAGTAAGGGCGGTATCATCATGAAATGTGATGCCAATGCATGAGTCACACATATAGATCATGCACTAGCTGCACGCACTCAATGTGCATGAGGAGAGAAACTTCATCCCTCAATGACCACCATACAATGCAATCAATTCACACAGATGATGCATATGGGCCATAATGAAGTAAGTGTGCTACCTGTAGAATATGTAATCCTCCGTCCCAAGGAGGGTCAAGGTCTAGGTACATAAACAGGTGCTCTAAGGAGAAGTGAAGTCTTCTAGTGGGGGCCTAATACTTTGGGGTGACCCACAAGTTAAGAGAGTCATAAAGTCTTAATGGAGGAAACCATCCTAGCCAGGCCTAAGGTGGACCTTCAACCACCTATAAGGGCCCTATGGGCCTACCTTAGGTCACCAAGGAGGACATCTAACCTCAACTGGGTCCAAAAAGGTAGCTCGCTAGGCATATAAAGTAAGGTCCAATGTAACGCCCTGAAAATCGGGGGTCGAGCAAAGCTCAGCTCCCGAGTTCCAACGCATCACTTATGCAACACAGATAATGATGATTATAATGAGAGCATTGAAACATGAATGGGATTATACCAAAGTAGCATATCATACTCCAGAGACAGTTAAATTTGCAAGCGGAAGACTATGATAGATATATAAAATATATAAACTGTGGTGAGTCTCCAGAGTGTGATAATGTTACCAGGTTAAATAATTACAAGTACAATTCTAAAATATACCAAATGTGTAAGGTCCTCTAGTCAACATCCCTGTAACCCCGTCGATCAAGACACGGCTCACATAAAGCCACCAGAATACAGTAAATACGAGCAAGCATCATTGTCATTGCAAAGGTCCGGCTCCGCCTCATAAGCATCGCCGACACCTGCAGCTACAGACTTTGGTTGGTGTGTACAACACCGTCCCGTAATGTGGGAGTGAGTGATCAACTCAGTGGAACAATAAAGCATAGGTTAACATGTTATCAATTCAGTCAAGCAGTAATGATAAAGCAGTACAATCAAACACTCCTAACTACTCTTATTAATGCTAGTATGAATGCAGTCATGATGCATGCCCTCACCGACATACTCCCTCATGCGACACCATCTTACGTTCGTAGCATGCTTACATTCCTCAGTGCTCCACATCTTCCAGGCACATGCAGTGTGATGATGAGCATGATTACCGAGTTGTTATTAGTCCATTTCAAACAGCAGGATTGGGAAACTAACGTACCTCCCTTGTATCATTCCTAAACATGATCCATTCTAGGGTCGTCAAACCTAGATAATCTCATACGATAGTGTGGTTCTAAGGTGCTGCAAAGGCTGTCAGGGCTGTTACACGCATTCGTTACACCACTCCCCCATCACCTTTTTAACGGTTCATCACTAAATTGATACAGGCCTAGTTCATACTCTACTCACCGCGGCAAAACTCGTTGCCTCACCGCAAATTCTGAGTATGTTCGAGGTCACTACAAAGGGCTCGTCACCAATCAGTGTAGGCCGATAGCTCGAATATAGTGTCCCATACCACCATAATTGGCTCACGAGTCTGGTTGCTCAATGGACGCTACAGGGAGGCACGTGGCCCCAGCGTAGGCCGACAGCTCGATCACGGTGTCCCATACCACCATGCCCGGCTCATGAGTCTTAGCGGATCGAGGTACCATGGTTAACGGGATTTCACTGGTAAGTTTGGTACCCTAGGTTCAAGCAGTAGCTTCCAAACATGGTGAACATACATTAGACACATCAGGTAACTTGACGAGTCAGACTAGCACGAGCGTACGACCAACCGAACGACATGAAGTGTATAAGCACTTCGCGTGGCCTAACCACTGTCGCCAACCGTAGTACGACTCGGGTTCGTCAGACACATCCTACGTGGCGAAATGAATCTCAACCATGAACTCAAGTCTGGTACCGATTGTCTGGACTAAATCATAGTTTCAATCGCAATCAATCCTTATTCAGAAGCATGTGGAGTAAAGCATAATAAACAAAGTAATTCAAGCATGTTAACAAACATGTCATAAAGCATGATACAAAGCACAATGTACACAAGAAATACAAACACATATATTTCATAGTAAGCGATTAAATTAAACAACCATCATGGAGGAAATCATATACATTTCTAAGGTAGTTGAGAATCCCATCTCAACACCCACCTAAAGCACCATCATCCAAGCACTTACTCTCACAAGCATTTTCACAAACACTTAGAATACACTATTTCAACATACATAGCGTATACTAGCAAAAACATGTATTAAGGCGAACCCTTTCGCCAAGTAAGTATTATACACATATATAATATGTTCATAGAGTAAATAATCATGGCAAACACATTTTCAAAATTTATACGTATACGGTACTTTCTACAAATACCTAGAATACACAAAATTCCATATTCTTCGTATTTAATCGAAACGGAAAACAGACAGCACTTTGTACATGTGCAATATCATGCAGATCATGAATCTATCATTATCTGACATTGAAAGCGTTGAAAACCATAACCTATACACCTAAAGTCCACACCTTTTGTCGTAGAATCGAAACGAAGTCGATACGTTTGCTAAACCTTCGTATACGGCAGTTTGGCCACCTATAGAACGAAATAGGTTAGCTATTTTATAACCTACAACTATCAAAACCCCAATCAGTTTAGGGTTAGGGTTTCTTACCTAGAAATGACATCAGAATCACCAGGAAAACGCTTAGATCGGGATGGTTGAACACGTATAGTAGCAGGGAAGCATGGCAGCGAGATGCTCCCACTTCTCTCACACTTTCTCTCTCTTTTCTCTCTCCTCTCTCCTAGGGTTTTTCTCAAATTCGTATGCTGAATGAGAGAGGATTTTAAGGTCCTTATATAGCCTAAAACTACACCAAAATAAACTCCAGGTCAAGGTATACTTAGGTTATAACCAAAGCGGGTCAGTTTCAGCTCAACGGAGGACTTCTGGCGGCCCCTTTTCTATGTGCGGTCGGACTTAACCTCACTAACACTAGATCCAGGTACCATTAAGTTTTCGTTCCAGTAGGGTTCTCAGATCATGTATTGCGGACCAGTTTCAGTTCAACGGTCAGCGGATCTCGATCGGAGATTTCGAGTACATGGATATGTTTGGGGAAATATCCCTGATCCGAGGGTGTAATTTGGTCTGATTCTGACGGTCAGGTTGCTCAATACTGAACCGCAAGCGTCACATACCAGATTTCATAAATCCTTATTTATTTTAGAATTATTTTCATGTTTCTCACACTCCTCGCTCCAGAATCAAACGAATTGCACTGGGACACAATCTGGATTTGATTTCCGAGATGGTTGCCAAGCCCAGCAAGGCGGTCCTAATTCTTTAACTTCGTGTTAATCGGACTTCCGACATGCGGTCCAGATCTAATACGGAGTTTCGAGATGCTCCCGAGAGCAGCCGGGTAATGAGATTGATCTTACATTTTAGGGTAACCTAGCGTCAATGATTCTACAAGTTTTGGGTCTTGCAGATCGTATTTAAAGTGACTGGTACTAATTTCACAGGTACTCTAGTTTAACACTGGCTAATTCTCGCCTAATTTCTAAAGGATTTGGTCCTGAGGGATTTCTATCTAAGGTGGTACCTGGGCCTTTGTAGTTTGTATATAAAGTAATCCAAGTTATAATACTTAGCTAGTTTAAGATAGTGTCTAGGGTGAAAGTACTTAGAAAAATCGAAAGAACAAGGTGGTGAAGGGTGGGATTTGTGAAGGAAATGGGTTCAAAAGTGGTCTTAGACTTTGGGATTGAGTTTTGGCAAGTTAATAAGGTGTTAGGATCGACCCATTGCCTATGGACGTCTAATTCCAGGTTGGCAAAAATCTGGGATGTTACAATCTATCCCCCTTAAAACAAAATTTCGTCCCCGAAATTGCCTAAGGGTAATAAGGAAGGATTTAATTATTTCTTTGCCTAAGTTTATTGCATAGGGTATATACTAGCCTGGTTCATTTTAGTCTACCCCCCTTAAAACTTATTTCTTTATCTATTTCTCATATCCTGATGGTTTTCTACAATTTATTTCTTTACCTATTTGGAGTCTTGACGACGATTCCCAACAATTTAGAGTAAGATAATTGTTTTCAATGTTTGACCAACACGGAGAGATGGTTATAGTGGTGCAACGCCCTGAAATTCGGGGGTCGAGTATGAACTCAACTCCTGAGTTCCAACGCATCACTTATGCAACATACACAATGATGGTTAATGTTGTTATTGTCCGAGTTGAGCAATAAACATGAATGAGATTATACCAAAACAATAATTCATACTCCAGTTCAATTGTATAAAGGCAAGCGGAAGACTGAAATTGTATATTTAAGGTATGTAAAGAACAAAATTTTTATGAACCCTGACTATGAATACTAACTGAGTACCCATATAAATTACTGTTTCTGAATCAAAAATCAAAATACAGTCTAAGATGAGTCCTGAAATCCCCGCGATGCAGTCGGCCTAAGCAAAGCCGTCAGAGTACTCCATAAATGAGAACTCATCCTGGTCCTCGTCGAAATCGGGCTCCTGCTCCTGAGCCGACGCGCCGTCTATACCTGTGACAGAGTCTGGTTGGTGTTGCAAACACCGTCCCGTAACGTGGGAGTGAGTAGCTAACTCAGTGGAACAATAAAGCATAGGTTAACATGTTATCAATTCAATCAAGCAGTAATGATAAAGCAGTACAAATCACACAAGTTTAACTACTCTTGTTAAATGCAAGTATGAAATGTCATGATGAATTATGCCCTTGCCAAACCACCCTCATGCGACATCATCTTACGTTCATGAATGCATAACTCCCTCAGTGCTCCACATCTACTAGGCACATGCGGTGCAATGATGAGCATGATTACCGAGTTGTTATTAGTCCCTTTCAAACATCAGTATTGGGAAACTAATGTACCTCTCTTATATCATTCCCAAACATGATCCATTCTAGGGCCGTCAATCCTAGTTAATCTCATACGGTATTATGGTTCGAGTGGCATCGCGAAGGCATCGCAAAGGGCTCGTCACCCGTCAGCACGGATACAGATCT
The DNA here is from genome assembly GCA_021015155.1 of Magnolia officinalis. Taxonomy (NCBI): domain Eukaryota; kingdom Viridiplantae; phylum Streptophyta; class Magnoliopsida; order Magnoliales; family Magnoliaceae; genus Magnolia; species Magnolia officinalis. Next base: position 69,423,188 of record JAJHSJ010000005.1, read on the forward strand.
CACCGTATGCGGCTCAATTGCTGACCGTCAGCTCGAGTACAGGTCTCACCGTACTTGGCTCAATCGCTGGCCGTCAGCTCGAGTACAGGTCTCACCGTACTCGGCTCAACTCATACTCTAGTTACTGTGAAGGGCTCGTCGCCAATCACAGACCTTAGAGTATATTCGAAGATACTACAGAGGACTCGTCGCCCGTCAGCACGAGTACAGATCTCACTGTACTCGGCTCTCGCCGTAAGTATCGACAGCTCGAATACAGTGTCCCATACCACCGTATTCGGCTCACGAGTTTGGGTTGCTCAATGGTCACTACGGGGAGGCACTTGGCCCCAGCATAGGCCGATAGCTCGGCCACAGTGTCCCATACCACCATGTCCGGCTCATTCTTAGCGGATCGAGGAACCATGGTTAACGGGATTGCCACTGGTAAGTTTGGTACCCTAGGTTCAAACATAATGACCAAACATGGTGAACACACATTCGACAATCGGGTTACTTGACGAGCCTGACTAGCTCGAGCGCACAACAAGTTGGGCGATATGAAGCGCAAAAGCACTCCGTGTGGCCAACCACTATCGCCAACCGAAGTACGACTCGGGTTCGTCAGACATCCTCGTGTAGCGACATCTCTCAGCCCAAATCTCAAGTCTGGTACCGAATGTCTGGACTATAGACATAGTCCCAACCTAAATCAATCTTCATCCATTGCATGTGGAGTAAAGCATGATAAACAAAGTAATACAAGCATATTAGCAGGCATGTCATAAGGCATGTTATAAAGCATGATATAAAGCATGTTGTAAAGCATGTAATAGAGCACTATACAGATAGGGATACAGACACATATGCATCATATGTGAGTGGTTGAAGTAAACAGCCACATGGAGGGAATCCTACATGTCTCTACGGTAGTCGAGAATTCCATCTCAGCACCGACCTACGGTGTTAACATCCAAGCATTTACTCTCACAAGCATTTACACAAACACTTGGAGTACACTATTTCAACATACATGACGTATGTTAGTAAAATATATATAGGGCTATCTCTTTCGCTAAGCTAGCATTTTATACGTGTATATCGTAATCATACAGCAAATAATCATGACAATTGCATTTCCAAAATTTACACATATACGGTATTTCTAGAATACACAATTTCAACATACTAGTGTTTACAAGCAAACATGTATTACAACCATTATTACAAGCGATTCCTTTCGCCAAACAAGTATTTTATCCATATAAATATAACCATACATCAAATAAACATGTCAACACTTTTCCAAAAAAAATACGTATACGGTATTTCTACGTATACCTAGAGTATGTGAAATTCCATATTCTACAACGTTAATCGAAACAGAAAACGGAAAGCACTTTGTACATGTGCAATTGCATGCAGATCATGAATCTATCATTATCTGACATTGAAAGCGTTGAAAACCGTAACCTATACACCTAAAGTCCTCACCTTTCCCCTTGGAATCTCAAACGGATCTGTAAGGTTTGGTGAGCTTCCGTATTCGGGAGTTCCTAGCCTAAAGAGTGGAATCGGTTAGTTATTTCATCACATACCTACAGCCTATACACCTCAAATCAGATATAGGGTTAGGGTTTCTCACCTTAAAATGGAGTTGATATCGCCGGGAAAGCGCCTGGAAAGAGGCGGTGCAGGCCGTGCGATGATTGAAAGCAGTAGGAGGAAGGTGCTCCCACAAATCCCAAGTTTTCTCTCCCTTTTCTCTCTCTCTCTCTAGGGTTTTATCCCAAATTCGTATGGCTGTGAGTGGGCTGTTCTAAGGCCCTTTTATAGCCTAAAACCTCTCCAGAATAGACTCAGGTTCAATGGTTACTGCTATTATAAGCATTTCGGCGCTTTTCCTGCACAAAAGAGGTTTCTTCTGGCGGCCCTCTTTGAGTCAAACGTCAGACTTAAGCTCACAACTTATGGATCTACGTGGGATTACGTTTTCGACTCGATCGGATTTCCAGATCACACGTGGCGGACCATTTTCAGTTCAACGGTCAGTGGGCCACGATCTGAAATTCCAAGTACATGTAAATGTTCTTGAAATTTTTCCTGATCCGAGGGTGTAATTTGGTCTGATTCTGACGGTCAAGTTGCTTAATACTGATCCACAAACGAATGGTGCCAGATCACTATTCCAGATATTTATTTTGTAAAGAAAATGGTGGTTTTCACACTCTCCTCCTCCTGCTCCGGACGACTCAAGCGAATGGCCATGGGACATCGGCTGGACCTGATTTCCGAGGTGGTTGTCAAGCCCAGTGAAGCGGTCCTAGTTCCTTAACTTCGTGTTAATCGAACTTCCGATGTGCGGTCTAGACCTAATACGGAGTTTCAAGTCATTCCCGAGAGTAGTCGGGTAATGAGTTTGGTTCTAAACTTTAGGGTAACCTAGAGTCAATGATTCTGCAAGTTTTGGGTCTTGCAGATCGTATTTAAAGCGATCCCAACGGATTTCATGGCTAATCGAGTTTTGCACTTAGTTAACTTTGTTAAATTTCTAAAGGATTTAATTCTAATTGATCTCTGGTCGAGGTGGTACTCGAGCCAAAGTACAGAAAGTTACGGGTCGTTACAATCTACCTCCCTTAAACAAAAAACTTCGTCCTAGAAATTTATACCTTTTCATATTCCTCGAGAATCTGAGGGTAGTTCTTCCTGACCTCGGCCTCAGTCTCCCAAGTAGTTCCTCCTCTCCTCCTCGATGATGTGTCCATAGTACCTTCACAAGTGGAATGACCTTACTACGCAGTATCTGCTCCTTCCTGTCAAGGATACGCGTCGGGCGCAACTCATACGTAGCATCCTCGCTCAGCTGTACCTGCTCCCATCTGATGATATGTGAAGGGTCAGGAAAGTACTTCTTCAGCATGGATACATGAAATACGTTGTGTACAGAAGCCAGTGGTGTGGGCAAAGCGAGATGATATGCCACATCACCCACTCGATCCAGTATCTGAAATGGACCGATAAACCTCGGTGTGAGCTTCCCCTTCTTCCCAAAACGAAGGACTCCCTTCATAGGGAAACTCGAAGGAATACATGATCCCCGACTTCGAACTCAAGCGGTCGCCGCCTCGTATCGGCGTAACTCTTCTGCCTGCTCTGTGCTGTAAGTAGTCGACGCCTGATAATGTCGACCTTCTCTGTAGTCGCCTGTACCAACTCCGGGCCAATCAGGCTACGCTCGCCAACCTCAGCCCAACAATGCGGTGCTCTACAAGGACGACCATATAGGGCCTCATATGGCACCATGCCAATAGTCGCCTGGAAGCTATTGTTGTAGGCAAACTCTGCATACGGAAGATAGTCATCCATCCCAGCTGTCCTTGAAGTCCAATACACATGTCCCGCAATATATCCTCCAGAATCTGGTTCACACCCGCTCTTGTTTGCCCATCAGTCTGAGGATGAAACGCCGTACTGAACTTCAACTTCACACCCATCGCCTCCTGGATACGAGTCCAGAAGATAGATGTGAACCGGGTGTCTCTGTCCGACACGATCTCTAAAGGAACTCCGTGCAGATGGACGATCTCTCTGATGTACAATCTAGTCAGCTCGTCTGCAGAATTCGTAACTCTGATAGGGAGGAAATGGGCCGATTTGGTCAACCGGTCCACAATCACCCAAATGGAATCGTGTCCTCTCCTCATCTTCGGCAGCCCTGATATGAAATCCATGGAGATGAATTCCCACTTCCACTCTGCTATGGGCATGGGCTGAAGCAGTCCAGGAGGTCGACGATGTTCTGCCTTGACCTGCTGGCACGTCAGACATCGAGACACATACTCAGCGATGTGGGCCTTCATGTTATCCCACCAATACGTCCGTCTCATATCCCGGTACATCTTCGTGCTACCAGGATGCATCGCAAGCTTCGAGTTATGGGCAGACTCGAGAAGCTCACGTCTCAAGTCGGGCATATCAGGAACGCATAGGTGGCCACGAAATCGTAGACCCCCATCAGAACCAACTCTCCACGCGGAGTCCTCGGCGTCGCTAGCCTACTCTCGAAGCTCAGACAGCCGTATATCACCCTCCTGAGCCTCAACAATCATGTCGTCAATAAGTGGCCGCACCCGAACGTGCGCAACACACTCAAATGGCTCCTCCACAGTGAGTCTCTGCTCGAAGTCCCGTACAAACTCAACATTGTCCCACTCAGCTATCATCAACGGTGCCGCAAATGCTATCACCTTCTTGCGGCTCAATGCGTCTGCCACAAGGTTCACCTTGCCAAGATGGTAGGAAACCTCGAACTTGAAGTCCTTCAAGGTCTCCATCCATCGGCGTTGTCTCATATTCAATTCTTGTTGTGTGAATATGTACTTAAGGCTCTTGTGGTCGCAGAAAAGCTCGAACTCCTCTCCGTAGAGGTAATGTCTCCAGAGCTTCAATGCAAAGATGACAGCTGCCAACTCCAGGTCGTGTGTAGGGTAATTCTCCTCGTGCTTCCTTAATTGTCTCGAGGCATACGAAATCACCATATCCTTCTGCATCAGAACACAACCCAAACCAATGCGAGACGCGTCAGTATATATCGTGTATTTCTCCCCTTGCTCTGGCAATACTAGCACAGGGGCGGACGTCAACTTGTCCTTCAGCTCCTTAAAAGCTGCCTCCGCCTTCTCATTCCAGGCGAACTTCCGGTCCTTCCGGGTCAACTGAGACAATGGCCTGGCAATCTTCAAGAAATCCCGAATGAAGCGCCTGTAATACCCAGCCAGACCAAGGAAACTCCTCACCTCGGTAACCGAGCCAGGCTGCTGCCAATCCTGAACTGCGGCTACCTTAGCAAGGTTCACTGCTATCCCATCCTTAGACACTACTTGTCCTAGGAACTTAACTTCCTCCTGTCAGAAGTCTCACTTCTTGTATTGTACGAACAACTGGTTCTTCTCCAGTGTACCCAACACCGCTCTCAAGTGCTCCTAGTGCTCCTCTCGACTAGTAGAGTATATCAAAATGTCATCAATAAAGACGATGACGAATCGGTAAAGGAAGGGCCGAAATACTCGGTTCATTAGATCCATGAACACGGCTGGTGCGTTCGTAAGGCCGAACGACATCACTAGAAACTCATAGTGCCCAAAGCACGTCCTGAAGGCTATCTTCTGCACGTCCTCCTCTCTCACGCGCAACTGGTGGTACCCCGACTGAAGATCAATCTTCGAGAAATACTTCGCCCCTCTCAACTGATCGAACAGATCATCTATCCTGGGCAAAGGATACTTGTTCTTCACAGTGACCTGGTTCAACCTACTGTAGTCAATACATAACCGTAGCGACCCGTCCTTCTTCACAAATAGCACAGGTGCTCCCCAAGGAGACACACTAGGTCGTATAAAACCCTTCTCTACAAGCTCGTCAATCTGCCTCTGCAGCTCCTCCATCTCACATGGAGGCATACGATAAGTCGGTAATGAGATGGGCATCGCACCAGGCGTAAGATCAATCGTAAAATCAATCTCGCGCCGAGGAGGTAAACCAGGAATAGTCTTAAACACACCTACAAATTCCCGAACCACCGGCGTACCCTCCAATGTCAGACCATCAATCGGCACTAGTAAAGCAGCATAACAATCAACACGGCAGGACCAACTGACCTGCACTGAAAACGTGAAAGCTGTGCCATCAGACCCATAGGCAGTCACGATCCGAGTATCGCAATCTATCTCCGCCCTCATCTTAGCGAGCCAATCCATACCAAGGATAACGTCGTAGTGCCATAGTGGAGCAACAATGAGGTCGACGAGCACTGTGCTGCTACTCAAAACTATCGAGCAACCCTCGCATAACCGTGTGACGTCCGAACAGGTCCTAGTGGCCGTAGTGAGTCTCAGTCCCTTAGTGGGAATAGTACGCAAAGATAGACGTTTAACCGCCCCACAAGAAATAATAGAAGTAGTGGACCCAGTGTCCACCAACAAGGAAACGGAAGTATCATGAATATAAGTCGTACCCTCAAAAGCCGTCGGGGCTGAAATCGACGTCTCAGGTGCCTCGGCAACAAGCGTGTGTATGCGAGCCTGCTGCTGACGGTTCGGCTGAGGAGCCAAGGGTCGCTGTGGCGGTCTGAAGCGTGACACAGGAGGTCAGAAGGAAGGATGTGCAGGAGCAGTCTGTAGAGGTGGAGCTGATATGGCCTGTGGGTAAGGGCGATCCAACCTCTGCGGTGGCGCAAATCCGCTAGCCCTCATACGCGAGAAGCAACTCTCTGCAGGATGTCTTGGTTTCCCGCAATATGTGCAGGTCACAATCGGGCGTCTCACAGGAACTACTGGTGCCGCGGCCCTGGGAGGCGAATCAGCACGAGGCCTCTTGCCTAGAACAGGCCTGCTCTGTAACTCCTGACGTGGCCTCGCAACCATAGCACCAAGCGATCTGGCCAATCGGTCCACATCCTGCTCAGGCATCATAGACATGTGGACCAGTGCCGCATAGGTGGGGATACTGAGACAGCATATCTTCGACCGTATATCAGGTCGCAAGCCCCCAGAGAAGCGACGCATCCTCATCTGCTCATTGACGAGGATAGTTGGGACAAAGCGGCCCAACTCAGTGAAGCGGTGCTCATACTCCGTAACTGTCATGCCTCTCTGCCTGAGGCGTAGGAACTCATCCTCCCGCTCGTGTCTATAAGTCTGCGGGTAGTATTTCTCGTGGAATCGGAACTCGAAAGCCTCCCAGGTCCACACGTAATCCACTGCGACCGTCCGCAGCACACTATCCCACCATAAACTGGCCTCCCTCTCAAACATGAAGGAGGCCAACTCGACCTGCTCAGCTTCTGAACAGTGTAGAATCCGTAGCATCTTGGAGATGCGGTCAAGCCAGAACTCTGCCTCCTCGGGTCTGTGAGAACCCATAAATGAGGGAGGCCTCAAGCGCTTAAATCGCTCGAGTAAACCGCGTGTACCTACGTCTCCAGTAGGAGGTGCGACGGATGTGGGCAGAGGCATATCCTCAAACCGAGCAGGAGGCTCAGAATGCGCATCAGGATGTGCGGATGTCATAGGTGGAGTCGTACTATCACCATGGGATAAGGCCTCAGCAATAGTGGTCATAAGCTGTTGGTGCTGCTGCTGTTGCATCTGCTGCTGATGCATCATCATCATCAGCTGCTCGATCCTATCAGTTGGCGGAGCAGCCTGGGAGTCGTGCTGAGCAGCTGAAGACGGTCGGTACTGCTCACGGACCGGGGGCGTATAAGGTGGCAGTCCACCAGTAGGACCAACAGGAGGCTGATCAGAACCCAACCCTCGATCCGCAGGACCGCTACTACCAGAAGGAGTCTGGTCCATAGAGCCAGTCAGAAGGAGATGTGTCGTGCTCCGTGTGTACTGTCGCGGCATGCCCTATACAACATAGGGTACAACATTTATGAGATAAAACACAACCTACATCATAAAGCACTTTAAGCATTCCACACATCATCAAAACAAAAGAGGCTACATGCCTTTCATTTACCCAAAATTGTCATAATACATGGAATACAGAGTTACATGAATCATGACAGAAATCACATGATAGCCAATACATCCACAACATCAAACACTTAAAAAAAACTTGCTACTATCTACTACATCATCTACATGAAAACATAAACCGCCTATTGCGGTAACCCAAACAAATAACCACATACAACAATGTGGATGCCTAGGCATCTGAGTCAGGCGATGGAGGAGGAGTATTCTTGTCCTACACACAGCACAGAATGGCCTTCAACGTATGAGACACCTTCTTAAAGCTCTTCTTCATGTAGGCTTTGGTCTCTTCAAGCTTGGCTCGGGTCTCACTAAGCTCAGCCCGAACTTATCCAATCTCTTGCCGCAGGGCGGCCTAGTTCTCCTCAATGCGATCCATACGAGCCTCTCTCGCCGCATGAGCAGCGTCCGACTCAGGTGCACCAGGAGGAGAGCTCTCCTCAGTATCATGAGCCTCCTCTTCCTCTTCTTGTATGTCACCACCGCCCTCCTCATCACTTTCTGCCTCAGGGTCAACACTCTCCTCGCCGGCGCTATCCGACTCATCTCCAGACTCGTCGAGTCGTGCTTGCCGCTGTTGAGGGCCGATCTTCATATTCTTAAGTGTCGCCTCACTTATGACTCAGACTGGTGCAAGGTCCTCCATGTTCAACCTATAGCCGACATCACAAGCCATCCTGCAGATCAGACGGCCAAATGGGAGCGAAAGATCGTTTCTGGCAGATCGAGAGGGCCATGAAAAATGGTGAAATAGGGGAAAAGGGGCTGATTTCTTTAATCCTCCATGAGCAACAGTCCCAATAGGTGTAAAAGATACACTAGGGCAGGAAATGAAGGAGGAACACAAGAAAATGGAATGGTTAGGGATTACCCGATTTTGAGCTCCAAATGGGGGATATGGGAGATCCAACGTGAGAGAAAGGGAAAAGGAGGAGGCTAGGGCTGTTTGTGGATGGTTGGAGTGGATGGGTTATGGAAGAAAATGGAGGATTGCAAGATTTAGGGGAATAGGATGAGGGAAAAATTGAAAATGGGGGTTTGGGGCGTTTGAAAGGGGTGATATGAGAGAGAGGGGTGCTCCAGCCCCTAAAATCCCAAACCCTAGGCCAAACCGCAGGTGCCACGTGATAGGGGAGGTCGGGCCGACCAATCCGAGCCCCGGCCCCACTTCAGATGGGCCACCCGACCGCGGTCCGCCGCCGTGACCGCGGCTCCGCCGGGGTCCGCCTTGGCCGGCGCCGAGCCGCCGCGGTGGGGCCCTGTTCACCATGTTCCCAAGGTGCTAAATGCACCTTGGTTCGACCCTAGGGCTTAGTGGATTTAAGTGGGGAGGCCCCCGATTCATTTCAGTTCCAGATCGGGCGTTTTCGAGAAATTCCTGATCTGGGCTGATCATTTCTGATTTTAAACGATTGGTTTTGGGGATAGCGATCTGGACACGTCAATAGACGGTCTAGAAGCGATTTGAGTAGACTCGTGCAATTAGGATCGAGCACGGACTCGATCAAAAGCGCGTTTTCGACGAACTTCGCCAAATGGCGAAATCGGACATCCTAGGATTGTTTCTAAAATTTTTCTCGCACCCTCCTAGGTTGTAATGCGTCAGCGTACGTAGTGGGGACATAACTCAGGTCCGGTTTAATCAAAATCATGCTCTGATACCAACTTGTAACGCCCTGAAATTTAAGGGTCGAGTATGAACTCAACTCCCGAGTTCCAACGCATCACTTATGCAACATACACAATGATGGTTAAATGTTGTCTGAGTTAGAGCAATAAACATAAATGAGATTATACCAAAACAGTAATTCATACTCCAGTTCAATTGTATAAAGGCAAGCAGAAGACTGAAATTGTATATTTAAGGTATGTAAAAAACAAAATTTTTATGAACACCTGAGTATGACCACTAACTGAGTACCCATATACATATACTGTTTCTGAATCAAAAATCAAAATACAGTCTAAAAGATGAGTCATGAAATCCCCGCGATGCAGTCGGCCTAAGCAAAGCCGTCAGAGTACTGCATAAATGAGAACTCATCCTGGTCCTCGTCAAATCGGGCTCCGGCTCCTGAGCCAACGCGCCGTCTATACCTGTGACAGAGTCTGGTTGGTGTTGCAAACACCGTCCCGTAACGTGGGAGTGAGTAGCTAACTCAGTGGAACAATAAAGCATAGGTTAACATGTTATCAATTCAATCAAGCAGTAATGATAAAGCAGTACAAATCACACAAGTTTAACTACTCTTGTTAAACGCAAGTATGAAATGTCATGATGAATTATGCCCTTGTCAAACCACCCTCATGCGACATCATCTTACGTTCGCGAATGCATAACTCCCTCAGTGCTCCACATCTATTAGGCACATGCGTGCAATGATGAGCATGATTACCGAGTTGTTATTAGTCCGTTTCAAACAGCAGTATTGGGAAACTAAGGTACCTCTCTTATATCATTCCCAAACATGATCCATTCTAGGGCCGTCAATCCTAGTTAATCTCATACGGTATTATGGTTCGAGAGGCATCGCGAAGGCATCGCAAAGGGCTCGTCACCCGTCAGCACGGATACAGATCTCACCGTATACGGCTCAATTGCTGACCGTCAGCTCGAGTACAGGTCTCACCGTACTCGGCTCGATCGCTGGCCGTCAACTCGAGTATAGGTCTCACCGTACTCGGCTCAACTCATACTCTATTTGCTGTGAAGGGCTCATCGCCAATCACAGACCTTGGAGTATACTCGAAGATACTACAGAGGACTCGTCGCCCGTCAGCACGAGTACAGATCTCACCGTACTCGGCTCTCGCCGTAAGTATCGACAGCTCGAATACAGTGTCCCATACCACCGTATTCGGCTCACGAGTTTGGGTTGCTCAATGGTCACTACGGGGAGGCACTTGGCCCCAGCATAGGCCGACAGCTCGGCCACAGTGTCCCATACCACCATGTCCGGCTCATGAGTCTTAGCGGATCGAGGAACCATGGTTAACGGGATTGCCACTGGTAAGTTTGGTACCCTATTAAACTTGACCAACATGGTGAACCACCATCGACACATATCATTTAGACAATCGAGTTACTTGACGAGTGCACTAGCTAGCGCACACATAAGTTGGTGATATGAAGCGCAAAAGCACTCCGTGTGGCCAACCATTATCGCCAACCGAAGTACGACTCGGGTTCGTCAGACACATCCCGTGTGGCGACATGAATCTCAGCCATAATCTCAAGTCTGGTACCGAATGTCTGGACTATAGACATAGTCCCAACCTCAATCAATCTTCATCCATAGCATGTGGAGTAAAGCATGATAAACAAAGTAATACAAGCATGTTAGCAGGCATGTCATAAGGCATGTTATAAAGCATGATATAAAGCATGTTGTAAAGCATGTAATAGAGCACTATACAGATAGGATACAGACACATATGCATCATATGTGAGTGGTTGAAGTAAACAACCTATGGAGGGAATCCTACATGTCTCTAAGGTAGTCGAGAATTCCATCTCAGCACCGACCTACGGTGTTAACATCTAAGCATTTACTCTCACAAGCATTTACATAAACCTTGGAGTACACTATTTCAACATACATGACGTATGTTAGTAAAACATATATTAGGGCTATTCTTCGCCAAGCTAGCATTTTATACGTGTATATCGTAATCATACACAAAAATCATGACAATTGCATTTCCAAAATTTACACATATACGGTATTTCTAGAATACACAATTTCAACATACATAGTGTTTACAAGCAAACATGTATTACGGCGATTCCTTTCGCCAAACAAGTATTTTATCCATATAACGTATAACCATACATCAAATAAACACGTCAAACACTTTTCCAAAAAAAATACGTATACGGTATTTCTACGTATACCTAGAGTATGTGAAATTCCATATTCTACAACATTAATCGAAACAGAAAACGGAAAGCACTTTGTACATGTGCAATTGCATGCAGATCATGAATCTATCATTATCTGACATTGAAAGCGTTGAAACCGTAACCTATACACCTAAAGTCCTCACCTTTTCCCTGGAATCTCAACGGATCTGTAAGGTTGGTGAGGCTCCGTATTCGGGAGTTTCCTAGCCTAAAGAGTGGAATCGGTTAGTTATTTCACAACCTACAGCCTATACACCTCAAATCAGATCTAGGGTTAGGGTTTCTCACCTTAAAACGGAGTTGATATCGCCAGGGAAGCGCCTGGAAAGAGGCGGTGCAGGCCGTGCGATGATTGAAAGCAGTAGGAGAAGGTGCTCCCACAAATCAAATCCCAAGTTTTCCTCTCTCCCTTTTTCTCTCTCTCTCTAGGGTTTTATCCCAAATTCGTATGGCTGTGAGAGGGGCTGTTCTAAGGCCCTTTTATATAGCCTAAAACCTCTCTAGAATAGACTCAGGTTCAAGGGTTACTGCTATTATAGCATTTCGGCGCTTTTCCAGCTTAAAAGAGGGTTTCTGGCGGCCCTCTTGAGCCAACGTCAGACTTAAGCTCAAAAATCATGGATCTACGTGGGATTACGTTTTCGACTCAATTGGATTTTTAGATCACACGTGGCGGACTATTTTCAGTTCAACGGTCAGTGGGCCACGATCCGAAATTCCAAGTACATGTAAATGTTCCTGAAATTTTTCCTGATCCGAGGGTGTAATTTGTTCTGATTCTGACGGTCAGGTTGCTTAATACTGATCCGCAAACGAATCGTGCCAGATCACTATTCCAGATATTTATTTTGTAAAGAAAATGGTGGTTTTCACACTCTCTCGCTCCGGACTCAAGCGAATGGCCGTGGGACATCGGCTGGACCTGATTTCCAAGGTGGTTGTCAAGCCCAGTGAGGCGGTCCTAGTTCCTTAACTTTGTGTTAATCGGACTTCCGATGTGCGGTCTAGACCTAATATGGAGTTTCAAGTCATTCCCGAGAGTAGTCGGGTAATAAGTTTGGTTCTAAACTTTAGGGTAACCTAGAGTCAATGATTCTGCAAGTTTTGGGTCTTGCAGATCGTATTTAAAGCGATCCCAACGGATTTCATGGCTAATCGAGTTTTGCACTTAGTTAACTTTGTTAAATTTTTAAAGGATTTAATCCTAATTGATCTCTGGTCGAGGTGGTACTCGAGCCAAAGTACGGAAAGTTACGGGTCGTTACAAGTGGGCTTAATCCCGATACATCGATCATCTACCGGGCCAGGGTAGAAAGCTCATCGTATCTCTTTCGAGTCCTGGTAGATCCTGGTCTTCTGCTCGGCCAAGCAGTGAGTCCATTGGTAGTCGCCCAGGATTGAGAATTGGGTCAAGCCGCGAATGCTTTGCAGTTGTATATTTCAGTAACTCCGTAGACCGATCACTCTAAAAACTTAGGGAATGCCCATCACAGAAAGGTTCAAGTGTCCTATTTCTCGGGTTGCCCTTTAGGTCTTGGTCTAAGAAAATCCTCGTCTCATTCTATGTCCGAGATAGGGTAGCTCATCCTATTTAGTGGCATGTCTTTACGTATAGTCTGGATCAACTCCATTCGATCCTGGGCCAGTAGGGCAAGGGTCCAGCACGCTTTCGCTGCGCCACCCAGATCAAAGAGGTGTATTGATTTGACCTAGCTACATCTATCGATCTCTGGCATTCTCTAATGTAACCGGTAGTCTAGTCTTAATTTAGAAGTAGTGGAAATCCATAGGTGTAGTCCAAAGTCTATGCTCATACGCTAGATGATTTCACATCATTTCTAATACAAGAAGGGTTTTATCACTTAGGGTCAAAGTTGTCTAATTGGAACTGAGTTATCTGTACTTGACGCTCGAGCATTTCACATATACTCATTCCAACTAAGAGGGTCCTAAGGTTCACATTATAAATTTGTTGGATTTCCTACACGGTCAGGCCTGTCGAAATCTAAGAGCACCGCTCTAGGTCCAAAACTCTAGGGCCTATTGTCTTAAATGGGACTGCATTGCTAATCTCACTTCGGGATTGGGAATGGCATGTTTGGTAGGAGGGTGGGTGGGATAAGAATTAATTTTATAGGCTTTGGAAAATGAACATGGTGTTGGAAAAGTGTGAGATGGGATTTCCAAATCCCAGGATAATGAATTTCTAAGTGTAATTTGAAAGGAAAATACAGGATTTACGTTTAACTGCATACATTCCAAACATAGTATTAGAAAACATGGGATACACCCAATCTAGGGACTATATCTTACACATACATTTTATTGTTACTTATACAATTCTATCTACCTAACTCACCTAATGCAGTTGCCGAACGGGCCCTAACGTCCTCAAACATCTAAACATTCTACCAACTACAACACCCATCAACATGAAAACAAAAACATCCAAAGACGATAACCCATGTAAAACAACAAGACAACATTATGATGATTAGGCCTCCAAGAAAATGGTCATACAAGCTTGGATAGAGCCATGGAAAATGAGGATAAGGGGAAACGGGGGCTGGAGTTTTTTGGTTCTCCACAAGTTTAAACCTCAACAGGGATTGTGAAGGCCTAAAAGACAGTGATTGAAGATGAAAAATGGAAAGGTAGGATGGGTTAGGGAGCTTACACATTTTTGAGCTCCAAATGGGGCATGTAAGAGCCCAAATGAGAGTGAATGGAGAGGGTAGGGAGGTAAGGATGGCTGTGAAAGATGGATATGGGTGGGTTGTGGCCGAAAATGATAGATCGGACGATTGGGAGGCAGATTTGAGAGAGAGGACAGCAAGTTTAAAGAGAAATGAGAGCTTGGAGGTGCTTTGAGAGGGAGGGGGCAAAACGGAGCAAAAACAGGGGTCTCCACAAAATTTGGTGGGCACCACACGTAACTAGGGGTCGGGCCGACCCTGACCAGCACCGGCCCGACCAGCCCGGCCCAACCTGACCACGGTCGACCGCGGTGACTGCGGTTCCGCCGCAGTCCACTGGACCAGCTGCGTTGCCTCCGTGGTAGGGCGGTGTTCACCACCCTCCCATGGTGCCAATGGTACCCCGAGTCTGTCCCGGGTCCCCCCCGGATTTCATAGTGTGGCCGCTGACTCCATTTGAGGCATTTTTGGGGCCAATTTGTAAATCGCAATGAGTTTATGTGATGTGTGGCATATGATTTTAGGGTAGGAGGAGCTAATCTATCCAACTAATCCATTTATTTAGTTAGATTCCAAAGTTTGAATGGTAAAAAGTCCAATTTATACATATATTTACTATTTATAGTAACTTTTTGTTTAAGTATTATTCTTCATCATTTATATGTTAGAATTTATATCTGGTATGAAAGGATTTATAAAAAATTAAAGAATAAAGTGGGCAAGGAGAGATTTTGAAGGAATTGGATAAAAAGGGTTCTAGGCTTTGAGATGAAGCGTAAGGTGTTGTGGTTGACCCACAACCTAAGGGCATTCATTTCTAGGGAATGACTCAAACCCGTTGACTGACGACCGACTTAGGTCGTTTCACGCGACCAAAGATACGTTGTGGACTAAATTACCGTATAGTCTCACCTGTCGGCGAAACTTGGGATTCGAATATGGTTTCTAGGTTTTATCGCCCCCTTCCTAATTCAGAGTGCGTCAGAGTACGTCGTGTTACCATAACCCAGGCCTGGTTTAATCCAAATCATGCTCTGATACCATCTTGTAACGCCCTGAAAATCGGGGGTCGAGCAAAGCTCAGCTAACGAGTTCCAACCCATCACTTATGCAACACAAATAATGATGATTATGATGAGAGCATTGAAACATGAATGGGATTATACCAAAACAGCATATCATACTCCAGAACAGTTAAATTTGTAAGCGGAAGACTATGATAGATATATAAAATATATAAACTGTGGTGAGTCTCCAGAGTGTGATAATGTTACCAGGTTAAATAATTACAAGTACAATTCTAAAACATACCAAATGTGTAAGGTCCTCTAGTCAACATCCCTGTAACCCCGTCGATCAAGACACGACTCACATGAAGCCACCAGAATACAACAAATACGAGCAAGCATCATTGTCATTATAAAGGTCCCGCTCTGCCTCATAAGCATCGCCGACACCTGCAGCTACAAAGTCTGGTTGGTGTGTACAACACCGTCCCGTAACGTGGGAGTGAGTGATCAACTCAGTGGAACAATAAAGCATAGGTTAACATGTTATCAATTCAGTCAAGCAGTAATGATAAAGCAGTACAATCAAACACTCCTAACTACTCTTATTAATGCAAGTATGAATGCAGTCATGATGCATGCCCTCACCGACATACTCCCTCATGCGACACCATCTTACGTTCGCGGCATGCTTACATTCCTCAGTGCTCCACATCTTCCAGGAACATGCAGTGCGATGATGAGCATGATTACCGAGTTGTTTTAGTAGTCCATTTCAAACAGCAGGATTGGGAAACTAACGTACCTCCCTTGTATCATTCCCAAACATGATCCATTATAGGGTCGTCAAACTTAGATAATCTCATACGATAGTGTGGTTCTAGGGAGCGACAAAGGTTGTCAAGGCTGTTACACGCATTCGTTACACCACTCCTCCATCACCTTTTTAACGGTTCATCACTAAATTGATACAGGCCTAGTTCATACTCTATTCACCGCGGCAAAACTCGTTGCCTCACCGCAAATTCAGAGTATGCTCGAGGTCACTACAAAGGGCTCGTCACCAATTAGTGTAGGCCGACAGCTCGCATATAGTGTCTCATACCACCATAATCGGGTCACGAGTCTGGTTGCTCAATGGACACTACGGGGAGGCACGTGGCCCCAGCGTAGGCTGACAGCTCGACCACGGTGTCCCATACCACCATGCCCAGCTCATGAGTCTTAGCGGATCGAGGTACCATGGTTAACGGGATTTCACTGGTAAGTTTGGTACCCTAGGTTCAAGCAGTAGCGTCCAAACATGGTGAACATACATTAGACACATCAGGTTACTTGATGAGCCAGACTAGCACGAGCGCACGACCAGCCGAACGATATGAAGTGCATAAGCACTTCGCGTGGCCTAACCACTGTCGTCAACCGAAGTACGACTCGGGTTCGTCAGACACATCCCACATGGTGAAATGAATCTCAACCATGAACTCAAGTCTGGTACCGATTGTCTGGACTATAATCATAGTCTCAATTGCAATCAATCCTTATTCAGAAGCATGTGGAGTAAAGCATAATAAACAAACTAATTCAAGCATGTTAACAAACATGTCATAAAGCATGATACAAAACACAATGTACGCAAGAAATACAAACACATATATTTCATAGTAAGCGATTAAATTAAACAACCATCATGGAGGAAATCATATACGTTTCTAAGGTAGTTGAGAATCCCATCTCAACACCCATCTAAAGCACCATCATCCAAGCACTTACTCTCACAAGCATTTTCACAAACACTTAGAATACACTATTTCAACATACATAGCGTATACTAGCAAAAACATGTATTAGGGCGAACCCTTTCGCCAAGTAAGTATTATACACATATATAATATGTTCATAGAGCAAATAATCATGGCAAACACATTTCCAAAATTTATATGTATACGGTACTTTCTACAAATACCTAGAATACACAAAATTCCATATTCTTCGTATTTAATCGAAACGGAAAATAGACAGCACTTTGTACATGTGCAATTGCATGCAAATCATGAATCTATCATTATCTGACATTGAAAGCATTGAAAACCATAACCTGTACACCTAAAGTCTGCACCTTTTTTCGTAGAATCGTAACGAATTCGATAGGTTTGCTAAACCTTCGTATACGGCAGTTTGGCCACCTATAGAACGAAATAGGTTAGCTATTTCATAACCTACAACTATCAAAACCCCAAATTAGTTTAGGGTTAGGGTTTCTTACCTAGAAATGACGCCGGAATCGCCAAGAAAATGCTTAGATCGGGATGGTTAAACACGTATAGCAGCAAGGAAGCATGGCAGGGAGATGCTCCCACTGCTCTCACACTTTCTCTCTCTTTTCTCTTTTCTCTCTTCTAGGGTTTTTCTCAAATTCGTATGGCTGAATGAGAGAGGGTTTTAAGGTCCTTATATAGCCTAAAACTACACCAAAATAGACTCCAGGTCAAGGTATACTTAGGTTATAACCAAAGCAGGTCAGTTTCAGCTCAATGGAGGACTTCTGGCGGCCCCTTTTCTGTGTGCGGTTGGACTTAAGCTCACTAACACTGGATCTAGGTACCATTAAGTTTTCATTCCAGTAGGGTTCTCAGATCACGCATGGCGGACCAGTTTCAGTTCAACGGTCAGCGGATCTTGATCGGAGATTCCGAGTACATAGATATGTTTGGAAAAGTATCCCTGATCCGAGGGTGTAATTTGGCCTGATTCTGACGGTCAGGTTGCTCAATACTGAACTGCAAGCGTCACATGCCAGATTTCATAAATCCTTATTTATTTTGGAATTATTTTCATGTTTCTCACACTCCTCGCTCCGGACTCAAGCGAATTGCACTGGGACACAATCTGGATTTGATTTTCGAGATGGTTGCCAAGCCCAGCAAGGCGGTCCTAGTTCCTTAACTTCGTGTTAATCGGACTTCCGACGTGCGGTCCAGATCTAATACGGAGTTTTGAGATGCTCCCGAGAGTAGCCGGGTAATGAGATTGATCCTAGATTTTAGGGTAACCTTGCGTCAATGATTCTACAAGTTTTGGGTCTAGCAGATCGTATTTAAAGTGATTGGTGCTAATTTCACAGGTACTCTAGTTTAACACTGGCTAATTCTCGCCTAATTTCTAAAGGATTTAGTCCGGAGGGATTTCTATCTGAGGTGGTACCTGGGCCTTTGTAGTTTGTATATAAAGTGATCCAAGTTATAATACTTAGCTAGTTTAAGATAGTGTCTAGGGTGAAAGTACTTAGAAAAGTTGAAAGAACAAGGTGGTGAAGGGTGGGATTTGTGAAGGAAATGAGTTCAAAAGCGGTCTTAGACTTTGGGATTGAGTTTTAACAAGTTAATAAGGTGTTAGGATCGACCCATTGCCTAAGGATGTTTAATTCCAGGTTGGCAAAAATTCGGGATGTTACATCCAAGGCCCAAGTAATCCATGGTCTAATGGGCTATACCCAAAGCCCAACTCATAGGCAATATGGTGGTCCCTTAAGCAAGGTTTGGGCCCACCATAAAGGTCATAAACCTCCATATCGTGGTGGGCCTCATGGGCAGCCCAATACTTCAACCATATGGGCAAATTTCACACTTAACACAAGTGAGTTGGGCCTTACTTTTTAGCCCCAGTACCGGGTTAATTTAGTGGACAACAAGGGCCCAACTACTTGCATATTATAGCCCATAAACCCATCACAATAGGTAGAAGAGTATAGGCCCAAAAGTCAATGGGCCTACTTAGAAGGTTCTAATCCAAAAGGGCCTAAGGAACTAGTCAATTAACCACATACAATGTTTCAATAAAAACCCTACTTTGGTGGGCCTTAGATGAGTACTAATTACACCCAAAAATACTGAAAGAAAGTGGCAAGATAACTGGTTAAATCAACCTAAAATCTGATGGGTCATGCTGCCCCAAAAATAACATTTATGGGCCTATCTAGAAAGTTCCATGCATAGGTAGCTCTATGGGCCTGGGTATATGGCCCAAAAACTCATCCAAAGGGCCCCAATTGAATGCTATTAAAGAGGAGGATGATAAAGTCCCCTATAAACCCCACATGGATGAATGTTGGAATATAAAATACATTAAAGTGGGCCCACAAAGTGGCTTGAACGACCAACCAAGGCTGGACGCCCTAGCCTGGACATCCCAGTCTGGTGGGCCACTCTAGGCCATACCACGGACGGTACAGAGGCCCAATGGCCCTAAAAGTTTGTAGGTTGTTACTTCCATAGGTAGGCCACACCTCCACAAAATTTCATAATTTTTGGATAACTAGAAGTATTTTAATTAATTTAAATAAAATAGACTATCTAGAAGATCTGGTTAATCTGGACGTCCCAACGTTGTGGGCCGGTCCAGCCCTTTCCACGGTGTGCATAGGTCTGTTAAACCTCAAATTTGGTAGGTAGGTCCTACCGTGGGTGGACCACCTCCCTGTAAATTTTTATAATTTTTGGATACCCAGAAGTATTTTAATTAAATTTGGGATTACAAACTGTCCTGGGTGAAATGTTGCTGGAATTATAATTGTCCCTATGTTTGGGACCACACGGGGTGGGTCCGGGGCCTCCAAAATTCCTGAAATTTGGGCCCAAGGTCCCTCATCAAGCCTACAACAAGGTGGGACCCAGAAAGATAGTCAACTATCTGAGAAATTATTTTTAAATTTTAGTTTTTAAGGGATTATGCTGCTGGACTGCATAGCAGAAATTTTTGGCAGTCCACTATGTTGGCCCACCCTTTTGAATGCCCAAATGGGGTCCAATGGGGCTGAAATTTGGTACGATTGTAGGTGGGTCATGCAGCTATAAGAATCATATATTAATTTGTATCAGTCTTCCCACCAAATAACCAGAAATCAGGCCCCAAGGTGGCCCAAAAAGTTGTCCAGATAGTTTCTACACAGCAACAATAGGTTGGAAAGAAATAATTATAAACAATAGGTTGAAGAAAAAACATAAATAATTTGAGAAAAAAGATGGACGACTTGGATAAACAGATACATCAGAGTAGGCCAGCCCACAGAACTACCCATTCCGAGCTAGAATCGGGCGGGGAAGGACGCAATCCATGTCCATCCCGGACGGAAGCAGATTGGCTGGTGTACTTCACACTAGTTGCATAGTTGTTGTAGGTACGTGTCATGCGAAGACGAGCATACCCTCGGCCGAACGGTAATCTGTCCGGGTAGGGATCTGTGGGGCCCACCATGGT
Organism: Magnolia officinalis; assembly: GCA_021015155.1. Lineage (NCBI taxonomy): Eukaryota > Viridiplantae > Streptophyta > Magnoliopsida > Magnoliales > Magnoliaceae > Magnolia > Magnolia officinalis. Next base: position 69,443,571 of record JAJHSJ010000005.1, read on the forward strand.
GTAATGGTTTTATCCACGCTGTTCATCTCTTTTATCGGATCATTTTACAGAATAATATTAAAAATGAGGCTGGTCCATAGCTTAGTGGACCACACCAAAAGAAGCTGCAGTGATATTGACACCCACCGTTGAAACCTTTCTAAGGGTTAGCATGATGTTTTTTAACCATCCAACCTGTTCATAAAGTCATGTATACCTGGATGAAGTGAAAACACAAACATAAGCTTGATCAGAAACTTCTGTAGCTCCAAGAATTTTTAATGGTGGACGTTCAATCCCCACTTTGTTGTCCACTTAATGTCTTGGTTCCACCTCATTTTTGGGTTCATAGCCTAAAATTATTTGTAAATATGGATGGACGGAGTGGATAAATCCTTTATATCACGGTGGGGCCCACAGATCCCTGCCGGTAGGACGCAATACAATAGCTATATAGCATGTGAAGTACACCAGCCAATCCGCTTCCATCGGGACACAGGGACGCGGACGCGGATTTCCTTCCACTGCGAAAGCCTTTCGCATTAAGTTCCTGCACTGGAACCCATGTGGGACCACTACGATGTTTGTGCGAAATCCTAACGGTCCATCCATTTCATGAGTTCATTTTAGTACATGAGGTTAAAAATGAACCGTATGCAATGCTTAAGTGGGCCGAAAAAGTGATAATTGAACGTCCACAGTTGAAATATTCGTGGGGCCACAGAAGTTTTAAATCATGCTAATATTTGTTTTTTCACTTCATCCCAGTAGGAATGACGTTATTAATGGTGGATGTCATGTAAACATTACTGTTGAACCCAGGGAGGTTTCAAATGTAGGAATTTACCTAACCACGTTTTCCTTTAATATGGCCCACTTAAGTCTGGATCCTGCTCACTTTTGATCTCATGTTCTAAAATGATCTCAAAAAATGGATGAACGGAGTGGATTCCTGACAAACATCACGGTGGCCCCACCTACGATCCTAGCGCAGGGACTTCTTGCTAAAGGCTTTTGCAGAAAATCCGTGTCCGGGGACGTGGATTAGATACTGACGGGTTGAGTAGCAGAGTCGGCTACCGGAGTGACGTCACTAAGTTCTGTAGGGCCACTATGATGTATGTGTTGTATCCACACTGTCCATCCATTTTGAGATATCATTCTAGGGCAATAGCCAAAGAATGACCTGTAGTGTAGAAAACAGTGGGGAGAGTGATTCTCACCGCTGAAAGTATCCTCACAGTAAAGGTTACAGATACTTTGCCCTTAAAGGATGAAAATCACCATTGTAATCCTTTGCATACAGATAAGTGGCTTGGATCTCGTTTGCCACAAAAGAAAAAATTTAAAAAAAAAAGTTAAAAAAATTAAAATATGATTATTTGAAATCCAACCTATTCAAAAGTTAAATAAAACGTGACAACCACAACCCACTTAAGTCTTGGATCCTGCTCACTTTTGATCTATGGTAAGGTCCACTTGATCTTTGGGTATGATTAAATTTTGGATTCAACTCCAAAAATAAGATGGAAAAACGGATGGACGGCGTGGATAGACCTCATACATTAACAGTGGTACACCAGCTAATCCACTTCGCTTCCGATGCGGATTAGAAGTTACTTGACTTACGTGTAGCTGTAGGAGTCTTCGATGAATCCAGATTCCCAAGACCTCGGGAAGACTATTTTAGTAAGTCACGTTACTCAACTTACGCATCCCAATATATGTAGTGATAAATGGTCTTATTTGGCTCATTGTGATGTATATATTTTATCCATGCCGTCCATTCATTTTGAAAGATCATTTTAAGGAATGACCCAAAAAATGAGGCATATCAAAGGCTCATGTGGACCACACCATAGAAAGTAGTGAAATTGAAAACCTACTATTGAAAACCTTTTGGGGCATGACAACCACGACCTATATCAACCACGACCCACATAACATGGCAACCACGACCCATATAACATGATAACTACGACCCCATGACAACTACGACCCGGATGACAACCACAACCCATAAAACATGACAACCACGACCCATATAACATGACAACTATGACCCACAACCATGACCCATATAACTTGACAACTACGACTCATGACAATCACAACCCATATAAAATGATAACCACGACCCATATAACTTCACAACCACAACCAAGACCCATATAAAATGATAATCACAACCCATATAATATGATAATCACAACCCATATAAAATGATAATCACAACCCATATAATATGACAACCTCGACCCTTACTACATGATAACCATGATCCATTCGAAGGGCCGTGGTTCACATGCACAATGGATCGTGGTTTTAATCCATAAAAGGTCATGGTTGATATTTGACCTTACCCCTAAAATGACACAACAAAAAGGATGGGCGGCATGGATTATTCACATACATCAATGTGGGCCCATTTGGGTCGTGGTTTGCTTGGGTTGTAGTTGGCATGTTATATGGGTCGTGGTTGTCATGTTGCATGGTTCGTGGTTTTCAACTTGTTCACTTCCTTTTCTACCAAACCATTGGTACCATATCTTAAGGCCCACAATGAGGTGATCTGATCCATCCACCTTGTCGGCTAGCTCGTTGTGGGCCCAAAAAGTCCTGATTTGGGTAGTATCCACTTCTAACAAGCATCACTGTGAGCCTAGAATGTTTCTATAGTCACCATTATTTTCTATTTTGTGGCCCACACAAGCACCGGATTAGGCTGATATTTGGGCCATACCCCTAAAATGACACAACAAAAAGGATGGGCGGCATAAATTATACACATACATCAATGTGGGCCCATATGGGTCGTAGTTGTTATATGGGACAATGACAACCACGACCCATATAACATGACAACCGTGACCCATATAACATGACAACCGCGACCCATATCACATGAAACCACTACCCATATAATATGATAACTACGACCCATTTAACATGACAATCATAACCCATATAACATGATAACTACGACCCTTACCACATAGCAACCACGACCCATATAATATGACAACCACGACCCATATAACATGACAACCACGACCCATGATAACTACAACCTATATAATATAACAACCACGACCCATTTAACATGACAACCACGACCCATGACAACCACGATCCATTTTTGGTAGTGTAAATGGATCAAAGGCTACAGATTAAGGTCGTGGTATACTCCAATTGATCTTTAGATATGCTTCAATTTTGGGCTCAACCCCTTAAATTAGATGAAAAAATGGATGGATGGCGTGGATAGACCACATACATATAAGGTGGGCCCAACCGAGTACTCAATCCGATTTCCTCTCTCGCGCGCAACTTACACTGGGAAAGAAAGAAAAACGGGCCAACCACACTCCTACCTCATGACAACCACGACCCTTTCCTCATGAAAACCACGACCCATATAACATGGCAACCACGACCCATACCTGGGTCGTGGTTGTAATGTGGTAAGGGTCGTGATTGTAATGTAGTAAGGGTCATAGTTCTCATGTTATATGGGTCATGGTTGTCATGGGTCGTAGTTTTCTCACTTCCTTTACTACCAAATGAAAGGATAGCCATTGGTACAATAGCCTGAGGCCAATAATGGGGAGATCCGTTCCGTCCATCTTGTTGGCCAGCTCGGCGTGGGCCCAAAAAGTCCTGACTTGGACAATGTCCACTTCTAACAAACATCAGGGTGAGCCTGGAAAGTTTCAATAGCGGGTTCCATTGTCACCATTATTTTTTATTATGTGACCCACACGAGCTTTGGATCAGGCTAATATTTAGACCCTAGCCCTAAAATGACACAGTAAAAAGGATGGACGGCATGGATTATACACATACATCAATATGGGCCCCACGAGTTTAGTCATTGCCCACGCCCGAAAAGGGTTCCGTACACATCACTTTGTTGGCATTAAATACTACGTAACTTCTTAGTTCCTAGAAAATCGTGCAACTACTGAACGAAGGTCAGGGGCATTTTTGTCCAAAACAATCTCCAAAAGCTGTCAGAAAGGCATTTAGGGAATATATGGAGTGTCGTGGCGATCGATGTAATTGACCCAAACTTCGAGGCGAGTACGGGCAATTTTCCACTTCAAAGTCGTCCTCCCACGTTCACAACGGAGCCGGACGATCGTCCGCACGATTGATGGTGGCGCACCATCATTGCCCTCATGGCTGATCTGAGCCGTCCAGCGTGTCGAGGTGGTGAAATCGACCAACACCGTGTGAACCTTATGCACCCATGCGCACGCACATGACCTCGGCAATAGCTGTAAAGCATCAGCATATGGGAGTCTGCAGCACCAAACCGAATCGAACAATCCAAGGAGGCCACCATCGCGCCTGATATGAGGAATCCGGACCGTTCATCAATCCAAGATTTTAAATTTGACCAATAACATGTGATTGGCGAGCACCTGTGCAAACGGTTGCATATGCAACCTGTCCGCGGGAAGATCAATAGACCGTATGAGACTGTGGCTCTATGACCCACCCATCGATCCCGTGTACAATCTAGACCGTTCAAGGTCATCCTTAGGGATTTTTTACTACATCCATGGAGTCTGTTTGGAGGATATCCCGCCCAAGGAGCGTTGGTCGGAGTGTTGACATGCTGCTGACTCTCCACGCTGCGAAGGAAGTTGCGTAGACTTCACGCTGTGCATAATAGATGCGCACGGGAGGTTCAAGAACCTCACACGCCCCTATAAATTTGCCTACCCCACCATTGTAGGAAGAATAGTGAAGGAGAAAGAGAGAGATACGGGAGAGAGAGAGAGAGGAGTCAGTTGTTGCCGACGAGAGACATCGTCCAGCAAGGGAGCAACGGCCATCCTGCCTGCTGGACATGGACGCAAGAAAGAAAGAGAAAGAAAGGAAAAGAGAAGATGAAAGAAAGGGAGAAGAGAGAAAGAAAGAAAAGAAAGGAAAGGAAAAGAAAAAGAAAGAAAGGGAAAGAGAAAAAGAAAGAAAGGAAAGAAAAAGAGAAAGAGATAGAAAAGAAGAGAAAGAAAAGGAAGGAAAGAAAGAAAGGGAGAGATGGTGTACTGAGTCGACTCACAGAGTCCTAGGACTGAGTCAGGGTCAAGTTCAGGTAAAGTATGTAATACCTAATGTCTTAATTCAAGTTTTTTCTGAAATAGGAATTAGTTAAGCCCTATATCTAGGCCATAAACATAACCCTATATTTAATCCTAACCTTGTAAACCTTGTAGATCTTATGATATAGGATAAGATTAAATGTGAATGAGTATGCAGGAACACCTAGCTTAGGATGAGGACAATTCAACTTTAAAGGTGAGGGTTTCATCCTTTAAGCTTACGTTAATTTAAGTTGATATATTTCATACCTTCATGTTATTTTATCGTGCCTTTTAGGTACCTTTTGTCTTAATTGAGTTGGTGCATTTTATCTTGCCTTTACATTTGTCTTTTACATGCCTTTTATCTATCCTCAGATTTCTATTACTTTTTTGCTATTTTCATTTTAAATTGTTATCATCAATTATTGGCACTTTGAGATTTTTACATGATATCCATTGTAAGGAGCCTTCCTGAATTCATGGGAGGCTATGGATGCAAGCCTTGCTCTTGCATTACCATTGATTTAGCTTTGCCACTCTCTGTATCCAAGAATCGACGGTGGTCGCTCTTCTACTTATGGAGTTGGCCATTGCCACCCTTCTTAAAGAATCGGTCGTTATCACTCTTCTATTTATTGAGTTGGCTTTATTCTCTCTCCTCATGTTCGAGTTGACCTTCGTCACTCGCCTCTTTTTCCTTCAGGGCTCGACAGGTGTCTTGATATTCTTAACCTTTCGTGGATTAAGGATTACTCCTTGATGCAAGTACTATGTTGGGAATCTCTCCTCTAGCGATCGATTAAATATCATGGATGTAATGCGTTTTCTATAGCGGCCCTGGGGCGACACGTAATTCCATGTTTCTTAAGTTGATGGTGCCCTGGTTGGTATACGTGAGTTGTTCTGTATATGCAGTACATCAATTCCTTTTTATGGGGGTTGGTTGTCATAAATAGTCGCTCCAATCTCGAGGGGCGTATTCACCTAGTTCATGTGTTGTGACCATCTTGGGATAACCGCGTAAAACCATGTTAAACGTGGGACATGCCAGCGAATCTCCGTAGTATGGGATGCGGGGCAAGTCAGATAACTATAATCACATTCCACATTGTGGCAATCACTAAGTGTGATACACCGCATATGCTTTGCTAGGCATGCATCTCATATAGATTTCTTGTGCATTGATACCTCTTGTAGTGTGGAGTACTTGACGTATCAGAACCTCTATATTGTTTTATGAACCTCTTGAATTACTGTTAATCTTAAAGGATAACCATCACTATAAGTAGGGCATTGACGCTCTCCCAACCGTATAGATTATGCAGGTGACGAACAGATTAAAGACCTAGTGAACATTCTCCTTGAGGAAGATTATGATGAAACAATAAGAAGATTATTTATGATTTAATTGTATACTTCTGCTGTGAATTCTGATAATGTAACAAGCTCTCATTGAGAGGGCATTTGATTATTCTTTTTACTCTGATGAAATATAATAAATACAGTTGATCTTATTCTTATGAATTCTACCTTCAAAAATGTATCTAGATGTGATCTAAATGGAAAAAAAAAAAAAATGGTGCGATTTTTAAAGCATCCAAGTTTTACATTATTAACACTCGATTTTCTTGGGCACGAGTATGAACTCTGGCCGTGAAATTTCAGGCTGTTACAGTTTATTTGTCCCGATCGCTGGAAGGTTGACAATGACAGATGAATAGCTAGGATTGCTGAAAGGTGAGCCCCCAACTATATGGAGTGCAAGCTGTGACGAAAGGCCGCTAATTTGGTCATGTATTGCATATGCTCTATATGTAGGGAAACTGTTTGATAGAATAGCTATAAGAAATATTCACTGTGTACTCTACTCATAGCCCTTGGATTTTCATTTGGCCCATGTGGAGTACAGGCTAGGACAACATGCCAACATGCATAGCAAGTTCATTGGATAGATGTACGGTGCTGCCTTGCAAGTTCCTTTGGTTAATTCTTGTCAGTAGGATTTGAACACGCAGGAGGTGATTTTAGTCAGCGTGCAGGCATTTTGAGCATCTCTTATTGTTGGTTTTGATATCAGAAATCATATCTTGATTATCTGGGACATGTTGTCACGCCCCAAACCCGGAAATCGAATTCACAGGAATCCCGATCTCCTAATCCGGTGCCGACAGCCTCCGTAGTACCCCATTCTCGGCTCTTAGTGTTCATACGCCAGATTCCGAACCTGGGATCCTACAAGGAGGATTTTTTTTTTTGTACATTTAACTCGTAATAAGCATAACCACAAGTATACCCAAATCACAAAGACAACATCATCATCACATACCCACTAATATAATCATTTGATTACAATACTGAAGGGAAATATATAAATCGAAAATCGGGCTCCAGAAGACCGTTGCATTCTCCAAGCTCAACACTGCTGCAACCTAACATCACCTGCACGCATCTATCGTGCATAAGCTTATAGAAATCTTAGAGGGGGTGTAAGTGTGTGCACAAGGTAAGTGTCAAGTATTCAATACAATGTCATCATCATACAGTAACGAAAATACTGGTAATCCATAAATCGTGCAATATCGGAATATGCAGAAATACTGGCAAGATCAGGAATTATCAGAGTAAACAGAAGTACTGACAAGATCATAAATCATACAATATTAAAGAACACAAGACAAATCAACTATGCAAATGAGGAATCATAGATAGCCAAATATAGATGCAGAGGATGCAATGCAATATACATTCCTGATGAGTAACACAAATAGCGTTAGCCGTACCTAAACCATATCAATGCAGAAACTCAATAACCCAAAATGTCATATGCTGCGAATGTCATGCAATATGCGATGCGAATGGAATGACTATGCTGGAGTGTGAAGTCGGGATGATAGTACATAGTATCATAGGCTATGGGGTCCAGCACAAGGGACTTCTATCCAAACCAGTCCCATACCTAAATTTAGATAGTCAGACTCAATGTGGTAAACTCCTGATCTCAGGTTAGTCGCGCGCCCCAACCGAAATCCTGGTCATTGCGAAGGCATACTAACAAATAGTTGCACACCACCAGCTCAAGTGGATAGTGAATGAATGAATGAGTATGCAACTCCTACTCGCTAAATCCACACATTAGTACAGTTCATCTCTGGGATCATCACCGGGGTTTAGTATACTCCTAATGGCACAGCCGCTCTCCCAGCCGCACAGTCCAAGTGAGCGTAAGAAACCTCACTATCCGCCTAGCCAATAGTCTGTCAATACCTATCCGGCACGTCGATAGCGGACCCATTAACGAGCTAGTCAAACTCAGCCTAGTATTGTCCCCTACCCTCGGGCGGGTAAGACCACACCCCCTCCCAACCGACCACGATACAGTGGGAGACGCGGCCTCCTGGTATTCGGCACTCGATCGCTCATGTATCCACTCGTTCTCGACGTTGGGGCATCTCCTGGCCACGGTGGTTTAGGGATTTTCACCTAGGGACATCTATGGCGCCCGTATACTAGAACCAAACATTTCCGATGTCTCATTCGACCATCCACGATATGCCTATGAAGGCTACGACCCGATGTCACTAGGGTGTATAGTAGTCATATCACAAAATGCGTGATGCATGAGTCATACAATCCAGTCATACATCAATCATATGCATGCCGTGCGCTCATGTGAGATAACCTCCGCCTATCAGGGAATCTCATATCAACCTGCCCAATGACACATGCAATGGTCAATCACATCTCATAACAAACATGCAGATGATGCGTATGGGCATGTATCATGATGTTATGCTGTCACATACTCATAATCGGTACTGATAATTGGCACCGACAATCGGCCTCGATAATGTGGACATTTAACCAACATTGCTCCTAAGGAATGGCCCGCATAGAGCCTAACATGCAATGGGCCCACAGCCTCACACAAAGGCCTAATATTCAACATAGTGGACCTTACTCACAGGCCACATATACACAATAGGTGGGCCCTACTCATGGGCCTCAAATACATGACATGTGGGCCCCACACATGGGTCTTGAATACATCAAATGGACCATGCATCATGGGCCTAATACATATCCCAATGGGCCTTGCCCATAGGCCACAAATACATCACAGTGGGTTTCATCGCCTAGCCCTCAAATGCATCACAATGGGCCTCATATACACCACATTGGGCCTTAAACATGGGTTGAATACACATAACAACGGGCCTCAAATACGGGCCACATATACATCACATTGGGCCTCAACAATCGGAATCGGCAATCAACCACGATAATCAGAATCGGCAATCGGCCACGATAATCAACCTCGATCGATAATCGGTCAATCGGCCACGACAAACAAAATCGGTAATCGCCACATCAATCGACAATCGGTCACGATCGGTAATCAGTCATGATAATCAGCCTCGATCGGTAGTCGGTCAATCGGCCATGACAAGAAGAATCGCCAATCGGCCAAGTCAATCGACAATCGGTCACGATCGGTAATCAGTCACGATAATCGGCCTCGATTGGTAATCGATCAATCAGCCACAACAAGAATCGGCAATCGGCCACATCAATCGACAATCGGCCACGATCCGTAATCAGTTACGATAATCAGTCTCGATCGGTAATCTGTCAATCGGCCACGACAAGAATCGGCAATCGGCCACGTCAAGAATCGGCAATCGGCCACGTCAATCGAATCGGCCACGATCGGTAATCAGTCACGATAATCGGCCTCGATCGGTAATCGGTCAATTGGCCACGACAAGAATCGGCAATCAACCACGTCAATCGACAATCGACCACGATCGGTAATCAGTCACGATAATCGGCCTCTATCGGTAATCGATCAATCGGCCACGACAAGAACTGGCAATCGGCCATGTCAATCAGAATCGGCGATCGGTCGTGACAATTGGAATCGACCCCAATAAACGGAATTGACCTCGATAATCGGAATTGGCCTAACAAAGGGCTTAAGGGAAGGTCACAATGTGGACATCTAACCATCATTGCCCATCAATGTGGACATTCAACCAACATTACCCCAAGAAGTGGCCTACATAGAGCTAAACGTATAGTGGGTTCATGGCTTCACACAAAGGCCTCATACTTGGGCCATATAAATGTTACATTGGACCACGAATACATCACTTGGGGCCTTACTAATGGGCCACGAATACACCACATTGGGCCCCATCAATGGGCCGCATACACATCAAGTGGGCTTCATTAATGGGTCGCACTAATGGGCCGCATAGATGGGCTACAAATATATCAAGGTGGGCCTCACAGATGGATTTTGATGGGCCACAAGCATATCAAAGTGGGCCTCTCGAATGGGCCATGGAATACATCAAAGTGGGCCCACCGAGTGTGTCATAAAATACATCAAGGTGGGCCCCACAGATGGGCCATAATACATCAAGGCGGGCCTCATGGACGACCACAAATATATTAAGGTGGGCCTCATCTTATGGGCCATACCAAAATTATTTCAATAATTGTAAGTGTAATCATGTGTATCACTACACACATGGCCCACGTATGATGACCAACATTGTCCAAATATTGTCCAGGTAAATTAGTACCGTCCAAATATTGTCCAGGTAAATTAGTACCGTTCAAGCATTATCCACGTAAATTCGCGCCATCCAAACATTGTCTATGTAAATCAGCGCCATCCAAAATTATGGGATCCCATAATTTGGACGGTGTGGATGAAATAAATACATCATGGGTTCCCATGCTGGTGAAACAGATGGACGGCTAGGAGAAATGCATGCATCACGGTGGGCCCTCACACAAATGGACGGTCTGGACTCATACAGCGGCCAGCCGTGGGGTCCAAGTAACTGGACGGTGTGCGACATGTCCCATGACCTTGCTGACCTCAATAGAGCAACTATAAAGTTGTGGTACGTACAGCCTTGCTGCCTTTAAAGATGGGAGGGGTGGGTCCCACGTAGGGCCCACCATATCATTATTTTTATATAAATAATATTATATAATATACAACATCCAGGCCTGGACGGCCTGGACAGATGTGTACATCATGGTGTACTCCCACACGTGGGGTGGGTCTCCTCGTCAAATGGCGGTGATGGATAAAATACATTAGGTGGGTCCCACGTGGCACACCATATATATATATATAGGAAAAGGTACAATGAGCTCGAGCTGACGATAAGCTCCCATGAGGTCGAGCTGTGTGGGCCCACCGTTGGTGTTTGTAAAAAATCTAACCCATCAGTCAGATACACCATTCCATCGTGGGGCTAGGTCTAAAAAATCAAGTCAATTCGTGAGTTGTGTGGGCCACACCAAATACAACAGTCGAGAGTGGCTACCCTCTATTAAAACATTCACAATCATTTATTAGGCCCACCGAGATGTGGTTCACAAATCCATCCCACCCATTGTGGGTGCCCCACTTGAATGAAGGGTCAGACCAAGTTCAGAATCGTCCAAATTTCAGATGGGCCCCAGCAAGTGTATAATTATATATATATTATATATATATATATATTATATATATATTATATATATATTAATTATATATATATATATATATTTTTAGGCATGTTTCCATATGATTTTGGATGGTGTGGGCCACCTAAGTTCCATATATGGATGAATTTTGGGGACATCCCATTTCTAAAGGGAACCCATCAAATGCATGGTGTAGATGTTCAACACACATCACGGTGGGGCCTATAGTGGGCCCACTGTCTCACCTACGTCCAGCCGGAGGAAGCTCCAGCGTCCTCTCTGGACGTTGATGTCAGCACAAGGAAGCCCCTCACTTACATATTTCCATAAATTTTGGTTTTTCTGAGGTTTTTCTTAGGTGAGGCCCACATTAGTAAAATCCACTCCAGCCATTGTATTCTACGGCCCATGATCGACCAAATGAGACCAATATGCGATGTGTTTTTGGCGAATGGAGAGATCAAGGTGGGTTTTAATGGTAATACCACTATTTCCAATCGTATGGCCCACCCGAGAATCGGTTTGGTCTCAAATTTTGGCTCAACGCCTAAAATGTGCTGGGGAATGGAATAAACGGTGTGGATTAAACCCATACATTAGGGCGGGGCCTGCATGAGTGGCCCTCTCAAAAAGGCTAAAGTAATGACTTTTTTTTTTTTGTTGCAATGGGTACAGCCCAGTGCCTATTCACGCTTCAGGCCAACTCCAGCGTCCAGGGACGCTCGACTATACATATCATCAAGATGGGTCCCACATGTGGGGACCATGGCTGGTGGGTCCCACTTGGATGTGTCTCACTTGAGTTGGATCAATTTAATATTTGTGTTTCCCATCACCAAAGGGTAAGGTCCACATGACTTGGACGGTTTGGATAAGGCATACATCAATGTGGGGTCCATCCGAGTGGGCCACACATCACACAAAAATGAAAGAGAGAGAAAAGAGAGAGAGAGAGAGAGAGAGAGAAAGAGAAAGAAGCACCCACCTTAGATCTTCTCTTCCCTCCACCGCCAACATGATCTAGAGCTCCAAGGGGATGATTTCAACGGTCGAGATGTTCTTAGGATGGTGGAGATAAGAGGTGGGAAGTGGGCCACACATGGCTTCTCATGGGAGACATAAACGTGGGTTGCTCCATGGAGGGATTGCTTGGAAGAAATGAGAGAGAATGAAAGAGAGAGTGGGGTGTGTAAGAGATGGGATGGAAAGGTTGACTTTAGGGATGGTGTTATGTACTTGGGGGATGGGATAGGGTGCTTGACTTGATGGGTGTACTTTGATTGATTGACATGACGTATCGTAGAGATTCTCTCAAAGTTGCAACACACGGTGTTTTCTTCGAACTAATCACGGGCCCATATGTCACGCCCCAAACACGGGGACCGGGCTCACAAAATTCCCGATCGCCGAATCCGGCGCCGACAGCCTCCGTAGAACCCCATTCTCGGCTCCCGGCGCCCATTCGCCAGGTTCCGATCCTGGGATGCTACGAGGAGGATTTCTAATATCAGTTTGAATCGTAATAAGCATAACCAAAGGCATAACCCACAAACAACAACCAAAAACTCCATCACATTTCCACTATGATCAAAAACTTTACAAGTACAATGAGCATAAAGGGAAATACAATGAGGATGGACAAAAAGCTCCAAAAGATCTGCTCTGCGCTCCTGCCTCAGCGCTGCTGCGTCCTCGCGTCACCTGCACGCAACGGTCGTGCATAAGCTTATAGAAAGCTTAGAGGGTGGTGAAAGTGTGTGCGCAAGGTAGTAATGCAGTTATGAAGTATCAGAGTAATGCGGAACATGCTGACGAATCCATGAATGCTACTAGCCGTACCAAGGCTATGCAATGCAAGGCATGAAAGATGTCGGCCCTACCAAGGCCATGCGATGCGAAATGCAAGTCAAGCATACAAATCCTCATCTAAGTCCACATATCAGTAAAGCTAAAAATCTGGGATATCACCGGGGTCTAGTACACTCTAAACCAGATTGCCGCCCCATCACGCACAATAAGGTAAGTGGAAGAGACCTCACTACCCGCCTGCCAATATCGGGCTCGGCTAGTCGATAGCGGACCCATTCCTCGAGCTGGTCAGACTCAGCCTAGCATTGCCCCCTCCTCTCGGGCGGGTAAGGCCGTACCCCCTTCCAACCGACCACGACACAGTGGAAAGCGCAGCCTCCTGGTAATCGGCCATCGGCGCTCATGCACCCACTCGGTCTAGACGTTGGAGCAACCTCTTGGTACCATAAGGGTTTAGGGACTTTCACCCAGGGATATCTATAGCACCCCATGTAGAACAAGATTTCCGGTATCCAATCCTGCCAACCACGATACGCCTGTGGAGGCTATGACCCTGATGTCGCTAGGGCATACAGTAACCACATCACACAATGCGAATGCATGAAACACACTATCCAATCATGCAGCAATCCTGCGCGTATCATGCGCTCATGTAGGGCAACACCGCCTAACCGGGAGCCCGTAAACAACCTGCCCGAAGTCATATGCTATGATCAACCACTTCTCACGTCAAGCATACATATGATGCGTATGATCATGAATCATGGAACTATACTACACATGTTATAAAGTAATGAACTACTCTTGCAACGCAGATGGCCTAGACATGGACGGCCTACACACAACCAGTACGGGCTTATCGATGGCCCTAGGGAGAGTCATAATGCGGACATTTAACCAACACTATACGTGCGATGTGGACGTCAAACCGACATCGCTCCCAAGGCATTATCTGTCGTAAACGTCATTACATAAATCATGTAGGGATCACACATTGCAATGGACCTTAGATACATCCCATTGGGCCTTAAATCCATTGAATGGGTCGTGTCACATGGGCCTTATATTCATCAAGAGGGCCACATCAATGGGCCGCACCAATGGGCCTTAAGTGCATTGCAATGGGTCGTAACCCATGGCATTTATAGTGCATCAAATGGGCCTAACCTCATGGGTCATATGTGTATCAGATGGGCCACACCAATTGGGCCCCATACGTACATCGATTGGGTCTTAACCCATAGGCCCTAACACATCTCAATGGGCCTTAACCCATGGGCCTTTAAGTATATCAGGTGGGCCTCAATGGTTGGGCCTTAACTATATCAAGGTGGCCTAATCATATGGGCCTTTTGCATAACAAGGTGGGCCTCAACGGATGGTCCACAAACAACGGAGGTGGGCCTTATTCGGACATTAAAGTGGCCCACAGAAGGTTAGATCCGCCTCATTCTTTTATCTCAAGCCATAAAATGATATTTCAAAATGGATTGACGGATTGGATGCCACATGTGCATCATGTGGGGTCCACAAGCGGGCCCACCAAAAATGTATATATATACCCAAAAAAAAATATATAAATATGTTATATATAATATATATATATATATAATATAATATATATATATATACACAGCACACGCACCACGCACGCACACGCATGCGCACACACACACGCACGCACGCACACACTCCTCACACCCACCGTCCACTGGACGGTGGGAAAACAAACATTACAGTGGACTCCACCGTCCAGCGGACGGTGGAGTGAAATGCATACATCATAGTGGGTCCCATGTGGGGCCCACCTCAATGTTTACATGCCATCCAACCCATTCATAAGGTCACGCAGACCCAGGAGAAGGGAAAACACAAATTTCATCTCGATCCAAAACTTCTGTGGGCCACAAGAACGTTTCAACAGTAGACTTTCAATTCACACTGTTTCCCTTGGTGTGGGCCATCTGAAACCCAGATAGACCTGAGATTTGGAGGGGGCCCACTCCATGGAGGCGTCCACATAATGGACGGGATGGATGACACATATAGATCATGGTGGGGCCCACGGCAGGAGCCGTGGGTGGCCCTGTCCGTCCGCCCAAACCGGCGCAGGCAGCACCTGCGCCCTCTCTGGCGCTGTCAGGGCAGCAGCAGGCGCTGCTGCCTTCGACGATATTTTTTTTTTTTTTTTTTGTTTTTGCAGAAAAAGACGTGTGGGGCCCACTACTGGAGGATCTGCTCCGTCCATTGCATTCTGGGGCCCGGAATACATCAAAGGAGTCCAAAGGTCGAATTTTTTTGATGTATGGTTAAGGCATGGTGGGTCCTAGAAGTTTTGAACGGTAAAGGATACCGTTTCCTATGGTACGGCCCGCCTGAGTATTGGATCGGCCTCAGCTTTCGGCTCAACGCCTAAAATGTTGTTGTGGAGGGGATGGACGGCGTGGATTGAACACATACAGCAAGGTGGGGCCTACACAGGGGAGCCACCCCAAAAGCTTATAACAAGCTCTCTTTTTTCTTTTTCTTTTTTTTTCTTTTTTTTTTTTCCCAGGCCACGTCCAGCGTCTGGACGGGCTTGGCGCCGCATGCATTTGAGGTGGGCCCACTTGGGTGGGCCACCAAATGAAAGGATGGTGTGGGTACAACACATTTCAAGTGGCCCCACCTGTGAATGGTTTGAATACAACACCTACCTCATGGTGGGGTCCATCCAAGTGGACCACACAACCATCACATGGTCAAAAGGGAAAAAAAAGAAATAGAGAGATAGAGAGTGAGACATAGAGAGAGATCGGTGAGTATGGAGGGACCCCGCCACTATGGGCCCCTCATTCAAAAGTACAACAAGGTGGGTCCTACATATATGGACCCTAAATCAACAAAATGAAGGAAATATGGAGCTACAAACACCCACCGCTTGATCTTCTTGCTCCCTCGGCTTGCCGGTCTCCTTGTGCTCCTCTTTGATGGTGAAGATGAGAAATGGATGGCTAAGATGAGAGGTTTTGAGATGGGGAAAGGTGGACCACACTTGGAGCTTTGAAGGAGAGGGAGAGGCTCATACGTATGGGATTTTCCTTTAGCTTGGGAATGGTTTGCAAATGAAGAGAGAGAGTGTTGTAAAAAGGGAGTGGAGAGATGGGTGATGTTTGATGGATGTGGTGGTGATGGGTGTGTAAGAGCACCTTTTTGACTTTGTTGGCCATTGTGTAAGAGAGGCATGGCTTGGTGTAAGAGAGGCATGGCTTGTGTAAGAACTTTTTGACTTTGAGGCTTGCTTGGGAAAGGGTGAAGAGTGATGTGTACTTGACCCTTGATGGATTGATGGGTTGATGGGTTGATGGATTGATGTGACTCATCGTAGAGATTCTCTTGGGTTTCGTAACGCGCGGCGTTTTCCTCGCACCGAACGTTAGCCCACATCTCCTGGCCAGGGTATCACCTCGGCGCGCGAGTCGCGGCATCGGAACCGCGGCGACGGTGCGGTCGCAATGGTACAAGTCTCGGGTTGAGTCGACTCGGGTTGACAGCGTGTGAATCAGGGTCGCGCGCAACGCCGGTTAAGGGTCGAAGGTTGCCGAAATTCGACCGGAAAGATCGCGGAAACGTACGGAACGGTACGGTCTAAGATGCGGGTCTTACACCATATCTCCAGGTCAGGGTATCGCCACGGCGCGCGAGACGCGGCATCGGAACCGCGGCGACGACGCGGTCGTACTGATACAAGTACTGGGTCGAGCTGACTCAAATCTATAGGACATGACTTAGGATTGTGTGCAAACATCGATTATACGTTGCGGGTTGTCGGAATTCATTGGGAAGGATCGAGGGAGTCGTCGGAACAGTACGGATTAGGATACGGGTCTTATACATGTAGACTATGTTTTCTACATACTCAGACACATATTTCACAGTGTAACCCGTGTTCGTGTCACGCCCCAAACTCAGAAACCGGGCTCACAAAATTCTCAATCGCTGAATCCGGTACCGACAGCCTCCGTAGTACCCCATTCTCGACTCCCAACGCCCATACACTAGGTTCCGATCCTGGGATCCTACAAGGAGGATTTTCCAACGTACATTTATCTCGTAAGAAACACAACCACAAGTTTACCCAAATCTCAAAGGCAACATCATCATCACATATCCACTAATGTAAACAGTTGAATACAGTTCTGAAAGGGAAATACATATATCAATTATCAAAGCTCCAGAGGACAGTTGCACGCTCCAAGCTCAACGCTGCTGCTGACCTAACACCACCTGCACGCATCTATGGTGCATAAGCTTATAGAAAGCTTAAAGGGTGGTGAAAGTGTGTGCGCAAGGTAAGTACTAAGTATACAATATCAGAGCAATGCAAAAACATGTTGGTTAGTCCTCAAATACCATCAGCCTTATCCAGGCTATGCGATGCAAGAACATAATAGGCCAATATCATATACTGAGGAAGCAATGTAGATCAGCTATGCAATGCAGAGACATAGTAAACCAAATATCATATACTGAGGATGCGATGTAATATACAGTGCGAATGAAATGACCAAACTAGAGTGTGAAGTCAAGATGATAGTACGTAGTATCGCAAGCTGTGGGGTCCATTACAAGGGATTTCTATCCAAACCAGTCTCATACCTAAATTTGGATAGCTAAACTCAATGTGGTACACTCCTGATCTCAGGTTGGTCGCGCGCCCCAACCGAAATTCTGGCCATTGCAAAGGTACACATAACAATTAGTTGCACACCACCAGCCCAAGTGGATAATGAATGAATAAATGAAAGATTAAGATGCTGAGTATGTAACTCCTGCTCAATAAGTCCACATATCAGTACCGTACATCTCTGGGATCATCACCGGGGTCTAGTATACTCCACATTGGCTGCTACCTCCCTAGCCGCACAGCTATGCAAGTGAAAAAGACCTCACTACCCGCCTGTCCACAGTATACCAATGCCTACCCGGCTCGTCAATAGCGAACCCATTTGGGAGCTAGTTAAACTCAGCCTAGCTTACAGCCCCCTCACTCGGGTGGATAAGGCCACACCCCCTTCCAACCGACCACAACACAGTGAGAGACGCTTCCTACTGGTATTTGGCACTCGGGCACTCATGTTTATCCACTCGGTCTAGACGTTGGAGCGTCTCCTGGCCACGAAGGTTTAGGGACTTTCACCCACGGACATCCAACGTGCCCAGTTGCTCGAACCAAACATTTTCAGTGTCCCATCTGGCCATCCACGACATGCCTGTGGAGGCCACAACCCTGATGTCACTAGGGTGTACGGTGGTCATATCACATGCATGAGTCATACCATCCAGTCATGCATCAAACCCGCACGTACCATGCGCTCATGTGGGGTAACTCCGTCTATCAGGGAGTCCCATAACAACCTGCCTAATGGTATATGTAATGATCAACCACATCTCATATCAAGCATGCAGATGATGCATATGAGCATGTATCATGATGTTATGCTATCACATTCTCATAATCGGCAGCGATAATCGGCCTAATGAAGTCCTAAGGGAAGGTCACAATGTGGACATTTAACCATCATTGCCCGTCAATGTGGACATTTAACCAACATTGCTCCCAAGGAGTGGCCCTCATAGGGCCAAACATATAGTGGGTCCATGGCCACACACATGGGCCTAACATATATCACAATGGGCCTCACTCAAGGGCCACATATACATCACATCGGGCCTCACCATACGGGCCTCATATACATTACATTGGGCCTGATATCTGGGCCTCAAATACATCACAATGGCCTGCATCACATGGGCCTTACACACCGCAATGGGCCGCATCTCATGGGCGTAATACACATCACAATGGGCCGCTCACATGGGTCTAATATACATCACAATGGTCGGGCCTAATATATATCACAATGGGCCGCTCACACGGGTTTCATATACAACACGTCAGGCCTCACTCATGGGTTTCATATACAACACGTCGGGCCTCACTCATACATCACGGCGGGCCGCATAAATGAATGGATGGATAAAACATATATATCACAGCGGGCCCCACCGTCTAGGGGTGTTGGACGGTGCTAATACAAAATACATACATCAAGGTGGGCCCCGCCCATCCAGCAAATGGACAGATGGCGTGGATATAAAACACATACATCGCGGCGGTCTTCACCATCCAGACTATTGGGCGGTGTGGCTATAAAATACATGCATCATGTGTGGATCCCACGTCCACGTGTGGACGGTGTGGATGAAACATATACATCACGTGTGGGGCTCCACAGATGGACAGTGTGCATCCAACACACATCATGGTGTAACTCCACCGTCCAGCAGGTTGGACGGTGAGAGATAAAACACTTATATTATGATGGGGTCCACTGCACGGACGGTGTAGATAAAGCCCATATATCACGTGGGCCACAGGGATGGACGATTTAGATATAACACGTACCACATGATCTGGTCCATAGAACTTGCTAGCGTCACAAACAACAGCCATCCGCTGCTAAATTGCTGGGCTGCTGGCCCATCGTCCAACAGATGGACGGTGTAGATATAACACATGCCTCCTGATCAGTCCACAGATGGACGGTTTGGATACAACAGGTACATCACGGAGGAGTCCTGTAGTGGGACGGCTTAGATAAAACCCATACCTCTGGTGGGGTCCACACGTGTGGCCCACCAGCAAAATGGACAGACGGTATGGATTTGAAATACATGCAAGGAGGTGCGTCCCACCCTTCTAGATTGTTGGACAGTGTGGATCAGACCCATACATGCATCACGGTGTGGTAGGTCCACACGTGTGTGGATATGAAACACATATCCAGTTGGCCCACATGGCACCGTCCAGAAATGGACGGTGTGGAATATAGAATATGTACAACAAGGTGGGTCCTATCCCACACGTGCAGCACATGTGGGGTGGGCCCCACACAATGCCAAATGGATGGGTGGTTTGGATATAACACCCTTCTCATGATGGGGCCACGGAACTTGCTGGCGTGATACAGCAGAAGGGTGTTGTTGGCCGTCAAGCAGATGGACGGCCCAGATGCAACACATACATCAGTGATGGGTCTACCGTCCAGGGATCTGGACGGCAGGAATAAAACACATATACCAGGTGGGCCCCATGGATGGTGTGGATCAACGCATATATCATGGAGGGCTTCCACCTGTCCAAAAAAGACGGTGAGGATAAACATCACATGGGCCCCACGTACACTACTGCTGTCATTACAACAACTATATAGCTGATGTGAAGTACACCAGCCAATTCATTTCCACGGCAGGTGGGTCCATGTGCTGGAGGTAGCACGTTATCAAGTGGGCCCCACATTTTCATCAAGCTGGTATTTGTGGTTCTCATCCAAGGTGCTGGACGGTGCCAGCAGTTGGCCCGTCTAGGCCTTTTGGCCGGCTGGATGGTGTTGGCCATCCAAATAATGGGCCCACTTGCTGGACAGGGTGGGTACACACATCACAGTGGGTCCACAACACATGGGAAAGAGAGAGATAGAGAGGAAGAGAGAGAGATCGGTGGAGATGGGAGGAGCTCCGCCACTATGAGCTCCTCTATGTACATGCATACATCAAGATGGGTCCCAAATGGGATCCATACCACCAATTGGTGGGCCCCACTTGGTCCATTACAAAAAATCACAATCTAATCCTACAAACACCCACCGTTGGATCTTCTTGGTGCTATGGAATGCCAAACTCCTTGGCTCTCTCTTCGATGGAGGATGATGAGAATTGAAGGGTTGGATGATGAGGATCTTGGGATAGGAAGTGGGTCACACCTAGCTTCTCCTCCCTTGGAATGCTTGGACGATTTCCTGTTGCTTGGGATGGAGTGAGAAATGAGAGAGAGAGAGAGAGGATGGTTGTAAGGGAGAGGGATGGGTGTGATGGGTGAGTGATAGGTGTGAGTGATGGGTGTACTTGACTTGAGAGTTGACTTTGGATGAGAGAGGGATTGGTGAGTGTGGATGTGTACTTGATTGATTGATTTGATTAATTTGAAAGGTGGTAGAGATTCTCTCGGGATTATAAATGCGCGACATTTCTTCAAAATAAATGCAGGCCCACAACTCCTGGCCTGGGTATCGCATCGGTGCGCAAGATGCGGCGTTGGAACCATGGCGATGGCGCGGTCGCAAGGGTTCAAGTTTCGGGTCGAGCCGACTTAGATCTACAGGATGCGACTTAAGGTCACGTGTAAACGCTGTTTACAGATTGCAGGTTGCCGGAATTCGACGGGGAGGATCGCGAGAGTCTACGGAACGGTACGAACTAGGATACGGGCCTGACAGTTCGTGTGTGAAAATGATGTGAGAGTCAAATGGGTTTTGGATATCTTGGATTAGATGTTTTGCATTATGGTATGTCGATCGAAAGGTATTTCATTGACATATTCTTTTTTAAATCCATAGTGTATGCCGCTATATTTTGTTTTATTGCAGTGGATCAAAATGCATGTCTCATTTGCATTACAATTTCAGCACAGGGCATGTATTGAGCAAATCCAGGAATGTGGTGTTTTGGTATGCATTGATGCATATGGATGTATTGCATGTAATGTTGTGCATTGTAGGTTACTTGGCTTGGTTATCTAACTCTATGTGTTTTGTGGGGAGCATTTATCAGCAGTTGAGTTTGAAAATTGATTTTTCAACTGATTTCTAGTGAAATATAGTATGGGTTAATTGTTTCTGAAAATGTGATTTGGGTACTTTAAATTTTGCATCCATGAAGTGGTAGATTCATGTTGTGGGTTCGGATGACAATCAAAACTAACTTTTAGTATATCTTTTGTTTTGATTCCGGAACGCCTTTAAGGTTGAGCTTCATTCATCTATTAATTTTTTGTCTATGGATTCCATCTATAAGCTTTGAGGATGGACTCGGGCTGATCAAGCTCAAAGGAGAAGCCATGCAGGTGGGCATCGAAACTGGCTCAATGGGTAGTTTCCCTTTCCATTCCTTAGGTAGATGATCAATAGTTTCTCTTTACAAAACCTGGTATTGAAAGATTCAAAACATTTTTCTAGTCAACGATACTTTTTCAATTTCTTCAAGAAGTTGCAGATACTGCTAATAGTATTATGGTTAGTGTCATAGGACTGGATTTAGAAAAGGTGCAACTGTGATGCAATGCAGCTAATAAAGAATTAGATGAGAAAAATAAACATCAGATTGCAAACTTCCTCTATCCAATAAGATTGTCCTTAAGTATCTTTTATCCAATTTATGAAGCCTTTCTTTATTTATCAATATTTAACATTAAATTCATTCCATAATGGTAGGGTAACTATGTTGTTTCTAGAGGTGTGAAAGTAGTGGAAGCTAAGGCAAAGTCATTTAAGGCTCGAATGATGGTTAATTCCTCCTAGATTATTAATTACCATTTTTTCATAATTTAATACAAGCTTCATGCATTATGCTTTACCATATTTTTGCAAACTTAGCTTGTATTTCTCTTAAAAGACTTATTTTTGTGGTACATAAATTGAAATTATGGAAAAGCTTGTATTTCCTTTGATTTTAATAAATTTATCATTTTAATAAATTTAAAAAGATATGTGGAGAAATAACAAGGGATGCATTCAAAGTTCCAAACATATGTAAAGAACAAGGGATGTATCCAAAGTTCCAAACCTATGTAAAGAACAAGGGATGCATCCAAACCTATGTAACAAAGACACGACACTTCCTTTGCTCCTTAAGGAAGATTACAAGGAATCAGAAAAATTAGGAGTGACGGACATTGAAATTGACAAGGATGAAAAGCAAGTCAAAGCTGAGCAGAAACAAGAGGTATATGAGTAGGTGGAGCAGCACCTGTGAGGAGAAATCTACCTAGAGATCATAGATTACTGGTGAGATACAGTGATGAATCGAACATTACATTCACACTTGTTACAGATGAGGGGGATCCGTCCACCTTATAGGAACTAGATATTCAAATGTCAAGAAGTGGATAACAACGATGCAAGATGAGTAGGACTCTCTATACAAGAATAAGACATGGGAGCTAGTGGAGCTTCCCATTGAGTGTAAAGCAATCGGATCCAAGTGAATTTACAAGAAGAAACAAGGTAGTTACAATGCAAGGTTGGTAGCAAAGAGATATACTTAAAAAGAAGGTATCGACTTCAGTAAGATATTCATAATGGTTGTTAAGCAATGATTTATTAGGTTTATATTAGCGTTGGTTGCCCAATACAACCTTGAGCTGAAATAGATGGATGTAAAGATTATTTTCCTATATGGAGAATTGGAAGAGCAAATCTACATGAAGCAAACAGAGGGATTCAAAGAAAAGTGGTCAAGGAATAAGGTTTACAAGTTGAGAAGGTCATTGTATGACCTTAAACAGTCTCTTAGGCAGTGGTATAAGAAGTTTGATAGTTTCATGGTTAGTCAGCGATTTATGATGAGTAAATATGATCAATGTATTTACTTTAAGACACTAAGTAATGGAGGATTCATTTTATTGGTATTATATGTTGATGACATGCTTATCACCAGTCAAAGCATATCTAAAATCAATATATTAAATACTTAGTTGTCAGGGACATTTGAAATGATAGATCTGGGGGTTGCAATGAAGATTCTCAGCATGGACAAACATACAGACAGACATAGGGGCATATTACAGTTATCTCAAGCAGAGTACCTTGAGAAGGTATTGGTGAAGTTTGGGATGGACAAGGCTAAGCCAGTTAGGACACCCCATGTTGCTCACTTCAGGTTTTCTTCAGAACAATATCTCATTACAGATGAAGAAAAGTAGGTTATGTCTCGTGTGCCCTATTCAAGCACAGTTGACAGTCTGATATATATAATGGTCTCTACGAGACTGGATATTTCGTCTCTACGAGACTGGATATTTCACATCTAATGGATGTTGTGAGTAAATACATGTCAAACCCCAGCAAGCAACATTTGGAGGCAGTGAAATGTCTACTTCATTATCTATGAGGTACAATAGACTATGTCTTGACATTTCAAAAATCAGAGGGAAAGGTCATTGGCTATGTTGATTCAGATTATGCAGGGGATGTGGACAACAAAAGGCTGACTTCCGGTTAATTGTTTGTATTAGTGGATGGAGTGATTAGTTGGAAGTCAAAGCTTCAGTTTGTGGTTGCTCTTTTTCCAACAGAAGCTGAGTATATGGTACTAACAGAGGATTCAAGGAAGGGGTTTGGTTACGTGGAATGATGAACAAACTCGAGCTTCAGCAGGAGGCTATCCCAGTTAATCATGATAGTGAAAGCACGATCAATTTGGTGAAAAATTCGGTTTACCGTTCTAGAACTAAACATATTGATGTTCGTCACCATTTTATCTAATATGTGCTTGAGGAAGGCAGTGTCACTCTAGATAAGATCCACACGAGCATGAATTTGGCAGATATGATGAAAAAGGTAGTTCCCACAGTGAAGTTCTAATTCTGTTCGACTTCTTAGGGTCTGGTGAAAGGTTGATGAAGACGAAGTGTGCACGAGAAGCGAGGATGATGGTGAAGCTAGAGTGGAGGCGATTAGAGATGGAGGTTGAAGCTGTGGTAAGTGATAATTGAAGACATGGTGGAGTTTGTTATCAGCTATCTTAAATTTATCTATAATTAGGTCCATCGATGACATCGACGGACCACTTGATCCCATCAAGTAGTTATCAATCCCTTCGATAGCCCATTCAATCACATCGAGAAAATCCCAATTTATTCCAATTGCCTACTAGACTATTTTTTGGATCAAATCAATCTGATTGATAGCTATTGATCCCATCGAAGAGCCTTCGATGGCTGTCGATCCCATCGACAAAAGCTCACGGTTTTACAGAATTGTGGGTATTGTTTCTTATTCTATGTGCGACATTATATATGGGTGTAATTGTGGGATTAAGGTAATCCTAACTATTTTTAGGAGGGTCTAACATTTTTTGGGGGCTTAAGGAAAGTGAAAATGAGGGTTTTTGGATTATTGTAAGTGATTCCATCTCTTGTAATTTTGCTATCATAGTGATTCGTTGTCACTTTGTGCCGTGGTTTTTTCCCACAAGGATTTTTCCATCTAAAATCACGTGTGCTTTGTGATTGCTTAATTTTCGTTTGCCTAATCTTATGTGATCTGAATTTGGGATTTGCTTCCACGGAATCCCAACAGACTGTAGTTCAACAGTATGACAATAGAGATAAAAGAGATAATTGGTCATAGTAATTGAAAGCAATTTTATTACTGGTTTACAATAATTACACTTACAATCAACTTAAATATGGTTTGTTTGTTGCTCAATGGAGGCTTAAACTTCGTAAGCAAGACGACCGTTGGGTGCGGGAAGGTCATTTGCTCGTCACTCAATGGAGACCAAGCTCTGTATATGAGACGATTAGTAAAGGGTGGATCTTTAACTAACTGTCCATCGCTTAATGAAGACAGATCTTCGTAAGCGGGATGGTAGGTGGTGTGACAGTCTATTCAAAACCTAATGAGATCCAGGCCCATAGGCAAGACGGTCGGTGATTCAACTATTTGTTCATCACTCGATGAAGACCGAGCTTCACAAGTAAGATGGTTAATGAAATCTCTAAGCACATAGGGAAGAAAGCCCCACGACTTTTCATTCGAAACTTACGGATCTTCCTTGTAATCTAGTGGTGTGGCCATGTACGAAGGGTGGAGAAATAACTAATTAATTAACCCATGTTGTCTGCAACTTTACACTAGCTAGTAGTGTAAGAGTTAGACTTAAACTAATCTATTTGTATTCATGAGGGATGGAGTATAGACAACATTGCACTGGGTTTAGTTTGGTTGGCATGGGCCCTGAGCTCTTCGCTATTAACCTTATTTATAGACGTCTAGGATAGTTTAGGGAGAGTTACCTTCATAATCGTATCTCCTTGATCTCCATACAACCGTCTGGATTGCGAAGCAAATGTGGCCAATTATATTCCGCCAAGTGTATGAAAAGGTTGTCACCAGATGGTTAGGTGATTGCGAACATTCTTTCAAGTTATTACATAACTATCATCTTTCATGTTTCGCCATGTATATACATAGAAATTGCTTACTTTTATTTATCTGGTCCATAGATATAATTATCAGTATCGTATCGATCGATATGGCCATATTGTATCCGTATCGGCATGAGATGATATGCGATACAGGGTTGTATCAACCCGATATAAATAAATAAATAAATAAATAAAAAATTGACCCGTATTGGACTGTATTGGCTGGTATCGGCCAATACAGAGAGTATTACCACCAACATGGAGCTAATACAAGCCGATAAGGCCATAAAGGGCAATTAATTTTATTTTTTTAAAAATCACTCATGTTACCTCTTCTTCTTCTTCTTTTCTTTTTCTTTTTTTATTTTTTTCATTTAAACCTTAGAAGAAGCTTAAAATCTCATTTTAGGCTAGATCTAGACTATTTTTTAGATAAAAAATGATTTGAATAGGATTTGACAAATCTAAGCCAAGTAAACTATTATAATAAAAATTGAAAGGAAAAGTAAACGTTCACGTTTTTTTTTTCATCTTCTTTTTATTGTATTTCAATATAATGGGCCCTAATTCACCAAACCATGTTAATTTGTGTTTAATTATAGCCTATTTAATAGACCTTCAACAAGTCAAACCGATAAACAACATTTTCATGAAATAACAATCCAATACACCATCATACACATGTTCAAAATGTTGGGAATTGTACTGCGGAATCACACAGAGTTGAATGTAGGATAGCAATCCAAGAGCACCAAGCAAACACAAGAGAACACGAAGATTTAATGTGGAAAACCCTTTCGAAAAAGAACCACAGCATAAAGCAACAAATCTTCACTATAAAAGCAGAAATTACAGAGAGAAATGACTTACCCGATTCGAACAACCTCAAATCTCACATTTATTACACCCTTTACAAACCCTAGAACCCTTTTAGAAACCCTTTGGAATAGTTTAGGAAACCTGGAATATCTTAGGATGACTCCAGGAGCACCTTAGGAACTCCTATTTATAGTTGGGGAACTCCAAGTTTTGTACCAACTTGGAATAGTCCAGAAACCGCATCAAATTTACGCAATCTGCGTAACCTCTGACTAGTCGAACTTGTCCTCCGACTGGTCGAATTTCTCGAAAGTTCCAAAATACATTGTTTCTAGACTTTCACCCAAACTTTCTCGAGCTAGTCGAATTTCCTTAGATTTAAGACATCTGCTAACAACAATCTCTACCATGTCTTTAATCTTCAAACGTGTAGCTTCTTGACCTCTTCTCTTATCTTTGCATCACATCATAGATTCAATTAATGCTTCTCATGCACACTCTGTCTTCCTTTTATGCCATCACCAAGCCCAGATAAGTTGCACAGAACTTGAACTTCTCTGTAGGAACAACCTTGGTGAGCATTAGGGTTGTACATCGAGACGAGTCGAGTCGAAGTGGGTCAAGCTTGGCTTGGTTTGTCTGTGCTCTCCTCGAGTTTGTGCTCGAGCTCGAGTTCGGCCTCGAGCTTACCATTGGAGCTTGGCTTGTTTGCCAAACCTTTCGAGTCGAGCTCGAGGCAAGCTAGTGGATCGAGTCGAGGTGAACTTACCTCGAGTCGAGTCAAGTCTGCTCCCAACCTGACCCAACCCAACACCTAACTCAACCTAGCAACCCGACCCAATTGACTTAACCCCTAAATCAAATATTCAATTAATAATGTGCGTGTGTGTGTGTGTGTGTGTATAATATGGGTACCTTGTTGTTTGTGCCGAGAGAGACATAGAGAGAGAGAGGAGCTCAAGCGCGACGAGTTAGGTAAGGAAGGGAGATGGTAAGAAAGGGACGGACAGGTATGGTATGGTTTAAGTTTTATTTTTTAATTTTTAAATATAATATAGTATAATATATATTTGAGTCGAGCTGAGCCGAGTTCGAGTTGAGTCGAGCCAAGCTGAGCTAACTTTTCGAGCTAGCTTGGCTCATGTACAGCCCTAGCGAGCATGTCTGTCGGATTCATGCTGATATGAATCTTTTTCAGTGTTACACCTCCTTCCTCAAGCACCTGTCGGATAAAGTGGTGACAAACATTAATGTGTTTAGTACGTGATTTTTAAACACAATTTTAACCAAATTGATAGTGTTCGCAATTAACCGGCACGGCCTTCTGCTGAAGCCCCAACTGATTTATCATGCCTCTTAACCAATTACCTTCCTTAAATGCTTCTGTTACTGTCATATACTCAGCTTCGGTCGTGGAAAGAGCCACCACGGACTGAAGCTTCGATATCCAACTAATTTCTCCACCCACTAGTATAAACGAGTAACCTGAAGTCGACTTTCTGGAATCCACACTGCCTGCATATTCTGAATCCACATACCTAACCAATCTTTGCTCCCGTCTTCTCAAAAGTTAAGATGTAGTCTTTTGTACCTCGAATATATCGAAGTAATCATCTCACCGCTACCCAATGTTGCTTGCTGGGGTATTTGCTCACAACACTGATTGCCTGTGAAATAACCGATCTAATACAGACCATGGCATACACTGTCAACAGCATTCGAATAAGGCTCATGAGACATATCTTGCTTTTTCTCATCTTTTTTTGGGACATTGTCCTGAGGAAAACTTGAAGTGAGCCGCGTAGGGAACACTCACTGGTGAAAGTGCCCTAGTTTGTCAATTAGCATGAGTGTTAAGTCAGTTAGACTGCAGAGCATCATAGGAAGATCAATTCAAAGCGTCTGCCTCAACCAGATGTGTGCAAGTTCGCCACAGGTAAATCTAAGCTTCACATCCCATGTCCTAAAACACCATGTATATAAAACCCTTAAAATTGGTTAGAATATCATAGATTTTTTGAGTTAGAAAACTTTTTTACAAAATCAGAAAATCTTTAAGTTTTCTAGCTCTGTCGATTTATCGATATTAGGTTCGATAAAATCGAGATGTGCTGTGATGTCCTCAAAAGATCAATCGATAAAATCGAATGAGGACACAAAGTGTCCAGCAACTGCATATACATCTGGACAGAATTATTGATGTATCGATATCATCGATATTTGAATCTCGAGTTTATCGAAGTAGACTCGATATAATCGACAGCAGAGTATTTGTGTCCCTATTTATTTATAGGAAAATCATGAAAGACCTTCGATATCCTTAGAATTCAAATATCGATGATATCGGATGGCATTCGATGATATTGGCCTTAGACACAGTCTTTCCAGCAACATTTTTCAGGTGGTTTTATTTCTAATCAAGGGTCACTCGATAGAATCAATATTCAAATATCGATAACAACGAGGCGGGATAGATGGCATCGAGAATGGACATAAACTTGTCTAGCAAGCTTACTGAAAAATCCTTTGGATTTATCGATGCATCGACACTGCCTTCGATATCATCAGTATTCAAATTCCGATCATATCGAGTGTACCTCGATCATATCCTTTGGCCTGAAATTTCGAAGCAAGTTTCTCTCATTTTTTAAATATCAAGGAATCAATCCTCGTATCGATAATATCGGAGTTCGAAATCTGATGACATCGACACGTGGTTCGATGCCCTCGACTGGTTGGCAAAAAGTTTCAAAATCGTATGACATTTGAGTTTGTGTCATCGAGCGGCAAGTCAATGCAATCGAGAGTATACGCTCGATGATATCGACCCTGCTCGATGATATCGAACTCTGTCATTAATGTGAACGTTTTATATCCGTTGGAACTTTTTGCCTATATATAGAGAGCTTGTCTTTAGTTGCTGTGAGAGAAAGAAGAGAGTGCTTTTGAGTGTTTAACCTTAGATCTTATACTCAAAGCCCTTTCTCTCAGGAAAGTTCATCCTCCAATCCACCCTCATCATTGATCTTCAATAGAGTGGATTGGGTAATGAACTTCTGCATTTAAGGATCCTCCAGCTACTACTTTAATGGCAAATCATTAAGTTAGGATGCCTTCAATGCATAGATGATCGGCATCACTCTATCTTCCTTATAGGAAAACATTTTATAGAGTAGGATTCCATCTTAACCTTGACCCAACACGAAGCCTTGTATTGGTACATCATCTGTGTTGCAGATCAAGGAAGCAGAAGATTCTTCATCAACAAAGGAGGAGATCTCCGTTAACGTGTTGAATGAGACTCATCTGCTTATCTGTAAGTTATCAGAGTCCAGAGGACACTTTTGATCATTCCTCTTTAAGATTGGGTGAGAGGTGTTTCTTACCCTTGCAAGTCCTCTAGGAGGCCTTCGGCGGGAGTGTACGTGGTGGGTACGTAGTGTTGACCCTTACGCTATGGATAGCATAAACTTCCGGTTAAAGGTGAACCTGTCTAAAACCTTTAGGTTTGAGGTGAACCGCTGTGAAACCTCCTTAGTGAAATCCGACACACTCAAGGGTTGAGTGCGTCTGCTGGGAGTGAAGTGTACAAGTAGTCGAACCACTATAAAAATGACTATGTTTGTGATTGTTCATTATCTTTGATTACTTGTGTGATTTCATTAACTGTCTTCATAACTGCTCACACTTCACACACAGTCACATCCATCATTAACTATAAATCATTCCATGTTTAGCATTTAAATAGTTTTGTGATTGGATCCTCAATCTGGCTTGGAAGTCATTTGAGTTACTTTGATGATATCCTGATGTCTCTCATGTCTATTTACTCAGGATTGGACTAATAGGATTTTAATAAGCATAAAATTTTAAAAAGTCCTATTCACCCCCCTCTAGGACATACTAGTATATTCCTACTTCAAGTAAAGCGGTCATTACCGCAATTTCAACCGGCTTTACCTGGTCCATCACATACTTGATCAATACTTACTCAAGGTATTCTTCCTGAGATAACCAAAGTCTGCTCCCCTTCCAATTTCTATAAATATCGATGCCGAGAACCATCTTTGCAGCCCCCAGATCCTTCATCTCGAATGTCCCTGATAACAGAGTCTTCAATACATTGATTTCAGACATGTCATGATTGGCGATCTACATGTTATCAACATATAATTTCTGGATGATGAATGTGCAATCACTAAGTGTCTTGCAATAGACATAGTGATCGTATTCGCTCTTAGAAAATTTCTGACTCACCATGAAGAATCAAATTTTTATACCACTGCCTAGGCGACAGGTCGTACAACAAACTCCTGTAAACCTTTTTCTATACCCCTTTAAACTTCGAACCGCTCTAGTTGCTTCATGAAGAACAGTTCTTCCAATTTCCCATGTAGAAGTGCAGTCTCTACATCCATCCATTCCAGCTCGAGATCGCATTAGGTTACTAACGTCAATACGAATCTAATAGACACCTGCTATACCGCCGGCATGAATATCTCTGAGAAGTATATCCCTTCTCTCTGAGCATGACCCTTTGCTACCAACCTTGTTCTGTATCTATGTTGTATCCTTTTGAAGATCCGCTTGCATCCAATCGCTTTTCGACCCAGTGGAAGCTCCGCCAGCTCCCATGTGTTGATTTTTAGTATAACGAGTCCATCACATTGTCCATAGTCACATTCCACTTCTCAGCACCAGGTTCACCTAGAGCCATCTGAATAGTAGATGGATCCCCCTCGTCTGTAACGAGATCATATACAATATTGGAGTCGTCCATGTTCCTTGCATGTAACCTGTAATTATGCGGTGTGATTCTTCTCATAAGTGGCTGCTCCACCTACTCCGTATCTCTGTTCGTGCATCTCAGCCTTTATGCCCTGCCTACTCATGTGGTCATGCCCAGCATGCCACACACATGCAAAGGTGGAATCCGCTACAACCACTACAGCTCCACCTATTGAAGTGCTCCCGATCAACGTGTAAATATTACCGAGTCATTGTGCTTTCATGATTATAAGTGCCCCCTTAAATACTTTAAGGACACCATTAAGACCAGTGAACTTGCACCCTATAGCCTCGAGTGCACCCAGAGAAATTAGACTTTTCTTCATATCAAGAACGTGCCTCACCTCAGTCAAGGTATACTCTGTCCCATCAAACATCTTGATGCACACTGTACCAACAGCCACAACATTACGGTCTATGTCATTGCCCATAAATACCTGTCCACCATCGCGATCTCTGTAACTGGTGAAACAATTCCGATGAGGAGTCATGTGAAAAGATGTCCCCATGTCTAGAATCCACTCGTCTCTACGATCATCGTATAAGTGTCTGATCATAGACACAAACAAAACATCACTTTCACATCCACTCATACATTCATCAAACGTGGCAGCGTTGGCCTCCATGGATGAAGCCTCAGAGTCTTCTCTCTTTGATTTAGGATTTGTACAATCCCTCTTCATGTGTCCAGTCATCCCACAATTCCAATACTTTGACTTACCTTTGTCTTTGCCCATGGACTTAGATCTTAGCCTTGAAGATGTTATACCTTGCTCAGAATTTCTGCCCCTTGTAAACAGTACATCAAAAGATGACCCTAAGCCACCGTTCATCTTTCTCATGACCTTCCCTTGAAGGGTTGAGATAACGATGTTCACACTTAGGGATTTATTTGTTATGCACAATGAGTTCCTAAATGACTCATATGATGGTGGTAGAGTATTCAACAATATACATGCCTAATCTTCATCTTTGATCACTTCCTACATGTCCAGTAATTTGTAAATCAGTTTATTAAAATTACTGATGTGGGCCTCCGCGTCTCCGCCCTCTGTCAATCTGAAGGTGAACAACTGTAACTTCAAGTGTAAGTGATTCTCAGTGGATTTTTTAGCATAATATCCTCTAACTTCGCCCATAAATCGATGCAGTTTTCTCTCTCAAAACATTGTAGAGAACCTTATCCGTGAGACACAAACGGATCGAGGATAAGGTCTTCTTATCAAGAGTATTCCAATCATCATCAGTCATAGTCGGCTTTCACTCCTCAAGAGCACCATCTTCACCTTGCTTGATTAAGGAACCGACCATCTTGATCTTCCATAACTCAAAGTTATTTTTTCCTGAGTACTTCTCAATATCATACCTAGTGCTTCCCATTGATGTTAATCCTGAAAATTCAAATCTGTGTCCTAACAATTGCTCTGATACTACTTGTTGGGGATTGTACCGCGGAATCACACAGAGTTGAATCTAGGATATCAATCCAAGAGCCCAATCAAACGCAATAGAACACAGATTTAACATGGAAAACCCTTTCAGGAAAAAAACCACGGCACAAAGCGACAGATCTTCATTATGAAAGCAGAAATTACAAAGAGAAAACTTATCCGAGTCAAACAACCTCGAATCTCGCCTTGCTACACCCTTTGCAAACCCTGGAACCCTTTTAGGAAACCTTGGAATATTTTAGAAAACCTTGGAATATCTTACAATGACTCTAGGAGCACCCTAGGAACTCCTATTTATAGTTGGGGAACTCCAACTTTCACACAGAAACTGCCTCAAATTTACACAGTCCGCGCACAATCTGTGGAACCTTTGACTAGTCGAACCAGAGCTCGGGTTAGTCAAAGGGCACTTCGACTAGTCGAACCCGTCCTTCAACTGGTCGAATTTCTCGAAAGTTCCAAAATACATTGTTGCTTGACTTTCACCCGAACTTTCTCGAGCAAGTCGAATTTCCTCAAATTTAAGACATTTGTTAACAATACAAAATATATTTTTTTAAAAAATAATAATTCTTAAATATCTCATTATTCTCCTTTTATTTTTCCTGATATTATTTAAAAATAAAAAAATAAAAAATGACCGACATAAGCCGATGTGGCTCCATACCAATACGCCACGCTATATCGTATTGTTTTTTTGCCGAGCTGATGCACCGATTGATGCCAACATTCAGAACCATGATTATGTCGTATGACATATGCCATATGGCTACAGCCAGCATTGCTAGCTTTTACCATGTGTTGGCTATCTATCCGTCTGATCTAACAATATCAGACTGGCTGTAAACAATGTTATTGATGTTGCGTGACCGAGTATCATACTCAAACATGTATTTTGTATTGCCCATGGCTATGTTATTGTCCACAAGTTACTTGTCATCTGCAGACATGTATTCTGCATGGGTCTAAGAAATGATTGAATACGTCTAAAGATAATTGGCCAAATCGAAAAGATATAACTATTAAAAGCTTAATGTATAGTTGATCCACGGTAGAGGTAGTGTATGAACGGACAGGATCGCCTACACTTGCGCCATTGGAGCTTAAGTTCAAGATAACATTAAGCTTCTTAGCTCCGGATCCTTTCCCCAGTGACTAATATTAGTGGGAAACCTTTCCAATTTTGCATGGGTGCATGCAAGTGGGCAAGTGGCTTTGCCAGTGTGAGATCCAACTCGTTCATCAGGTGGGCCCCACAAAATGTGCCGTGTGGGATCCAAATCTTTAACCAGGTGGGCCCTTATCGGATGTGCCATGAAATATCCAAACAGTCCATCCATTCAGCTTGGTGTATGCATAAAGATCAGCGCTATCATATGAGCCAAGATCTTGCAAGCTGGTGTAAGAAATGGCTCCGTAACGTGCAAGCCTCAACATTGGTGGGACATTGGAAAATTGCACCGATCAAACCATCCTAAACATCAACTGGCTCACATTCAACATGAAATAAATCCATAAATCGGAGGGTTAAGATGATACTATGGTTGCCGTTTTCTGCAACCTGTCCCATCCAATATGAGCCCACACGATAATAAATGTTCTGATCGCCGACAGACTATATCCACACGGGAAATGGGAGCAGATTAGGTATTACGGGGTAACAATGTAGTGGGTGTTTCCCTGACCGTGGGGGCCACCTTGATGAATGTGTTGTGTATCCACGCCATCCATCGGTTTTTCCAAATCATTTTAGGACATGGTCGCAAAAACGACACAGATCCAAGTCTCTATTGGACCACACAGTAGGAATTGAATTTCCACCGTTAAAAACTTCTGAGGCCACAAAAGTTTTGGATCAAGATGATATTTGTGTTTTCCCTTAATCCAGGTCTGTGTGACTTTATCAACAGATTGGATGGAAAATAAAAATTACGGTGGGACCTAGGATGTTTTTAATGGTGAGAATTCAATAGCCACTGTTTCCTGTGGTGTGGTCCACTTGAGATTTGGATCTACATCATTTTTGAGGCAATTCCCTCAATGAGCTGGGAAAAAACTGATGGATGGCCTGGATATATAACACATACATCAAGGTGGGCCCCACGGTGAGGGAAACACCCACTGGGGTGTCAGCTCCCCTGTACAATGGAGGTTGACAGTAGGTCCCACTGGTAAAAAGCTCCAATCACCAAGGGTGGCCACTGTACACTGCGGATATGGATGTGGGTCGCCATCACCCATGATCTACGCTGATTTCTTGTCGCTCTCTCCTTCTGATAGAGTATTTTCTGATCTTACTCAAAGTAATGATTCGAAGATGGTTGGTGAGAAGCACCTTTCAATCAGGAGAAAATATCCCACTGTTTGTAGATGTGAGCTTGTTTAACAGCACCCGTCCCAATACAGAATATGTGTGGTCTGGGCCATTCATCAGGTGTGGCCCACTAGGGACATGCCCTGGCCAATCTACTTATTAGGTGGGCCACACATGCAAGAAAAAAAAATAAAAATGAATGAATAATGGTCTGATTCAATGTGCACGTCACCCATGCTATAGCACGTCCACAGTATCAATATGGCCCAACCTCCTAAGATAAGCCCACGTGCAAAACGATACTGAGTGTGAGAATTCTTTAAGGTGGGCCTTATCGATCAACGGTCTGTATTATCCTAAGGGTTGGATAATGTGATCGGGTGCACTAGGAGACCCTACTAAGTTGTGATGCATCCACAAAATTCATATAAAGTGTGGGATGCTACAACTATAATACACAAACCGTATCCAAGTGAGACCGAAATTACCAAACTCACGTGGAGCCTCTAGGGAGAGGAGTTTTGATAGGTTTCAAACTCATTTGCCCTATGTAACTATAACAGGGTTAGGTCCCCCAGTCCAACATAATTGACAGAATCAAGAATCTCATCGGAGCTTCTCTAAATGAGGAAGGAGATGAATACTGCGGTATCAAGCCTATGGCGATAGCGTCCTAACAAGGTACACCCCTAGTTCTTCAGATCTCCATATCGGATGCATAGCACGGTCTTTGCAATTCTGCATTCAGATTACAACAGGATGATTAGCATCATCAATCAGGTGGACCACAAGTACCATGTTTTTGCATGGGATGTAGTTGAAACAATCGTCATCAACCAAATAGGCAGGCCCCACTACATATGGCTTATGATTGACCGTGGCCCATTCTCAACCATCCGAATGGTGGGGTTATTTCATAAGGTACATGCATGGGTAGGATAGAACCCAAGTGAGCCCTATTGCAAGGACCCATGGTTTCCAATGAGCCATTCACCACCCTATATCTGACTAACTATTGCTTATGATTCATGCTTTCTCCGAGACAATAGTATTCAGCCATTTGATGGGACCCATTAAGATCAATGCTCTGAATTATGGGCCAAATTGGACCATTGATCTTAATTTTCTATCGTACCTGGCTCAAAGGCCCAGCCCATTAACAGCCTAGCCACCCTGTTTGAAAACAATCAAGTTTAAATCTGACCTTCCAACAGTTGGGCTCAAAGTAATCAAACGGGGCAGCCCGCCTGATGCATGTACCATCCCAATTATCGTGCCAACTGATCTTCATGGTGGGGCCCACCATTTTCATGACTTGTTGTACTGAGCTTGCACTCGATGGCATGTAATATAGGTTGTAATTAGGCTAACCTACAACTAGTTGCATTGTAATTTACTTGTTTTGGTGGTAGTTGCATCCAACAAGGGATGCTTGCGGCGATTGGTGATGGTTTATTTATAGAAGCTATAAATAAAATAAAATAAATTCAATATCATAAGATGAATGCAAGGTCCTCAGGTTGATTGTGTTGAAAAATGCTAACCCAATTTGAATTCAGGTTGGGTTGGGGTTTAGGAAATTCAGGTCATGTTAGATTGGGCTGAGAGTATCACATATATTTGTGTCAAGTAGGGTCGCGTCGGATTAGTTTCGAGTACGGTGAACTTCAGGTTGGATTTGGGTTTGGGTTGGGCACCTCGGGTTGGAATTCAGGTCAAGCTGGGTTGGAGGTTGGATCCTCATGAGGTGATTAGGCTCAGGTTGCCCTCAACCCAACCCAACCTGCCTAAGCT
This sequence comes from Magnolia officinalis, assembly GCA_021015155.1. NCBI lineage: Eukaryota > Viridiplantae > Streptophyta > Magnoliopsida > Magnoliales > Magnoliaceae > Magnolia > Magnolia officinalis. The sequence continues at coordinate 69,481,137 of JAJHSJ010000005.1, forward strand.
GCACCCTCACTACAACTTGGGTTTGGATCAACTGGCCCAACTTGAGATGGGCTCATGTTCACTCAGGTTGTCAGGGTCTTGGGGTTGGGTTAGGGTTCAAAAAATCCAACCTGATTCAAAATCGGGGTGGGTTCAAGTTGAGCAAATTCAGGTCAGGTTGGTTAGTATAGAAGGATTCATGTTGGGTTTAGGTTGAGCAGCTTGGCCAACCATGAAAAAGACTTCCAACTTGATCGATTACAACCATCAACCCCTATCAGGCTGTCATGGATTGTGCATAGCCCAGGAACTCCCTGAACAGACCAACCTAACCATTTGACCAGCCAAGAAATATAGGCAACAGTCCACATTCAAGTGTCTAAAGATCTGTCGATCAGGAAAAGCTAAGTTGGCGCTGTTGGATGTTTTATGGTGATTGTCAGATGGACCACTCCCTTGGCATGTTGGATGAACAGACGTATCGATTGCATCATCTAAGGTCATCATGTTCAAAAGACTCGGTAACCCAGATTGACTCGTTTAATCCTGAGTTGAGGCAGGACTCACTCCATCCGGGGATTACTCATATCGAACCGGATTGGATCCTACAGTCGACTCGTCTAGTCTTAAAACCATGGTCCTCATGCTAAAGTCAAAACAGAAATTTCATTCATACATGTTGGTGCCACCAACTTCTGTGTAGGTTACAAGAGGTAACGCCAACTGATGCACGGATGGACGTGATGAGGTCGATCACCGTCATCCTCAGGGATAACTACTTCTATAGACTTTTCACAGAGATTTTCAAATCCACGAGGAAAATTAGAAAATAGAAATAAATTTTAATAAATTTGAAAATAAATTAATTATGATATAAACCAATTTACAATCCTTTAAATAGTGATATCAAACATAGGAACAAGTTTCAAAACCAAACTCTTAACTTAAACTCCCTATAAAAAATGTGACTTACTATAAATAGTAATTTAACTTACTATTTATATATGGTAATGATTTTTACTAGACTTAACGGTTTTTTGCCAAAAATAGTAAATCTCCTATTTGGCTAGGCCCTTTTCATGTTGGGCACGACTCATAAAGTTCAAGGGATCAAGAGTTATAATCGAACTAAAACTTACTATAAATAGTAAAAATGAAATTAAAATGGACATTTGACCGTCGATCTGATGGAATCTTGCAAATCCAGCGTGGGCAACCTGGCATAGTGGGGTTCATTGGCTAAAGTAGCTTCTCCTACCACAAAATCATATATGGTAAGTTGAATAACTCATTCCGGTTTGTGAGTTACACCCGCTTTAGGGTTTTGATGGTTCAGATCACTTTCACCTCTGATTAGGCCTTCTCTGGTCCATCTTGGCCATGAAAGTGTCTACAACCTGCTCTACATCACCCACCCCTGATCAACAATAATGTTAGTGGAGTTATGTTTGGCATCAGTTTCATATATCAAAAAGACCACAGACTAGTTACAATTTGGAGTTACCCTATCATTTATATTTCCTTTCATATGTTTTTTCTTTTCTTTATTTCTTCCTCTTTGATTTTGGGTATATTTTATAACAACGGTGTATGTATGCGTGATGATGACCTATCAAAGCATCATCATCACAGCATCATGAGCAGTTTATTCTCCCCCACTGGACTATAAATATACATATTGACATATGAACTAAAAATCATTTGGGACTTTAACTGAACTATATATGTACATAAGGTGAGCAAGTTCTACTTCCATACGAGTTCCTAGGGCCTTTCTAAAAGATGTTAAGGCTTTCTAAAAGTATTCTAAGGGCTTCTAGAAGGGGCTCTAGGGTTTCAAAGAGTGTAACAAGGGTGAGATTCAAGATTGTTCGAATCGAGTAAGTCCTCTCTCTTTGTAATTTATACTTTCATAGTGGATTTCTGTCGCTTTGTGCCATAGTTTTTTCCCTAAAGGGTTTTCTACGTTAAATCTTTGTGTTCTCTTATGTTTGCTTGGTGCTCTTGGATTGCTATCCTAGATCCGTTTCTATGTGATTCCGTAACACAAATCCCAACAAGTGGTATCAGAGAAATTGTTGGGGCACAGATCTGGATCTACAGGATTAACATCAATGGGAAGCACTGGGTATGATATTGAAATGTACTTAGGGAAAAATAACTTTGAGTTATGGAAGATCAAGATGATCAGTTCCTTAACCTAGCAAGGTGAAGATGGTGCTCTTGAGGAGCGAAAGTCTACTATGACTGATGATGATTGGAATATCCTTGATAAGAAGGCCTTATCCTCGATCCATTTATGTCTCGCGGATGAGGTTCTCTACAATGTTTTGAGGGAGAAAACTGTAGCTAGTTTATAGGCGAAGTTAGAGAATATACATGCGAAAAAATCCTTTGAAAATCACCTACACTTGAAGCTACGATGGTATAACTTCAAGATGGAAAAGGGTGGAGATCTGGAGGCCCACATTAACAACTTTAATAAACTGGTTTGCAAATTGCTGGATATGAGGAAGTGATTAAAGATGAGGAACAAGCATATATGTTTTTAAATTCTCTTCCGGCATCGTATGACTCATTCAAGGACACAATGTATACCGTAAATAAAACCCTGAGTGTCGACACCATTATCTCAGCCCTTCAAGGAAAGGTCGTGAGAAAGCTAAATGGCGACATGGGGACATCCTCCAATGCACTGATTTCGAGAGGAAGGAATTTTGATCGAGGTACAGGATCTTCAGGGTTAAAATCTAAGTCCATGGGCAAGGGTAAAGGCAAGTTAAAGTGCTAGAATTGTGGGACGGAAGTCACATGATGAAGGATTGTACAAATCTTAAATCTAAGAGAGAAGAATCTAAAGTTTCGTACAGGGAGGCCAACGCTGCCACGTCTGATGAAAGAACGAGTGGATGCGAAGGTGATGTCTTGTTTGTGTCTACGATCAGACACTTATACGATGATCGTAGGAACGAGTGGATTCTAGACACAGGGGCATCTTTTAACATAACTCCTCATCGGAGTTGGTTCACCAACTACAGAGAACGCGATAGTGGACAGGTATTTATGGGCAATGACATTACCTGTAATGTTGTGGCTGTTGGTACAGTGCGCATCAAGATGTTTGATGGGACAGAGTGTACACTGACTGAGGTGAGGCATGTTCTCGACATGAAGAAGAGACTGATTTCTCTCGGTGAACTCGAGGCTATAGGGTGCAAGTTCACGAGTATTGGTGGCGCCCTTAAAGTATCTAAGGGGGCACATGTAATCATGAAAGTGAAACGACTCGATAACATTTACAAGTTGATCAGGAGCACTTTAACAGGTAGAGTTGTTGTGGCTGTAACGGATTTCACATCTGCACGTGTGTGGCATGCTGGGCATGGCCGCATGAGTGGGCAGGGCATGAAGGTTGAGACGCGTGAACAGAGATACGGAGTAGGTGGAGCAGCCACCTATGAGAAGAATCACACCACATAATCGCAGGTAACCAGCAAGGTACATGGACGACTCTAATATCGTATATGCTCTCATTACAGGCGAGGGGGATCCGTCTACTATTCAGATGGTTCTAGGTGAGCTTGGTGCTAAGAAGTGGAAGGCGACTATGGACGATGTGATGGAATCGTTATACTAGATCGACACATGGGAGCTGGTGGAGCTTTTAGTGGGTCGAAAAGCGATTGAATGCAAGTGAATCTTGAAAAGGATACATCATAGGTATAGTACGAGGTTGGTAGCAATTGGTCATGCTCAGAGAGAAGTGACCGACTTCTCAAAGATATTATCGCCAGCGGTATAGCAGGTGTCTATTATATTCGTGTTGGTGCTGGTTGCCCAATGCGATCTCATGCTGGAACGGATGGATGTGAAGACTGTACTTCTGCACAAGAAATTAGAAGTATTGTTATTCATGGAGCAACCAGGGCGGTTCAAAGTTAAAAGGCCAGAGAACAAAGTTTGCAGGACGTCGTTGCACAACCTGTCGCCTGGGTAGTGGCATAAAATTTGATTCCTTCATGGTGAGTCAGAAATTTTCTAGGAGTGAATACGATCACTGTGTCTATTGCAAGACACTGAGTGATGACACGTTCATCATCCTGAAATTGTATGTTGATGACATGTAGATCGTCAATCATAACATGTCTAGAATCAATGTACTGGAGACTCGGTTAACAAGGACATTCAAGATGAAGGACCTGAGCGTTGTAAAGATAGTTCTCGGCATTGATATTCTCAGAGACTGGAAGAAGAGCAGGCTTTGGTTATCACAGGAAGAATACCTTGAGTAGGTATTGATCAAGTATGCAATTGTAACGACTCATAAATTTTCGTGCAAAGACCCAAGTACCACCTTGACCAGAAATCACTTAGGATTAAATCCTTTAGAAATTTGACAAAGTTAATTAAGTGCTAAACTAGATTAGCCATGAAATCCATTTGAATCGCTTTAAATACGATCTGCAAGACTCAAAACTTGTAGAATCATTGACGCTAGGTTACCCTAAAGTCTAGGATCAAACTCATTACCCGACAGCTCTTGGGAGCACATTGAAACTCCATATCAGGTCTAGACAGCACATCGGGAGTCTGAATAATACGAAGTTAAGGACTTAGGACCGCCTCGCTGGGCTTGACAACCATCTCGGAAATCAAATCCAGACAGTGTCACACGGCTGTTCGCTTGAGTCCGGAGCGAGAGAGTGTGAAAACACTTGTTTTCTTTACAAAATAAATATTTTGAATAGTAATCTAGCACGTGTCGCTTGCGGACATTTTGTAAGCAACCAGACCGTCAGAATCAGACCCAAATATACCCTCGGATCAGGAAAAATTTCATAAACATATCCATGTACTTGGAACTTCTGATCGAAATCCGCTGACCGTTGAACTGAAACTGGTCTGCCACGCGTGATCTGGGAATCCCACTGAAACGAAAACTTAACTCCACTTAGATCCAAGGTTGGTGAGCTTAAGTCCGACCTTTGGCTCAAGGAGGCCCGCCCGAAGTCCTCCGTTGAGCTGGAAAAGTACCGCTTTGGTTATAACCTAAGTATACCTTGTCCACAAGTCTATTTCAGAGAGTTTTTAGGCTACATAAGGACCTTAGAACCCTCTCTCTCACAGCCATACGAATTTGAGAGAAACCCTAGAGAGAGAAGAGAGAAAAGAGAGAGAAAGTGTGAGAGAAGTGGGAGAATCTCCCTACTGCTTTCCCCTGCCGCTACACAAGCTGCACCACCCCATTCTCATCGCTTTCCCAGCGAATCAGACTCCGTTTCTAGGTAAGAAACCCTAACCCTAATCTGGTTTGGAGTTGTAAAGGTTGTAGGTTATGAAATATCTAACCTATTTCATTCTATAGGCTACCAAACTATCGAATACGGAAGCCTAACAAACCTATCGTATTCGTTACGATTCTACGGTGAAAGGGGAGGACTTTAGGTGTATAGGTTACGGTTTTCAACACTTTCAATGTCAAATAATGATAGATTCATGATTTGCATGCAATTGCACATGTACAAAGTGTTGTCTGTTTTCCGTTTCGATTAAAGGTGAAGAATATGAAATTTTACATACTCTAGGTATTTGTAGAAAATACCGTATACGTATAAATTTTGGAAATATGTTTAACATGATTATTTGCTGTATGCATATATTATATATGGATAAAATACTTACTTGACGAAAGGATAGCCCTAATACATGTTTTGCTAACATACACCATGTATGTTGAAATAGTGTATTCTAAGTGTTTGTGAAAATGCTTGTGAGAGTAAGTGCTTGAATGATAGTGCCTTAGGTAGGTGTTGAGATGGGATTCTCAACTATCTTAGAAACGTATATGATTTCCTCCATATGGCTGTTTAATGTAACCGCTTACTTATGAAATATATGTGTTTGTATTCCTGTTTATATAGTGCTTTATAACATGTTTTATAACATGCTTTACGATATGCTTGTTAACATGCTTGAATTACTTTGTTTAATATGCTTTACTCTACATGCTCTAAATAGTCCAGACATTCGGTACCAGACTTGAGATCGTGGTTGAGATTCATTTCGCCACGTGAGATGTGTTCGACGAACCCAAGTCGTACTTCGGTTGGCGATAGTGGTTGGCCACACGAAGTGCTATGCACTTCATATCGTTCAACTTGTTGTGCGCTCGAGCTAGCCGAGCTCGTCAAGTAACCCGTTATGTCTTATGTATGTTAACCATGTTTGGACGCTACTGCTTGAACCTAATGTACCAAACTTACCAGTGAAATCCCGTTAACCATGGTACCTCAATCCACTAAGACTCATGAGCCGGGCATGGTGGTATGGGACACCGTGGTCGAGCTGTCGGCCTACGCTGTGGCCACGTGCCTCCCCGTAGTGACCAGTGAGCAACCGGACTCGTGAGCCGATTATGGTAGTATGGGACACTATATTCGACTTGTCGGCTTACACTGATTAGTGACGAGCCCTTTATAGTGACCTCGAGCATACTCTGAATTTGCGGTGAGGCGACGAGTTTTGCTGCAGTGTGTAGAGTATGAACTAGGCCTGTATCAGCTTAGTGATGAACCGTTAAAAACGTGATGGGGGAGTGCTGTAACGAGTGCCTGTAACAGCCTTGACAGCCTTTGTAGCGACCTAGAAACACACCATCGTATGAGATTAACTAGGACTGACGACCCTAAAATGGATCATGTTTGGGAATGATACAAGGGAGGTAGCTTAGTTTCCCAATCCTGTTGTTTGAAAGGACTAATAACTACTCGATAATCATGCTTATCATCGCACTGCATGTGCCTGGTAGATGTGGAGCACTGAGGGATGAACGCATGTCGCGAACGTAAGATGGTGTCGCATGAGGGTGGTTTGGCAAGGGCATTCATCATGTCATTTCATACTTGCATTAAATAAGAGTAGTTTGGATTGTTTGATTGTACTGCTTTATCATTACTGCTTGACTGAATTGATAACATGTTAACCTATGCTTTATTGTTCCACTGAGTTAGCTACTCACTCCCACGTTACGGGACAGTGTTGTACACACCAACCAGACTCTGTCTCAGGTGTAGATGATGCGTCGATTCAGGAGGCTGAGCCAGACTACGATGAGGAACAAGACGAGTTCTCATTCATGCAGTACTCAGACGGCTTTGTTTAAGCTGACTGGATCGCGGGGATTTCAGGATTTATCTTTTTAGTTGTATTTTGCCCTTTTGATTCAGAAACAATACATGTATATGGTTACTCAGTTAGTGTTCATACTCTGGAGATCGAGATGGTTTTGTTTCTTCACATACCTTATATATACAGTTTCAGTCTTCCGCTTGCCTTTATACAATTGATCTGGAGTATGAATTACTATTTTGGTATAATCTCACTCATGTTTATTGCATTGACACAGAAAACATTCAATTACCATCATCTATGTTGCATAAGTGATGTTCTGAAACTCGAGAGCTGAGTTGCTACTCGACCCTCGAATTTCAGGGCGTTACAAGTTGGTATCAGAGCATGATTTTGATTAAACCGGACCTGAGTTATGTTCCCACGACGTACGCTGACGCATTACAACTTAGGAGGGTGCGAGAATAATATAGAAACAGTCTTACGTATCCCAGTTTCGTCCAACTGTAAAGTTCACTGAAAATGGACGCCAAAATCGAGTTTGTACTCAACCCTGGTCGCACGGGTCGACCTTAAAACACTTCTAGGCCGTCTATTGACGAGTCTAGATCTCATTCCACCCAATCTCAGTCGTTAGAAATCAGTAAAAAGTCATTCTAGATCAGAGAGTTCTCGAAACTACCTGATCTTGAACGAACGGAGTCGGGGGGCCACGTGAGTCAATACGAGGGGAAACAAGGTGGACCCAGGGTGCATTTGGCACCTTGGGAGGGTGGAGAACACCACCCCACCGCGACGGCGCAACGCCGGGCAAGGCGGACCGCGGCAAACCGCGGTCAGGTGGGCCCACTCAGGTTGGGCCGAGCCTGGTCATGGTCGGCCCGACCCCTACACACGTTTGGTGCTTGCGAAATCTTCAGGGGGTCCCTATTTTATTCCGTCAGACCCTCCTTTCGTTATTTTCACCCCTCCAAGCCCTCCAAGTTGTTGTCTCGCTCTCAACTCTCCCTTCCAATCACTCAATCTGCAAATTTCGACCACAATCCATCCATTCCCATCGTCCACAGCCACCCTACCTCCCTATTCTTTCCATTTCCCTCTCTTTTCAGCCCATACACTCCCCATTTCATCCCAAAATCGTGCACACCCCCTACCCCACTTCATCTCTTCTTCTTTCTTCTTAAACCTTGGTCGTTTGGGCCTCTACATTCACTGTTGAGACCCAAGCTCGTGGTGAAGCAAGGGGAGCAGCCCTTTCTCTCTCTTATCGCCACTTTCCATGGCTTTCTTCGCCATTGTTTCGGCCATTTTCTTCATCTTCGCCGTCCTTTCTCTTATGGGAAAGAGGAAGACCGCTGCTGATGAAGCTGGGCCTAGTCGTCCAACCCGTTCGAGGAGAGAAGTGGACGATGAAGCCAGCCCTAGCCTAGTTCGGGAGTTTAGGTCGAAGCGAGACCTGGATCCTCAACATCCGATCAGAAATGCCTTTCCGATAGGCTTCGAATATGGTCATTTTGTTGGCCGTAAGATTGTGTTTGAAGCTCACGTGGATGAGAGAATGTTTGGGCTACACCCGATGATGGACCACTTGGTGGACATTGGTTGGGGTTATATATTTGAAGGTGAGTCTCCTGCATGTGAGAACATGGTTCGTGCCTTCTACGCCCATATCATAGGCCCATCGTTGGAGCCTCTTCAGTTCACTGTCTCTGTGAGGGGCATAAGGCGCACAATTGCTGTAGCTGAGGTGGCTCGGGTCATGAAGATCCCACGTGGTCAAGTGCTTCCTAATGACGACTTCTCCAGGAGTGTGAGAGAAAGGGATCTCCGTACGCGATACCTTTGTGGTCGACGGGTTTCTTGGACGCGAGGAAACTGTCTTGTGGCGACAAAGTTGACAGAGGACTTCCGTTTGCTCCACCACATTTTTACATATAATGTGTATCCACAGTCGGGTAACCGCACGGAGTGTACTCGGTTGATGGTGGATTTCTTAAGCAGGATGGGACAAGGGGACAACTTATGCCTGCCCACGTTCGTCCTATTTCAGATAGTTCAGGTCGTTCGATCTGTCAGGAATGACCTTTTGCTTCCATTTGGCAGCCTGATATGCAAGATGGATCTTGATGTTGGCTATAGGCTGAACATGGAAGACCTTGCACCAGTCCGGGTCATAAGCGAGGCTACGCTTAAAAACATGAAGATCGGCCCTCAACAATGGCAAGCCCGACTCGACGAGTCTGGAGATAAGTCGGATAGCGCCGGTGAGGAGAGTATTGACCTCGAGGCAGGAAACGAAGAAGGAGGCGGTGATGATATACAGGAAGAGGAAGATGAGGCTCAGGATACTGAGGAGAGCTCTCCTCCTGGTGCACCAGAGCCGAACGCTGCTCAGGCAGCGAGGGACGCTCGCATAGCCCGACTTGAGGAGGTTCAGGCTGCCCTACGATAAGATGTTGTCGATCTTCGGGCCTTCGTGAACAATAAGTTTAAGAAAGTAACTCGCACGTTGAAGGTCATCCTGTGCTGTGTACAGGACAAGGATGCCCCTCCTCCATCGCCTGATTCGGATGCTTAGCCATCCTTACTACTGTTTTGTAGTTGTTTTGGTTTCCTCTATAGTAGGTTTATGTTTCATGTTATGATGTAGTAGTTAGTAGTATATTTTAAGTGTTTGATGTTGTGGATGTAATTGGCTCATATGTAATCTCTGTCATTATTCATGTAACTCTGTATTCCATGTATTATGACAATTTTGGGTAAATGAAAAGCATGCAGCCCCTTTTGCTATGAGATGTTTGGAATGCTTAAAGTGCTTGTATAATGTGTTGCTATACTTTATCTCACGTACGTTGCACCTTATGTTGTATAGGGCATGCCGCAGCAGTATACACGGAGCACGGCACACCTCCTTCTCACTGACTCGATGGACCAGACTCCTTCTCGTAGAGGTGGTCCTACGGACCGAGGTTTAGACTCTGATCAGCCTCCTGCTGGTCCTACTGGTGAACTGCCACCTTTTACACCCCCGATTCGCGAGCAGCACCGGACGTCCTCATCTACACAGCATGACCCACAGGCTGCTCCACCTCCTGACAGGTTTGAGCAGATGATGATGTTGATGCAGCAGCAGTAGCAGTAGCAGTAGCTTCTTGCGGTCTTATCAGCTCAGGGTGGCAGTGCGGCTCCACCTTCACCATCTACACGATCAGTGACCGCAGAGCCTCCTGCTCAGGCTGAGGCTATACCTCCCCCTACGCCTGCTGTACTCTCTACTGGAGATGTTGGTACTCGTGGCCTACTCGAGCGATTCCAGCGCTTGAGGCCTCCCACATTCGCAGGTTCTCACCACCGCAGAGGCTGGATCACCCTCACCCTCAAGCCATATCAGCTCCACCTCTACGGACTGCCCCTGCTCATCCATCTTTCAGACCACCTACACCACGCTTCCGGCCGCCTCAACGGCCCATGGTACCTCAGCCTAACCGATCTCAGCAAGCGCGTGTTCATGCGCTTACAGCAGAGGACCCAGAGACTGCACCTTCAGCACCGATGGCCTTCGAGGTCACTGCACATGTACAAGGTATTCCAGTCTTTCTATTGGTCGACACCGGGTCTACTACCTCTATTGTTTCATGTGCTGCGGTCAAGCAACTAGGGTTGGAAACTAGCCCTATGATTGGGATGAGACTCCTTACTGCCACAGGGACTTTCTCAGACTCCACTACGATGTGTCGGGGTTGTTCGATAAACCTAGGGAGCAGGACAGTAGCTGTCGACCTGTTGGTCGGACCGCTCCATCATTATGATGTGATTCTAGGCATGGACTGGCTTGTGGAGATGAAGGCCGAGATCGATTGCGATACTCGGATTGTGACAGCACGTGGACCTGACGACACGGTCTTTACTTTCCCAGTGCAGGTCAGTTGGTATTACCAGTAGTTACGCTACCCTATTAGAGCAGGTTGATGGTCCGACGTTGGGAAATACACCTGTGGTTCGGAATTTTACAGGTGTGTTTACAACGATTCCTGGTTTGCCACCTCGGCGCGAGATCGACTTCACCATTGATCTTGCGCCTGGTGCGACGCCTATCTCATTGCCGACTTATCGTATGCCTCCATGTGAAATGGAGGAGCTGAGGAAACAGATTGACGGGTTGCTAGAGAAGGGTTTCATTCGACCTAGTGTTTCCCCTTGGGGTGCACCCGTGTTATTTGTAAGGAAGAAGGATGGTTCTCAGCGGTTGTGTATTGATTACCGCAGATTGAACCAAGTCACGGTGAAGAACAAGTATCCTTTGCCCAGGATAGATGATCTGTTTGATCAGTTGAGGGGGGCGAGTATTTTTCGAAGATTGATCTGCAGTCAGGGTACCACCAGTTGCGCGTCAGAGATGAGGACGTGCAGAAGACGGCTTTCAGGACATGCTTTGGGCATTACGAGTTTCTAGTGATGTCGTTCGGTCTTACGAACGCACCGGCCGTGTTCATGGACCTGATGAACCGGGTATTTCGGTCATTCCTATACCGATTCGTCATCGTCTTTATTGATGACATTTTGATATACTCTACGAGTCGGGAGGAGCACGAGGAGCACCTGAGAGCGGTGTTGGATACGTTGAAGAAGAACCAGTTGTTCGCGCAGTATAAGAAGTGCGACTTTTGGTTGGAGGAAGTCAAGTTCCTCGGACATGTAGTGTCCAAGGATGGGATAGCAGTGGACCTTGCTAAGGTAGCCGCGGTTCAGGATTGGCAGCAGCCTGACTCGGTTACCGAGGTGAGGAGTTTCTTTGGTCTGGCAGGGTACGATAGACGCTTCATTCGGGACTTCTCGAAGATTGCCAGGCCGTTGTCTCAGTTGACACGGAAGGACCTGAAGTTCGCCTGGAATGAGAAGGCGGAAGCAGCTTTCAAGGAGCTGAAGGACAGGCTAACATCCACCCATGTGCTAGTATTGCCAGAGCAAGGGGTTAAGTACACGATATACACTGACGCGTCTCGCGTTGGTTTGGTTGTGTCCTTATGCAGAAGGACAGGGTGATTTCGTATGCTTCGAGATAATTAAGGAAGCATGAGGAGAATTACCCTACACACGACCTGGAGTTGGCAGCTGTCATCTTTACATTGAAGCTCTAGAGACATTACCTCTGCGGAGAAGAGTTCGAGCTTTTCTGCGACCACAAGAGCCTTAAGTATATATTCACGCAGCGAGACTTGAATATGAGACAACGCCGATGGATGGAGACCTTGAAGGACTTCAAGTTCGAGGTTTCCTACCATCCTGGCAAGGTGAACCTTGTGGTAGACGCGTTGAGCCGCAAGAAGGATATAGCATTTGTGGCTCCATTGATGATAGCAGAGTGGGACATGGTTGAGTTCGTGCGGGACTTCGAGCAGAGACTTACCATGAAGGAACCATTTGAGTGTGTTGCGCACGTTCGGGTGCGACCACTTATTGATGACAGGATCATTGAGGCCCAGAAGGGCGATGAGCAGTTGTCTGAGCTTCGAGAGCAAGCTAGCGACGCCGAGGACTCCAAGTGGAGAGTTGGTTCTGATGGGGGTCTACGATTCTGTGGCCGTGTAAGGCCCACCCCCGCAGCACATGATATTGTCCACTTTGCTGAAGTTCACGGCTTTAAAACGCGTCATTTGGGGTAAGGATACTGGTAGCTCGCCCAGACCCGGTGCTCCCGTAGTCCCGCCCACACAACACCTACCCGTCCATGATATTGTCCAACCCAACTGGCATCATCAGAGTACGCAGCGGTGGTTTTGTTCCCCGCAGGAACGCGTCATATGGGGGAAGGGTAGCTCGCAAAAAGACCTGGTGCTCCCGTGGTCCCACCCACACCTATCCCACAAGATATTGTCCAACCTAACTGACACCCATCAGAGTACGCAGCGGTGGTTTTGTTTATCACTGAACACAGGCTCACCTCTTCCAGGCACAACGCGTCATGTTTGTTAAGGGAGAAACCCAACATATAACCACCACAACTCCAGACAACTCTTCCGATGTGGGACAAGTTACGGTACAATCAACTGCAACAGTAGCTCGCCCAGTACAGTAGCCTGCCAGCCACACAGGAGCCTGCCAGCCGCACTTGGGGGCCTGCCCAAATGTGTGCCCGCTCACGTGTGCCCGTCCACATGAAACAGTGACCGGGGCGTCACATTATCCCCCACCGAGGGCAGAGCCGTCCTCGGCTCTGATACCATTTGTAAGGCCCACCCCCGCAGCACATGATATTGTCTGCTTTGCCGAAGCTCACGGCTTTAAAACGCGTCATTTGGGGTAAGGATACTGGTAGCTCGCCCAGACCCGGTGCTCCCGTAGTCCCGCCCACACAACACCTACCCGTCCATGATATTGTCCAACCCAACTGGCATCATCAGAGTACGCAGCGGTGGTTTTGTTCCCCGCAGGAACGCGTCATATGGGGGAAGGGTAGCTCGCAAACAGACCCGGTGCTCCCGTGGTCCCGCCCACACCTATCCCACAAGATATTGTCCAACTAACTGACACCCATCAGAGTACGCAGCGGTGGTTTTGTTGCCACTAAACACAGGCTCACCTCTTCCAGGCACAACGCGTCATGTCTGTTAGGGAGGAAAACCAACATATAACCACCACAACTCCAGACAACTCTTCCGATGTGGGACAAGTTACGCTACAGTCAACTAAAACAGTAGCTCGCCCAGTACAGTAGCCTGCCAACCACACTTGGGGGCCCGCCCACATGTGTGCCCGCCCACGTGTGCCCGCCCACATGAAACAGTGACCGGGGCGTCACATTATCCCCCACCGAGGGCAGAGCCGTCCTCGGCTCTGATACCATTTGTAAGGCCCACCCCCGCAGCACATGATATTGTCCGCTTTGCCGAAGCTCACGGCTTTAAAACGCGTCATTTGGGGTAAGGATACTGGTAGCTCGCCCAGACCCGGTGCTTCGTAGTCCGCCGTCCCGCCCACACAACACTACCCGTCCATGATATTGTCCAACCCAACTGGCATCATCAGAGTACGCAGCGGTGGTTTTGTTGCCCGCAGGAACGCGTCATATGGGGGAAGGGTAGCTCGCAAAAAGACCTGGTGCTCCCGTGGTCCCACCCACACCTATCCCACAAGATATTGTCCAACCTAACTGACACCCATCAGAGTACGCAGCGGTGGTTTTGTTTATCACTGAACACAGGCTCACCTCTTCCAGGCACAACGCGTCATGTTGTTAAGGGAGAAACCCAACATATAAACCACAACTCCAGACAACTCTTCCGATGTGGGACAAGTTACGCTATAATCAACTGCAACAGTAGCTCGCCCAGTACAGTAGCCTGCCAGCCACACAGGAGCCTGCCAGCCGCACTTGGGGCCCTGCCAAATGTGTGCCCACTCACTGACGTGTGCCCGTCCACATGAAACAGTGACCGGGGCGTCACATTATCCCCCACCGAGGGCAGAGCCGTCCTCGGCTCTGATACCATTTGTAAGGCCCACCCCCGCAGCACATGATATTGTCTGCTTTGCCGAAGCTCACGGCTTTAAAACGTGTCATTTGGGGTAAGGATACTGGTAGCTCGCCCAGACCCGGTGCTCCCGTAGTCCCGCCCACACAACACCTACCCGTCCATGATATTGTCCAACTCAACTGGCATCATCAGAGTACGCAGCGGTGGTTTTGTTCCCCGCAGGAACGCGTCATATGGGGGAAGGGTAGCTCGCAAACAGACCCGGTGCTCCCGTGGTCCCGCCCACACCTATCCCACAAGATATTGTCCAACCTAACTGACACTAAACACAGGCTCACCTCTTCCAGGCACAACGCGTCATGTCTGTTAAGGGAGAAACCCAACATATAACCACCACAACTCCAGACAACTCTTCCGATGTGGGACAAGTTACGCTACAGTCAACTACAACAGTAGCTCGCCCAGTACAGTAGCCTGCCAGCCACACAGTAGCCTGCCAGCCACACTTGGGGGCCCGCCCACATGTGTGCCCGCCCACGTGTGCCCGCCCACATGAAACAGTGACCGGGGCGTCACATTATCCCCCACCGAGGGCAGAGCCGTCCTCGGCTCTAATACCATTTGTAAGGCCCACCCCCGCAGCACATGATATTGTCCGCTTTGCCGAAGCTCACGGCTTTAAAACGCGTCATTTGGGGTAAGGATACTGGTAGCTCGCCCAGACCCGGTGCTTCCGTAGTCCCGCCCACACAACACCTACCCGTCCATGATATTGTCCAACCCAACTGGCATCATCAGAGTACGCAGCGGTGGTTTTGTTCCGCGCAGGAACGCGTCATATGGGGGAAGGGTAGCTCGCAAAAAGACCTGGTGCTCCCGTGGTCCCACCCACACCTATCCCACAAGATATTGTCCAACCTAACTGACACCCATCAGAGTACGCAGCGGTGGTTTTGTTTATCACTGAACACAGGCTCACCTCTTCCAGGCACAACGCGTCATGTTTGTTAAGGGAGAAACCCAACATATAACCACCACAACTCCAGACAACTCTTCCGATGTGGGACAAGTTACGGTACAATCAACTGCAACAGTAGCTCGCCCAGTACAGTAGCCTGCCAGCCACACAGGAGCCTGCCAGCCGCACTTGGGGGCCTGCCCAAATGTGTGCCCGCTCACGTGTGCCCGTCCACATGAAACAGTGACCGGGGCGTCACATTATCCCCCACCGAGGGCAGAGCCGTCCTCGGCTCTGATACCATTTGTAAGGCCCACCCCCGCAGCACATGATATTGTCTGCTTTGCCGAAGCTCACGGCTTTAAAACGCGTCATTTGGGGTAAGGATACTGGTAGCTCGCCCAGACCCGGTGCTCCCGTAGTCCCGCCCACACAACACCTACCCGTCCATGATATTGTCCAACCCAACTGGCATCATCAGAGTACGCAGCGGTGGTTTTGTTCCCCGCAGGAACGCGTCATATGGGGGAAGGGTAGCTCGCAAACAGACCCGGTGCTCCCGTGGTCCCGCCCACACCTATCCCACAAGATATTGTCCAACCTAACTGACACCCATCAGAGTACGCAGCGGTGGTTTTGTTTGCTACTAAACACAGGCTCACCTCTTCCAGGCACAACGCGTCATGTCTGTTAAGGGAGAAACCCAACATATAACCACCACAACTCCAGACAACTCTTCCGATGTGGGACAAGTTACGCTACAGTCAACTACAACAGTAGCTCGCCCAGTACAGTAGCCTGCCAGCCACACAGTAGCCTGCCAGCCACACTTGGGGGCCCGCCCACATGTGTGCCCGCCCACGTGTGCCCGCCCACATGAAACAGTGACCGGGGCGTACATTATCCCCCACCGAGGGCAGAGCCGCTCGCTCTGATACCATTTGTAAGGCCCACCCCCGCAGCACATGATATTGTCCGCTTTGCCGAAGCTCACGGCTTTAAAACGCGTCATTTGGGGTAAGGATACTGGTAGCTCGCCCAGACCCGGTGCTCCCGTAGTCCTGCCCACACAACACCTACCCGTCCATGATATTGTCCAACCCAATTTGCATCATCAGAGTACGCAGCGGTGGTTTTGTTCCCCGCAGGGACGCGTCATATGGGGGAAGGGTAGCTCGCAAACAGACCCGGTGCTCCCGTGGTCCCGCCCACACCTATCCCACAAGATATTGTCCAACCTAACTGACACCCCATCAGCGCAGCGGTGGTTTTGTTTGTCACTGAACACAGGCTCACCTGTTCCAGGCATAACGCGTCATGTCTGTTAAGGGAGAAACCCAACATATAACCACCACAACTCCAGACAACTCTTTCGATGTGGGACAAGTTACGCTATAGTCAACTGCAACAGTAGCTCGCCCAGCACAGTAGCCTGCCAGCACACAGTAGCCTGCCAGCCGCACTTGGGGGCCCGTCCACATGTGTGCCCGCCCACGTGTGCCCGCCCACATGAAATAGTGACCGGGGCGTCACAGGCTGCCTATGCGTTCCCGACATACCTAACTTGAGACATGAGCTTCTCGAGTCTGCCCATAACTCGAAGCTCGCGATGCATCCTGGTAGTACGAAGATGTACCGGGATATGAGACGGTCATATTGGTAGGACAACATGAATGCGCATATAGCAGAATATGTGTCTCGTTGTCTGACGTGCCAGCAGGTCAAGGTAGAACATCGCCGACCTCCTGGACTGTTCAGCCCATGCCCATAGCAGAATGGAAGTGGGACTTCATTTGCATGGATTTCATATCCGGGTTGCCAAAGACGAGGAAGGGACACGATTCCATTTGGGTGATTATGGACCGGTTGACCAAATCAGCCCATTTTCTCCCTATCAGAGTTACGAACTCTACAGATGAGTTGGCCAGATTGTACATCAGAGAGATCGTCCGTCTGCATGGGGTTCCGTTAGAGATCGTGTCGGACAGAGACACTCGGTTCACATCTATCTACTGGACTCGTATCCAGGAAGCGATGGGTGTGAAGTTGAAGTTCAGTACAACGTTTCATCCTCAGACTAGCGGGCAGACAGAGCGGGTGAATCAGATTCTGGAGGATATGTTGCGAGCATGTGTGTTAGACTTTAAGGACAGTTGGGATGATTGTCTTCCTTACGCAGAGTTCGCCTACAACAACAGCTTCTAGGTGAGTATTGGTATGGCTCCATATGAGGCCCTGTATAGTCGCCTTGCAGAGCACCGCATGTTGGGATGAGGTTGGCGAGCGTAGCTTGATTAGCCCAGAGTTGGTTCAGGCGACCTCAGAGAAGATCAACATTATCAGGCGTCGACTTCTTACAGCGCAGAACAAGCAGAAGAGCTACGCCGATAAGAGGTGGCGACCGCTTGAGTTCGAGGTCAGTGATCATGTATTCCTCAGAGTTTTCCCTATGAAAGGAGTCCTTCGGTTTGGGAAGAAGGGGATCCGTTTCATATACCGGATCGAGTGGGTGCTGTGGCATATCGTCTCGCTTTGCCCACACCACTTGCAGTTGTACACAACGTATTTCATGTATCTATGCTAAAGAAGTACGTTCCTGATCCTTTACATATCATCAGATGGGAGCAGGTACAGCTGAGCGAGGATGCTACGTTTGAGCTGCGCCCGACGCGTATCCTTGACAGGAAGGAGCAGGTACTGCGTAGCAAGGTGATTCCACTCGTGAAGGTACTGTGGACACATCATATAGAGGAGGAAGCTACGTGGGAGACAGAGGTCGAGGACAGAAAGAACTACCCTCAGATTCTCGAGGAGTACGAAAATACAAATTTCGAGGACGAAATTTTTGTTTGAGGGGGGTAGATTGTAACGACTCGTAAATTTTCGTGCAAAGACCCGAGTACCACCTCGACCAGAAATCACTTAGGATTAAATCCTTTAGAAATTTGACAAATTTAATTAAGTGCTAAACTAGATTAGCCATGAAATCTGTTTGAATCGCTTTAAATACGATCTGCAAGACCCAAAACTTGTAGAATCATTGACGCTAGGTTACCCTAAAGTCTAGGATCAAACTCATTACCCGACTGCTCTTGGGAGCACATTGAAACTCCATATCAGTGTGGACTGCACATCGGGAGTTCGAATAATATGAAGTTAAGGACTTAAGACCGCCTCGTTGGGCTTGACAACCATCTCGGAAATCAAATCCAAACAGTGTCCCACGGCTGTTCGCTTGAGTCCGAAGCGAGAGAGTGTGAAAACACTTGTTTTCTTTACAAAATAAATATCTTGAATAGTAATCTGGCATGTGTCGCTTGCGGACATTTTGTAAGCAACCAGACTATCAGAATCTGACCCAAATATACCATCGGATCAGGAAAAATTTTATAAACATATCCATGTACTTGGAATTTCTGATCGAAATCCGCTGACCGTTGAACTGAAACTGGTCCGCCACGCGTGATCTGGGAATCCCACTGAAATGAAAACTTAACTCCACCTAGATCCAAGGTTGGTGAGCTTAAGTCCGACCTTTAGCTCAAGGAGGCCCGCCCAAAGTCCTCCGTTGAGCTGGAAAAGTGCGGCTTTGGTTATAACCTAAGTATACCTTGTCCACAAGTCAATTTCAGAGAGTTTTTAGGCTATATAAGGACCTTTGAACCCTCTCTCTCACAGCCATACAAATTTGAGAGAAACCCTTGAGAGAGAAGAGAGAAAAGAGAGAGAAAGTGTGAGAGAAGTGGGAGAATTTCCCTACTGCTTTCCCCTACCGCTACACAAGCTGCACCACCCCATTCTCATCGCTTTCCCGGCGAATCCGACTCCGTTTCTAGGTAAGAAACCCTAACCCTAATCTGGTTTGGAGTTGTAAAGGTTGTAGGTTATGAAATAGCTAACCTATTTCATTCTATAGGCTACCAAACTGCCGAATACGGAAGCCTAACAAACCTATCGTATTCGTTACGATTCTATGGTGAAAGGTGAGGACTTTAGGTGTATAGGTTACGGTTTTCAACGCTTTCAATGTCAGATAATGATAGATTCATGATCTGCATGCAATTGCACACATACAAAGTGCTGTCTATTTTCCGTTTCGATTAAAGGTGAAGAATATGAAATTTTACATACTCTAGGTATTTGTAGAAAGTACCGTATATGTATAAATTTTGGAAATATGTTTGACATGATTATTTGTTGTATGAATATATTATACATGGATAAAATACTTGTTTGGCGAAAGGACTCGCCCTAATACATGTTCTGCTTATATACACTATGCATGTTGAAATTGTGTATTCTAGAAAGTACCGTATACGGATAAATTTTAAAGATGTGTTTTCCATGATTATTTGCTGTATGCATATATTATATATGGATAAAATACTTACTTGACGAAAGGATAGCCCTAATACATGTTTTGCTAACATACACCATGTATGTTGAAATAATGTATTCTAGGTGTTTGTGAAAATGCTTGTGAGAGTAAGTGCTTGGATGATAGTGCATTAGGTAGGCGTTGAGATGGGATTCTCAACTATCTTAGAGACGTATATGATTTCCTCCATATGGCTGTTTAATGTAACCACTTATGAAATATATGTGTTTGTATTCCTGTTTATATAGTGCTTTATAACATGCTTTATGATATACTTGTTAACATCCTTGAATTACTTTGTTTAATATGCTTTACTCTACATGCTCTAAATAAGGATTGATTGAGTTAGGGACTATGATTATAGTCCAGACATTCGGTACCAGACTTGACATCATGGTTGAGATTCATTTCGCCATGTGAAATGTGTTCGACGAACCCGAGTAGTACTTCAGTTGGCGATAGTGGTTGGCCACACGAAGTGCTTATGCGCTTCATATCGTTCAACTTGTTGTACGCTCGAGCTAGCTGAGCTCGTCAAGTAACCCGTTATGTCTTATGTATGTTCACCATGTTTGGACGCTACTGCTTGAACCTAGGGTACCAAACTTACCAGTGAAATCCAGTTAACCATGGTACCTCGATCCGCTAAGACTCACGAGCTGGGCATGGTGGTATGGGACACCGTGGTCGAGCTGTCGGCCTACGCTGGGGCCACATGCCTCCCCGTAGTGACCAGTGAGCAACCAGACTCGTGAGCCAATTATGGTGGTATGGGACACTATATTCGAGCTGTCGGCCTACACTGATTGGTGACGAGCCCTTTGTTGTGACCTCGAGCATACTCTGAATTTGCGGTGAGACAACGAGTTTTGCCGCAGTGTATAGAGTATGAACTAGGCCTGTATCAGCTTAGTAATGAACCGTTAAAAAGGTGATGGGGGAGCTGTGTAACGAGTGCGTGTAACAGCCCTGATAGCCTTTGCAGCGACCTAGAAACACACCATCGTATGAGATTAACTAGGATTGACGACCCTAGAATGGATCATGTTTGGGAATGATATAAGGGAGGTACCTTAGTTTCCCAATCCTGCTGTTTGAAAGGACTAATAACTACTCGGTAATCAAGCTCATCATCGCACTGCATGTGCCTGGTAGATGTGGAGCACTGAGGGATGAACGCATGTCGGGAACGTAAGATGGTGTCGCATGAGGGTGGTTTGGCAAGGGGATTCATAATGTCATTTCATACTTGCATTAAATAAGAGTAGTTAGGATTGTTTGGTTGTACTGCTTGACTGAATTGATAACATGTTAACCTATACTTTATTATTCCACTGAGTTAGCTACTCACTCCCTCGTTAGATGACGGTGTTGTACACACCAACCAGACTCTGTCTCAGGTGTAGATGATGTGTCGATTCAGGAGGCTGAACCAAACTACGATGAGGACCAGGACGAGTTCTCATTCATGCAGTACTCAGACTGCTTTGCTTAGGCTGACTGGATCGCGGGGATTTCAGGATTGATCTTTTTAGTTGTATTTTGCCCTTTTGATTCAGAAACAATACATGTATATGGTTACTCAGTTAGTGTTCATACTCTGGAGATCGAGATGGTTTTGTTTCTTCACATACCTTATATATACAGTTTCAGTGTTCCGCTTGCCTTTATACAATTGATCTGGAGTATGAATTACTATTTTGGTATAATCTCACTCATGTTTATAGCATTGACACAGACAACATTCAATTACCATCATCTATGTTGCATAAGTGATGTTCTGAAACTCGAGAGTTGAGTTGCTACTCGACCCTCAAATTTCAGGGCGTTACAAGTTGGTATCAGAGCATGATTTTGATTAAACCGGACCTGAGTTATGTTGCCACGACGTACGCTGACGCATTACAACTTAGGAGGGTGCGAGAATAATATAGAAACAGTCTTAGGTATCCCAGTTTCGTCCAACTGTAAAGTTCACTGAAAATGGACGCCGAAATCGAGTCTGTACTCAACCCTGGTCGCACGGGTCGACCTTAAAACACTTCTAAGCCATCTATTGATGAGTCTAGATCCCATTCCACCCAATCTCAGTCGTTAGAAATCAGTAAAAAGTCATTCTAGATCAGAGAGTTCTCAAAACTACCTGATCTTGAACGAATGGAGTCAGGGGGCCACGTGAATCAATACGGGGAGAAACAAGGTGGACCCAGGGTGCATTTGGCACCTTGGGAGGGTGGAGAACACCACCCTACCGCGACGGCGCAACGCCGGGCAAGGCGGACCGCGGCGGAACCGCGGTCAGGTGGGCCCACTCAGGTTGGGCCGGGCCTGGTCATGGTCGGCCCGACCCCTACACATGTTTGGTGCGTGCGAAATCTTCAGGGGGTCCCTATTTTATTCCGTCAGACCCTCCTTTCGTTATTTCCACCCCTCGAAGCCCTCCAAGTTGTTGTCTCTCTCTCAACTCTCCCTTCCAATCACACAATCTGCAAATTTCAACCACAATCCATCCATTCCCATCGTCCACAGCAACCCTACCTCCCTATTCTTTCCATTTCCCTCTCTTTTCAGCCCATACACTCCCCATTTCATCCCAAAATCGTGCACACCCCTTACCCCACTTCATCTCTTCTTTCTTCTTAAACCTTGGTCATTTGGGCCTCTACATTCACTGTTGAGACCCAAGCTCGTGGTGAAGCAAGGGGAATAACCCTTTCTCTCTCTTATCGCTACTTTCCATGGCTTTCTTCACCATTGTTTCGGCCATTTTCTTCGTCTCCGCCGTCCTTTCTCTTATGGGAAAGAGGAAGATCGCTGCTGATGAAGTTGGGCCTAGTCGTCCAACCCGTTCGAGGAGAGAAGTGGACGATGAAGCCAGCCCTAGCCCAGTTCGGGAGTTTAGGTTGAAGCGAGACCTGGATCCTCAACATCCGATCAGAAATGCCTTTCCGACAGGCTTCGAATATGGTCATTTTGTTGGCAGTAAGATTGTGTTAGAAGCTCACGTAGATGAGAGAATGTTTGGGCTACACCCGATGATGGACCACTTGGTGGACATTGGTTGGGGTTATATATTTGAAGGTGAGTCTCCTGCATGTGAGAACATGGTTCGTACCTTCTACGCCCATATCATAGACCCATCGTTGGAGCCTCTTCAGTTCACTGTCTCTGTGAGGAGCATAAGGCGCACAATTACTGTGGCTGAGGTGGCTTGGGTCATGAAGATCCCACGTGGTCAAGTGCTTCCTAATGACGACTTCTCCAGGAGTGCGCGAGAAAGGGATCGCCGTACGCGATACCTTTGTGGTCGACGAGTTTCTTGGACGTGAGGAAATTGTCTTGCGGCGGCAAAGTTGACAGAGGACTTTCGTTTGCTCCACCACATTTTCACATATAATGTGTATCCACGGTCGAGTAACCGCACGGAGTGTACTCGGTTGAAGGTGGATTTTCTATACAGGATGGGACAAGGGGACAACTTATGCCTGCCCACGTTCGTCATATTTCAGATAGTTCAGGTCGTTCGATCTGTCAGGAATGACCTTTCGCTCCCATTTGGCTGCCTGATATGCAAGATGGCTTGTGATGTCGGCTATAGGCTGAACATGGAAGACCAGGACGAGTTCTCATTCATGCAGTACTCAGACGGCTTTGCTTAGGCTGACTGGATCGCGGGGATTTCAGGATTTATCTTTTTAGTTGTATTTTTCCTTTGATTCAGAAACAATACATGTATATGGTTACTCAGTTAGTGTTCATACTCTGGAGATCGAGATGGTTTTGTTTCTTCACATACCTTATATATACAGTTTCAGTCTTTCGCTTGCCTTTATACAGTTGATCTGGAGTATGAATTACTTTTTTGGTATAATCTCACTCTTGTTTATTGCACTGACATAGACAACATTCAATTACCATCATCTATGTTGCATAAGTGATGTTCTCGAACTCGAGAGTTGAGTTGCTACTCGACCCTCGAATTTTAGGGCGTTACAGCAATGGACCAGGCAAAATCGGTGAGCGTTCCTACGCGGCTCACTCCAAGCTTTCCTTAGGACTGTAAGGCCCGTATCTTAGATCGTACCGTTCTGTAGGCTTCCGTAGTACTCGTGGTCGAATTCCGGCAACCCACGACCTGTATCTAACATTTACGCATAATCCTAAGTTGAGTCCTGCATATTGGAGTCGGCTTGACCAAAGACTTGTACCGGTGCAACCGCGCCGTTGTCGCGGTTCCGACGCCGCGTCTCGCGCGTCGTGGCGATACCCAAGATAAGAGATGTGGGCCCGCGTTCAGTTCGAGAAAAACGCCGCGTGTTGCGAATTCTAAGAGAATCTCTACGACATGCCTCATCAACACACCAATCATAAGTCAAGTACATCCCATCACAAGCCATCACTCACCCTTACCTCTCCTTACCCAAAATCAAAACAACCCATGCTTAGCCTTCCCTTTCTTACCAACAAGTCAAGAGAGCCCATACTTCTCATCCCTCTCTCCTTACATCTTCTCTCTCTCTCTCTCTCTCTCTCTATCTCTCTCTCTCATTTTCTACTCATTCTCCCAAGCAACCCAAGCACCTAACGTCCATGGCTTCCATAGAGAAGCTAGGTGTGGCCCAAATTCCTACCTCCCATCTCCACCATACAAAGTCCATCTAAATCGTTGGAATCATTTCCTTGGAGCTCTAGAAACTATAGGCGAAAAAAAGAAGAAGAGATCAAAGGTGGGTGTTTTTTTTTGGGGTTGATTTGATTGATTTCTATTTAAGGACCCACTTGTGGTGGGACCCAATTGATGTATGCGTATATCTTGCAAAGGGGAGCTCATAGTGGTGGATCTCCCCCACCTCACATCTCTCTAATCTCTATCTGTCTCTTTTCCCCTTGCGGCCCACCTTAATGAATGGATTAGATTCTCACCATCCATCAGTGGGCCACGTGTACGTGGGGCCTCCTTGATGTATGTGGCTAGTGAGCCACATGTACGTGGACCTCACCACTGATAGATGTATTTCCTCCATACTACCGTCCAGCCAGGGGACGTCCAACAGCCTGCTACTCGACCGTATGAAGAATAAAATATAAATATCATCTTAATCTAATAGCTAGTGAGTCCCACACATGTGGACCCAACTTGATGTATGATGTTATCCACCGTCCAATATAGGTGGATGGATTGGCTGGTGTACGGCCCTGATTAAGGGCATGATCTATTTATCTAGGCCGTTCATCCATGTGGAGCCCACACATGATGCATATGTTTCATATCCTCACCGTCCATTGCTTGGACGGTGGGAACCCATCCCACACGTGGGGCCCACATGTACATCTATACCATCCAGCGTCCAGGGACGCTGGACATGTTTACGCAGTGAAGTGTGAACTGACAGTAAGGTGTACTAGCATACTTTTATAAAAAAATTTAAAAAAAGGAAAGAGAAGTATAATATATATATATATAATATATATATATATATATATATATATATATATATATATCATATAGCATAGATATGTTATGGTGGGCCCTACCTGGGACCCACCTGTTCTGCCGTGTTGAAGCAGCTGTAGCTGTAATGTACAACAGCTACATGGCTGTTGTGTACGTCCAGTGTGGGACGTGGGCCCCACCATGATGCATGTGTTGTATCCACCGTCCATTAGGATGGGATAGTGGGACCCACCAGCAGGGGGACGGATTGGCTGGGGTACCTCATACCAGCTACATGGCTGGTGAGTTACCGTTAGCAAGTTTTGTAGGGCCCCAATGATGTATATGTTTTATCTACACGTCCATTGTTTGGACGGTGGGGCCCATCATGATGCATGTGTTGAATCCATACCATCCAACCATTTTGAGATATCATTTTATGGTATAAGGTAAAGAATGAGTCAAAACTAAAGTTCAAGTGGGCCCCACCATTGAAATAGTGGACAGTGACAATCCACCGTTCAAAATTTCTAAGGGCCATAGTAGTTTCCAATTAAGCTGATATTTTTTTCACTTTATCTATCTCTATGTTAATTTATGAATAGGTTGGATCTCAAAATATATCATGGTGGGCCACACCGTGCAATCCAGTCGTGGTATGGTCCAAATGATCTTTCAACTTGATATATTTGAGGGTCATGTGTAGGGCCCACTTGTTATGTATTTGTCGCCCATTTGGTAAGGCCCGTTGTGATATATTTCTAGCCCACTTGTGGCCCACCTATGATGTATATTTGATGCCCATGGATAAGGCCCACCTGCCTTGTATTTAAGGCCCATATGATGGGGCCCACCTACTTGAATCTGAGGCCTATGGGCAAGGCCCATTGTGATATGTATTAGGCCCATTAGTGTGGCCAATTGATGCAGCCCAATCAATGTATATGAAGCTCATTGGTGCAACCCATGGACGCGGTCGACTTGATGTATATGAAGCCCACTGTTACGGCCCATGTGATATGGCCGACTCGATATATATGAGGCCTATTGGTGTGGCCCGTGGATGCGATCCACTTGATGTATTTGATGGCCCATGGGTTGAGGCCCAATATGATGTATATAAGGGTCACGAGTGAGGCCCAATGAGACGTATGTGGGGCCTTTATATGGGGCTGAATGTGATGTATATGAGGTCCATTGCGAAGTGTGATCACTCCATAATGTATGTAATGATGATTATAACGGGCCATTCCTTGGGAGCAATGATGGTTTAATGTCCACATTGATGGGCAATGATGGTTAAATGACCACATTGTGACCTTCCCCTAGGCTTTGTTCGGCCGATTTTGATTGTCAAGGCCGAGTCAGTTTGTCGAGGTCGATTATCGAGGCTGATTCTGTTTGGTCGAGGCCGATTCCGTTTGTCGAGGCTGATTTTGATTATCGAGGCCGATTTTGTTTGGTCGAGGCCGATTCTGTTTGGTCGAGGCCAATCCGTTTGATCGAGGCCGATTCTGTTTGGTAGTGGCCAATTTTGATTGTCGAGGTTGAGTCAGTTTGTAGAGGCCGATTCCGTTTAGTCAAGGCTGATTCTGATTATCGAGGCCGATTCCGTTTGGTCGAGGCCGATTCTGTTTATCGAGGCCGATTCCGATTGGTTTTGGCCGATTCTGTTTAGTCGAGGCCGATTCCGTTTGTCGAGGTTGATTCCGTTGGTCGAGGCTGATTCCATTTGGTCGTGGCCGATTTTGATTGTCGAGGCCGAGTCAGATTGTCGAGGCTGATTATCGAGGTCGATTCCGTTTGGTCGAGGTCGATTCCGATTATCGAGGCTGATTCCGATTGGTCGAGGCCGATTTTGATTGTCGAGGCCGAGTCAGATTGTCGAGGCTGATTATCAAGGTCATATCCGTTTGGTCGAAGCCGATTCTGATTATCGAGGCTGATTCCAATTGGTCGAGGTCGATTCCGTTTGGTCGAGGCCGATTCCGTTTGGTCGAGGTCGATTCCGTTTGTCGAGGCCGATTCCGATTATCGAGGCCGATTCCATTTGGTAGAGGCTGATTCCGTTTGTCGAGGTCGATTCCGATTATCGAGGCCGATTCCGTTTGGTAGAGGCCGATTCCGTTTGGTCAAGGCCGATTCCGTTTGTCAAGACCGATTCTGATTATCGAGGTCGATTTCGTTTGGTCGAGGCTGATTCCATTTGGTCGAGGCCGATTTCAATTGTTAAGATTGATTCCGATTTTCGAGGCCTAATGTAATGTATATAAGGCCCACGAGATGTGGCCCCTTGTGATGTATATTAGGCCCATATTAGAGGCCCATTATAATGTATATGTGGCCCATGTGATGCGGCCCACTTGATGTATATGAGGCCCAATGTGACGTATTTATGGCCATCCATTGAGGCCCATCTTGATGTGATGCATAATGGACTCGTGTGAGGGGGCCATTGTGATGTGTTTGGGGCCCATGGGTTGTGGCCCATTGTGATGTATTCGGAGCCCATGGGACATGGCTCATCCGATGTATATAGGCCCATGTGATATGTATTAGGCCCATGGACGCGGCCCATTATAATTGTATGAGGCCCATTGTGGTGCATTTGAGGGCCAGGCTATGGAGCCCATTGTGATGTATGTTAGGCCCATGTGAAAGGCCCATCGTGATGTGTATTAAGCTCTTGAGTGAAGCCCATGGTGTTGTATTTTTGGCCCTTGTATGAAGTCGTGGGTCCACTATATGTTAGGCTCTATGTGGGCCATTCCTTGGAGGCAATGTTGGTTAAATGTCCACATTGTCGAGATCGATTGTAGATGCTAATTATTGATACTGATTATGAGTATGTGACAGCATAAGCATCATGATACATGACCATACGCATCATCTGCATGTTTGTTATGAGATGTGGTTGACCATTGCATATATCATTGGGCAGGTTGTTATGAGACTCCCTGATAGGCGGAGCTTATCTCACATGAGTGCATGGTATATGCAGGATTGATGCATGACTGGATTGTATGACTCATGCACCTTGCATTGTGTTGTGATTACTGTACGCCCTAGCGACATCAGGGTCATAGCTTCCACAGGCATATCGTGGATGGCCAGATGGGACACCAGAAATCTGTTATTAGCATCGGGCTGTTATAGATGTCCCTAGATGAAAATCCTTAAACCCTCTTGGTACCAGAGGACGCCCCAACATCGAGACCGAGTGGATACATGGGCACCCAAGTGCCGAATACCAGGAGGTCGCGTCTCCTACTATGTCGTGGTCGGTTGGGAGGGGGTGTGCCCTTACCCGCCTAAGGGAGTAGGCATAGCTAGCCTGAGTCTGATTAGCTCCTAAATGAGTCCGCTATCGACGAGCTGGGTAGGCATTGGTATATTGCTGGCAAGTGGGTAGTGAGGTCTTTTCCACTCGTTGAATTACACGGCCTGTAGGAGCAGTAGCCAGTTTGGAGTATACTAGACCCCGGTGATGATCCCAGAGATGTACAGTACTGATATGTGGACTTATTGAGCAGGAGTTGCATACTCATTCATTCATTCACTATCCACTCAGGCTGGTGGTGCGCAACTATTTGTTACGTATACCTTCACAATAGCCAGGATTTCGGTTGGGGCGCGCGACTAACCTGAGATTAGGAGTTTACCACATTGAGTCTTACTATCCAAATTTAGGTATGGGACTAGTTTGGATAGAAGTCCCTTGTGGTGGACCCCGTAGCCTGCGATACTACGTACTATCATCCTGACTTCACACTCCAGCTTGGTTATTTCATTCGCATCACATATTACATTACATCTGTAGGCATATGGCATTTTGGGTTGCTATGTTTCTGCACTTATGTGGCCTAGACCGACTTAACAGGATTTACATATTGCATTGTATCCTCGGCATCTGATATTTGACTCTCTATGACTCCTCATTTACATAGTTGATCTGTATTGCGTACTCTGATATTGTATGATTTATAGACTTGCAGTATTTCCGCTTACTCTGATATCGTATGATTCATGATCTTGCCAGTAATTCCGATATTGTATGATTAAGGCATTGTATTGACTACTTGGCACTTATCTTGTGCACACACTTACACCACCCTCTAAGCTTTTTATAAGCTTATGCACGATAGATGTGTGCAGGTGGCATTAGGTTACAGAAGCATCGAGCTTGGAGTGTGCAACTAACTTCTGGAGCTTTGATTTTCAATATATGTATTTTCCTTTCAGCATTGTATTTAAATATTTATATTAGTATATATGTGATGACGATGTTGCCTTTGTGATTTGGGTAAACTTGTGGTTATGCTTTTTATAAGACAAATGTACGTTGGAAAATCCTCCTTGTAGGATCCCAGAATCGAAATCTGGCGTATGCGCGCTGGGAGCCGAGAATGGGGTACTATGGAGGCTGTCAGCACCGGATCCCACGATCAGGAATTTTATGAGCCCGGTTTCCGAGTTTGGGGCATGACAAGGACAATGTCCCAAAACAGATTAGGAAAAGCAGGATATGTCTCATGAGCCTTATTCGAATGCAGTTGGCAGTGCATGTCATAGTCTGTATTAGACCGGTTATTTCATAGGCAATCGGTGTTATGACCAAATACCCCGGCAAGCAACATTGGGAGGCGGTGAGATGGTTACTTCAATATATTCGAGATACAAAAGATTACATCTTAACTTTTGAGAAGACATGAGGAAAGTTAGTAGGGTATGTGGATTCAGACTGCGTAGGCAGTGTGGATTCCAGAAAGTCGACTTCAGGTTACTCATTTGTACTAGCGGGTGGAGCAATTATGTAACGCCCTGACTTTTCAGGACTCGAGTATATGACCCATTTCCCAAAAACCCGAGTGTTAACCTTAAAGGATGGCCAAATTCAAGTATACATTTTTTTCATTCATTCAGAGTAATCAGATGAGCGTAGAGTGGACAAATCAACATAAGGGAAATTTCATTATCATTCATATATACAAGCAGCCCATAATGACTTATACAAACCAATGTCCCCAATCTTACGAATTACAAAATGAAATAATATTACATGTGAAATAAAATAAATTACAACAATCTTAGGGTATAAAATCCTATAGCAACCCTTAACAATTACAAGCATGCATCCCTGTCAATTATAGCTCGCTCCTTATCAATATGAACATGGATGTCACCTGGGCCACCTGTGCTACCTGTATGGTTATATATTTGATGGATGAGTGGCCAACTCAGTGTGAATTCCCCTCACGATTACACACCGCCGCATGAGGTAAGCATAGTCATAAAACAAAGCATTCAAAACAATACATGATGCAAGTCTTATTAGATGCATGGATGAGTGAATGCAGTTATCACCCCGGGGATGCACATCCGTGCAGAAGTTGGGCTCGTCACCCATGCAATCATCGACCTGGGAAAAACATCCAATCGGACAGATGCTAGTCATCAGCGAAAGCATACTATGTGTGGCGTAACGACTGCCTTACGTACATCACGTACGATAGCAATAGCTGTTGGTCTGTGCCATGTATGCATGATTAGCCAACCAGTTATTAGTCCAATTACAACCAGCCAATTTTAAATAAGCTCAAAGGTCACTACGGGGGCTTGTCACCAGCGTAGGCCGATAACTCGGGCATAGGTCCCATACCACCATCCTCGGCTCATGAGACTACCATCTTAGGATGTTTAATGGAAACCCGTCAACTAATGGTCAATCATATTACCTTAATGGTCAATCATATTACAATATATGGGGCTTACAATATTGTATGGTTGCATGGTATAAAACATCGAACCCTTATAGGAAAAATATAAAAACAAAGCCACGTAGGGCCAATATCAAAATAAGCCACATAGGGCAAGTATCAAAATCGTGCGATAAAATACCATCCTTGAAAACCACTTAGACACAACAACACTGGATGGTAGGCCCACATCAATGATCCATCTAGACCACCACACAATAACCATTCGATAGAAGGTCCATTGCAATCACCGTCAATTAAGTTATATCCCAAGTATGGGTGTACATTTATAAGTGGGGGTTTCCCGACTAATGTACCAATTTAAATCCCAAAAGAAATCCACAAGTAATACAATAGCATGAATTAAATATACAGGATAAACATTAAGCATGTGATGTAGCAATTCAATTCCAACAATTAACACGTGGTTATAGAATGGAGATATCAATTGTAAATTAAAATGGAACTATAACTTAAGTTAATGGGAAGATGGTTGGCTCAAGGGGAAGAAAACATCACCTGACTAGTCGAATCGCCAATGCCAACTAAGGCTGCTAGGAAGTGCGTGCACCCTTAGAATCGGATCCTATCATGAATTGTGAAGTTGTACATGAGATCAATCTTCTACAAAGTGTCCATGGTCAAGGTTAATATAACCTAGGGTTTGATTACTTGTTTTTAGGGTTTTGATGTAGACTTAGGGTTTTATCCTACGGTTTAGTCCTAAACCTAGATTCTAGGATTTAAATGCTAATCATTGTACTATGATGTATGTGTAGTTCAACACAATGTAATAATATGGCTAATTACATTTTAACACAAATGATAAATTAATATTTGCGACCCTGGTGATAATGAGTATTACAATGGTAATGAAATAGTATAATTTATTATTTAAAGATAATATTTTCAAGTAATGGATACCATGTTAATATCATTAATGGTAGTTTCATTTATAGTGACTAACATTAGCGTGACGTCCTTAATATTATGGTCTACTATTTATGCTAATATTTAAGAGTGACCAACAATGCAATAGTATTTAATAATGATATTATTTTATACGTATTGACCAATATCAATGTAGGTAAGTTAATAGCGGCTATATATTCCTATTATTAACGATCCTATTAACAATAGGAATGGAAATTAAAATACTACTATTTAATAGTTGTAATTATATTTATAATGTTTACCATCAGTGTAAATAGTCTACCAATGGCCGATCATGTTTAATTTATCGAACCAATCACCGCAGTAACAATATATGGTAAATTAAATAATCTAACTTAGGGAGAAAAGTTTACTTACATTAGTCGACTTGGTAGCATGACTCGACGCAACTGAGCTGTCCCAACTTGAACTCAGCACCTGGACGAGGCCCAAGCATGACCCAGCCCAGCTGGACATTGTCCCAACTAAGTTGACTCGGTTCCAGCCGAGTTGACTCGGCTCAAGCATGCCCACCACACTCACTCTCCTTCTTTATCTCTTCTCCCATTCTTCCTTTCTTCTTCTTTTGTAGAGAGGTCCAGCGGCCCTTGGACTCGACCCAGCCAACGACCAATAGGCTAACTCGGTTTTAAACCGAGTCGTCTCGATTTGGCTAGCAACCCAACCCACAACTCTCTTTCTCTCATTTCCTCCTCCTTTTTCTTTCTCCTCTCTTCTTCCTTCCTACTGATGGAGGTATCCAGCCATGACCGAACTGACTTCTAGCCTAGTCAGCGACTCAATGGGTCGAGTAGCTTCATGGTGCCATTGCACCACTCGCACTCGCCCTCTCTGTTTGCTTTTCCTTCCCTCTCTCTATTTCTTTCTTCCTTCTTCCTTCTCTTTCTCCTTCTCCTTTCCTTTTTCTTTCTTCTTTTTTCTGCTCGAAAGTGTCCAGCAATAGCCATACCAGCCCCCATTTCGAACTCAACGAGTCGGGCCTACCCGACTCGACAGGAGTAGTCCGCCCCCCTCTCTGTCTCTGACTCCTTCTCTCCCTAACTCTCTTTTCTTCTTTTTCCATTTCTTTCTTTTATTTCTTCCTTCCTCTTTGTTTTCTCTGCTGGATCTCCTGCAACACTGCTGAACTCGTACCAGTCATGATTTGACTGAGTCGGGCAGTGGTGTAGCTTGCAACTGCACCACCTTCATTCTCCCCTGTTTTCTCTCCCTCACTCCTTCCTTTTCTCTCCATTCTCTCTCTCTCTCTCTCTCTCTCTCTCTCTCTCTCTCTCTCTCTCTCTCTCTCTCTCTCTCTCTCTCTCTTGGGACCCTAGTCGTGCTCTGACTCGATCCAAGTTGGCCTCGCCAACGAGACTCGAATGGGTTTGCTTGGTGCGGCAACACAGCCCGCTCAACCCGCACCCCCTGTTTTCTCTCTCTCTCTCTCTTTCTCTTTGTTTTTTTTCTCAAGTGTCTGTAATGGTGGAGGGTAAGATCATTTTACCAAATCCACACCCTCTTATTCACTCACCCCACGTTCCAGAACCATTGGATGGAAGCCAAATGGTTGGGATTTAATCTGCCCGAAACCGTCTCTCAAAACCAAAACCGGCCACTAGTTTTCTCCCATGGTATTGAGGAAGTGACGCCCTCAGTTGGATGGCTGAGATTTTCGTTGAATGGACGCCTGAGATCAGAGGAATCCTCCTCACTCGAATCGTCAGACTAGCAACAGAAGGCGCGGCAGAGAGGCAGTTTCCATTTTTGAAAACATTATGTTTTCGGGTTCTTCTTGCATCGGTTGTCGTGCAAACACTCGTGTGTATGGACATGTATGAGTGGCGTGGTTCTGGTCAGGCCCACGTCGCACACGCGATGGACAGTCTGGATCATCGAGATGGGGACCATGTGGTGGGCCGTGATAAAAAATAGCAGACGCCTGTCCGTCCGCTACTAGTTCGAAGAGAGAGAGAAACCTCTCCTTATTTGGGAAAACGCGGGTCAACCCGTGTTTACCAGTCTCCTAGGACCCGTGCACAGCAAGTGCACGTCCTCTTTGTGCATACACACCTTGTGGTGAGGTCCACCGTGATGTTTGTGAGAAATTTGCACCGTTGATTCAGTTTTCGTGGGCCCATTAGGACATTGTGCCAAAGATCAAGTAGATCCACAACTTAGGTGGGCCATACCAACTAAATTACAGCCTATACGCATCGATTTCTATTAATCTCACAATCATATTGTCATACCGTCAAAAATCAACGGTCTAAAGGAGTCCCACTCTCCTCTAGAGGGATATCAGCGGTGCATTTCGTATTTTTGACGGTCCGGCCTAGCCTTCAAACCTACCTCAATACCAGGGGTCCATTGATGGTCACAGTAATGACTAGGACCATCCAGGTGGCATTTATTATAATTTTCTCACTAACATCGTTTAATGTTATTGTTAATGTCCCTATTATGCTAATTATTTTATTTATTTTTATTTTACTTGCACTAGATGATCAAGTCATTAATTGATTTCATTTCGTTGATTTATGGTTAGATTAATCTTAAATTCGAGTTTTCAAGTGTCCAAAAGGGTTTGGGCAGTTATGTACAGGTCTACGACAATCTAATGACATGATAACCTAGTCTAGTTAAATAGTAGGGTATTCTTGACCTTACAGTTGGATCGACCCTGATTTCAATTTCTACCGACAAGAGGTTCCATGTCTCTTTGGTGTGTTCAGGCCCAACTATTTACAAATTAAACACTCCTACTAATATTATTTGTACTCTTATACTCTACGTATTGTAACTATATGTTCATATATGGATGCCTATTCATTTGTCCATATATTCATAGAATCTGCCTTTGATCATGGCCGTCAGCGTTGAGCCATCTATCAACTCTCAGGTGCCTCTATAACTGGAGCATTTTATGGTTGGATTTCATAATTCAAGGGTTGACTTAGGAAGACTGATCGTTAAATTGATCAGTAGAATGTTGTGAGTCTAATGGGTGGTGGATTCGCCAATTCGGGTCCCGGGACTCATGATGCATGGTTTAATTGGCCTATTAAGGCGATTAAGATCCCAGGGACAGTGGGTTCCTCAAGATCGATGCATTTTTTTGTCCTCAAGTCTCAATGGCAAGATGACCTGATATATGAGTCAAGGTTGTATTAGACGGTTATGATGGATAGGTTTAGAATCACTGTATGACTAAGTTCCATGTGTTCCCACACATGTGTAAGTTAAATCAGATTTCCATGGTGACACCCGAGTACTGAAAGTATGGGGCATTACAAATTAGTTTGATGTCGAAGCTTCAGTCCATGGTGGCTCTTTCCACGACCGAAGCAGAATATATGGCAGTGACAGAAGCGTTTAAGGAATGTGTTTGGTTAAGAGGCATGATAAATCAGTTGGGGCTTCAGCAAGAGGCCGTCCCGGTTAATTGTGATAGCGAGAGCACTATCAATTTGGCTAAAAAATTTATTTATCACTCACGTACTGAACACATTGATATTTGTCACCATTTTATCCGATAGGTGCTTGAGGAAGGAGGCTTAACACTAGAGAAATTTCACACTAGCGTGAATCCGGCAGACATGCTCACCAAGGTCATTCCTACAGAGAAATTCAAGTTCTGTGCAAGTTTCTGGGCTTGGTAATGGCATAAAAGAAGGATAGCGTGTGCACGAGAAGCATTGATTGAAGTTATGATGTGATGCGAGATAAGAGAAGAGGTCAAGAAGCTACATGTTTGAAGATCGAAGACATGGTGGATATTATTGTAAAAGATGTCTTCAATCTGGAAAAGTTCGACTAGCCCAAGAAAGTTCGGCTCGAAGTCCAGCAGCAAAGTATATTGGAATTTTTGAGATCCTCGACTCGTCGAAGATCTACTTCGACTCGCAAAGGTTATACAGACAGCACTGGGACTGCGTAAATTTGAGGCGGTTTCTGGACTATTCTAAGTCAGTGCGAAAGTGGGGCTTCCTAAACTATAAATAGGAGTTCCTAGGGCCTTTCTAAAAGATGTTAAGGCTTTCTAAGGTATTCTAAGGGCTTCTAGAAGGGGTTCTGGGGTTTTAAAGGGTATAGCAAGGGTGAGATTCGTGGTTGTTTGAATTGGGTAAGTCCTCTCTCTTTGTAATTTATGCTTTCATAGTGGATTTATCGCTTTATGCAGTGGTTTTTTCCTGAAAGGATTTTCCACGTTAAATCTTTGTGTTCTCTTGTGTTTGCTTGGTGCTCTTGGATTGCTATCCTAGAACCATCTCTGTGTGATTTCGTAGCACAAATCCCAACAAGAGGCAACCCGTAGAATCAATGGCTGCAGCAGCAAGGATGGCTTTCGGAGTTAACTTAGTCAGAGGTCGCTTGTATCTCTATATTTTCACAGCAATTGAGAAGATATCATCAATCTCATAGACATATCAATCACTTGCTTATCCAAAATGTATGAACTGTGTTTGACTTCATTGGTGGGGTTCATAGCCCTCAACGCGGGATCGTCATATCTACTCCACTGCAACTTGGGAAATTTTCATAGAGGCTTTCAGAATGAGTTCTAAATCTTGGTGACCGTCCATGTCCCCCCTTCATTATGAGAATCAGCATAAAAGTTGGTATGAGTAGGTCCAGCAAGCCAAACCCAAGTTAGATTGTCCTCCCAGCTGTTATTCATGGCTTTTTCGTAAAAAACCTCTGATGCTCAAATAAGTTAGCTAGCCTTGTACTTTTCTCTTTTCCCTCCCTTTAACAATCTTTTTTCCCCTTCTCCCTTCTGCGCAACTTGAACTTCAGGTCGACCCTAAATATCTAAAAAAGAGTGTTGTAGGGCAATTGCTATGAATAATATTATATTTAGGGTGTGTTTGGATCGTAAGTTACTTAAGATAAGCTACTTATGCATCAAGTAGCTTATCTTGTTTTCTACTTATTAAGATGAAGTGATTAAGTAACTTTTAAGTAAAAAAATTTACTTATAATTGAGCTAAAATGATGGGTGGAAGGATGGTTAAGATGTAAAAGAAAGATATCAAAATGACCATCGAGATACTTATTGATGGGTGGAAGGATGGTTACGATGTGGGACAGTTATTGAGAGATGTAAAAGGAAGATATTAAAATGGCAGTTGAGATACTTATTGATGGGTGGGAGTATGGTTATGATTAAATCTTTAATGTTAAATCTTTCAGTCTATTTTATATCTCTCTTCAAATGCTCAAAATCTATTCTTAATGATTTGGAGAGACAAAAAAATAATTTTTTATGGGAAGGGTTAGAGGAGAAACACAAGTTCCATCTTATAAAATGGGAGGATGTATGTAAACCAACGGTTCAAGGAGGAGTGGGTATCTTAAAGTTAGAAGAGATGAATTTAGCTCTTTTAGGGAAATGGATTTGGAGGTTTGGAGTGGATGGAAAAGCTAGATGGAGGGAGGCAATAGCAAAAAAAATATGAGGTAGAGGAAGGAGAGTGATGGACGAAGTAATCATCTTTATATCGTTCTTCTCACATTTGGAAGACAATAGTGTCCTTTAAGGAGAGAGTATGGGAGGGAATAGGCTTCCTGTAATGTCTCAGATTTTTGCCAACTGGGAATTAAATGTCCTTGGCCATTACCTTTGATTTCTTAACTTGAGAGTATATCCATGTGTGTATTCGCACATATTTGAGACCAAAAGGAGTGACCTTGGATCCACCAAAACCGCCCGACCGAGCAAAATTTGAGAATTTTAAAGAACACGAACAGCAAGGTTTAGTTGAACCGAGTGGGACTCGGTTGCACCCAGCAACCCCACCCAAGTGAATTGTCCTAGATGACCTTAAGACATCTGTCATAAGGACCGCGTCATCCCTGCGATCATAATAGCGAAAACTGCGTGTCAATCCAATACCCGAGCGCAAAGATATGCGCAATTCATCATAACCATTAAAGTTGTCCAGATCTATGTGACCCACTTGCTGCGGGGCCCACCTGAGTGGGGCCATGCCTAACACACTCCCCTTGGCAGCTGTTCCATCACTCATTGCATGCCCAATCTCCCAAAACTCATTAATCCTTCTCTCAAAAAATGTTGCATGCACTTGATTGCATAACCATGAAAATATTAAATAATGCATTAACTCTCCTTGAAAACTAAAATGGCATAATGACTCCAGCCCTTTCTCCCATGCCAAGCTTTCCTTTCTCTATTTCCCATTGATAGAAACAACAAAAAAAAAATGGAAAATGGAGAGAGGAGGAAGAGAGACGCCCCCCATGGAAGCCCTTCCTATGAACGCCCAACCCCCCTTGCTCGCCTCTTCCCCCTCCTTCCTTCGCATCTTCCCTTTTCCTTTTCACCCTTATGCACATCCCTACCTTAATGAGAGAGAGAGAGAGAGCTGAGAGTTGAGAGAGATGAGGGATGTGAGAGAGAGGAAATGGAGAGAAGTAGCCGCCCCTCCATCAAGCCGTCCACCCTTTTTATGCTTAAGGTGAGTCCACCCCCCTCCCCCTCTCTTCCATCCTCCTCATCCTCCTCTTTCTTCATCTCATATTTTTTTATGCATGTAGGGCCCACTAGTGTGGAGCCTCATGGGTTCATATGTTATTGGCTACGTTGGTTAGCCAAGTGGCCCACATCAGTATAGTCCACCATGATGAACATTATACCCACACCCTTCACAAGTAATCCCGTTTTTGTATCTGGACAGAAACTTGTAAAAATTGTATAAAATCAACCATGCTAAGATCTGAGTTGAAACTTTCTAATAATATGAATAATATGAGGTAACTCTACGCCAAATTTCGTAGTCATCTAACGGTCCAATCATCTGTAGCATTAACTTTACTTGGCTAATGTCCAGCAATACATAAAGGGTTCCAATTTTCTAAAAGGTGACCTATTATTTTCCTTTATTAAATCCAATAGATCGATATATTCTATTGAATTTGTAGAAAATCAAAGTATCTTTCCAATGGTATATAATACGCCTTGATCAGAGTTCAGATGACTGAGATCTTAACCTTGTACGAAAATGTATTTGGGAGGTTGTTGTAACCATTTTCGTGTTGGCCATATCCGTGATTCCAACAGTCAGATGTAATTGTTATTGTTTCTTAACTTACTTAAGATAGTTAATAATCATATGTACGATCCCTACGGTCAAATTCATTCATGATAGAATTTAAGAAATTATGGACCGACAGATACTTTATTAAGGATAAACCTTGAATCGCTATATGTGGTCCAGATAGATCCAAGGCTTTGTATGATTGGAAACCTATATACAGCTTAAATGATGTATTCCCAAACCATCCATTGGCTTGGATTTCTTAACAGAGAATCTGATCATAGAGATTTGATCAAGATACTTCATGTGCTACTTGTATGTTGTATGTATATTGTCCACAACATTCATCCTCTTATTGTGAACCCACTTGGTAGTGGGACCACTTTTGATTTATGTACTTTATTAGTTCATTCAATTTGGACAACCATGTGTATTAATGTGTATCTCTTATATATGCTTTGCTAGCGTGTGGGCCCCACTTGCTATTCTATCTATTTTCTTTCCTTTGCACTTTTTCTGTTTACAGAAATTTTTCTTCAAGTACTTAACTGTATTGCATGTAGGCCTCTTTGACACCTTGTGGTGGGCCCCAAGCTCTATAGTTAAGGGTCCCACTTTGGGGGATGTTTAATCCTTATATCAGTGAGCTGGGATGTCCCACATTTTTATCTGGAATGATCCCTTAGTGTTTGGAAATTGGGCCCTAAGTTGTGACAGACCCCATTGCTGAAAATTGTTTGATTATTTTTGTATTTGGTACCAACTTTAGGCATCTGTAGTGGACCCCACACATAAGATATGAGTTGGCCACCACTTGGAACCTTGAACCTATACCAATGAATAGAGAAATTATATTTTACTTCGGCCAAATAAGACCCCACATGATCAGAGAGTAGATCCCAAAATGGGGCAAGACACTATTGTGTAGAAAATTAAAATACCTATGTTTGGCTCTATATCAAATATTATGTGTGCACAACCAATTGGTCCCAGCTAATAATTTTTTAAGTACATGTATACTACTACCAAGGGAACCTGACGGCACACTGAAAGGTGGTCCCTTGTGATCATGGGACAAACTCAAAATCAGGCCAAAAATAATTTTACACCGTGTTTCCTGCACATTTCTTCCAAGCACCCAAGTTTGAGTCTTCCCTAAAAATTGTATATGCATGATTAAGGAGGGTTACCTTATGGGTTTTGAAGTCTATATATAACTCTACCAAATTCCTTTTTTCCTTCGAAAGTAGTGGACCCTAGATAATTGGGGAGTGGATCTCAAATAAGATCGGGCATAGTTGTGCAGAAAATCCTGCACAGAAAAATTGAAATGCCTATGTTTGGCCTTATGCCGAAACTCATATGCTAAAATCCAGTGAACCGCACTATATAGATTTTGAAGGCCACACATAGGGCTACCAAGGGACCCTAATGGCATGCCAAAAGGTGGCCCCACTTGATTGTAGGACATGCCCAAATATGGCCAAGGGTCATTTCTGCACAGTTTTTCTGCCCATCTCTCCCAAGCACCCATGTTTGGGCCTTCACAAATACTTGTGTATACATGATTAATGAGAAATGAATCTTGGTTGTTGATGCCTATACATAGAACTATCATATGGATATTTTTCTCCTTCGAAAGTGGGCCCCCGAAAGGAAACAGCCTGGCAATAAGAGAGAGGGCACCGACACGCTAATCAACGGACCCTAACCCTAGGGGCGACACTAAAAATCGACGAACCACTTCTATGTGCAGACCATTACCTTTAGGTTGCCAATTATCGAAACCATGTCGCAATTAATGATTGTGTAGTGAAAATTATGAATTGCATGCTAACTAGTGACTAATCCTTAGGCTTATTATCCTCCATGAAGTGCAAATTCTATTTATAGCTACCAATTATTGATTGCATGCTAGGATACACTAGATTCACTGAAACTCCATGCCCACATGCTCCATATTTTCCCCTTGATACATGTGCGTAATTCTCTGGTTGTTGTAAATTGTGCAATGCTTGAGTAATGCACTTGCATGCCTGTTTGTTTGCCCATATCAGTTAGAATATCCTGAATTACTGATGAGTTTGGTTGCCTATTCCCGAGTAGAATTGCTTGTTGCATGTTATAGAATTTTAGTCTATTGGTAATTGGGTTGGCCAGCAAATCGGAAAAATTCACAAGGGCAACCCTACTAGATCGGCTACCCTGGGCCAATCCAACTGATTCAGACTAAAGACAGACAATCGACAATAGCTGGATTATGCAAGATGCTTGCACCCAGTGTCAGTTGCGCCATAGTTCTCCTAAGTCAACTGAATTTGTCTACTAGTTGGCCAAGCATGCATGTTCACCATGTATGATCACACCTGTTTAAACCTGGGACACCCCATGCCCTCGGAATGCCCACTTACAACCATTAGCGACATGATCTACAGGTCTCAAGAGCCAGGCATGGTGGTATGGTATATTATGCTTAAGCTGTCGGCCTACGCTCGAGTGACAAGCC
The DNA here is from genome assembly GCA_021015155.1 of Magnolia officinalis. Taxonomy (NCBI): domain Eukaryota; kingdom Viridiplantae; phylum Streptophyta; class Magnoliopsida; order Magnoliales; family Magnoliaceae; genus Magnolia; species Magnolia officinalis. The sequence goes on from JAJHSJ010000005.1 coordinate 69,522,745, forward strand.
TCCCCATTTGAGTGTAGCCGGGAGTGACGAACCCAGACGGATCAATGATCGCAGGCACAAGGTCGCTACAGCTGCCCTGTGCCTCACAATTAAATTAGGGCCTTGATTTCGTGGAAGTTCCTTAGTTTTCCCAATCTTACTGGACGAACGGACATAATTAAATATTCGGCTAACATGATCATTGTCCCATTGCATTAGTTAAGTTGGCGACCCGGCAATTGAGGTCACATTGAGGGATTGTTGGTCATATGCGAATGTATAGATGGAGTCGCTTGAGGGAGTGTTGGATGGCGAGGACATGCATCATATCATAATAGCATACATGTGCATTAACAAAAGTATCTAGGGACTGTATGCTTAAATTGATATTCATTAATTGTGCATGTGGATTTGATAGCCTGTGTAACTTGATGTTAATGGAACCACTAAGTTGATCACTCACTCCAACTCTGGGATGGTGTTTTAAAACACCAACCAGATAATATTATTGATGCATGTACTAGCGAGACCTCAGACGGGTAGGCTTAGATCGGCTTATGCCACTGTCATTGTGTTATAGAGGATTGGACCAAACCGAAACCTTTAAATTTTAATCGTCTTAGGTATGTATATTGTGGTTTGTATAATTCACATTTGGGCGGAAACCATTTTTTAATTGTACTTGATTGTTAGCCCCATATTTTTTTATTTTTTTATCTCTACCTCGCTTTGGATCCGTTAAGTTGAATTGCCCGTGCGTGAAATGAATGTGAATTTGAACGAGGTCACACGTGCATTTTTATTTGGTCAACACCCGAAAACTCGGGATCGAAGTTTATGTACTCAGGAGCCAATTTTCGCGGCGTGACACTTCGACTCGAGGGATGGTAAAAGAATTAGATTTTAGGATGATAGGTAGGTGGGAGATGAGAGTCTGACTACGAGGTTTCCAACTTTAGCTAGGATAACTAGGGTTGAGGGGAAGGTGGTGAGAAAGTATTATTCGATAAGAGGGGGGAGGTTACATGGAGCACTATTTTTAGAAGAAATCTTTCGAATGAGTTGGAAGAAATGGTTTTATTTCTTAAGATGTTAGCAAAGATATCCTCATTACTTCTAGAAGTAAATTCCTTGCAATGGTGAAAATCGAAGACATACTATTTCTCATATAGATCTCTCTACTAGTTTTTGTGTGCGGGTGAGGATCATTCTGAGATTGCGGTAACGACATATCTATGGATTATGGTGCTCCATTGAAGGTGGCGAAGTTTGGTTGCTAATAGGTAAGAACAAAGTGTTAACAATAAACCATCTTTGCAAGTGGAATATGTATCTCCCAAATGTTTGCTCGTTGTGTTTCAAAGATGCAGAATCAGCAGATTACTTATTCCTTCATTGTGTTTTTGACAAAGAGGTATGGGCTCTTGTTCTACAATTTTTGGGGTTCGTAGGTGTTCCCGAAGATGATTGGGGAGTTTCTAATAACTTGGCACAGCGGGGGATAAGGAACAAAGGGAAAAGGCGGTGGCAATTAAGCCTATTAACAACTCTATGGGCCTTATGATGGGAAAGGAATCAACATTTTGTCAGGAGCAAATTAAGTGGGCTGGTGCAAGTATTCAATAGGACAATTCTTAATATAAAGGTTTGGGTGGAAGTGTAGTTAGTTTTTTCTTCCTTTTTCATATTGAGGAAATCTCAGTGGATGTTGTTATACTTTTGTATATTTGTATATTTGTATTTTTACTTCTTTTAGCATCGGCCTTTTTTAATATATCTTCCTCTTTCAAAAAAAAAATGAGTTTAAATTAAACTTATCTCAAATAAGTTAATTATCTACCGTTGTAAGTAGAAAAAGTAACTTATTTGGTAGTATCCAAATGAGCCCTTACTGAGCTACAATCAAGAGATATGCTCAAAGTGATTCGCACAAGGAGACAATGAAAAGGTGAATCGTGGGATGGTACATATGCGAGAGGCGCCAAGTCACGGACTAGGTGGGGTTTTATTTGAAATATGCTAGTCTCAATAGCTATGTTGGTCCACTCATCTGGTGATCCATGTCTATCATTAATATAAGCATTGGGGATTTCGTCCAGCCACTATTTTCCTCAAAATGTCACCCATGTAATGGGTGAACCATCCTGTTCTATGACATAACACATGATCACAGACCCACCTAATGACTAGCTAAAATCCTTTGCATTTCCACATACCACAATCTACCTCTTCAGTCTCTTGAGCAAACTACCCCAACATCTCTCTAAGATCAATCGTATCCTCACCATAAATTGTAGCCTAAATGTCCAAGTTCAAAGGATCCCATGTATGATTGTACCCGAGAAACTAAGTTCAAAGGATCCCATGTATGATTGTACCTAATCCTTTCTGAGCCCACATCCATCATAGTTTATAATCCTCAACCAGTTTGGCGAGTTCAATCACCAAAACCAGAATCAACTTAGGCACCTCATAAGGTGGATCAAGAATTCAAGTTTCGAAAGTATAAAACCAAATAGGGGCCAGCCCAATGAACTTTCATCTTGGACATGCAAATCTCAATATTAAGCTTGCAGGTTTGGTCCTGAGATTTCTAGGTAAACAATAATATATATTGATGTAAGACTAATGTATGAAGCTAAATAATTAGTGAGATCAATAAGAAAATTTTAATTAATTAATAAAAATCACAAATCATGCTAACATTACCACACATCGCATAGTTTAAGGCTAAGTTGTTAAGCATCATCATGCATGATCATTAAATATGAAAAAGTAGGATCTAATGAATGTAGGGGCATCCAAATAGAATATGATTAGGTCTAATTAAAGGAGGAAAACCTAATACTACCCAGGATTTGTTAAGTCAAGATAAGGGTAAGTTTGGTGATGCAGAGCGGGTCGCGAACACTTTCTTGGCAAAGATGGACTAGAGAAGGCTCGATTGGATGCAGAAGTGATCAGGACCATCAGAACCCTAAAACAGGCATATCTCACAAACCGGAATGAGTTATTCGACATATAATATATGATTTTAGGGTAGGAGAAGCTACTTTATCCAACTAACACGGTTGTGCCAGGTTCCCCATGTCATATTTGTGATATTCAATCAGATCGATGGCCAAAATTTCATTTTATTTTCTTTTTTACTATTTATAGTAAGTTTTAATTTGATCATAACTTTTGAATATTGAGTTTTACGAGTTGTGCCCAACAGGAAAAGGGATTAGAAAATTTAGGAGAATAATTTAATTAGGCTAAATTGGATACTTACTATTTTTTGCTGAAAACCATGAAGTCTAGTAGAAATCATGACCGTCTATAAATAGAAAGTTTAATATTTATAGTAAGTCACATTTTTAGGGAGTTTGAGTTGGAGTTTGATTCTGAAACTTCTTCCTAGGTTTGATATCACTATTTAAAGTATTGTAAATTCCTTTTTAAAATGAATCAATTTATTAGAATTTATTTCTATTTTCCTATTTTCCCTCATGGATTCGAGGAATCTCTATGAGGAGTCCAGAGAAGCTCCATAAATACGGAGTAATTATTCCCGAGGAAGACAATGATCGACCTCATCACGTCCATCCCTGCGTCATCTAAGGTTAGAGAAAATTGGAGAAAATTGAAATTAGGGCTTAATTATTCCAATTGGATGAGAAAATTTTAGGGCTTTCGGTTGTAGTTAAAAGGAATTAGGGTTTACATGATTTGGTGTTAGGGAATTGAAGTGAATAAATGGAATTAGGGTTTTAAGGTTTGAAATTTTTACGGGATTTGGAAAACTTAGGGTAAGGGTTAGGGTTTTAGAGATAGAATTAAGAGGATTGTTATGGGTAATCAAAAGAAAAACAAAAGAGGATGATTGTGGCCATACAGACTAACCCACAAAGTCTACACATGTGGTTGTACGGTCACACTCGTGAGGCTTGGACGGCCACGGTTTGGTCCATACTAGAAGGGGTTGATAGGGAAGGTCAAGTGGAAAGCAAAGAAGGAATTTTGGAAGACTATTAGAGGTTCAGAACAAGAAGAAGATGAAATCTCAACAAAATACCTCGAAAGGAGAAGGAAAAAAATCAATGGTTGATAGTTAGAAACTTCCCACTCACACGGTTAAAGAAGGACATCACACTTATCTTCTTAGTTCCAAATCACATGAAACAAGTCTTCACATCACATGAAGAACAAAGAGCCTTTGATATTTTTTAGAGCCTCTGTAATCCATGTGTTATTCAAAATCGGTCTACTCTTCTAATTGACGGGGAATTTTTGAAATCTACCATACCGAGTGGAAACCACTTGCATATCTAGTACATCTTCAACTTGTTTTCTTTGAGCACGTAAAGAGGATAAGGGTGGCAAAGGTTGGGATGATGGATCAGGTAGAGGTCATATGTTAGGGACTGGGTCATAATTTATGTGAGGGTTTGAAAATGGATCAGAAGGCGAAGTAGCAGGACTCTTATATCATATTAAATCTTCCACATTAAAAGTAGAGCTAATTCTCATTAAAGGTGGAAGGTTTACTACATATGCATTAGGGTCCAATTTCCTTATTATTTTATATGGTCCTTCACTATGCACTATCAACTTCTTGACGACTCCCTATGGTAACCGTTCAGGCCTCATACAAACTATGAAATAATTACCTACTTGAAATTCCTGGAATCTGCGTATTTCGACCTGAAACGAAAGGTATTTGATTTGGGGATTATCTTACTAAATAATAATAAAGAAAGAATGAAGAGAATAGTCATCACATTTTATTTATTTTGAATTCATTTACATCTTTCTCATACTTTGATTCCAAGATAAGGTACTTATGATTTTACAATACAAGCATCGAATGAGCTTAATGTCGATTTTGATAGCATTTCGGCTCATATTATTCAAGTCTTCATAAGAGAAGAGTTGTACAAATCTTGATCTGTATATCCTTTTGAATAATGTAAAGGAATACTGAAATCTTCAGAGAACTATAATATCACGAAAACATCATGATTCATGAGCCCCGCTTTAAGCTACCTGTGCAACTCTTCATTGAGTTACGCAGATCGAGGAGTTGCGCGGGTCCACGCAACTCATCTCAGTTGCGCATCCCTCATTGTTCTCTCTGATACCTGTCAGAGGTATTGAAGTCTTCTCTCTTCAGCTGATCCCATCCCTCAAATGAAGGGGTAGGGGTATTTATAGGCTTTCACACGTGTGGGACTTCAAATCCTGTGTCATGGGACCCATTTCACATTCACGTGTATCTACCAACAACAAGTTATGCGGACCTGTGCAACTGTAATGAGTTGTGCGGTCCAGCGCAACTCCAGGCTTCCGTGCAACTTGCTTACTCTCGCGCAACTCATAATTCTCCAACCTTTTTCTTCAATTTATTTCCCCCTTCACTTTGATTCTTTCTTGTTTCTTTTATTCTTTCTTTAATCAAATTTCATGCTACAACAGATGCCCCCTTGATCCGAGGTTTGACCGATCATCAGGTTAATTCGAAGGATCAAAATTTCTTTGTTCGAGAGTTAAGTTGCACAGACCCGTGTAACTCTAGTGAATCGGGTCCCACGCAACTCTAATCAAGTCTATCCCCCCTATAAATATCACACCTTCATTTTCCTTTTATACGAAAATTTCTTCAGACCAGCATCTCCCGTCGCGCAACTCGTCATTTACCATGCAACTCCAGATTCCGCGCAACTCTAGCTTCTGCGCAACTCCTTTGTACTTAGTACAATTTCTGCCCAACCTGAAACTCTGCCAAAATTTTCCAAATTCTCATACTTAACCAAATCTTTTCAACCTTCCAGACTTAACCAATTTCCTTCAATTTTCTCAAGATGGCCTGAACAAAGAGAACCTATCCTCTTGTGAAACCACCAACAGATCAAACTTCTCATGCTGAACTTCCATCTTCTCCAACCACTTCTCAAATCCCTAAACCTTCTTCTCAAGTCCCTGAACCTTCTTCTTCTCCTCTTGTCCATGAAGATCACCTGAAAAAGAGGATCAAAGTGACTAAACATCAACCAACTTATATCAAGGAACCAGTTCTACCTGTTTTTGATTTCTCTGACAGAATCCATACATTATCTTGTCCAATATGCAAAGCTATCATTGCGGGAGACATAGAAGGACCTCCAAAGCAAGGTCCAGAGATAGATTGGGAGACACGGCTGAAATCAATCAGCTAATCTTCATACTGATCTTACACATTCAACTCTTAGAGAAGACACATCACCTCCTTCCTTCCCCAAAAAGAAACGCACCAAATCTAAGAACCAAGAGATTTAGGAGAAGATCAAAGAACATAAGAAGAAACATCTTCAGAATACCTAGGATAATGTGCAAGTCCAAGAGGGTATCATAAAATTCAATAGCCCTTTCAGAAATACGCTAATAGTTATTCTGTTGAATATACGTTGTTATATGTCTATTTGAAAAGGCCTAGCTATATGTCCTAGAGGGGGGATGAATAGGACAATGCCAAATAAAACTTATAACAGCGGAATTAAAAAGAATATGATAGCCAAATTAAATCACAATGCAGGAAAGTGAAACAACCTCAAAATTTAGATCTTGAGAGGTTGATACAAATGTTGTTCTAAGGACAACCTTTCACCAAAAACCAGTGTTTATGGTAGGACAACCTTATTTCTAGAAAGATCTTTGTATCAAATCTCAAACCAAAGAGGAATAAAGAAATAAATACAAACTGAATTGAAATAAATTGTAATCACAAATGTATTGTTCTAGGGACAGCCATACACCATAAAAATGGCAGGGCAACCTTGCTGGAATAACTTTTAAAAGAAATTGAATATCAAGCTGATAAAGGAATAGCAGAAAATAAATCCTAAACTATTACAAAATTCTCACCACCATATACATCCCACAAAAGAATAATTAAAGATTAGAAGTATAAATCATTCAACCACAACACAAGGGATTATAGTGGTTCGCCTGTGTGTTCACCAACTGTTAAACAACAGCCACACAAAATGCTACTCCACTCATAATATCCTCACACAGGGGATATTAGCGTTCACTCACAAAATAGGTTTTCCCAGGTTCACCAAAAACCTTTACAATTGTGTCTTTGTCTGTGGGCTTACACAATTAAAAAAAACCCCACTTCTGAGTTTTTCTGGCTCTCCTCAGATAACCAATACAACAAGATTTTTCTGGCAAATCTTGAAAGAAACCAAAACAGAAAGGAATTTACAATTAAATGTAAAATACCTGATTATCTCCTTCGTTGTAGCAGCCCGGTAGAACCAAGTTAGAGCAGATGATTGAATGTCCAAGTTCAATGTCCAGTACTCAATTACAATGGTTCTAATTCTAATAGATTTTAAATTAAACCAAGTAGGGCTTGCCTTAATTGATTTTGATTCCAAAGAAAGGAAATAACAATTCCTCTTATCAAATTAGATTGGAATAGCAGAAACAAAATCAATTAAATAAAGCTAAGGAAAGAGAATATTAAATAAGCACACTTAGCTTAGATGGAGCACAGAATCATCTCTCAGAAGTTCGATGAAGATTGGCTTGAATGGATTAATTAATTCGATGATTTCTTCTGAGATTCGTGCTCTATTTATAGGTGAGCAAATCGCGTCTTCGACTGGTCTAGGGAGCTCTTCGACTAGTCGAAGCAATAACAGATATTTGAAAAATCAGGCGCGATAAGCTTTGACCGTTCTACGACTGGTCGAAGGTCTCCTTCGACTGGTCGTAGGTCACCTTCGACTGGTCGAAGAACTTAAAATTCATCGCTGGACTTTGAGTCGAAGACTTTCGACTGGTCGAAGATGCAGTCGACACTGTTCCTTCGACTGGTCGAACAGATTCCTAGACTAGTCGAAGCCTAACAGAAATTATTCGATTTTTGTAACAAACTCACGACTGATCGAGGAATTTCTTAGACTGGTCGAAGCAACTCTAGGACTAGTCGAAGAAAGCCTAGGACTAGTCGAAGAACAGACCAAACTTATGTAAAATAAACATTCGATTTATGTATCCAAAGTGACCTACTTCTAAGGTCAACCTAAGGTCAGTCAAACCTTAACCATGAGGTAAGGACATTGAAACATTAGAAACTAGTGACCTTGAAGTATGAGCCTTGAAGTCTTGATGTAGTTCAATCTTGAAATCTTGATGTAGCTCAATCTTGAAAGTGTCTTGAGTTCTTTATGAACTGCCTTGTACTCTTCTTGAAGTCTTGCAGCTTGAGTCATGTCTTGTGAGTAGTTCTTGCATTCAAGTTTGATCTTTGTACTCGTGAGCTTTGCTTGTTGTGAGCTTAGCTTGTTCATGAATGTTGATCTTTGAGAGAGCTTCACTTATGCAAGATATATAACAGTGATTTTGGCACCACAAATTTGACAACAAACAGGGATATAAAATATAGCACTTACAATCTCCCCCTTTGTCAAATTAGTGACAAAACACATAACCAAGATAAACATAAAATAAAAGAACTGGTTAAAGAGATATGAACCAGTTCATATCAACTGGCTTACCTGCAAATCATTATTCAATATTCAACATTCAACCAGTTCAAACATACTCCCCCTGAGTAACATAACCAATGCTACTCCTCTCACAATCATATCGTTAAGAATAAACCATTTTCCCCCTTTTTGTCACAATATGACAAAGGAAACAACAATAAAGGAGAACTAAATAAAGGGATATATGAGAGTAAACATGAAGAGTTATGAGATTATAGCAAAACAGAGATAGAGATACTCAACATAGCTTCACATAGAATAAATATCCAGCATAAAACATAGATAATATCCTACTCAAACTCAGTCAACCAAGTGCTAAGTTAAAAAGTTATTACAGACCAGAAGTCTCATATAAACTAATCAGAACTAGAACCAGATGACGGAGCAGGAATAGAAGGATCAAGTTGGTGCATGCCTTTGTTCAATCGCCTAAGATATTTGCGCATGTACTTGAATTGTAAATCATGAGCAACAGACATGTTTTCCATCTTTACATTTATATTCTCAACTTTATCCTCTAATTCACTTAGACGAGCATCAACATCAGATGGTTCAAAATCTGGATCATTTGTCGAGTCAGAATCCAGTTCCTCAAAAATGTCATCCATATTAATGTCATCACCAGCTTCTTCATGACCACCACCACCACCACCACCACCTTGTTCAGGAAGTAGATCCAGCTTCATCTTATTGATATTAGTATTGTTGAAGATCAGATGATGGATTGGTGCCTCATCAACCGGCATATCGACTAACATATGTGTAGCCAATACAGTCATTAAATAGGCAAAAGGAATGTCACTATGACCAGGATGGAGTCTAAACTGAAGAATGAAATGACAGATTAAGGATGGTAAACAAATCTGAGTACCTTTGGAGATAGCATGGATAACACGAACCATAAACGAAGTCAAGTCAGTTTTATTAGCCGAACGATGATATAGATTAGACACAAAGATTTTGTGGAGAATTCTGTACTTGGGTAACAAATACCTTGCGGGAAGTGCATTCCCTTTTTGTGTCCATTGAACATCCATGTTGCACAAGTCTCTAGTGAGCATGCGTTTTTCAGACATTGAGGGTTTATCAGTTAAGTTATGGATAGGAATACCCTCATCATTCACAGGAATGTCCATAAGGGCTGAAATTAAATGACGATCAATGTCAAAAGGCCCTTCTCTAGTAGATATTTTAAAAGTTAAATTATCCTGTGAAAAAGCACTAATACATGTAAACATGGATTGAGCAATGGACCGGTATGTAGGCCCACCCCAATGTAATAAGTTAACCCAACCTACAGCTTCAAGCATAGGAAGGATGTCAAAAGGTGCAATATGATTAACATCAACAGGATGTTCAACAATAACATTACGTAATCTGATGTCCCTAACATAAGATGGATCATCATTGGGAACAAGAAGATGACACTTAGAGATAATGGTCGATCTGGAGGAAGAAGAAGGACCACGGGAAGTAGTTTTTCTACCTCTAGAAGCCATTTGCAACAAGGATATCAAGGAATTAAGAAATTGCAAAGGATTGAGAAGTGGTTTTACACAAAACAGATTTTTCAAAATCCAAACCCCAAATCTCAATGAAATCCAAAATACAAAGCTTAAAGATTGAAAAGTAAACAATCTAGACACAAATCTGCAAGAAAAACGTGATTTGGAACACTAACCTTGAAGAACATGAAAGATGGGTTCGACAAGTCGAAGTTCGGCTCCTTAGAGAGGAAAAATGAAATGAGGAAGAAAGCAAAAATCCCCAAATTTTAAGTGATTTCCGATATCTACGACTGGTCGTGGATATCTACGACCGGTCGAAGGTCGACTGGTCGAGTATACTCACGACTGGTCGAAGAATGTCAAAAAAATTCATATTTCTTGCAAATTATTCAAAAATTAGAATTCAATCTAGCAAATATATACACTATGATACAAGTAGGCATAAATAATCATTTCAAAATGCACATGCCAAGATCAAATTTCATCTTTTTGAACCTGCTTTTATCGAGGTTTTGTGAAAATGTCAGCTCGTTGATCTTCGGTAGGAATATATTCTAGAGATATAACTTTTTCTTCTACTAATTCCCTTATATAATGAAATCTAATGTCAATGTGCTTAGTACGAGAATGCTGAATAGGATTTTTTGAAATATTTATTGCACTGGAATTATCACAATGTAATAACATAGAATCCTGTTTAATTCCATAATCACTTAGCATTCGTTGCATCCAAACTAGCTGCGTACATGCATTAAAAGCTGCGATATACTCAGCTTCAGCTGTTGATAGTGATATAGAATTTTGTTTCTTACTAAACCAAGAAACTAAACAATTCCCAATGTAAAAGCAACCACCACTGGTTGATTTTCTATCATCTAGATTACCAGCCCAATCAGCATCTGAGTACCCAACAAGTTGGACACTAGTCTCATGAGGATACCAGAGACCAAGATTTATAGTACTTGCAACATATCTAATAATCCGCTTAACAGTAATCAAGTGAGATTCTTTTGGATCAGATAGAAATCTTGCGCAAATACCAACACTTAAAGAAATATCAGGTCTACTAGCAGTTAAATATAACAAACTACCAATCATACTTCGATAAAGTTTTGAATCAATATTTTTACCATTATAGTCTTTTGAGAGTTTCAGGGTAGTACTCATAGGAGTATCGAAATTCTTGCCATTCTCAAATCCAAATCTCTTGATTAGATTCAAGGCATACTTAGATTGAGAGATGAATATTCCTTCAGGTTGCTGCTTAACTTGCAAAACCAAGAAAATAAGTAATTCCCCAACCATGCTCATTTCAAACTGTGATTTCATCAAGTCTGCAAACTCAGTAGTCAAGTTAGTACAAGTTGATCCATAGATGATATCATCAACATAAATCTGTACTATTAAGATATGATTATTATGTTTTTTAACAAATAGAGTTTTATCAACAGATCCCATTTGAAAATTATGACTTAAAAGAAATTTCGTTAGTTTCTCATACCATGCCCTAGGTGCTTGTTTTAATCCATAAAGTGCCTTTTTAAGCCGATACACATAATCAGTATTTTTGGGATCTTCAAAACCCATTGGCTGTTCAACATAAACTTCTTCATGTAAATCGCCATTTAGAAAAGCACTTTTCACATCCATCTGATAGATCTTTATCTTTCTAAAACATGCAATGGATATAAATAGTCTGATAGATTCAAGACGTGCTACTGGTGCAAAAGTTTCATCGAAATCAATCCCTTCAATTTGAGTATAACCTTGTACCACTAGTCTAGCCTTTTTTCTAATTATATTTCCACATTCGTCGGACTTATTTTTGAAAATCCATTTTGTTCCAATGATGTGTTTATCTTTAGGTCTTGGTACGAGATACCAAACATCATTTCTTACAAATTGATTAAGTTCTTCTTGCATTGCAACAATCCAATTCTCATCAGCAAGAGCTTCTTTTACATTGGATGGTTCTATTTGGGATGTAAAATATACATAATTACATAAATCCTCAAGTTGTCTACGGGTGCGAACACCAGTGAGAGGGTTTCCAAGAATTTGAGTGGTTGGATGATCTTTAACAGTCCTCAATTCAGATTCAGTCTGATTTGATGAAGTATCGGGTTTATCAATGATTAGAACTTCATCGTTATCTGAATTCAAGATTGGCTTATTTAAGTGATCATCAATGACAACATTGATGGATTCTTGAATCACACCAGTCCTTTTGTTCAGAACCCTATAAGCACGACTGTTTAAGGAATATCCTAGAAAAATTCCTTCATCACTCTTTGTATCAAATTTTTCCAAATTTTCACGATCACGTAAAATATAGCATTTGTTGCCAAAAACTCGAAAGTATTTGACAGTAGGCTTTTTGTTGAACCATAATTCGTAAGCCGTTTTATTATTATCTTTGCTAGTATAAACTCAGTTAATAATATAGCAAGCTGTATTTACAGCTTCAGCCCAAAGATTTTTAGAGAGCTTCATGCTATTCAACATGACATTAGTCATTTCTTGAAGCACCCTATTCTTTCTTTCCACAATTCCATTTTGTTGTGGAGTTTTGGGAGCTGAGAATTCATGTAATATTCCTTGGTCGGTACAGAACTTCTCAAAATTGCTATTCTCAAATTCAGATCCATGATCACTACGAATCTTACTGATTTGAGAAGATTTTTCAGTTTGAATCCTTTTGAGAACTTTTCTTACTTCTTCAAGGGTTTCAGATTTATCCCTTAAGAAGACTACCCAAGTGTATCTGGTAAAGTCATCAACTATTACCAGAATATACTTTTTACCACCACGACTTTCCGTTCTAGTAAGTCCAATTAGATCCATGTGAAGAAGTTCGAGTGGTTTTGATGTGGTATTTGAATTCACCTTTTTGTGTGAGTTCCTTCTTTGTTTGCCATCTGGCATTCACCACATATTTTATCTAATTTCTGAAGTTTGGGTAAACCTCTTATAAGTTCTTGATTGCTCAATCTATATAAATTTCGATAATGAACATGTCCAAGACGCTTGTGCCATAAATCAGTCTCGTCTGTATGAACCATGTAACATGTTTGATTAGATGAGCTGGATTCGCTAATAATATAGCAATTTTCAGACGTTCTACGTCCAATTAATATTACAGAACCCTTATTATTTAGTATCTCACAGCTTTGATTAGAGAACCGAACACTATGGTTATTATCACATATTTGAGATATACTAAGCAAGTTATGTTTTAAGCCTTCAACATATAAGACATTTTTAAACACAGGAAGATTAAAAAGTTGAACCGTACCTTGGCCTATAATCTTGCAGTTGCTACCATCACCAAATGTGACTGAACCATCAGTCATATCTTTCAGATCCGTGAATAAAGCTTTGTCACCTGTCATATGCCTGGAGCATCCACTGTCTAGGTACCACTTTGAATGACTTGTTGCTTTGAAAGCAGTGTGAGCAACCAATCAGGCAACTTTAGGAACCCATTTCAAAACAGTTTTGGGTTTAGGAACAAAGTTGGTCTTTTTTTGTTTATAGTTGTAAGAATGACCTATAGAGTTAGATTTTAAGAGCTCCTTGAGTAAATCAACTATCTTTTCAGCTAGTGGATTTCGTTTCTGATTAAAGTTGACATGGCTGCTTCTAGGTTTTTGAAAAGTTTTTGAATTTCTAGAAAAATCTTGATAAGTACTTTTCCCTTTTGAGTTTGAGGACTCTCCTTTAACAAACATAGGAGGAGTATACTTTTGTTTAGGAGGTAGATTTTTATCGTAGCCCAACCCGGATAGATCGCCACATTTTCTTGATCCGGATAAAAGTTTTTCTAACTTTGGATCTCCTTGGGAATATTTTCATGTGTCATTTAAACTCAGAAGAGAAGATACTTCAGTTTTGAGTTTCTCAATTTCAGATTTCAAATCAATAATTAGGGAGTTCTTGAATTTCAAATCGCATTTTGATTTTTCAAAACAATCTGAAATTTGTGATTTTTCTAAGACAAGTGATTCAAAACATTCTTTGAGTTTAGAAAACTTTTCTTTTTGAAGTTTAAGTTTGACAGCAATTTTACAACTTTCCTTATATAGGGCATTATAAGCGTCTTGAAGATCATCTTCATTTTCACATTCACTACTCAGATTTTCTTCACTTGTTGAGTCATTATCTGAAAATGTGAATTTAGCTAGAGTCATAAGAGCTTTAACCTCATTGCCCAACTCAGTTTCAGAATCTTCTGATTCAGAAGAAGCTTCAGAATCAGATGATTCATCCCATGTAGCCAACATACCCTTCTTCTTGGTTTTGTCCTTTTTAGGACATCTATTTGCTAAGTGCCCATATTCTTGACAGTTGTAACATTGACTATCTTTTAAAGATTTTCGAGATTTGGGTCTAAACTTCTTTTTATCATTCGATTTTTGAAAATCAACCCTTTTCTTGCTTTTGAAAATCTTGTAAAATTTCTTAGCTAAAAGAGCCATATCATCTTCTGAATCAAAATTTTCTTCTGAATTATATTTAGAAGATTTTAGTGCGATAGATTTACCTTTAGGAGCTTTAAAGTTTAACTCATAGGTTTGTAGAGAACCAACTAGTTCTTCTACCCTCATATCATCCGTATCACGAAGTTCCTGGATTGCGGTTACTTTAGAATTGAACCGTTCAGGAAGTGAGCGTAATATCTTTGCACACACTTTACTTTCTGGGATTTTATCGCCAAGACCCCACATTGAGTTTACAATGTCATTTAATCTAGTGTAAAAGTCCATAAACATTTCATTTTCCTCCATATGAATTTCTTCAAATCTGGTTGTGAGGAGTTGGACTTTAGATTTTTTGACAATTGTAGTACCCTCGTGTGTCATTTCTAATATATCCCAAGCTTGCTTTGCAGTATCACAGGAAATGATTCTTTTGAACTCATCTGGTGATAGTGCGCAAGTGATTGCATTTAGTGCTTCAGCATTTGCACTACTCTCACTTTTCTGAAGAGTGGTCCATTGGTAATATGGTGTGACTTTCATAGATTTTGAACCATCAACCCCAGTAACTTCCATGATAGGAGGTTTCCATTCAGTCACTGTGGCTTGCCACACATTTTCATCCATTGATTTGAGGAAAATCCTCATTCTGACTTTCCAATAGGCATAGTTGGAGCCATCAAAGGGTGGAGGCCTTGTGACTGAAAGGCTATCAAAATTTGACATCTTAAATAGCTTAAATCGTTAGCTCAGGAAGTAAATCCAAGAATTAAAAAAGAGCTATTAGGCTTTGATAGCACTTGAAAAGGCCTAGTTATATGTCCTAGAGGGGGGGTGAATAGGACAATGCCAAATAAAACTTATAACAGCGGAATTAAAAAGAATATGATAGCCAAATTAAATCACAATGCAGGAAAGTGAAACAACCTCAAAATTTAGATCTTGAGATGTTGATACAAATGTTGTTCTAAGGACAACCTTTCACCAAAAACCAGTGTTTATGGTAGGACATCCTTATTTCTAGAAAGATCTTTGTATCAAATCTCAAACCAAAGAGGAATAAAGAAATAAATACAAACTGAATTGAAATAAATTGTAATCACAAATGTATTGTTCTAGGGACAGCCATACACCATAAAAATGGCAGGGCAACCTTGCTAGAACAACTTTTAAAAGAAATTGAATATCAAGCTGATAAAGGAATAGCAGAAAATAAATTCTAAACTATTACAAAATTCTCACAATGCTTGAATTAAATGATTACAACATTCACCACCATACATACATCCCACAAAAGAATAATTAAAGATTAGAAGTATAAATCATTCAACCACAACACAAGGGATTATAGTGGTTCGCCTGTGTGTTCACCAACTGTTAAACAACAGCCACACAAAATGCTACTCCACTCCTAATATCCTCACACAGGGGATATTAGCGTTCACTCACAAAATAGGTTTTCCCAGGTTCACCAAAAACCATTACAATTGTGTCTTTGTCTGTGGGCTTACACAATTAAAAAAACCCCACTTCTGAGTTTTCCTGGCTCTCCTCAGATAACCAATACAACAAGATTTTTCTGGCAAATCTTGAAAGAAACCAAAACAGAAAGGAATTTACAATTAAATGTAAAATACCTGATTATCTCCTTCGTTGTAGCAGCCCGGTAGAACCAAGTTAGAGCAGATGATTGAATGTCCAAGTTCATTGTCTAGTACTCAATTACAATGGTTCTAATTCTAATAGATTTTAAATTAAACCAAGTAGTGCTTGCCTTAATTGATTTTGATTCCAAAGAAAGAAAATAACAATTCCTCTTATCAAATTAGATTGGAATAGCAGAAATAAAATCAATTAAATAAAGCTAAGGAAAGAGAATATTAAATAAGCACACTTAGCTTAGATGGAGCACAGAATTATCTCTTAGAAGTTCGACGAAGATTGGCTTGAATGGATTAATTAATTCGATGATTTCTTCTGAGATTCGTGCTCTATTTATAGGTGAGCAGATCGCGTCTTCGACTGGTCTAGGGAGCTCTTCGACTAGTCGAACCAATAATAGATATTTGAAAAATCAGGCGCGATAAGCTTTGACCGTTCTACGACTGGTCGAAGGTCTCCTTCGACTGATCGTAGGTCACCTTCGACTGGTCGAAGGTCTCCTTCGACTGGTCGAAGAACTTAAAATTCATCGCTGGACTTTGAGTCGAAGACTTTCGACTGGTCGAAGATGCAGTCCACACTGTTCCTTCGACTGGTCGAACAGATTCCTAGACTAGTCGAAGCCTAATAGAAATTATTCGATTTTTGTAACAAACTCACGACTGATCGAGGAATTTCTTAGACTGGTCGAAGCAACTCTAGGACTAGTCGAAGAAGGCCTAGGACTAGTCGAAGAACAGACCAAACTTATGTAAAATAAACATTCGATTTATGTGTCCAAAGTGACCTACTTCTAAGGTCAACCTAAGGTCAGTCAAACCTAAACCATGAAGTAAGGACATTGAAACATTAGGAACTAGTGACCTTGAAGTATGAGCCTTGAAGTCTTGATGTAGTTCAATCTTGAAATCTTGATGTAGCTCAATCTTGAAAGTGTCTTGAGTTCTTTATGAACTGCCTTGTACTCTTCTTGAAGTCTTGCAGCTTGAGTCATGTCTTGTGAGTAGTTCTTGCATTCAAGTTTGATCTTTGTACTCGTGAGCTTTGCTTGTTGTGAGCTTAGCTTGTTCATGAATGTTGATCTTTGAGAGAGCTTCACTTATGCAAGATATATAACAGTGATTTTGGCACCACAAATTTGACAACAAACAGGGATATAAAATATAGCACTTACACTATTCTTCAGAGTGAGCCCACAGATAGAATAACTCAAAACAGACTAATGTATACACCCAAATGGTCTATGAGAGAACCAAGGATGTTAGAAGGCATTCTGACAGAGAGGGGATCGAACCAACAGATCGGCGATATTCACCCCATGTGATTCCTCATTCCTTGCTATGATCCCCACAAATTGTTTCCCATAACTTTTTACGAAACAGTACAACAGCGCTTCATAGATAGAAATTCTCTATAGGGAAACGAAGTGTTCCGTACACACTGACTAGGCGAAGGCAATTCTCAGCAAACATTCTGCTACGCTAATAGAAGTCGGCCTTTATGGTGCTATAAAGGCCACTTCTGAGTATTTCTATAAAGACCCTATGGTTTTCAAGGGTTTTCTTAACTATTGGTGTCCAATCACCAACTCTTTCCACTTACGATTGGGTGAAGTCAGTATTACCCTTTAGGATCTATACAGGATGGCAAGTCTTCTAATAAGGGGACATTTTTATGACGAATATATCCCGACCAATGAAGTGTTTTTGTATTTCTCGCCTTCTAAGAGGCAAGTATTGGTATCAGATGCTTCAGTTGAACTATTTAGAGAAATGTCCAAATTCCCCGATATTCAGAAGATTCCTCACTTTCTTTGGCTAGCCCACTTCTCTCAAGGATTACGGTATAATTTCTAACTTACTATATTACGTATATATAAGTTTATCAGTACTTACCTTATTTACTCTCTTTATTCTCTTTGTCACAACTTCAAGAATAGCCACTCCAATGACCTAGAAAAAGCACGACAAAGGATAAGGAGTGTCCCCGAATACACCTCCAAAGGCAAACTTACTGCTTTTCTTACATATTGGCTCAGCATAGTCATACTTCCAAGTTCCAAATGGGCTAATGCAATCAGACCAACTGTATTTGCTGTCGCAGGAGGGTTGACAGAAGGTTGAAAGTATTCGTTAGCGCCTCCAATTCTCTGTTCATTGTATAGGGATTTTAGCGATGTAGCGACTCACTGCCAAAGTCCTTTCATTGGGGCCAACTCTGCTTTCGCACCATGGCATTATTTTTTAGGGTGGCTTAGTATTTATTTTCCTTGGACATATGATGACCCCGAGAAAGCCTATGTCAATCCTTCACAGCTTCCACTATGGCATTACCAAAAGCAATCGTTGAAGAGGAGAACATATGAATGGATAATAGATAAAATCGAATCAACGAACGCCATCAATTTTTATCAATTCTCATTTTCCCAATATGCTGATGATTATGAAGTGACGGATAATGACAATATTCCTCCAACTGAACGAGCCTTCTTCATCTCAATCAGATCCAATAGTTTGTCGTTGAGGGAAGGTAGTGAATTTTGGAGAGAACCATACTAACCAAGTAGATTTGCTCGTCAGTTTGGCTATGACCAGACAGTACCTGAACATCCTGAAGCCGTGACCCACAGTATGAGAAGCTACGGTGTATGTCCTTACAACTAGGGATTAGTTTGGAAGCAATTGCTTGCCACACACATTAATTCCAAATTCATCATTCCTGGTTTAGGCGTTATGTTCGCACTACATACCCCTGGATGAGATGGTGGCACACCAATCTCTCCTGGTCCATCGTTGCATGGCAGTGGATTCTCCCATATGGATACCTCCTCCTAAGTTGAGGAAACGAGACCTTATACAAGGAGTAGGACATACTATTGAGCAAGATCGTGCTCCTGCCCCCGGTGAAGCTTGCGTGAAATTTTCCATAGAAGAATCGATTCGCCAAATTAAACCAACAAATACTCTCGAGGGCTGGATAGCCCATGGATTTCCTTTGAAGCATCTGAGAGTTCAAAAGAGACATACTGGTCAAGTAGATGCTACTGACACTGTGGAGGTCCCTTCCACTCATGTTTCTATTGTTCCATCTCCGACTTCAGAAACTCCACAACCTTCTGAGCCTTAAGAAGTATCTCTGGTTATTCCTCCTTAGCCATCATCTATTCGTAAAAGTCCCTCGTCTCCTATCATACAATCACAGACTCGAGCTAGATCCTCTGTTTCTCCCACAACTGTTGTTACAGAAGAGCTCGTCCCTGTTGATGAAATACTATCTTTGAAAAAAGGGAAACATGTGGATGTCGAAGAACCAATTTTAAATTCATCATCATTGTCATCAGAGGATGAAGATGGAGAATCTTCTTCTGGCAGCACTTCTTCTACTGAAGATGATTCATCCTCCAATGATTCGAAAGAAGAAGGAGAACTAAATACACATAAGGAAGAAGAAGAAGAAGTCGATATCGGTGAAGAGGAGCATGTCACTGTGACTGTTGTGGCGAAGGAAGAAGTGCCTCAGGATATCACAGTCCCTCAGACAGTAACTGCAGAAGCCGGTGAAGAGGAAGAACCTCTGAATTACGGAGAGTACAAGGACATACCGGGAGTTGATTTGATTATGTCATTTAGCAATAACTATTCTCCTCTTCTGCATAGTATATTTTCCAGTCCGATAGCTGGTACTTCAATGACTTTAGGCACTCTTCCTACTACCGGAGACATAGTTCAGAATGAGGCGGTTGTTCCTGCTTCTAGTCTGCGTTCTACTAGGGTGACTAGAACATCTCTTACGCCTCTAATTAGACCCAGTACCATGGCACGCGAGATAATCTTTCCAACAGAGCCGATCAACACTACAACTCCGACTACAATCTCTTCATGCACTGAGATCAGAGCGCCTTCTTTATAGATATGGTTCCAGATATACCCGATCCTTCATCCCTCCCTGAGAAAGTACAACATACGGAAGCCCCAGCTCCAATTCTGATTGCTTCGGCTGCAGGTATATCTACTTAATATCTTGTTTTATAAGAATATTTCCTAAATTCCGTTCTAATTCATATCTCTCTTATTTTTGTTATAGTTCGTCCGTCTTCAAGTGGTTCCGCGAGTTTGAATTCTATCATAACTGTTTCAAATATAATATCCTTAGAAAAGATTCCTCCTTACGCATTAGTCCTGTTGAAAGGTTCTCTATTAGCGGCTATATGTATTTTCAAAGATCCGATGCAGTGGTCAGATTTGGATATAGCATTAGCATCTCTGGATAATGCCGCAAGAATGGCCAAGATTAATATTTCTCCTTTGCACGAATCTTTTTCTCATTTTTGCACCACACTCCACAAACTAGAAGTTGTTCGGGACATGACTATTGCTCCTGAAATACTTGCCTGTCAGAAACAATTATCACAACTTGAAGAGAAATTTTCAAGGGCACTGACAACGATTTCTGGGTATAGTAAGGAATTCAACTCTCTTCAAGAACAGTTGAAAGCTTCTAAGCATTCTTTAGTGGTCATAAGTGAGAAAATATCGAGTCTCAGGCAGCAGATTTCCGATCTCGAGGCCCAGCAACTTGAAATGGATTAGAGGACCAGCAAACTTAAAGCGGATATCGAAGAGAATATCCGAATAACCAATCTTGAGCAATCAGAGATTTTAAAGGATAAAGCAGCGATAGCTTCTTTGAAACATAAACTAACTGATGCTCTTGATAAGGTTAGACTTATTATTAATACGGAGTTAGACAATGTAGCTGCTGAAGTTCAATTGAAGCAAGATTTTCAACGATATATGGTTGCATTGGGAATATCAGAAGATTTATGAATTCTCATTTACATTTGATGTAATTTCATACTTATACTTTAACGTATTGCAAATGAATTTTGATAACTCAAAGATTTTGTGAATATTTGAGAAGTGAGTAAGTATATTTTGCATGATGTTTATTTTATCAATGTTTGCGAACATGCTTTGATAATACATGTGATTTTTGACATATGATAAAGTGACAATTTATTGTTAATTGTTAGTATGATGTCACCTATATGATATTCTTCTTGATGGGCGGAGCTTGTTTTCAATTCCTAATTAGTTTCACACACAATTTAAGCTCTTGAGTAGTGGAGCAATCACAGTTTTTCATACTCTTAAGTAGTTGGAGTCAAGTCTTATGAAAGTGGTCTCTGTAACTCTTATGGATTTGGCGTACCATTGCAGCCGGGGAGTTCACAAACCGCAATCCATCAGAGGGGCCCGGTGAAGCTACCGGGGCAGTGAACTCGGTAGGTTTTACGTGCAGGGTTGGCCGCAGTAACTCTTCAGAGTTCACGGGGCTCACGAGGCTACCTTATGGGTACCAAATCCGAGGCCGCCAGTCTATCGATGAGGGGCTAACTCGTTTTAGAGGCCCGTCCTCATGAGTTTCTACTGAAATCAAGCCAAGAATGTAACGACCTCAGTTTTGGGCGCCTAGTGGCATACGTTTGTACATGTAGGAAAATAATGAATAGTATCATCTTCCCTAATCATAATAAGAGCACTGAATTTCGGGGACAAAATTCTCTTTAAGGGGGGTAGATTGTAACACCCCGTACTTTCCAGTACTCGGGTGTTACCGTGTAACCTAACTTAGTATAAATACAAACCTATCTTATTCAAACACCTACGTTCGTTCTAATTTGAATCCAACCGTTGGAAGAAATCCAATTCCATTCATGGACAAATCTAACCAACTATTTCAAATTTAGCACCCTAAATCATGAGATCCACCATTCATCGGCCTACGACGTCCTGCTAGACGCCCCACCCTTTGAAGACGCAGATCATATCATCTAATTTCATGATTAACCTTGGGACCAAACCCATAATCAACTAATCCATAACTAATGATGAAAGTGATCCAACCGTGGGACTGGTGTGGATTAACAATTTGAAACCAATGGGGCCGTGGAATTCCAAAACTTATAATAAACTACTAGGGATTAAAACTAAATCGTTGTGGCCCACTTATCCACATGATCCACCTTGGACCCGATATCGTCGAGTAGTTAATTGTGTGAATTGATCCAAGGCCGTTAATCGATGATTTAAACCTTAAAACTAGTCATTGAGTCTTGGGGCCATCTAACGGTTTAGATTAAGGACCTATTTAATCACAAGCTTGACCATCTGACCATTCATGGTGGACCATAAAGCGTCCCGATCACTCAAACAATACCTAGGACTGTGAAGGAGTAAATTGGTGATAATCAAAACATCGGGTTCTAAAAACTGACCGTTGGATTTTTCGTGGCCATCAACTAAACACTAAAGTCCTTGTTGCATGGCCCGCCTGGGGTTTAGATGCACCTTATCCCTGTTTAAGTGTCTCATAACATGATTAAAATAAAATAAAATAACTTAAAATAAGGTAACTAAAAATTTATATCTTTCAGGTAGTAAAATCGTAGTAGAAGTATACAGACGACCCATGAGACCATTATAACCATTGACGTTCGATTTAGGGCTAATCTAACCACCAGAACTGTGATAATTATCAGTTAAAGGTCAAGATCTAATCGGCATGGCCCACCTAGGCTTTGTATTAACCCCATCTCCGGTCAAATGCACCAAATGGGCCCACAGAGAATCATGGACTGATTGGATTTATCACAAACATCACGGTGGACCCCACACCTGCATCGAACGTGCACCACAGGGGATGTACTCATTGTGTATGGATCATGGGAGACCGGTCAGCACGTGCTGACTCGTGCTCTTTCCAAAAACAGAGAGCTTTGCTCTCTCTCCCTGTTTTCCAGCGACCGACGGACAACGTCTATTTAGGACGTTCTATGGCCCACCATGATCATTGTCATGGATGATCTAAACCGTCCATCACATGCATCCTTCAGCACTGACTAAAACCCAACTGTCAAAACTAATTTTCATACATGTACGGACACACGATCCTAGCTGCAATCCAGTCCTGCAAACACACCATTTCCAAAAGAGGAAACTGCTCTCCCAACCAGCTTAACAATACACGTGAGCTGCTCCTAAGCCATCTCAAACCTCCATCCTAGAAAGATCTCAGCCGTCCAAACCTGTTTCGCATTAGTAAAAGCAAAACCACGACCATTTTGTAAAAAATAGCCAAGAGCTCCAAGCTCGAACCCATCAAGAAATCGTCGTCCAAGCTTCATTCCGACCATTCACCTAGCTCTATTACAATCCTAAAGACTCTCCCATGCCGTCAGAATGGAGAAAGAAGCAGCAGGTTGGGATCCACCATTGCTGCCCGGCCTTCTTCCTCGTTTGGAGCCAAACCGCACCACGTCGAGTCGACTGAACCGTTCGACTTGGGCCGAGTTGGGGTGCGATTGGGAGATCCAGGAGAGAGAGAAGGAAGAAAAAAGGAGAGTATGAGGGAGAGAAAATAGGGAAGGTGGTTGTTGTTATGGCTACCGCACCACCTATGACTCGGGCCGAGTTTAAGCAGACTGTTCGAACTCACTAACGGGTTTGGGACTAGTTCGAGCATCCAACAGTAGCAAAGGGAAGAAAGGAAGAGGATAAGCTAAAAGAGAGAAGAAAAAAATAGAGAGAGAGTTGGGGTGGTGTAGATGCACCACGTTCCTGTTCAGCTGACCGAGTCGCTGACTCAGTTTGAACTTGGGACAACCCAGGTTAGGTCTCGTCGTTTCCAATGAGTTGCTGGATGTTGCAAGTTTGAAAGGAAGCAGAGAAAAATAAAAGGAGGAGAAGAAGAGGAGTGAGGGGGTTGGATGAGTGGCTGCTGAGTTGACTCGGCTGAAACCGAGTCCAGCCGAGTCGAGATGGGTTTGCATGGTCCAGATTCTTGCTGGATTTCCAGCAGCTGGAAAATATAAGGAAAGGAGTAGAAGAAAAGAAAAAAAAAGTGACAGAGAGATAGAACCAAGAGTGAAGGAGAGATGGGTGCTTGTAATGAGTCGAGTCAACTCGACTCGAACTAAATGGACCAAGGTGAGTCCACCTCCTTCCAAATTGAAGTATATCTTTCAGGTAGTAAAATCCACAGTAGAAGTCAACTCGACTCGAACCGAATGGACCAAGCTGCGCCCTATCCCTGTTTAAGTGTCTTACACATGATTAAAATAAAATAAAATAACTTAAAATAAGGTAACTAAAAATTTATATCTTTCAGGTAGTAAAATCCATAGTAGAAGTATACAGATGACCCATGAGACCATTTTAACCATTGACGTTCGATTTGAGGTTAATCTAACCACCAAAACAGTGATAATTGTCAGTTAAAGGTCAAGATCTGATTGGCATGGCCCACCTAGGCTTTGTATTAA
Organism: Magnolia officinalis; assembly: GCA_021015155.1. NCBI lineage: Eukaryota > Viridiplantae > Streptophyta > Magnoliopsida > Magnoliales > Magnoliaceae > Magnolia > Magnolia officinalis. The sequence continues at coordinate 69,547,214 of JAJHSJ010000005.1, forward strand.
CCCCATCTCCAGTTAAATGGACCAAATGGGCCCACAGAGAATCATGGATGGACTGGATTTATTACAAACATCACGGTGGACCCCACACCTGCATCGCACGTGCACCACGAGGGATGCACTCGCTGTGCACGGGTCCTGGGAGACCGGTCAGCACGGGCTGACCCATGCTCTTTCCAAAAATAAAGAGCTTTACTCTCTCTCTCCCTGTTTTCCAGCGACTGATGAACAACATTTGTTTGGGATGTTTTATGGCCCACCATGATCATTGCCATGGATGATCTGAACCATCCATCGCGTGCGTCCTTCACCCCTGACCAAAACCCAACTGTCAAAACTAATTTTCATACACGTACGAACACACGATCCTAGCTGCAATCCAGTCCTACAAACACACCATTTCCAAAAGTGGAAACTGCTCTCCCAGTCAGCTCAGCAATCCACGTGAGATGCTCCTACGCCATCTCAACCCTCCATCCTAGAAAGAACTCAGTCGTCCAAACCTGTTTCCACATTAGCAAAAGCAAAACCACAGCCATTTTGTAAAAAATGGCCGAGAGCTCCAAGCTCAAACCCATCAAGAAATCTGCGTCCAAGCTTCATTCCGACCATTCACCTATCTCTATTACAAGCCTAGAGACTCTCCCATGCCGTCGGAATGGAGAAAGAAGCAACAGGTTGGGATCCACCATTGCTGCCCAGCCTTCTTCCTCGTTCGGACCCGAACCACACCACGTCGAGTCGACTGAACCGTTTGACTTGGGCCGAGTCAGGGTGCGATTGGGAGATCCAGGAGAGAGAGAAGGAAGAAAATAGGAGAGAATGAGGGAGAGAAAACAGAGAAGGCGGTTGCTGTTATGGCTGCCGCACCACCTGCGACTCAAGCCGAGTTTGAGCAGACCGCTCGAACTCGCTGACGGGTTTGGGCCTAGTTCGAGCATCCAGCACCAGCAAAGGGAAGAAAGGAAGAGGAGAATCTAAAAGAGAGAAGAAAAAAAAATAGAGAGAGAGTTGGGGTGGTGTAGATGCACCACATTCCTGTTCAGCCGACCGAGTCGCTGACTCGGTTTGAACTTGGGACAACTCAGGTTGGGTCCCGTCATTTCCAATGAGTTGCTGGATGTTGCAAGTTTGAAAGGAAGAAGAGAAAAAGAAAAGGAGGAGAAGAAGAGAAGGTGTGAGGGGAGTTGGATGAGTGGCTGCTGAATTGACTCGGCTGAAACCTAGTCCCGCCGAGTCGAGATGGGTTTGGCATGGTCCAGATTCTTGCTAGATTTCCAGTAGCTGAAACATAGAAGGAAAGGAGTAGAAGAAAAGAAAAAAAAAAAAGAGACAGAGAGAGAGAACTAAGAGTGAAGGAGAGATGGGTGCTTGTGTTGAGTCGAGTCAACTCAACTCGAACCGAATGGACCAAGGTGAGTCCACCTCCTTCCAAATTGAAGTTATTTCAATTTTAGTATCACTATTATCAATATTATCATTAGCAGGATTATAAACCTTGAGCACAATTAACCATTAGTAAAATTACCTATACTTGTATTAGTTACTATAGGCAAATTTCAAGTGTTAGATATAAGTGTTCTGCATTATTAAATATTATCATGGATAGTAGGGCATGCTATTTAATTTCATCACATGGATTATTAAGATCACATCAACTAGTATAAATTATATCCTTAATGTTAATGATCACCATGAGATTATCAATATTATTAGTGTATGGTCAAATGTAAATCAATATTTTATTAGTATTGGTCCTTATCATTAGTGAATATTCTACTATTAATACTTGTATTATTTAAGAGATTTCTAGTCATTATAAGAATATGAGATAATGCTGGTATATTTAAATATGAATTTATGAATCATCATTATTAATATTGATAGACTAATACTCCTATTATGAATGTTATTCGATCCATTATACAATAATAGTAATATTAACAATATTAATAATGATTTAGTATTCAAATCCTATAATCTAAGCATCGAAGTAAACCTTAAGATAAGACCCTAAATCTTAAGTAATCCAAACCTTAGGTTAAACCTTAACCCTAAATAATGTATAAAACTTGTATCTGACCATATGATTTTACAATGTATGGTAGGATTTGGTTTTAATGACACTTGCGTTTCCTAGAGACACTAATGGGTGACTCGACACGTAAGGTGAGGACTCACCCTTTGAGCTTCCCACTTAATTTCATCAATCTGGATATAGATGATGGCATGACTCCTCCAATTGAATTACTTACCTTACTATTGAATAGGCTAAATTGTTGTGTTAGATGGTAGACATCTCTCTTTAATTATAACATGCATAAATGATTTGATGATAACGTGATATGTTTAGTCGTACATTGTTAATTAACCGTATGTCCGACGTTTATGATTTAGTGATGTAATGAATGAACCTGTCCCGAACTCACCAGCTTGCGCTCCATATATCACGCATATGCCTTACATGTCTCGGACCGCATATTTACCCTACGTGGCTTGGATCGTTTATTTGCCCTTCGTGACTTAGATGGGTCGTTGGTGCCCCTTTGTGGCTTGTTGGTCGTATTCATATTTGCAGTGTTCGGTCATAATTCGATTTCCTGGTGGAGCTGGTGTTCGCTTGATGATTTTCTAGCCATCTTGCGGTGTTCACATATGATACGATTTTCGGGTGGTCTAGAGTTTATATGTTGGTTTCCTAGCCATCTTGTGGTGTTCAGTCGTACCATGATTTCTGAGTGGAGCTGAAGTTCGCTTATCGATTTTCTAGCCATCTTGCGGTGTTCACGTACGATATGATTTTCAGGTGGTCTAGAGTTTGTATTTTGATTATATCTTCATTTGTGGAGTTCAGTCGTACCATGATTTTCGGGTGGAGCTGAAGTTCGCTTATCAATGTTCTAGCCATCTTGAGGAGTTCACGTATGAGATGATTCCCAGGTGAAGTAGAGATTTAAAGGTTAATTTCTATTCACCTTTGGATTTCACTTGTACCATGATTTCCGAGTGGAGCTGAAGTTCACTTATCGATTTTCTAGCCATCTTGCGGGGTTCATGTACAATGCGATTTTCGGGTGCAATAGAAAGTCGTATGGTTGATTATTTGATTATCTAAACATATTTTCTTGCATTACGATTGTTTTTATATTTTGTTTATGATGAGATTCTGTTGATTGGCTTGATTTTTGAGTATATGATCATGATTATGAAATGCCTTGTTTAATATATTCATAACTTGCGATCTGTAATGGATTATGAATGATGAGTGCGAAATCTTAGAGGGTGCTCCTTACTGCGATAGCCATTGATGCTATCAAACCGTAACAGTTGATGCAGGTGTAGAGCGAACCAATGCTATTCATAGGGTTGCTACAAGATTTCACATTCCAAGATTGTTGTAATTTACTTTATTTCACATGTAATATTATTTCATTTTGTAATTGTAAGAATGAGGGCATTAGTTTATATAAGTCATTATGGGCAGCTTCTTGTATATTTAAATGATAATGCAACTTTCCTTTATGTCTGATTTGTCCATACTACGCTCATCTACTTACTCTGATAAAAGAAAAAAAAATGTGGACCTTGGCTCTTTATAAGTTGACACTCAAGTTTTTGGGAAACGGGTCATATACTCGGGTCCTTAAAACTTGGGGCGTTACAGTTGGTATCAGAGCATAGTTTGGACAAACTTGGCCTTAGGAAATGGCCTTATACAAACTTTGAATGTCTCAAGTTAGAATGTTTGAAATTAGAAATCTAAACTTAGGAGAATTTTCCCTTAGACTTAGATGAATAGTTGAGAACGTAGAAACCCAAACTTAGGTTCCCTTAGAAATGGTTAAGGTAATCATTTGAATTGATGTGGAGTTTCATTGAAATTAGGAGAAATTGAGAACATAGGACTCAAAATTTTAAGCCCCTAGAAAAGTTGTTTGAATGACCAAAGAACTTATAAATGAACTTAGGACCCTTAGAACATTTAGTCATTTGAACTTATGAAAAGTTCCCTTCAAAAAATATATTTTTAAGAATATAGATACTTCAAATGTTAGGCTCCCTTGAAAATTATTTGGATAATTGTAGAACTTAAGTTCCCTTGAAATTGTTGGGGTAGCCATTCCAACCTATAAGAAATTCCCTTGAGTCAGGGAAGGAGGTGAACTTAGAAATGAACTTAGGCCTCTTTGAACGTCTAAGTTTAGTCATTTGAAGCTTAGAGACAAAAACTATGGTTCCCCTATAAACTGTAGAATCGTTGTTTGAAACTAGAAACCAAAAAAAAAAAAAAAGATTCCCTTAAAAGCTACTCGGATAGTCGTTGAACTCCCTAAAACACCTCTTTAGCGAGAAACAATGAAATGAACTTAGACCTCATAAGAAATTCCTTACCCACCACATTGAACATAAGCACTTCCTATATCTAAGGAATCATACTAGGAGTTGCTACTTGAATACACCTTTCTACCTAGAAATAATAATTCCCATAAGTTTTAGCATGTAGAATTGATGAGAGATGAAGTCATAGGTTTATAAGTAAATTTCCAACCATAGTTCGGGCATGTCAAGGGTAGATTGAAATCCTAGGTGAATTCGGCAAATTCCAAACTCAGAGTTTCACATAGAAATTTTGGTCGTAAATTATTTTTTTATTGCATTAGGTGATCAGAGTGCACACTAGAAGCGTGATGGTCGTTCACGTCTATTCAAGTAGAGTTCAGATATTCTCATTGAAAGACTAGCATGATTACATGATAATTCCCATGCGTCTAGAATAATCGGGATCTCGGATTGATGGAACCATATTTAAGCGAAGCTTACGCGGTTTGGGCTCAACTTCTAAGTCCTAATGAATCTTAACGACCTCGTTGCCCTGATCAAGCAAAGGATCGAGATTTAACAGGATTGTGAATTGATACCAAAAATCCTTTGTCCTACAGGCAGGAGATCAATGTATCGGGCTCAAACCTACTACAACCATCTATTCATGTTGACAATATTCTTAATGGCCACCAAAATGAACTTGAAATCTTTGTATATACTATAAGAAATTTTAATGTTGACAAGTGATAGGATAACCCTGCTACTTATACCATTAATAATTGGAAAGAGCATCATAAAATCTCGAGTACGAGATTTTTCTTTAAGGGGGGTAGATTGTAACGACCTCAGTTTTGGGCGCCTAGTGGCATACGTTCGTACATGTAGGAAAATAACGAATAGTATCATCATCCCTAATCATAAAAAGAGCATAGAATTTCGGGGACGAAATTCTCTTTAAGGGGGGTAGATTGTAACACCCCGTACTTTCCAGTACTCGGGTATTACCGTGTAACCTAACTTAGTATAAATACAAACCTATCTTATTCAAACACCTACGTTGGTTCTAATTTGAATCCAACCTTTGGAAGAAATTCAATTCCATTCATGGACAAATCTAACCAACTATTTCAGATTTAGCACCCTGAATCATGAGATCCACCATTCATCGGCCTACGACCTCCTGCTAGACGTTCCACCATTTGAAGATGTAGATCATATCATCTGATTTCATGATTAACCTTGGGACCAAACCCATAATCAACTAATCCATAACTAACGATGAAAGTTATCCAACCATGGGACTGGTGTGGATTAACAATTTGAAACCAATGGGGCCGTGGAATTCCAAAACTTATAATTAACTACTAGGGATTAAAACTAAATAGTTGTGGCCCACTTATCCACATGATCCACCTTGGACCCGATATCGTCGAGTAGTTAATTGTGTGAACTGATCCAAGGTCGTTAAACGATGATTTAAACCTTAAAACCGGCCATTGAATCTTGGGGCCATCTAACGGTCTAGATTACGGACCTATTTGATCACAAGCTTGACCATCTGACCATCCATGGTGGACCATAAAGTGTCCCGATCACTCAAACAATACCTAGGACTGTGAAGGAGTAAATTGGTAATAATTAAACCATCGGGTTCTAAAAACTGACCGTTGGATTTTTCGTGGCCATCACCTAAACACTAAAGTCCTTGTTTCATGTCCCGCCTGTGGTTTAGATGCGCCCTATCCCTGTTTAAGTGTCCCACACATGATTAAAATAAAATAAAATAACTTAAAATAAGGTAACTAAAAATTTATATCTTTCAGGTAGTAAAATCCACAGAAGTATACAGACGACCCATGAGACCATTTTAACCATTGACGTTCAATTTGAGGTTAATCTAACCACCAGAACGGTGATAATTGTTAGTTAAAGGTCAAGATCTGATCGGCATGGCCCACCTAGGCTTTGTATTAACCCTATCTCCAATTAAATGGACCAAATGGGCCCACAGAGAATCATGGACGGACTAGATTTATTACAAACATCACGGTGGACCCCACACCTGCATCGCACGTGCACCACAGGGGATGCACTCGCTGTGCACGGGTCCTGGGAGACCGGTCAGCATGGGCTAACCCATGCTCTTTCCAAAAACAAAGAGCTTTGCTCTCTCTCTCTCTCTCCCTATTTTCCAGCGACCGATGAGCAACATTTGTTTGGGATGTTCTATGGCCCACCATGATCATTGCCATGGATGATCTGAACCATCCATCGCGTGCGTCCTTCACCCCTGACCAAAACCCAACTGTCAAAACTAATTTTCATACACGTACGGACACACGATCCTAGCTGCAATCCAGTCCTACAAACACACCATTTCCAAGAGTGGAAACTGCTCTCCCAGCCAGCTCAGCAATCCACGTGAGATGCTCCTACGCCATCTCAACCCTCCATCCTAGAAAGAACTGAGCCATCCAAACCTGTTTCCACATTAGCAAAAGCAAAACCACAGCCATTTTACAAAAAATGGCCGAGAGCTCCAAGCTCGAACCCATCAAGAAATCTGCGTCCAAGCTTCATTCCGACCATTCACCTATCTCTATTACAAGCCTAGAGACTCTCCCATGCCGTTGGAATGGAGAAAGAAGCAACAGGTTGGGATCCACCATTGCTGCCCAGCCTTCTTCCTCGTTCGGACCCGAACCGCACCACATCGAGTTGACTGAACCGTTTGACTTGGGCCGAGTCAGGGTGCGATTGGGAGATCCAGGAGATAGAGAGAAGGAAGAAAACAGGAGAGTATGAGGGAGAGAAAACAGAGAAAGCGGTTGCTGTTATGGCTGCCGCACCACCTGCGACTCAGGCCGAGTCTGAGCAGACTGCTCGAACTCACTGACGGGTTTGGGCCTGGTTTGAGCATCCAACAGCAGCAAAGGGAAGAAAGGAAGAGGAGAAGCTAAAAGAGAGAAGAAAAAAAATAGAGAGCGAGAGAGTTGGGGTGGTGTAGATGCACCACGTTCCTGTTCAGCCGACCGAGTCACTGACTAGGTTTGAACTTGGGACAACCCAGGTTGGGTCCCGTCATTTCCAATGAGTTGTTGGATGATGCAAGTTTGAAAGGAAGTAGAGAAAAAGAAAAGGAGGAGAAGAAAAGAAGGAGTGAGGGGGATTGGATGAGTGGCTGCTGAGTTGACTCGGCTGAAACCGAGTCCAGCCGAGTCGAGATGGGTTTGGCATGGTCCAGATTCTTGCTGGATTTCCAGCAGCTAGAAAATAAAAGGAAGGGAGTAGAAAAAAAAAAAAAAAAAAAAAAAAAAAAAAAGAGACAGAGAGAGAGAACCAAAAGTGAAGGAGAGATGGGTGCTTGTGTTGAGTCGAGTCAACTCGACTCGAACCGAATGGACCAAGGTGAGTCCACTTCCTTCTAAATTGAAGTTATTTCAATTTTAGTATCAATATTATCAATATTATCATTAGCAGGACTATAAACCTTGAGCACGATTAACGATTAGTAAAATTACCTATACTTGTATTAGTTACTATAGGCAAATTTCAAGTGTTAGATATAAGTGTTCTGCATTATTAAATATTATCATGGATAGTAGGGCATGCTATTTAATTTCATCACATGGATTATTAAGATCACATCAACTAGTATAAATTATATCCTTAATGTTAATGATCACCATGAGATTATCAATATTATTAGCGTATGGTCAAATGTAAATCAATATTTTATTAGTATTGGTCCTTATCATTAGTGAATATTCTATTATTAATACTTGTATTATTTAAGAGATTTCTAGTCATTATAAGAATATGAGATAATGCCGGTATATTTAAATATGAATTTATGAATCATCATTATTAATATTGATAGACTAATACTCCTATTATGAATGTTATTCGATCCATTATACAATGATAGTAATATTAATAATATTAATAATGATTTAGTATTTAAATCCGAGAATCTAAGCATCGAAGTAAAACCTTAAGATAAGACCCTAAATCTTAGGTAATCCAAACCTTAGGTTAAGACCTTAACCCTAAATAATGTATAATACTTGTATCTGACCATATGATTTTACAATGTATAGTAGGATTTGGTTCTAATGACACATGCGTTTCCTAGTGACACTATTGGGTGACTCGACCCGTAAGGTGAGGACTCACCCTTTGAGCTTCCCACTTAATTTCATCAATCTGGATATAAATGATGGCATGACTCATCTAATTGAACTACTTACCTTACTATTGAATAGGCTAAATTGTTGTGTTAGATGGTAGACATCTCTCTTTAATTATAACATGCATAAATGATTTGATGATAACGTGATATCTTTAGTCGTACATTGTTAATTTACTGTATGTCCGTCGTTTGTGATTGAATGATGTAATGAATGAACCTGTCCCTAACTCACCAGCTTGCGGTCCATATATCGTGCATATGCCTTACATGTCTCGGACTGCATAGTTACCCTACGTGGCTTGGATGGGTCGTTGGTGCCCCTTTGTGGCTTGATGGTCATATTCGCATATTTTGTTATTTCCTAGACATCTTGCGGTGTTCGGTCGTATGGTGATTTCCGGGTGGAGCGGGTGTTCGCTTGGTGATTTCCTAGCCATCTTGTGGTGTTCACATACGATACGATTTTCAGGTGTTCTAGAGTTTATATGTTGGTTTCCTATCATTCTTGCGCTATTCAGTCGTACCATGATTTTCGGGTGGAGCTGAAGTTCGCTTATCAATTTTCTAGCCATCTTACGGTGTTCACGTACGATATGATTTTCAGGTGCTCTAGAGTTTGTATGTTGATTGTCTCTTCATTTACAAAGTTCAGTCGTACCATGATTTCCGGGTGAAGCTGAAGTTCACTTATCAAGTTTCTAGCCATCTTGTGAAGTTCACGTACGATATGATTCTCGGGTGAAGTAGAAGTTTAAAGGTTGATTTTCTATTCACCTTATGGATTTCACTTGTACCATGATTTTCGGGTGGAGCTGAAGTTGCTTATCGATTTTCTAGCCATCTTGCGGAGTTCACGTACAATGCGATTTTCGTGTGCAATAGAAAGTCGTATGGTTGACTATTTGATTATCTGAACATATTTCCTTGCATTGTAATTGCTATTATATTTTGCTTATGATGAGATTCTGTTGATTGGCTTGATTTTTTTAGTATATGATCATGATTATGAAATACCCTGTTTAATATATTCATAACTTGCGATCTTTAATGGATTATGAATGATGAGTGCGAAATCTTAAAGGGTGCTCCTCACTGCGATAGCCATTGACGCTATCAAACCGTAACAGTTGATGCTGGTGTAGAGTGAACCGATGTTGTTCATAGGGTTGCTACAGGATTTCACATTCCAAGATTGTTGTAATTTACTTTATTTCGCATGTAATATTATTTCATTTTATAATTGTAAGAATGGGGGCATTGGTTTGTATAAGTCATTATGGGCAGCTTCTTGTATATTTAAATGATAATGCAACTTACATTTATGTCTGATTTGTCCATACTACAGTCATCTAATAACTCTAATGAATGGAAAAAAAAAATATTTGGACCTTGGCTCTTTATAAGTTAACACTCGAGTTTTTGGAAAACGGGTCGTATACTCGGGTCTTAAAAACTCGGGGCATTACAAAGAATCTGGGGGGTCTTATATACAGTTGGCTTATCTATGGACACGCCAAAGAGCGCACACTGCAACACACTTTTTCTCATCTGCAAGGTTGAACCCATTCATAGGAGGGCATTTTCTCTTACTTTCCCCCTGTGGTACTATCAGAAGATATACAAACGGCATCAGTCTCATGCGTGGTTGGCCGTATAGGCGCACTCTGCAGCTCGCATGAGTCTAAGCATGCGATGGCCTTCGCGGGCTTTTTAGGGCCACGGCCACTGGCTTCTCATTGTTGCCCGCATAATATTTGACGTATCGCAGATTGTGGTAAGTCTTATACACGGTTGGTCGTATAGGCGCACCTTGCTGCCATAAGTGATAAATTGCCATCGCTATCATAGGACTTATATGTAGCACCCTGATGCCGTAAGTGACAGGTCGATAAGTGATATACTGTCATTCCTGATAATATTCTTGATAATATTTATGTTTAAAGTAGTGTATCAACTTGGCGATAATATCAATTTGATGATAATGGACGATAATTCATCGGCGTTTGGCGATAATCGGTGATAAGATTAATTTTGGCGATAATCATTGGTGTTTGGCAATAATCGGCGATAAGATTGATACACTCGAGATAACTTTGACGTACTTTGGGATTTGCCTTTTATTCATTCATAGATGGAGAAGAATACATGGCATTACCTTTTGAGGCTTTTTCATCATTCTGCTTGTCTTGCCCCCTTTTGATTGCCAAGAATTTTTCTGATAATCTTCGTAATCAAAACTGCGACGATCTTTAGGGGTAATATATTTTGATGAACCGAGCGTTGACAGGTATACCGATGCCCCGTCCATTTTGATCCACAACTTGGTAGGGTCTATTCGAGTACACTTCTGTTATTACATACGGACCGACCCATTTGGTATCGAACTTGCCCCCAATTCTGCAAGTGACCACTATAGGTCTTTTCAACATTAGAACTAGATCACCTTTGTTGAAGGAGCGATGTTTGACTTTCTTATCAATGGCAGCAGAAATTTCTGCTTGATATAATTCTAATCGTTGTTGAGCTGCTAGCTATTTTTTGTCGAGTAAATCTAACTCGGTTAGCCTTATTTTTGCACTTTCATCATCTGTGAGTGATTGATGTACTATTACTCTGAGCGATGCAACTTGCGTTTCGATAGGAATGATAGCTTAGACACCATAAAGCAATGAATACGATGTGGCTTTTGTCGCAGTACAATGAGTAGTTCTATAAGCCCATAAGGCTTCTTATAACTTTTCGTCCCAATCACGCTTATTTCCTGTGACGATTTTCTTCAGTATTTTCACAATCATCTTATTGAATGCCTCTACTAACCTGCTAACCGGCTGATAGTAGGGTGTTGAAAATGAATGTTGAATGTCAAATTTCTGACATAACTTCTCCATACCCCTGTTCTTAAAAGGAGTACCATTATCAGTGATGATTCTTTTCGGAATGCCATGGCGATATATTATCGCGTGTCGGATAAAATTCATGATGTCTTTTTCTTTGACGGTCGCCGTGCGATCGCTTCGATCCATTTAGAGAAATAATCTGCCGCTGCCAAGATATATTGTCATCTTTAGACGAGGGCGGATTTATAGGACCGATGACACCAAGTTCCCAAGCAGCGAAGGGCAAAGAAGCTACCAATTGATGTTCTTCCGGGGGAACGTGTATGACATCATCAAGTACCTGACATTCATGACATCGTTTCGCATAATCTATCGCATCTTTGAACATTGTGGACCAGTAGTATCCCATTCGATGCACCTAATGGAATAAATTTCGACCAACCTGATGTGCCCCGTATTCTCTGAAATGGGCTTCTTACCATACTTGATTCGCTTCTTCAATATTTAGACACCATAACAACATTTCATTATAGGATCTTTTGCATAGCGCTTTGCTGCATATGATGAATTTCTTCGATCTTTGCTTAATCTACCAATTCTGTGCTTGGTCGCCTAGCAATATGTCGTATTTGAGATAATCTACAAAAGCTTGGCGTCAATCATCAATAGTGATCTTTAGACATAATACAGGGAGTGCTTCAGCAGCTTCATTGATGACTTCAGGCGATGGTAATAACCTTCTTTCTTCATACGTTACTTGAAGAGAAATTCGATCAGGATATGATAAAGTTGTGGCCAGGCTAGCTAAAGCATCTACCCTCGCATTCTCACATCATGGTATATGCTTAATTTCAACGTTATGGAATTGCTCTAGCAATTCTGTGCTCACAGACAATATGGTAGGAGCTTTTGTTTTCTTATTTCAAACCCAGTTGCTAGCCGGTTTATGACCAACTTAGAATCTCCATATATTTGTAGCGCTTTTATCGTCATCTCTTGTGTTATTTCCATCCCGATGATAAGAGCTTTGAATTCAGCTTCATTATTCATACATGCAGTACCTAACGTGAAGGAGTATGGCAACAAATCACCTTGAGGACTGATAAATATCACTCCGGCACCTGATCCAAAAATTTGAGAGGCACCATTAAAGTACATCTACCATGAATTCGGTAATTCAATCGTCATTACCTACTCATCTGGGAAATCATCACTGATTGTTTCACTGTCTGTTATGGGATGAGCTGCCAAGAAGTCTGTCATTACTTGCCTTTTACTGCTTTTACTGGCTCATAAGTTATCGTATATTCTGACAGCAACAACATCCATTTAGCCAATCTTCTTGATAATATTGGCCTTGTCATTAAAAATTTTATAGGATCTGCCCATGAGATCGGGATCATATCATGAGAAAGGCAGTAATGCTTTAATTTCTGCACTACAAATATTAGCGCCAAGCATATTTTCTCAATTGGTGAATAATTGCATTTTGCGCCTATCAGAGTCTGGCTTAGATAATAAAGCGCGATTTCTTTTCCTTAGTCATTCATTTGTGCTAATAGAGCTCTCAAAGAATTTTTAGCTGCAGAGAAATATAAGATGAGAGGTTTGCCTTTTATAGGAGCCGCTAATACCAAAGGCTACTTTAGTAATTCTTCAATAGAGTCGAATGCATTTTGGCAAGATTGATCCCATATAAATTCTGTTCTTTTCTTCATCAGGTGTGCAAACGGTTGACACTGTCCAGCCAGATTAGAGAGAAAGCGTCATATCTACGCTAATTTTCCTTGCAAGCTTTTTAATTCTTTCAATGTTTTCGGTGGCGGCATGTTTTAGATAGCTTTGATTTTTCCTGGATCGATTTTGATTCCTCTATGTTTGATGACGAAACCAATGAACTTTCCTTATAAGACACCGAATGCACATTTAGTTGGATTCATCTTTAATTATTTATTTCTGAGATGACGAAAGACTGAGATCAGATGTTCTCGATGCTCTTCATGTTCGTTCGATCTGACAACTAAATCATCAACATATCATTCTACATGCTTATGTATCATGTCTTGGAATATATTCTGCATCGCTCTTGATATATCACGCCAGCATTCTTGAGGTCGAATGGCATAACTTTGTAATAATAAATTTTGAGGGAAGTTCTGAAAGTTGTATCCTCTTCGTCTTCTAAAGCCATTCTTATCTGATTATATTCGGCATATCCGTCCATGAAGGACATAACAATATATTTTGTCGTGCTATCAATTAGTAGCTCTGTTATCGGCACTGAGAAGTTGTCTTTTAGGCAGGCCTTATTTAAATCTCTAAAATCGACACATACTCTAATTTGTCCACTTTTCTTTTTCACCGGGATAATATTTGATATCCATTTGGGATACTTGACTTCTCTATTGAAACCGACCTTGATCAATTTGTTTACTTCTTCTTCTATTAAAGGAATTAAATCTGATAGAATCGTCTCTATGTTTACTTGATTGGCCTCTTGTCTTTAGAGATGTTCAATCGATGCATTGCTACTGATGGTTCCAGGCCTGGCATTTCTGCATATGTCCAAGTGAACACATTTTTATTTTCTTTCAAGAGATTTATATACTGATCGGCTTCTTGTTCTGAGAGACTGGCACTTATGAATGTATTTCGCAGTTCTTCTTTTGTACCCAAATTTATTTCCCGGGGGTTATCAATTGTTGGTTGCCCCCCGTCTTTTATCTGTTTCGGAGCTATTTCAGGATGCTTGATTATTTCAGAATTTGCAATTTCATTGATTGCTGAATCTGCTATAGTCATATTTTCTTGTGCTCGGGAAGATTCTGCCCCCAATCCACGGAATTTCTCTCATTTTTCTTCATTCACCCCAATCAAAATTTGGATTCCTTTTCCATTGTTCAACCCGGTCGGTTCTTCACAACTAAAGCCCATGTTTTTCATAAGTTTTCTACTGATAGGACTATATCTTTTCAAATCTTCAGATATTAACCTATGGCAGCTTGTTTTGTTATCAGCCTCTTCTTCTGTCTTTACCTTTGACGGTGCGTAGATTTCGATAGGCTCAGGATTCTTCAGGTTAGGTTTGACATGGAACCCTTTTGGCATGGAAGAGAATGGCTTATTTCTTTCAGCGTATGGGAGTGGCACTGTGTAATTTGACTGAAGAATTTCCAATTGTTCAGGTGATAACAATGTTAATGGAGGCTGTCCTGGTTGTCTTAAGTGTTTCGACACGAAATAAAACTTCTTTTTCGTATTCACTCTCCTAGACAATTCTATTCCTGTGACTTTATTTTCTATCATTTCTATCTGGCTATTCTTTACAATTTTACTCTTATCGTTTTCCTTTTTATCTTCTACCGCGAATCCGTCATAATAACTTGCATCGGTGAAGAAAGACTCTACTTCTGTATATGGTCTTGCATCGGCCATTACTTTGTGTTGAATTCCATCTTTGTAATATTTGAAGCATTAGTGTAGGGTGGACGGTATAATGCCGTGCTGATGCATCCACAACTTACCATTAGGAGATTATACATTGTTACCGCATTAATAACATGACAAATAACATTTGTTGTTAATTCTCCTATTTCCAGCATCAGTGTAACGCCCTGAAAATCAGGGGTCGAGCAAAGCTCAGCTCCCGAGTTCCAACGCATCACATATGCAACACAGATAATGATGATTATGATGAGAGCATTGAAATATGAATGGGATTATACCAAAACAACATATCATACTCCAGAGACAGTTAAATTGCAAGCGGAAGACTGTGATAGATCTATAAAATATATATAAACTGGTGCAAGTCTCCAGAGTGTGAACATGTTACCAGGTTAAAGAATTACAAGTGTAGTTCCAAAATGTACCAAATGAGAAAGTGTAATGTGTTCTCTGTCCAAAACCCTGTAGTCTCGTCGATCAGAACGTGGTCTACATAGACCTGCCTGATAGCTGCATAGAGGAGAAACTCTCCTCGTCATCCTAAAAGTCTGGCTCCGTTTCGTAAGCATCGCCATCACCTGAAACTCAATCATGGTCTGATTGGTGTGTACAACGCCGTCTCGTAACGTGGGAGTGAGTAGCTGACTCAGTGGAACAATAAAGCATAGGTTAACATGTTATCAATTCAGTCAAGCAGTAATGATAAAGCAGTACAATCGAACAATCCTAACTACTCGTATTAATGCAAGTATGAAATGCAGTCATGATGCATGCCCTCACCGACATACTCCCTCATGCGACACCATCTTACGTCTGCGGCATGCGTTCATTCCTCAGTGCTCCACATCTTCCAGGCACATGCAGTGTGATGATGAGCATGATTACCGAGTTATTATTAGTCCATTTCAAACAGCAGGATGGGAAGCTAAGGTACCTCCCTTATATCATTCCCAAACATGATCCATTCTAGGGTCGTCAAACCTAGATAATCTCATACGATAGTGTGGTTCTAGGGCACTACAAAGGCTGTCAGGGCTGTTACATGCAATCGTTACACCACTCCCCCATCACCTTTTTAACGGTTCATCACTAAATTAATAGAGGCCTAGTTCGTACTCTATTCACCGCGGCAAAACTCGTCGCCTCACCGCAAATTCAGAGTATGCTCGAGGTCACTACAAAGGGCTGTCAGGGCTGTTACTCATAATCGTTGCACTACTCCCCCATCACCTTATCAATGTAGGCCGACAACACGAATATAGTGTCTCATACACCATAATCGGCTCACGAGTCTGGTTGCTCAATGGACACTACGGGGAGGCTCGGGCTGACGCACTCACAACACCACGAAACTCCAGCGTAGGCCGACAGCTCGACCACGGTGTCCCATACCACCATGCCCGGCTCATGAGTCTTAGCGGATCGAGGTACCAAGGTTAACGGGATTCCACAGTAAGGTTAGTACCTTAGGTTCAAACAGAGGCGTCCAAACTTGGTGAACATACATAAGACAGATCGGGTTACTTGATGAGCTCGGCTAGCTCGAGCGCACGACAAGTTGAACGACATGAAATGCATAAGCACTTCGCGTGGCCAACCACTATCGCCAACCGAAGTATGACTCGGGTTTGTCGAACACATCTCTTGTGGCGAATGAATCTCAGCCATGAATTTAATCCCGTTACCGATTACCTGGACTATACAATAGCCCCAATCACATTCAATTACGGAACAGTTAAAGTAGTAATGGATCAAGATTTCAAATCATACAATCAAATATCCAATATTGTCCGCTTAGGGCTGCCAGGGCTGTTGCATGGAATCGTTACACCACCCCCCATCACCCTTCACGGCACTTATGGAATACAACTTAAACATGAATTTAAACATATGCATTACACAGATAAAATCATACAATCAGTTGAACCTGTTATGAAGTACAACATAAGCATGAGTTTGTACATATTCAATTCCTAATCAAACAGATATCTAAAGAAATCATACACATAGTTAAAGGAGTTGAGAATCATATCTCAACAGCCTTATACATTACAATTTTTCTAACTACTACTCATTCAGACATTTCAACAAACACTTTAGACTACATACATCAACATACACGACGTATGTTGATCACATAGGTATTAGGCCAAATCCTTTCACTAGGGAGTTGCCCCAATTATAACACGCGTGCACCCATGACAGATAGTCATGGCAAGCAGGAATCCAAGTTCCATATTCATTCAGTCATTTCCACAAACACTTGAGCTACACATTTTTAACATATGTAGCGTATAGTGGCCGTGGTGTGATTTAGGGCAAGTCCTTTCGCCAGGGAGTTGTCGCATACATACAAGCATATAGTCACGACGAATAATCATGTTAAGCACAAATCCGTATTTTATACGTATACGGTATTTTCTACAAATACGAGGAATACAGTATATTCAACATAGTTAACGTATAATCGAAAAATGAAATGGACAGCACTTTGTACATGTGCAATTGCATGCAGATCATGGATCTATCATTATCTGACATTGAAAGCATTGAAAACCATAACCTATACGTCTAAAGTCCGCACCTTTTGTCATAGGATAGTAAAGAACTCGATAGATTTGCTAAGTCTTCGTATACGGTAATTTGGCAACCTATAGCATACTTTAGGTTAGTTATTTCATAACATACAACTATCAAAACCCCAAAACAGATTAGGGTTAGGGTTTCTTACCTGTAAACGAAGCCGGCATCGCCAGAAAAGTGATTAGATAGGGGTGGTTGAGCTTGCATAGCGGCAGGGTAGAGCATCAGGGAGATCCTCCCACTTCTCTCACACTTTCTCTCTCTTTTCTCTCTTCTCTCTCCTAGATTTTCTCAAATTCGTATGGAATGAGAGAGTGAGGGTTTAAGGTCCTTATATAGGTCCAGAACTCACCAAATTAGACTCAGGGCCAAGGTATACTTAGGTTATAGCCAAAGTGGGTCTGTTCCGTCTCAACGGAGCACTTCTGGCTACCCCTTTTCTGTGTGCTGTCGGACTTAAGCTCACTAACACTGGATCTAGGTTTAGTTAAGTTTTCGTTCCGGTCGGATTCCCAGATCGCACGTGGCGGACCAGTTTCAGTTCAACGGTCACTGAGACTCGACAGGCCACAAGTACACTGCCATGTGTATGAAATTTCTCTTGATCCGAGGGTATATTCTGGCCTGATTCTGACGGTCAGAATCCTTATAACTGATCCGCAAGTGACACGTACCAGATTACTTAAATTTGTCTTTTATTTTTAATGAATTTCACATTTCTCACACCCGTCGCTCCGGGCTCAAGCGAATAGCACTGGGACACTATTTGGATTTGATTTCCGAGATGGTTGTCAAGCCCAGCAAGGCGGTCCTAATCGTTTAACTTTGCATTAATTGGACTTTCGATGTGCGGTCCAGATCTGATACGGAGTTTCGATGTGCTCCCGAGAGCAACTGGGTAATGAGATTGATCCTAGATTTTAAGGTAATGTAGCGCTAACTGTTCTACTTGTTTTGGGTCTTACGGATCGTATTTAAAGCGATTGGTGCTAATTTCACAGGTACTCTAGTTTAACACTAGCTAATTCTCGCCTAATTTCTAAAGGATTGAGTCCTGAGTGATTTCTGTCTGAGGTGGTACTTAGTCCTTTGTAGTTTGTATATAAAGTGATCCAAGTTATTAATACTCAACTAAAACACGCCCTGATGACAACAGAAGAAGGTCCTAGGGCAGGAGAGGCTAATGTTCCAAATAGCTTATTCGTTTTGTGGGGTTCCATAAGGGTAATGGTTAAAAGCCCATTTTATTTCTGTATTTACTAGTTACAGCAATTTATAGGTTAAGTATTGTTCTTCATCACCTAAACCTTAAGATTAGTGTCTAATGTAAAAGTACTTAGGAAGATTTAAAGTACGAGGTGGTGAAAGGTGAGATTTGTGAAGGAAATGGGTAAAAATGCGATTTTAGACTGTGGGATTGAGTTCTGACAAGTTAATAAGGTGTTAGGATCGACCCATTTCCTAAGGACGTCTAATTCTAGGTTGGAAAAAATCCGGGATGTTACAATCAGTGTGATCTTTCCCAATGCACGTTGCCCATCTTGGTTAAAGCCCGTCTTGGTATCCCAAATTCTGACGTGATCTCCCATAAGGTACCTAAGCAGATTTTCAAGACTCGTATTAACGACCTTAGTCTAACCGTCTACTCGGAGATGATAAGCATATGAGAATTGAAGCCTTGTCCCATCATGTGTCGTAGTGTCTTGGAAAAATAGCTCATAAAGAGCACATCACAATCTGACACTATAGTCTTTGATGGACCATGTAAACGTAACATTGCCCCAAAGAAAAGTTTAGCAACATTAGAGGCATCCAATGTTTTTATGCAAGATATAAATGAGCCATTTTAGAAAAATGATCCACAACCACAAAGATAGAATTGTGTTTTTTTATGTTCTTTGGTAAGCCCAACATGAAATCCATACTTATGTCCTTCCACTGAGCATATGGCACTACCAAAGGCATATATAATTTCGCATTTTACTTTCTCTACTTTGCAAGTTAATAAATCTTGCACTACCCAATGATCTTAACTACATCTTACTTAAAATATATCCAATAAAATCTATCCTCTGTAAGGGCAATGGTCTTATCCCTCCCCAAATGACTAGCTATTCCTCATGCATGAAGTTCCTAAAGTAGGAAATCATGAAGGGAAGTATGGGGAATACAGAGTTTGTCACCTTTAATTAAGAAATTATCGGTGATGACAAACTAGCGGTTATCACTCGATTGACCATCTCATAATGACGAATACAGCTCACCAAAGTATGGACATATAGGATATTCTTCTTTCAGTTGCTCAAACCTAGTCACTTCTATACTCATACTCTGGAGTAGCACACATAATGAATAAAGGCATCGGCAGGTTTGTTCTCTACCTAGCCTTATGTTTGAGAGCAAAAGAATATTCTTAAATAAATTGAACCAATTTAGCATGCATAGGGTTTAATTTCTTCTAAAAATTAAGGTAGCGTAAGGCCTCATGATAAGGAAATAAGACAAATCCTTGTAGTAATAAATAATGATGCCAATGGCATAAGAGGACTAAACAAACGCATAGAATTCCTTGTCATAAGTATATTATTATTTCTTTGCTTCATTCAACTTCTCACTGAAGTAAGCAACAAGGTACCCTTCTTGACTAAGCATCCACCTATACCTACATGAAATGTGTCACACGCAACTTCAAAAACTTTAGAAAAGTCTGTAAGGCACATGAAAGGGCTTCGCTCATTTTTTCCTTTCTCTTTAAAGGCTCTACAGGCTACTTTAGTCCATGCGAACTCTCCTTTTTTTATGCAATTAGTAATGAGAGTCATGATGGAACTAAACCCTTAAATGAACCACCTATAAAAAATTATTAAGCCGTGAAAGATCCACACCTCATGGATATTGCGCGGTTCAGGCCACTCTACTATGGCCCTAACTTTCTCGAGGTCCTCTCTCATGCCCTCAAATGATACTATAAACCCTGAGAAAATAATATTTTTTGACATGAATGTGCACTTCTTAAGGTTGGCATAAAGCTTTTCAATTCTGAGGACCTCACAAACTTGCCTCAGATGGTGGAGATGTTGTTCCTTTGATGTGTCATAGATAAGAATATCGTCAAGGTACACAATAAGAAACTTACCCATAAAGGACCTCAACATTTGTGTCATCACTCTCATAAATGTTCTTGGGGCATTAGTCAAGCCATAGGGCATGACTAGCCATTCATATAACCCATCCTTTATCTTAAAGGTTGTCTTCCATTTATCTCCTGGGCGTATACGTATATAGTAATACTCGCTCTTGAGGTAAATCTTTGAAAAGATGGTGGCACCCACCATTATGTCTAACATATTATTAAGACGCGGTATAGGAAACTGATACTTGACCGTAATCTTATTGATGGCTCTACTATCCACACACATGCACCACATGCAATCTTTCTTGGGCGTGAGAAGCGCTGGCACAACACACGGACTCAAACTCTTCTAAATGGAACCCTTCCTATGGAGCTCATCTACCTACTTCTTTAACTCCACATACTCCATAGGGTTCATTTGATAATGAGGAAGTTTGGTGGAGTCGCCCCAAGGACAAGATCAATGGCATGCCAGATGTCCCTCATGGGTGGAAGCTCATCCGGTAGGTCCTTTGGGAATATGTCATGGAACTCATTTATAATCGAAATCTCCTTAGGGGTCCCTCTACACTAACCTCGGGTATAACTTCTTTAGCCATTAAGGCGTACACCATCGAATCCACCTCTCTCTCTCTCTCTCTCTCTCTCTCTCTCTCTCTCTCTCTCTCTCTCTCTCTCTCTCTCTCTCTCTCTCTCTCTCTCTCAAACTCCTTGTCATTTATAACATGGAGAGACTTAGGTTGGGATTTCCTCATATCACTTGGGTTACTCAACTTCCCATCATATTTCTTCTTTGCATTACTTTTTAGTAGGAGATGAACTAAAGTGATCTTTTTGTCTTGATACATGAATGAGCACACATTCGAGCGGCCATATATTGTCACATCACGGTTAAGTAATTAAGGCCACCCTAAAATGATGTCTCTAATATTCATTGGGAAAACATCACACCAAAGTGACTCTAAATAGGATCCAAAATGAACAGGCACGAGACATTATTGGGTGATGGGCATGGAAGATGCCTTAACCCACGAAACTCTAAAGGGTTGAGGGTGAAGTTCGGTTTCAAACCCAAATGGGATAAAGTGCCAGTAGAGACCACATTTGTACAACTACCACTATCGACATCACATTGCAATTCTTTTCCCCACATTTTATATAGGCATAAAAAAATCATAGTCCAATGCCAATCATCAGTATTCTTAGCATTGATCAAGGCGCACCTAATTACTACAAGTGATGTGGTCTCATCTTCCTCTACCTCCACATCACTAACACCAGTTATATTGGACTGATAAACTACTTCTTCATAGTCGCTATGTTCGTCTCCCTCATTCTCACCTTCTTCAATCACCAAGGCCTTGTTCCTCTCTTTTGAGGGACACCGTTGCACAAAATGACCGAACCCATGGCAATTGAAACACCGTGTTGGCTCACCAACCCTACAGCTAGCACTTGTTATTCCCTTTCCTTTAACATCCTTAGGGTTAGATTAGGAACCAACTTTGGACTTGAATTGACTCCCAATGTTAAAATTAACCCCTTAAGGAATAATCTTAACAATTGAATCTTGAGAGTCAAATCGCCTCCCAACTGGTTCTTTGAGGTAGCACTCAACGTCTTGCATCACTTGGTATATGAGTTCTAAGGTGCCAATGTCACGAGAAAAAAGTTCTCATTAGATATCAAATCAGAGGCCCATCCCAAATCTGGATAGCATGATCATCGTGTCCTCAATGTCACATAACATCATATATTCCTCAAACTTGGCGATGTAATCAGATATAGTCATGGAACCCTAACACAAGGCTTACCACTGGTCTAGGAGCCTCTGACAGTAAGAGAGAGGAGATACTTTCCATTAACCACTTCTTTCATTTGCAGGATTAGCAGGTGAGCATTGCAGCGCCTAGATAGATTTCAACGGTGGTTGCAAACCACCGTTGCTCCCAACGATATGGCCCACCTCAAATTCGGTTCTACCTCATATTTGGGATCATGCCTTAATATGAGCTGGCAAAATGAATGGATAGTGTGGATCTATCACATAGATCATAGTGGGGTCCACCACTGCCCCCAAGCAGTGCCCCCCCCCCCCCCCCCAAATGATCCACTTGAGCTCTGAATCCACCTCTTTTGTGGGCCCCACCCAAAGATAGGTCTAGGTGACCTTATTAACAAGTTGGATGCCAAGTATACAGTATGGTGGGTGCCAAAGTATTTCCAATGGTGGAGGTTTATTCTCACTGTTTCATGTGATGCGGTCTGCCTAAAATTTATATTTTCTACATATTGGGCTAATCCCTTAAAGTGATCTTAGGAAAATGGATGGATGGTGTGGATATTATACACACACATCATGTGGGGGCCTATAGTGGCCCCCACTAGCTTGAATATAGGCAGCAGCATGTTGTTGCTCTAGCATGCATTGTTGCATGCTATTGTAGTAGCAGCTGCCACTATAAGAAAAAATACCTTTATCAGCGATCAAAAGCACTGGTAAAAGTTTTTTTTTTTTTAAAGAGTTGGTAAAACCTTTATCGGCACTCAAACAAGCGCCAACAAAGGGATGTGTCGGCAAAGGATTTACCAGCGCTAAGCGTCCTTTATCGGTGCTTTCGCGATCACTGTAATTGAGTAGACTTTTTCGGTGCCCATTCTCCTTTTAACGGCGCCTTCTGGTGGCCGTCGGTAATCTCTGAAAAAACATCTGGAAAAGTTGAAAATGCATCAGCAAAAGTCTGTCTAAGAGTCGATAAAGGTATTAAAGAGCACGGTTTCTAACCACATTTAATTACAAAAAAGCACCGATAAAAGTCTATACAAGCGTCGGTAAACATATTTCGAAGGGCTATAGAGATTCGAGAGGCCCCTGTTAAAAGTCGTGCAATCTGCAGCAAAGTCTAGTAATTTTTTTTAATTCAATTGGAACCTGTATTTTTTTAATATTTGAAACCTAAAAAATATTGTAATACAATTAAAACTAAATATTAAACAAAAATTATATTACTTCACAATATAAAAATATATATAATATTTACAAAATTAAGTTGAAAATGATCTTGAATACATTTTAAAAAAAAATCCTCCATGTGGTCCACTCCTAGCACGACTGGTGTCAAAAGGCTTTTGTGCTTGTGGGCCTAAATTTAGGCGTAATTGATCAAATCCTACACACATAAGGCAAAAAAGTCAAAAATTAGCATTCCATGAAGATAGAGTCAATGAATTTAAAAAATAAAAAATAAAATCCATTAATTGCAAGGTTGAAATAATATAATAGAGCTATCAATGGATAGATGGGCCAAACGTGTATAGGTCAATTTGGGACAGTCCAAGCTCCCTAGTTATGCCCTAAGTGATGCAAGCCTTGTCTGGGTTGAACTATCTCCACTATTGATATTCATACGGCCTGCAATCGAAAGGTCTTTTAGGCAGTTGGACAGTTTAATCATGGGTGATACTAAAATCAACACTAGAGATTAGTTTGCCCCAGATGAACTTAGGTTGTGCTTGATTGCATATTTCAGTGGGATTATCAAGTGGGGTTACCTTAAGTACATCTCAAGGATGATTGCCTATTTCGGTGGGATTATCAAGTGAGAGTTTCCTTTAGTACATCTCAAGGATGATTGCATATTTCGTTGGATTATTGAGTAAGGTTCTCTTGAGTAAATCTCAAGGATGATTACATATTTCCTTGAGTGCATCATGACATTATACTTAGATTCATGCATCATAACATTATACTTATTTCATAATTCTTGCATCCTAGCATTGCATCTTCTTATATGTTGAATCGTAATTTAATTACTATCATCCAGTCTATTTCAAACTTGTAGTGGATATGATCTCACTAAGCTTTAGCTCACTCAAATTTGATAATTCTTACAGGTTTACAAAATGGGGAGTAGTGGAAGAGGAATATTTGGATGGTTATTTCTATTAGAATTTAATTTTAGTTATTTTCATTTATTTGGAAAGTTACAATGAACTTATAGTAAGAATTATGAGAAGAGAATTAATAATAGTATATTAGTTGGATTTTGGATTTATGAAGTTTACTTTAAAGTTTAAGTTTTAAATTATTATGGTTTGAATGATTTAATAATGGTTTAGATTGGATGTGTGATGAATTGAATATGAATATGTGACAAATGAATGTATGCAAAATTAGTTCGTACCTAGAACTCGGGATCAGGGTTGTTGTAATCAGGTTCCAAATCTTGAGGCATGACAAACCATTAGATTTGGGCCATCAGATCATCATCAAGTGTGATTAAAATAAGTCTTAATGGTTAAAGCAAAACTTTAACAATTGAAAACTTTTTTAAAGCTAACAAATCCTTTTAAGTGTTGGGCCTAGCGGTAGAAATATATGATGAGTCCCTGACCTAATTAGATCTAACTTTAAACAAGTCATTAAGTGTAATAACCTAAAAAATTTCATACGCAAGTGCTTGTTCTCATGTATTTTCTAGTGTAAAATTTTTCTTTTCTTTAAATTAGAGAAAATGCTCATAAATGGACACACTTACTCACACATATGTACCATAATAAGCTTCGGACCTTCATACATCCTAGTATTCTTGACCATTTATCAAATCCACCATAGGAATCACTACTCATTACTAAACTTAGCAATTTGATTGTCCACTTCTCTTTTGAACAACCTAATCAGAAAAATCATTTTTAGAATCATCATATCCATCCAAAATTCTGACATGTTCATCTTACCCATTACCCAAGCATAAGCTTAACCTACTATCATAATCACAATCCAATGATCTTGCTTACAAGTACACATACATATATACCCATTTACACATCCGAAGCCTACCCAACTCTATACTCTTGATCTATCATCAATCTAAACCATTGAGAATAGTTTTATGGACTGAGTAAGTTATCCAACCATTCAATTTCAATCTGGACCCTTGCATCTTCATCAAAATTGACAAAGATCTAATTTAAGCCCTTTATATTTAATCATCCACGATTTTAAACATTTTATCTTGATCCTAATACATCAATGAATATTGTACACCATTAAAATCTAATTTCAATGGCTATAAACATCCCATCAGTCATATAAAGTGTTCTATGGTGTACATGATCCTACCAACACTAATCCTCAAAAGACTCATTTGTGAGAGTTCGATCACTACAAAAATATAACCAATGCTTTTTTAACCCAATTGAACTGTACGTTGTCAATCTCGGTGTTTAAGAGATCGACCATCCATTGAATTTTCCATCATATTTGTTGAATGACTTGCTTAAAAAATGAATAGAGAGTATCGTCTTGATCCGCAATCGAACCCTAATGAATCTATCGATTTACTCTACTCATTTGAACATGTGTGGATGAATATCCGAAGGTTAATGACAATCTATGGAGAATCCTATGACACCTTCAGTTTTTAAAACTAGAAAGGGACTCGGTGGTTGTGCATACACCTTATACTATACATCATCGCTCAATAGAACCACGATTTGACTATTGATTTGACAAAACACCTGTACATCTACACATAGACAACCTAGGAAACCCTGTTAGACCCTTGAACTATGATTAAAAAAGTCATTATGTCATTCTTTTCCAAAATCAACCCTATTATACTATATGATGAAGAATAGTAGATTAGAATCATCAATTCAATAATCTAAACCATTCATTGGGGTGACCATTTGAAGATCAACATCCTTAACTAGAATATAACCCTGTGGTGTAACATCTCGGATGTTATGTTTACAGCCTAAGTTCAACATATAGCATGTTATGTGTACTTTCCCTTAGTTAATGTGATTTATAACTGATTTGATGAATAACTCTTTATCTGTGATGATTTAGATATGTGTTCTTTTGTAAGAATTGCATAAAAACATTCCTAGAACCATGTAGAATCATTAGATTTTCCAAAACTCTCATATCAGAAATAATTATGAAAATGTCACTAACCTAAACCATTAATTTCTATATCACATGGTTCCAAAGATCCGTTTGACCTGAGATTTTATCCCATGCCTATCTATCATAAATGAACCATACATGTCAAATTTCATTCCTTAAAGCATAGTAAAGTGGTCCAATTGTCAAAGCAACCCATTAACCCTTGATTTTACTGTCCATCGAGTGATGAAAGTTTGTGAGTACTCATAGTTGAATATTTTCCTTCATGTGAATGACTTAAATCGCCCATCATATGATCTAAATGTGAGATGTGAGTGCCTCACCTTATTAAGCATTTTCTTAAGTGTCAAGTCACCCCGTTTTAGGAAATAACCACATTACCGAATCTTTTCAAATCTAGATCTTTCAATTGAACTACTTTCCACCGTTAATCACAACTTAAATTTACACCACACCTTAGTCTCATATGACTATGAGATCATACAAAAGTTATACCTCGATATATGATATTATACTGTTAAATGATGACCACCTTAAAGCCAATTTCTTTTTTATACAATAAGTGAACTTTTAAATTTAGACCTTTCCCACCATCGATCAACTACCAAAAAAATTTTAAATTTTTTCCTATCATGATTACACAATTTTTTTTCAGTTTTGAACCCCTATCATCAAGTGTGGACTGTTAATCGAGATCGAGTCTATTTTGGCACCCACCAAGCCATTTTCAAAGATTGTCCAATTTACGAAGTGGATCACCAAGAAAGTTACATATCCCGACTCAATTCCTCAAGTTTAACATGACAAACATATTAAAATTTGAAAAAGATTAGCCCTTGATAGAGTTTTTAAGAAATCCAATAAGACTAGGAAGTGTTGGTGCACACCCTCTCTCCCTATTCCCATATGCACATGCCTCAACCTCCATCCCTATACACATTCATCCCCTTCTCACGTTGAGAGAGAGAGAGAGAGAGAGAGAGAGAGAGAGAACGTCCTCTCCCAAAGGACGCCTAAATCCCATCTTCATCTTCTTTTTCTTCTTCCTCATCCAAACGTATGGATTTCCCCTTACTTGTGAGAAGTCGTAGTCTGTGTAGGTGCCTCCTTCATCAAATTCAATCTAGGGTTTCATCTAAGGCTAAGGTGAGGAATCCATTGAAGCTTACACACAATTCTAGCCTAGGTTTTCACAAATTTACATTTAGATTCTTCCAATTGTTTGTTGTTTGTTTTAATTACATAATTCTTGATTAATTTTCTATTTAAATATGATTTATTGCTATAAATTGCATGGATGTTTGATTTCATGTTTGGATGTGATTTGATAAAGGTTTGAATCATGTATATGCTAAAATCCAACTATGTAGTGTGGGGTACCTAAAGTATATAGAATTGATATTCATAGCCTAACCTAGATGGGACTTGTGACCTTATGGACACTATATTGATATCCCATGATGGTGGTTTTCATGGAATCATCTAGATGAGTGAGTTAACTCGTTGAACTGTGCTAATCCGTCAATACTAAATTGGTGCGCCCACTAAGATTGGACATTTGGACCCTATATAAAGTAGTTTTGGTTTGGTTAATGAATCGTGATGTTTGTACATGTAGTGATGATGTGTAATATGAAATTATCATGATGATATGTTGCTGGACTTTTTGTGAATATTCAACATGATGTATGTTGGGACGTTTGGAATTAGAATCATGTATGTGAACATGAATATGTGGAAACTATACTTGTTTTTGTGGATATTATGCTATAATGATAGACATGGCATGCCCATATGTTTTTAGATATAAATATACATACGTGGATGCTACGTCAAAGGAAGCCCCCTTCCCCATATGTTGGAAACGTGTTTGGAAAAGTGAAAACTTATAAGGGTTATATTTATGTATTGTTGGGGATACCATTTGTATGGTTTATGTGGATTGTGGAGGATCCATTTGTAAGAATGTTTACCTTTAGTGGATCTATTATGGTTGATATAGAATATGAACTATGTGTAGTATCATGACTTGGATGCATACGCCCCTCCACAATTGGTCATCATGGGAGGGTAATGGCTATTTTAGCGTGTGGTGGACCATGGAAAGGGGTAAGGAGTGACCTATTGATTTGGCCATTATTGAACCAGCTGGATGCTAAACCTACTTAATTAAAGGTGAAAGTAATCATGCATTCACTCGGATCTGACTTGGTGGATCAGCCTCGCAGATATTACAATGGAAGTTATAATTGGGGGTTTCCTGCTTCATAGAACTCTGGTGACTAGTGACTATTAAGTGTGTGTGAAGTCATAGTTAAGCATTTTCCACTTCACTGTCTTATTTAGTCAAGATGCCTTTATCAAAGCATGCATATCATGCATTACATTAAACAAGATTTCTTATGGATGTTTTGTTTTGAAATTATATGTGATGATTATGCTATTATTGTGATAATCTTAGGGGGATACTGTCACGCCCCAAACTCGAAAACCAGACTCACAAATTTTCCGATCGCCGAATCCGATGCTGACAGCCTCCGTAGTACCCCATTCTCGGCTCTCAACGCCCATACGTTAGATTCTGATCCTGGGATCCTATAAGGAGGATTTTCTAACGTACATTTATCTCGTAAGAAGCATAACCACAAGTTTACCCAAATCACAAAGATAACATCATCATCACGTATCCACTAATATAAACAGAAAGGGAAATACATATATATCAATAATTAAAGCTCCAGAAGACAGCTGCACACTCCAAGCTCAACGCTGCTGCAACCTAACGCCACCTGTACGCATCTATCGTGCATAAGCTTATAGAAAGCTTAGAGGTTGGTGTAAGTGTTTGCGCAAGGTAAGTGTCAAGTATGCAATATCAGAGTAGTGCAGAAACATGCTAGTAAGTCCATAAATACCATCAGCCTTATCCAGGCTATGCAATGCAAAAACATAATAAGCCAAATATCACATACTGAAGAAACAATGCAATATGCGAATCCTGACGAGTATACGAATATCGTCAACCCCATCTAGGCTATATAAATACAGAAACATAGTAACCCAAAATGTCATATGCCGTAGATGTAATGCAATATGTGTGCGAATGAAATGACCAAGCTGGAGTGTGAAGTCGGGATGATAGTACGTGGTATCGTAAGCTATGGGGTCCATCACAAAAGACTTATATCCCAACCAGTCTCATACCTAAATTTGGATAGGCAGACTCAATGTGGTAGACTCCTGATCTCAAGTTAGTCGCGCGCCTACACAATAATTAGTTGTGCACCACAAGCCCGAGTGGATAGTGAATGAATGAATGAATGAGTATACAACTCCTGCTCAATAAGTCCACATATCAGTATTGTACACCTTTGGAATCATCACCGGGGTCTAGTACACTCCACACTTACTGTCGCCTCCCTAGCTGCACATCCATGCAAGTGGAAAAGACCTCACTACCCACCTGTCAGTAATATACCGATGCCTACCTAGCTCGTCGATAGCGGACCCATTTGGGATCTGGTCAAACTCAGCCTAGCTTACAGCCCCCTCACTCGGCGGATAAGGCCACACCCCCTTCCAACCGACCACGACACAGTGGGAGATGCGGCCTATTGGTATTCGGCACTCAGGCGCTCATGTATCCACTCGGTATAGAGGATTCTAGGACTCTCACCCAAGGACATCCTATATACCTACAGTGCTAGAACCAAATATTTTCGATGTCCCATCTAGCCATCCACAACATGCCTGTGGAGGCCACAGCCCTGATGTCACCAGGGCGTACAGTAGTCATATCACAAAATGCGAGATGCATTAGTCATATTATCTAGTCATGCACCAAACCTGCTCATACTGCGCGCTCACGTGGGGCAACTCCGTTTATCAGGGAGTCCCATAACAACTTGCCCAATGATATATGCAATGATCAACCACATCTCATATCATGCATGCAGATGATGCGTATGGGCATGTATCATGATGTTATGCTATCACATGCTCATAATCGGCCTAACAAGGCCTAAGGGAAAGTCACAATGTGGACATTTAACCATCATTGCCCATCAATGTGGACATTCAACCAACATTGCTCCCAAGGAGTGGCCCACATAGAGCCGAACATATGGTGGGCCCATGGCCTCATACAAGGGCCTCATACACAATATAATGGGCCTCACACAAAGGGCCCAATATACATCATGATGGGCCACAATTACATCACATTGGGCCTTATCACATGAGCCATATACATCACAATGGGCCTCATACACGGGCTGCAATTACACCACAATGGGCCCTATACACGGGTCGCAAATACATCACAATGGGCCACGAATACATCATAAAGGGCCTCATACACGGGTTACAATTACATCATAATGGGCCCTATACACGAGTCACAAATACATCATAATGGGCCACATCTATGGGCCACAAATACATCACAATGGCCACATCTATGGGCCACAAATACATCACAATGGGCCTCATACACGGGTTACAATTTCATCACAATGAGCCCTATACACGGGTCACAAATACATCACAATGGGCCACAAATACATCACAATGGGTCGCTCACACGGGCCTAATAAACATCACAATGGGCCTTATCTCATGGGCCTCTCATACAGCACAATGGACCTCATATACATCATCATGGGCCGCATCACACGAGCTTCATATACAACACATCGGGCCTCACTTATGGGCCACATATACATCATAATGGGCCACATCACATGAGCTTTATATACGACACGTTGGGCCTCACTCATGGGCAATATACAGAACACGTCGGGCCTCACTTATGGGCCACATATACATCATAATGGGCCTCGCCAAATGGGTCACAAATATATCACATTGGACGGCACATATAGGCCTCTCATACATCACATCGGGCCTTGTCAAAGGCCACAAATACGTCAATGTGGGGCCCACCATCCACGCAATGGATGGCGTGGATTAAAAACATGCATCAGGGTGCATCCAGCACCGTCCCAAACAACTGGTCGGTGTGGACGTACAACACATATATCACGTGGGCCCCACAGCCGTTGGACAGCATGGGAGCAACACATACATCAGGTGGGTCCACACGTGTGGCCCACTAGTCCAACGAATGGATGGACGATAGGCATATACAGCACATGCAGCAAGGGGCCCATCGTCCATAGCAGATGGACGGCGTGGCTATATAATACATATATCAAGGTGGACCACACTTCCAACCTGATGGACAGATGGATGTAAGACACATACATCAGCAATGTGGGCCCCACCCCACACGTGTGACACGTGTGGGTGGGTCCCACGTCCAAGACAGATGGACAGTGTTGCTTAAAGCACATACATCATGAGGACGTGAATTTCCTGCGAAAGCCTTTCGCAGGAAGTTCCTATGCTGAAAACCTAGGTGGGCCCAACAGGATGTTTTTGAGAAATCCACCCCGGCCATCCATTTTCCAATATATTTTTAGGATAATAGGCTAAAAATGAGTCGTATCCAATACTCAAGCAGACCTAAAATGTGAGTATTGAACTACACAGTTGAAATATTCATGGGCCACAGAAGTTTTGAATCAGGCTATCAGGCCACAGAATGATGTTATTAACAGTATGGATGTCATGTAAACATCACTTTCTACCCCAGAAAGTTTTCAACGGTAGGAATTTTCCTACCCACCTTTTACTCTAGTGCGGCCCACTTAAGTCTTGGATCCTTCTCAGTTTTGGTCTCAAGTCCTAAAATGAGCTCAAAAAATGGATGCACGGGGTGGATTTCTTAAAAACATCACATTGGGCCCCACCCAGGTTTCCAGCGTAGGAACTTCCTGCGAAAGGCTTTCGCAGGAAATCCGCGTCCACATCACGGTGTCATCCCACCGTCCCAATCAAATGGATGGTGGGGATAGAGAATACATTCATCAAGGTGGGGCCCATCCCACACATGCAGCGCGTGTGGGTGGGTCCCACCCACCAAGAAAACGGGTGGACGACATTGATGAAACAAATACTTTATAGACTCCACCGTCCAACTTATCAGGATGGTGTGGAATAAAACGCATGTACCACGGCTGGCCCATGATATGGACGGTCTGGATGATCCACACCTGGACGTGGGTCTCATCGTCCCACAGACGGCGATGATAGCATAAGCATCAAAGTGGGTCCCACCAGAGGAACGAACGGTGTGGATTTACATCATAGCAGCTATATAGCTGTTGTGCGGTAGGCCAGCCAGACTGCTGCCATGGTGAGTGGGTCCCACGTGGGTATGGCCCACCCATTTTAGATCAGCTGACATTTGTGTTTTGCTTCGTCCAGGCCCACCCGAAACGGGCAGTAAGGTGGGCCCCTGAATGGACAGGGGCGTGGTCCACATGATGGATGGCATGGATAAAAAAAAATACATCATGGTGGGCCACAAGATGGGAAGGAGAGATAGAGAGAGCGTGATGATGGAGGGACCCCGCCACTATGGGCCCCTCAAGGATTACAATACATACATCAAGATGGGTCCCAAATGGGATCCATACCATCAATCGGTAGGCCCCACTTGGCCCATCATAAACATGTAAATCTAATCCTATAAACACCAGCCTATTCTGCTTCTTCTAGGCCCTATGGACTCCTTAGCTCTTTGGCTTCCACTTTGATGGAGGGAGATGAAGATTGAAGAGTGGAAATGAGAGATGAGAGGAGTAAGAAGTGGGCCACACACAAAGCTCTCTCACTCCTTGGAACTGCTTGGACGATTGCTTCTCTTGCTTGGGAGAATGGGTGGAGAATGAGAGAGAGAGAGAGAGGGAGAGAGAGAGGTAGTTGTAAGAGGAGGTGACATGGAGGGTATGGGCTCTCTTGACTTTTGGGGGCATGAGGTAGCATAGGGTATAGATTGCCTTAACTTGTTGGTAAGAAAGGAATGGCTAGGTATGGGTTCATTTGACTTGGTGAAGAGAGAGGTATGGGTGAGTGATGGGTTGTGATGGGATGTACTTGACTTGATTGATGAGATGTGTCATAGAGATTCTCTTGAAATCTGCAACACGCAGCGTTTCTTTGAAATATTCGCGGGCCCACAACTCCTGGCCTAGGTATCTCATCAGTAAGCAAGATGCGGCGTTGGAACCGTGGTGACGGTGCGGTCACAATGGTACAAGTTCTGAGTCGAACCGACTTAGATCTATGGGATCCGACTCAGGGTCGCCCGCAAATGCCTATTACAGGTCGTGGGTTACCGGAATTCGAAAGAGAGGATCGCGGGAGTCTACAGAACGGTACGGACTAGGATACAGGCCTTACAAATACCCTCACTTAGTTGAACTTAGGCAACTTATTCCTCTTGTTGTAAAAACAATTGTAAACTGTGAAGGTGACGATCCAAAGAATGAGTCAAGGCTTCCAGGTGAGAATTATGATAGTCTGTGGCGACGGATGGAAGATGATGAAGCCAATGCGGCTTGGACAAGATTTTTCTTCTTTTATTTATTTTACTTTCTTCTTAGTAGTTCCCTAAAATTTTAAATTTATAATAAGTCCCATGGAAGGACCAAGCATCTACTATTTTGATGTAATGATGATGAATGGAACTTAGAGTAGTTACTTTAATGCAATGAGATTTAATTTTCTCGTCATGTATGCCACAATTGCCATGGAAATATGAAATTATATGATTGTAAGAAATATGGGGAGTATTTATACTTTCTCATATTCAAATTATTACCATGGAATTCAGTTTTTTGTGTTGTCCACGAGTTTCGGAATCTCAAACTATTAATTGTGGACCCTCGATTTATGAATCTAAAGATGACCTGACCTTCGAGTTCAAATACAAACATCTTAACGATTTGACCTTGGATAATCAGTTTTCAAATTAGCTTTTAATGATCCAAACTGCCCATTTGGTGGGGCATTGGACACTTCGATTTATGGACAACTTGCAACTGACCTTGGCTGATTCACATGTGATTTAGAGCACACGTGCATGCACAAGTTCAAACTGGAAGCCTGTAAACAACGCATGAACAACATCTTCTCCTTGTCTTTTATGTTCATTTGAATGGATCTTCCTACAATCTAAGGGGACCAATCCCGGATTAATTTGAACCATGCATTTGATAGATCATGGTCGTCCAGTTCTGAGGATCATCGACAACTATTGCAAATTCAAAATGGACATGGTGTTTCTCTATCCCTCAACATTGTCACAAAGAAGAATTTAAAAACCAGTATCTTAATCAAATCCAGGCCATCCAAATCTTACCTCGATAATTTCTGAATCCCTAGTAGATTTTAAGGACATGGATTTCTGAAAACATGTCTGAAAGCGCATCTTTCATGGCTTTGAGTGTGCACTGAGCCAAGAGCTTTGACCGCATGAACCATCGACCAAACATCAATTAAGCTCAAAATGTTCACGTCTGGAAGCTTTCTTGAACCAATTTAGCTATCAATCAGAATTAGAATGAAAGAATAAGCTCTAGTCAAGAATCTGCCATTAGAGCACCACTTTCTTCCTCACGAAGAACCTATCACCGTCAAGATCTGAATCGTTCATTTGGAAGCCCTCTGATCAACATGTAATCACTTGAATTTCAACTATGATCAGATCCAGCATGTGAACTTTGGAAGATGATCAACAAGTATAGAGATTCAACGCAACAATCTCCATATGTAGCTCTGTGTTTAAGATCCTTCTATAAACTTGTGAAAACCTAAGAAGGCTATAAAAACCCTTTCATAGAGAGAAATAGAGCGTAACAATAGAGAGATTCTAAAACGAGGGTGAAAACTGAGAGGGAAAGAGAGTTTTTCGAATCAAGTCAACCCGACCGAGTTTGGTCGAGTGAAGTTGGTTAAGTCCTGTACAGAGTCCTCTATTGTACGTGGTTGAGAGAAGAAGAAAAGGAAAAGAAGAAGATAAATATAAGGAAAGAGAATCAAAGAAGAAGAGAAAGAAAAGGAAGAAAAGTGAGTAACACCCTGATCCATAGCTCCAGTGGTAGACTGAGTGAAAGGTACCTCGTTTCAACACTTGAGGTCTTGGTATCAATCCCTAGTGGGGGTGGCTAACACTGAAGTGTCAACTGACAGTGTTGTGTACTAACAAGCTAACAAAAAAAAAGTCGATGCTCGGTTCAACTGAATTCAAGTTGAATTCAGTCTAGTGCTTCCTAGGACCCTAGGATAAAAGCAAAGCATCCAGTGGGAGAGGTTTCACGTTGAAATCACACCAGGTCACACCAAGTCACATCGAGTTGAGGTGAGTTCAACTCCATTTTGTGCCCAATCAAGTGAGTGATCCTCCTACCTTGTGATTCTAGATTATGATGTTTTTCTTAAAATTTTATGCACTTAGCCAAATTTTTATTTTGATTGATGTTTTGAAGCTGTACATAATGAGTTTGATGTTACATCTTAGATTGATCTGTGATAAATTTGAATTCATGACATGAGCATACGAGCATTGAATTTGAATGAAAGATTTGAGGTTAGGTGTGCGACCTTGGATTTCTAGAACTGTCTTGGTCTATGCACTTCCGTGAATTCCCTAAAAGGTGTGTTACCCTAATTCCCTAAAATTATCTTGGTCGATGCACTGCCTTGGGTTCCCTTATTGTGAATTGCATGAATTCCCTAAAACTATCTAGATCGATGCACTACCTTGGATTTATTTGATGAGAGTGTGATGCGGAGTCTTTAAAACTGTCTTGATTAGTGCACTACTTTGGGATCTCCTTAATGGGAATGTCATGCAGGCTCCTAAAACTATCTTGATCTGTGCAGTACTTTGGATGCCTTTGAATCATCTAAAAATTGTCTTGGTTAGTGCATTATCTGAAATGTTTACCTAAAAGTACGTATAGACAAGTGATTGATAAGTGATTATGGAAAGTGATGATGATTGTTTATATTATGATTTATGGAAAGCATTCCATGCATTATATCTCTTACATTATGATTCATAATTTTACTTTTTTAGTTTATTTTAACTCTAATTTATTAACTATATAAACCTAAAAGTTTTCAAAAGTAGGCAGGATATGATCCCATTCAGCTATTATGCTCACCCTACTTTAACAATCTTACAAGTATTGAGTTGGAATACTACTCGCAAGATGGACTCTACCACTATTTTCCCTTTCTATTAATTAGGTATAATTTGAATTTCAATTCTATTTTATTCATTAGGTATAGTTTGAATTTAAGATTTCAATATAATAAGGAGATTAGTTAAAAGTAGATATTTGGTTAGTGAACATTATATTAATGAGAATTATTTCAATAATATTTTTCCTTTAGTTGGCTTTGAATGCCTATTAAAATTGGATGAATTATATGGATTATAATGCATATTAATTAAATAAGTTCACAAGTTTAGAATTCGGGTCTTTAGTAACCCTACTTCGATACCCGAATTTTGGGGCGTGACATTAAATAAACCTATTAAATCCCATGTTGGCCTATGCAAGAATTGATAAACCCTGATGAACATACATTGTATCACCCACTTTCAGTGTCATTTTCGAAGCCTCGTAAAGTGAACTAAAGTTGCCCAATTAAGATCACGACCCTCACACGTCCTCAATTTTTATGGACCGATTAACTTTTGTGTACCATTAAATCTTTAATCATATAATCATAGAACAGGCTAATAAGCCCCTAAACTATTGACTTGAACTTTGATCATCCAATGTAAGTATCCATAAGTCCATATCTATTATCATAGAAGTATAGCATACACACACTCCCATGTGGGGTAAGAGCAAAGGCACATCCATCCGCAACTAAGTTCCTGATAGTTGAGACCTTTCATCCTTACCCAAGTTAGTCCCCTTACATAAGGATGACCATATATCTAAGAGAATGATGACGGCAAATGCGTCATAAGCATCTGTGTCGATCGTGGCCCATCAAGGTACTGAGATCCATGGAACACAACTTCTTTCTCAATAAATGATCATTGTATCTAATCTCAAGTTTCCAAGGACCAAAGGAAGCACTCCTCACATAACTTGTGCTAAAGTTTAAAGCAACATTAGATATTGTCTAGGCATATCACATGTCCTAAAGGACCTATGGTCATCAAGATCAATAGTTAAGATCAGCCCTATCACATCTACGAGGCTAGTTGATCAGGATACATATTGGTTTTTCAAGGCACAACTCTAACACTTCAGTCCTAAGAAATTAAAGATGAGATTAACTAAAGTTGAAAGAATATGATCATTCCATTACTCTTCTATGTGATTAACATTATGGCCTGATTAAAAAGTTGGGTCGTGAAGATATGAAATGAGTTGTACCTCATATGTGATGACCTATGTATTGTAGACTTGACATAGGCCTAGTATAGTCTACTTTGCAGCTTGAATTGTATTCACATGCATGGACTACTTACTACCTATAGAATGCCTTAGTTCAATGTAATCATTATATTACACGGGTAACTAGTCTCTTAGGTAACTTTTTGTGCCATTATCTACTCTCCTCTTGTTTATAGGAGGATGAGATTGAGCATTGTTGCTTTATTGTACAATGTTTGGATTAGATGAACTTGGCTACGATAGGAATGCAACTTGATCAATTATGAATTACACATCCACATGAGGAAGATCTCATAACAACTACAACGAGTGTAAAAACTACTAATACATACTTAAAGACTTATTCTTGTGGTAGTATAGATTTTGATAAGGTTTTTCATAAAATATTATATTTAATAATATATAGTATATTTTACTTTAAAATGATTTTTAAACTGATGTTTGCAAAAAAAAAAAAAAAAAAAAAAAAAAAAAAAAAAAAAAAAAAAAAAAAAAAAATTGGAGTTTTTTAAATAAATTTGATAAGTTAGATAAGTTTATCATTGGTCGAGTACTCCAGATCAATAGTAAAACACTATCTAGTGTGATGATGTGGATTATAACTGAAATTGCAGTAAACCGCTAATTAAAGTATGGAATTATGCCCAAGTGTCCTAGAGGGAGGAAAGTCATTCCCGAAAGGAGAGTCGACAGAAGTTGCTTGATTCCATATAATGAACTTCCGCATTCAAGGATCCTCCAGCTACTACCTTAATGGAAAATAATTAAGCTGGGATGCCTTGAATGCCTAGATGATTGGAACTACTCTATCTTCATTATAGGAAAACCTTTAGAGAGTAGGATTCCATCATAACCTTGACCCAACCCGAAGTCGAGTATTGGTATATCATTTTGTGTTGCGGATCAAAGGAGTAGAAGACTCTTCATCAACAAGGAAGAGGAGTTCTTCGGCATTGTACTTATCGGGACTCATCAACTTATTTGTAAGTATCTAGAGTCCAAGAGGACACTTGTGATCATTCCTTTGTAGGATTGGGTCTTAAGTGGTTCTCACCCTTTGAAGTCCTCGTAGGAGGCCTCCAGGAGGAGTGTACGTGGTGGGTGCGTTGTGTGGACCCTTGCTCTATGGAGAGCATAAACATCTGGTTAGGAGTAAACCAATAAAACTCTGGGTTTGAGGTAAAGCATGTAAAACCTCGGGTTTGAGGTAAACCGCATAAAACCTCGGGTTTGAGGTAAACCGCGTAAAACCTCAGGTTTGAGGTGAACCGTGTAGAAACCTCCAGTAGGGTCTTATGGAAGATCCTTGGCCAGTGTACCTAAAAGTGGGTGCGTTGTGTTAACCCTTGCTCGTGAGAGCATAAACACTCAGCCTCAGTGTAGGTTATAAAGGTTGAAGATGAACCTGATTTAAAACCTTAGATTTGAGGTGAACCGCTGTGAAACCTCCTTAGTGAAATCCGGTACACTCAAGGGTTGAGTGCGGTTATCGGGAGTGGAGTAGACTGATCGTCGAACCACTATAAAAATGACTATGTTTGAGATTGCTATACTTCTGATTATGTGATTTACTGTAATACTTCATATCTGAATATCTGATCACACCTCACACACCTACACAGTCATATCCATCATAAACTAGATTGCATATTGTCTACTTCTCAAAGTAGTTTCTGATTGGATCCTCTATCGGGCTTGGAAGCCAGTAGAGTTACATTTTAGTAATCCTGATAATTGTATGATCATAGGATTAGTGAAGTAGGATTTTT
The DNA here is from genome assembly GCA_021015155.1 of Magnolia officinalis. Taxonomy (NCBI): domain Eukaryota; kingdom Viridiplantae; phylum Streptophyta; class Magnoliopsida; order Magnoliales; family Magnoliaceae; genus Magnolia; species Magnolia officinalis. The sequence continues at coordinate 69,586,742 of JAJHSJ010000005.1, forward strand.
AAATAAATCATAAAAACTTTAAAAAGTCCTATTCACCCCCCTCTAGGACATATTGGCATATTCCGACTTCAACTAAAGCGGTTTTCACCGCAATTTCAATTGGTATCAGAGCAGGTCTCTCTTTAAGGGCTTCACCGCCTAGAGAGTGATCTTGACTGAAGTTAGGAATATGGCCAAAGGAGAGGGCTCATTAGTCACTAGACCTCCAGTATTTGACGGCTCAAACTATGCATACTGGAAGGCTATAATGCATTACTTTCTGAGATCTTTAGACCATGATGTTTGGGATATAGTTGAAAGTGGATATGTGCCACCTACTGAACAAATTGTACTTGACAGTGGCACAACCATCATAAAACTCAAATTCAAAGAAAAGTGGACAGCATTTGACAAAGAAAGACAAACATCTGAAGACAAGGCTATGAATGTTATCTACTGTGCCGTGTCCCAGGATATATTCAATCAGATAAGTATGTGTGGGACATCCAAGGAAGCATGGGATCTACTGGAAACAACCCATGAAGGCACAAGCACTGTGAAGAGGTCCAAACTACAACTTCTGACTTCACAGTTTGAAAGTCTCAGAATGAAAGAGCATGAGACATTTATGGAGTTCTTCACAAAATTGAATATCATCTATAACTCCATGGGTGGATTGGGAGAGAAAGTTCTGGTACCAAAAATTTGTAGGAAAATCTTAAGATCCCTACCGGAACGGTTTAATCCCAAGGTAACAACAATTGAGGAGTGTAGAAACATAGATGAAATGAAAGTAGAAGAACTGGTAGGTTCCCTACAAACTTTTGAACTACACTTCAAACAATCTCAAAAATCCAAAAACACTGTTCTAAAAACCTCAAAGAAAATAATTAATGAGGACAGTGAAAGTGAAAAGGAAGATGAAGATGAAGAAGTGGTTTTGCTGGCACAACGATTCAGGAAGTTCTTTCAGAAAAATCGTGGCCGGCCTTCTAGAGGAAGAAAGGTGAACAACAAACCTTCTGCAGGCAAATTTGGTAGAAGAACCAACGAACCACAATGTTATGCCTGTCAGGAGTATGGACACCTATCAACCGAATGCCCAATAAGAAAAACTAAGGGCAAGGCAATGGCTGCCACGTGGGATGATACTGAGGAGTCAAATTCAGAATCTAGTGACTCAGAAAGTGATGGAGATCAGAAATCATTGAAAATACTCATGGTCTCCACAACTTCAATCATCCTCACTGAATCTGAGAACGAGAAAGAACAGCAAGTCACTGAATCATTTTCATCTGGCAATGAAGAAACCGAAGAAGAAGAAGAAATCGAAAAGGATAAACTGCAAGATGCCTATGATCAACTTTATATTCATAGCATCAACATTGTTAAGAGACTTAGAATATCTAATAACAAAACGAAATTGCTGCAAAAAGATTTGGATAAAACTGTAGAAATCAATACGCATCTGATCAATGATTTACAGCAACATCACTCAGATAATGATAGACTTGAAAGAATTAACACCTTTCTTAAATCTGAGACCGAAAAACTAAACAAATAGGTTGAGCAATTAAAAGACAAAAATAAGCTCCTTCAAAATGAAAATCATACACTCCTGTTTGATCTGGAAGAATCCAAGAAGATAGCCAAGATAAACTACAAGTTTTCCCAGAGTGGAGAAAAGCTAGAAAAACTGTTAGGAATGGGAAGACTTGGAAGGGATAAACGCGGCTTAGGATTCGAAAGATTTAAGCCAAAGGCTGGAAATGCAGCACCTAGAACTGAGAAATCTACTGCATCTGGAAGCAAAACCAGAATAACTCCAGTATGTCATTTGTGTGGTGATTCAAGTCATTATAAGTTTGAATGCATAACACCAAGGAGGACTCAATCGAGCTCTGATCAGAATCATGATAACAAATTACTAATCAGAGAAATACAGAACTTTAAAAGTCCTCTCAAGGATATGGATAGAAGCAATGCCCTTGCATCACCACCCAAATTGATTAACAAAATGAAATGGTTAAGGAAGAATTAGTTCAGATTGAGCATCAAAGATCTGAACATGTGCCAAAATGAGGATTCCTTTTTGCTGAGCTTAAATTGATATATCTGAGGTTCCTTGCCTCAACAGTATGTATAATCATTCAAATGTTTATAATTTTATTGTGTACAGTATGTACATAGTTTTTGTTGAGTTTACTGTTGATAGAAATATGAAAAGTATACTTGGAGAGTCATCTGAATGCTGAAAATTGGAAATCTTCATTTTCGATATGACCGTCGATATGACATTCTCGATCTATCGATAAAAGGTCGATATCATCAACACCTCTTTAGAATATGAATAGTTGGGTGCCCAAAAATGATATCGAAGACAGACTCGATAGAATCGATCAGCAACCTCTCGATGACATCGAAACAGTGATCGATAATATCGACAAATATCGCCCGATAAAAGTCAGCGAAGCGAAAAAGGGGGTTTATTTTCTCAAGAGTTTCGGTCATTTTTCTCTGCTCGATCCTCTCGACCAAACCACCAGGAGCCACGTCAGGATACTCAAATCCCTCCACAAATCGGGTAATACCCTTCTAACACATCGAGAGTCCATTCTCTTTTAGGCATTTGTCATTTTTGTCAGGTTTTTGTCGTCCTTCCCAAATCGTTCAAGATTTCATCTGTCCATATGGGAAAGGACAAAGGGAAAACATCCGGACAGGGGGAATCTTCGAAAACCTCCCGACAAAAGGCGCCTGCCTCTAAGGCTAAAGCAAATATTCCCGAACGTGGGATCACCACAAGACAACGCTCACGACATGGTGGGTCCCAGTCGGAAGGTGTAACGCCCTGAAAATCGGGGGTCGAGCATAAACTCAACTCCCGAGTTCCAGAACATCACTTATGCAACAAAATGAATGATGATTGAATGTTGACTGTATTCGTGCATTGAACATGAATGAGATTAAGCCAAAACAGCATATCATACTCCAGAGACAGTTAAATTTGCAAGCGGAAGACTGTGATAGATAGATAAAATATATAAACTATGATGAGTCTCCAGAGTGTGATAATATTACCAGGTTAAATAATTACAAGTACAGTTCTAAAATATACCAAATGTGAGGAAGTGTAATGTCTCCTGTCCCAAGTACCATAGCCCCGTCAATACAATATCAGGTCTACATTGACCTGCTAGAGAGATACAGATAGGAGAACTCCTCCTATCATCATAGAAGTAGTCCGGCTCTGCTTCACAAGCATCGCCATCACCTGAAACTCAACAAATCTGGTTGGTGTGTACAACACCGTCCCGTAACGTGGGAGTGAGTGATCAACTCAGTGGAACAGTAAAGCATAGGTTAACATGTTATCAATTCAATCAAGCAGTAATGATAAAGCAGTACAAATCAAACAATTCTAACTACTCTTATTAAATGCGAGAATGAAATGACATGATGCTGTATGCCCTTGCCAAACCACCCTCAAGCGACATCATCTTACGTTCGCGAATGCTTACTCCCTCAGTGCGCCACATCTACAAAGCACATGCGGTGCGATGATGCTCATGATTACCAAGTTTTTATTAGTCCATTTCAACCAGCAGTATTGGGAAACTAAGGTACCTCCCTTGTATCATTCCCAACATGATCCATTCTAGGGTCGTCAATCCTAGTTATTCTCATACGATATTATAGTTTGAGAAGCGTAGTGAAGGCATTGCAAAGGGCTCGTCACCCGTCAGCGCGGATACAGATCTCACCGTATGCGGCTCAATTGCTGGCCGTCAGCTCGAGTACAGATCTCAACGTACTCGGCTCAATCACTAGCCGTCAGCTCGAGTACAGGTCTCACCGTACTCGGCTCAACTCACACTCTAGTTGCTGTGAAAGACTCGTGGCCAATCACAGACCCTTGGAGTGTACTCGATGATACTACGGAGGACTCGTCGCCCGTCAGCACGAGCACAGGTCTCACCGTACTCAGCTCTCGCCGTAAGTATCGACAGCTCGAATACAGTGTCCCATACCACCATATTCGGCTCACGAGTTTGGTTGCGCAACGGTCACTACGGGGAGGCACAAGGCCCCAGCGTAGGCCGACAGCTCGACCACGGTGTCCCATACCACCATGCCCGGCTCATGCGACTTAGCGGATCGAGGTACCATGGTTAAACGGGATCGCCACTGGTAAGTTTGGTACCCTAGGTTCAAACAATTGCGACCAAACATGGTGAACACATAAATACATTTCGGTTTACTTGACGAGCCTGACTAGCTCGATCGCACCACAAGTTGAGCGATATGGAGCGCAAAAGCACTCCGTGTGGCCAACCACTATCGCCAACCGAAGTACGACTCGGGTTCGCCAGACACGTCTGTTGTGGCGATACGAATCTCAGCCACAACCGCAAGTCTGGTACCGAATGTTTGGACTATAGACATAGTCCCAAACTCAAACAGCTTTCATCAATAGCATGTGGAGTAAAGCATGAAAACAAGAAATACAAGCATGTTAGCAGGCATGTTATAAAGCATGAAGTGAAACATGATGTAAAGCATGTTGTAAAGCATGTTGTGAAGCATGTTGTGAAGCATGTAGTAAAGCACTATCCACATAGGGATACAATTACATACACATTACAAGTGAGTGGTTCTAGCGAACCACCACATGGAGGGGACCCTACATGTCTCTAAGGGAGTCGGAAATCCCATATCAACGCCTATCTACAGCACTAATACCTAGACATTTACTCATACAAGCATTTACACAAACACTTAGAATACACTATTCCAACATACATGACGTATGTTAGCGAAATTTGTGTTAGGGCTGTCCCTTCGCCACGTGAGTATTTTACCCATGTATATCATAATCATACAGCAAATAATCATTACAATTGTATTTCCAAAATCCGCACGTATGCGATATTTCTAGAATACACAATTTCAACATACATGACATTTACAAATGAACATGTATTTTTGCGATTCCTTTCGCCAAACTAGTATTTTATCCATATATTATATAAACATACATTAAATAAACATGTCAAACATTTTCCCGAAAAAAATACGTATACGGTATTTCTACGTATATCTAGAGTATGTGAAATTCCATATTCTACAACGTTAATCGAAACAGGAAACGGAAAGCACTTTGTACATGTGCATTTACACGCAGATCATGAATCTATCATTATCTGACATTGAAAGCATTGAAAAACGTAACTTATACACTTAAAGTCCTCACCTTTTGTCGTAGAATCGCAACGGAATCGATAGGTTTGCTAAGCTTCCGTATTCGGCAGTTTGGCAACCTATAGAACGAAATAGGTTAGCTATTTCACAACCTACAACAATCTAAACCCTAAAACAGATTAGGGTTAGGGTTTCTTACCTAGAAATGGAGCTGGAATCGCCGGGAAAGCGATTAGAACAGAGCAGTAGAGCTCGTGGAGCGGCAGGGAAGGACGGCAGGGAGATTCTCCCACATCTCCCATACTTTCTCTCTCTTTTCCCTCTCTCAAATCCCAAATTCGTATGGCTGCCATGAGAGAGGGTTTGAGGTCCTTATATAGTCTCAAAACTCACCGAAATAGACTCTTGTTCAAGGGTTACTACTAATATAGGTATTTCGTCACTTTTCCAGCTCAAAAGAGAGGTTCTGGTGGCCCTCCTTAAGTCAAACGTCAGACTTAAGCTCACCACACATGGATCTATGTGGGATTACGTTTTCGACTCGATCGGATTCCCAGATCGCACGTGGCGGACCACTTTCAGTTCAACGGTCAGTGGGCCACGATCCGAAATTCCAAGTACATGTAAATGTTCCTGAAATTTTTCCTGATCCGAGGGTGTAATTTGGTCTGATTTTGACGGTCTGTTTGCTTAATACTGATGCGCAAGCGAATGGTGCCAGATCACTATTCCAGATATTTATTTTGGAATGGGAATAGTGTTTTTCACACTCCCTCGCTCCGGATCGAAACGAATGGCCGTGGGACATCGGCTGGACCTGATTTTTGAGATGATTGTCAAGCCCAGTGAGGCGGTCCTAGTTCCTTAGCTTCGTGTTAATCGGACTCCCGATGTGCGGTCTAGACCTAATACGAAGTTTCAAGTCATTCCCGAGAGTAGCCGGGAAAAGAGTTTGGTTCTAAACTTTAGGGTAACCTAGAGTCGCCGATTTTGCAAGTTTTGGGTCTTGCAGATCGTATTTAAAGCGATCCCAACGGATTTCATGGCTAATCGAGTTTTGCACTTAGTTAACTTTGTTAAATTTCTAAAGGATTTAATCCTAATTGTTTTCTGGTTGAGATGGTACTTAGGCCTTTGTAGTTTGTATATAAAGTGATCCAAGTTTTACTACTTAGCTAGTTTAAGATAGTGTCTAGGGCGAAAGTGCTTTGAAAAATTGAAAGCACAAGGTAGTGAAGGGTGAGATTTGTGAAAGAAATGGGTTAAGGAGCGATTTTAGACTGTGGGATTTAGTTTTGACAAGTTGGTAGGTCTTAGGATCGACCCATTGCCTAAGGACGTCTAATCCCAGGTTGGCAAAAATTCAGGATGTTACAGAAGGGCAGGCACCTCCACCAGTGCAAGTCAATCCCGTCTTGGCAAGATTTGCAGGGAGGAAAGTCATTCCCGAAAGGAGAGTCGACAGAAGCTGCTTGATCCCATATAATGAACTTCCGCATTCAAGGATCCTCTAGCTACTACCTTAATGGCAAATCATTAAGCTGGGATGCCTTGAATGCCTAGATGATTGGAACTACTCTATCTTCCTTATAGGAAAACCTTTAGAGAGTAGGATTCCATGATAACCTTGACCCAACCCGAAGCCGAGTATTGGTATATCGTTTTGTGTTGCGGATCAAGGGAGCAGAAGACTCTTCGTTAACAAGGAGGAAGAGTTCTTCGACATTGTGCTTATCGGGACTCATCAACTTATTTGTAAGTATCTAGAGTCCAAGAGGACACTTGTGATCATTCCTTTGTAGGATTGGGTCTTAAGTGGTTCTCACCCTTTGAAGTCCTCGTAGGAGGCCTCCGATGGGAGTGTACGTGGTGGGTGCGTTGTGTGGACCCTTGCTCTGTGGAGAGCATAAACATCTGGTTAGGAGTGAACCAGTAAAACTCTGGGTTTGAGGTAAACTGTGTAAAACCTCGGGTTTGAGGTAAACCACGTAAAACCTCAAGTTTAAGGTAAACCGCATAAAACCTCGGGTTTGAGGTGAACTGTGTACAAACCTCCAGTAGGGTCTTATGGAAGATCTTTGGCTAGTGTGCCTAAAAGTGGGTGCGTTGTGTTGACCCTTGCTCGTGAGAGCATAAACACTCAGCCTCAATGTAGGTTATAAAGGTTAAAGGTGAACCTGATTTAAAACCTTAGGTTTGAGGTGAACCGCTGTGAAACCTCCTTAGTGAAATCCGGTACACTCAAGGGTTAAGTGCGGTTACCGGGAGTGAAGTAGACTGATCGTTGAACCACTATAAAAATGACTGTGTTTGAGAGTGTTATTCTTCTGATTATGTGATTTATTGTAATACTTCCATATCTGAATATCTGATCACACCTCACACACCTACATAGTAATATCCATCATAAACTAGATTGCATATTGTCTACTTCTCAAAGTAGTTTATGATTGGATCCTCTACCAGGCTTGGAAGCCAGTAGAGTTACATTTGAGTAATCCTGATAATTGCATGATCATAGGATTAGTGAAGTAAGATTTTTAAATAAATCATAAAAACTTTAAAAAGTCCTATTCACCCCCCTCTAGGACATATTGGCATATTCCAACTTCAACTGAAGCGGTCTTCACCACAATTTCAGTTCCCGCTACTGCCACTGTCTATAATTACAAAACAGACCCGTCATTGGCGATACACCGCATACGAAATATATTGTGCCTCTATGAATGCAACACCTTCCATGGTGTGTACAATAATCACCTCAAGACCAAACATTCACCATGATCCTTAACCAACTATTCTTCATCACTAGCTCCTTCCTCAGTGGTTTGTTCATCTTTATCAAATTCATGGTCTCATTTCGCTACATCACCTTCAGTGCCCCCTTCATTAATGGTCAACTGGGCTACGGGGCGTTGAAGGCATGTGTTTGATAAGTGGCCCAGCTGGCCACAGTGGTAACAAGAGTTCAGCCTTGGCCGACCATAAGGATTTTAGACCCGCTATTATGGGTGCTACACGTTGAGGCCTAAATAGGTCGCTCCCCATGTCACAATTTGCAGTTGCAGGAGGTTGAGGACATCCTCCTACTAGTTCTTTTCCTTGTGCCCGCACTAAATCCTATGTAGGACCCGCCATGGGGGGCCGAGTTGAAGGATAAGGCCGAGTAGGGACTCTTACAAGCTGTGTTTCTGCCCTACCTGCCAACTGAACCGCTTCATACACGGTCCCAACACGGTCCCAACCGGGTGCATCTGAACTTAGCCCTGAATTGTCAATCGTAAACCACCAACAAATCATAGTACCTTCTGTGATTTGGTTTTATTAAGACGCAAATATAGCATGTTTAACCCTTCAATTACATTAATTTTCCTTGCATTTAAGTATTAATTCAATTTAATTATATACGTTTTCATCATGCGAGGTGATTAGGAAGGCTATGATGAATATATTCTTAAAAGGATAAATTTAAAGCTCAAAAGAAGATAATGAAGAATTTGATCTATAAAGGATAATATTGAAGAATTCAAGTACCAAAGATCCAAGGAAACCAAGTGAGGAAGGAAGGAAATCGAAGATTTAAAGTGAAGAAACCAAGGAAAAGGAATCCTGAAAATTCAGGGCCAAAAAAAATATATTCTGAAATTCCATGGCTAGAAAGAAAAAAATCCTGAAAAACCGCAAAAAAACAGCCCTTTGATGCTATTGAGGACAATTTTGATGTCATCGAAGGCAAACTCAATCCCATTGAACCCTCTTTGATTTCATCGAGAAAATCATGAATCGTTCAAGTTAGTTGTTGGACACATTCTTCGATGCCATTGAAGGTGCGCGCGACTATGTAAATTCAAAGTCAATTTGTAATTTTTCTGAGGCAGTGCGAAAGTTGGAGTTTCAAAACTATAAATTCCCTAGGATGTTCCAAATCATCTTCTAAGGTTTAGAAAGGGAGAGAAGGCATAGGTGAAGCACCGATAATGTTCTTCCGCTTCGATTTTTTCATGAGTTCTAGTAGATGTGCTATTATGTTAAGCACACGTGGATTGTCAAATTTCGTAAGACAAAAGAGTTTTAAGGTAGAAACACAAGTATAAAATCAAAACTACTCTACATGTCTGAGGATCGGCACAAGATCGGCTTATAATCAAGTTAAGATTGGCACATCTTCTCAAAGAAATTGTTGCCTGTATTCTAGACAAAGTCGAGTCAAAGTTCAAGATAAGATGACTCAGATATTTTCTAAAACATAGGTGGTATAACTTTAGAAAGACCTTAGGAATAGTTGCTTTCAAAAATTCATTATATTGGATTTTTTATAAATGTTTTTGCCCTAGAATTCGGCCAGCATATCTTCTAGTTCGGCCAGCCTAACTTCCTCGGCTAGCCCAACTTCAAGCCCGAGCAAAATAACAAATTCTGTTGTAAATTCAACTAGCCTAAGTTTTGGTTCGGCTAGCCTAAGCTTGAAATTCGCTTAGCCCAAGAAAGTTTAGGTGAAATTCCAACAACACATCTTTGGATTTTACGGGAATTTGGGCAGCCGAATTTGTCCTCGGGCCAACCGAATTTTGGATAAATCTTATCTCGCGCAATCCGAGAGCCATTGGACTAAATCTGGTGAACTTCGTCTAGCCAAAGCCGGTCTTAGGCTAGCCAAAGATTCAACCTCCTTGCCCATAAATTGAAGCTTTCTCTCATTCCAAATTACATTGAAAATTAATATAATCCTTCTACAAGAGAGAGAAGTTGTCACGCCCCAAACGCGGAAATCGGATTCACAGGAATCCCGATCGCCGAATCCGGTGCTGACAGCCTCTGTAGTTCCCCATTCTCGGCTCCTAGCGCCTATACGCAAGATTCCGATCCTGTGATCCTACAAGGAGGATTTCCCAATGTACATTTATCTCATAAGAAGCATAACTACAAGATTACCCAATTCACAAAGGCAACATCATCATCACATATCCAGTAATATAATCGTTTGAGTACAATGCTGAAAGGGAAATACATAAATTAAAAATCAAGCTCCAGAAGACCACTGCACGCTCCAAGCTCAACACTGCTGCAACCTAACATCACCTGCACGCATTTATCGTGCATAAGCTTATAGAAAGCTTAGAGGGTGGTGTAAGTGTGTGCACAAGGTAAGTGCCAAGTATTCAACGCAATGTCATAATCATACAATGTCGACATAGGCGCAAGGTCATGAATCATATGTTACCAGAGTAAGCGAAAATACTGACAAGATCATGAACCGTACGATATCAGAGTAATGAGAAAACATGCTGATAGGACCATAAATACCATCAGACTTATCCAGGTTATGCGATGCAAAAATATAATAAAAATAATATCATATACTGATGAAGTAAGGTAGATCAGTTATGCAAATCAGGAACAATATCAGAATACGCGATACATATCAACTACATAAATGAGGAGTCATAAATAGTCAAATATCAGATGCCGTATATAAACCATATAAATGTAGAAGCATAAGTAACCCAAAATGTCATATGCCGCGAATGTAATGCAATATGCGGTGCGAATGGAATGACCATGCTGGAGTGTGAAGTTGGGATGATAGTACGTAGTATCGCAGGCTATGGGGTCCATCACAAGGGACTTCTATCCAAATTAGTCTCATACCTAAATTTGGATAGTCAGACTTAATGTGGTAAACTCCTGATCTCAGGTTATTCGCGCGCCCCAACCGAAATCCTGGCTATTGCGATGGTACACGTAACCAATAGTTGCGCACTACTAGCCCGAATGGATAGTGAATGAATGAATGAGTATACAACTCCTGTTCAATAAGTCCACATATCAGTACGGTTCCTCTCTGGGATCATCACCGGGGTTTAGTACACTCCAAATGGCACTGCCCCTCTCCTACCAGCACAGTCCAAGTGAGCGTAAGAAACCTCACTATCCGCCTGGCCAATAGTCTGCCAATACTTATCTGGCACGTCAATAGCAGACCCATTCACGAGCTGGTTAAACTCAGCCTAGTATTGCCCCCTACCCTAGGGCGGGTAAGGCCACACCCCCTCCCAACCGACCACGACACAATGGGAGACGCGGCCTCCTGTTATTCGGCACTCGGGCGCTCATGTATCCACTCGGTCTTGACGTTGGAGCGTCCTCTGGTACCAAGAGGGTTTAGGGATTTCCACCCAGGGCCATTTATGGTAGCCCGATGCTAGAACAAATTTCCGGTGTCTTGTCTGGCCATCCACGATATACCTGTGGAGGTTACAGCCCTAATGTCACTAGGGCGTACAGTAATTATAATACAAGATGCATTAGTCATACAATCCAGTCATGCATCAATCCTGCGCATACCATGCGCTCATGTGAGATAACCTCCGCCTATTAGGGAGTCTCATAACAACATGCTCAATGACATATGCAATTATCAACCACATCTCATAACAAACATGCAGATGATACGTATGGGTATGTATCATGATGCTATGCTGTCACATATTCATAATCGGTATCAATAACCGGCATCGACAATCAATCTCGACAATGTGGACATTTAACCAACATTGCCCCCAAGGAATGGCCCACATAGAGTCTAACATATAGTGGACCCATGGCCTCACACAAGGGCCAAAAATACAACACCATGGGCCTCACTCAAAAGCTTAATACACATCACGATGGGCCTTTCACATGGGCCTAACATACATCACAATGGGCTCCATAGCCTGGCCCTCAAATGCACCACAATGGGCCTCATACAATCATAATGGGCCGCGTCACATGGGCCTAATACACATCACATGGGCCTGTATACATCGGATGGGCCACGTCACATGAGCCCCGAATACATCACAATGGACCACAACCAATGGGCCCCAAACACATCGCAATGGGCCTCTCACACGAGTCCATATACACCATATAGGTCTCGACTATCGGTTTCGACAATCGGAGTTGGCCTCGATACTTGGCCTCAACAATTGGGATCGATCGATAATCAGAATCGGCAAACCGGTCACGACAATCGGGTTGATCGATAATCAGAGTCAGCAAATCGGTTACGCCAATTAGCATTCGGCCACGCCAATCGGATCGATCGATAATTAGAGTCGGCAAATCAGCCACGCCAATCGGCATTCGGCCACTACAATCGGGATCGGTCAATAATCAGAGTCAGCAAATCGGTCACGCCAATTGACAATTAGCCACGACAATCGGGATCGATCAATAATCAAAGTCGACAAATTGGTCACGCCAATCGGCAATTGGCCACGCCAATCGGGGTCGATCGATAATCAGAGTCGGTAAATCAGTCACGCCAATTGGCAATCGGCCACGCCAATCGGATCGATCGATAATCAGAGTCGGCAAATCGGTCACGCCAATCAGCAATCAGCCACGCCAATCGGATTGATCGATAATCAGAGTTGGAAAATCAGTCACGTCAATCGGCAATCGGCCACACCAATCAGATCGATCAATAATCTATATCGGCAAACCGGTCACGTCAATCGCCTGAAGCATCTGCTGCAACTGGGTGGCACTCACAGGTACGGTCAGATCCGCACCGGTCTCGGGTAAAGGAGTGGCATCTACAGGCTGAAAATCAGGAATATCCGGTGATAAAGCGGGAGTCACAGGTGGTAGAGCAGGAGTAGTAGGTGATGGAGTGGGATTCGCTCGGGTCGGTATTCTAGCCATTACGTCCTACAGGAAGCAACAAGGGCCTATCAGCCTTGAGAATTCTCGAAGGCATAAACGTCAAGGGGTTATGTCAAAAAAATTGCTAAGCTATCAGTACTCGAAACCTATTTATTTTAAGTTCATAACAGATATGTGTTGTGATCTCAGGTATTCCCAAGTTATGCTCTGATACCAACTTCTGTCACGCCCCAAACTCGGAAACCGGGCTCACAAAATTCCGATCGCCGAATCCGGCGCCGACAGCCTCCGTAGCATCCCATTCTCGGCTTTCAGCGCCCATACGCCAGATTCCGATCCTGGGATCCTATAAGGAGGATTTTCAGTATGAATTTTTTTTATATATATATAATGTAATGGAGCATAACCAAAAGCATAACCAAGTCACAAAAACAACATCACCACATATCCACTATATTAAAAACTTTTAAGTACAATGTAGAAAGGGAAATACAAGGTGATCAAAAAGCTCCAAAAAGATCTGATACGCGCTCCTGCCTCAGCGCGGCTGCTGTCCAACGCTACCTGCACGCAACGGTCGTGCATAAGCTTACAAAAGCTTAGAGGGTGGTGTAAGTGTGTGTACAAGGCAAACGCCAAGTGTACAATATCAGAGTAATGCGGAAATATGCGGTAAGTCCATGAATACAACCAGAGCTATGTAATGTAAGGCATGAATGATATCAGCCATACCAAGGCCATGCGATGCGAAACATGAATGCTAACGGCCATACCGACGCAATGCAAGGCCTATGTAGCCGAATGCCATATGCGAGATGCAATACAAGCATGTCATTCCTCATCATGTACACATATCAGTACAGTTCCTCTCTGGATATCACCGGGGTCTAATACACCTCACACTGACTGCCTCCTCCCTAGTTGCACAGTTAAGCAAGTGGAAGAGACCACACTATCCGCCTGACCAGTAGTCTGCCAATACCTACCCGGCTCGTCGATAGCGGACACATTTGCGAGCTGGTCAAACTCAGCCTAGCTTATAGCCCCCTCACTCAGGCAGATAAGGCCACACCCCCTTCCAACCGACCACGACACAGTGGGAGACGCGGCCTACTGGTATTCGGCACTCGGGCGCTCGTGTATCCACTCGGTCTAGACGTTGGAGCACCTCCTGGTACCAAAAAGGTTCTGGGACTTTCACCCAAGGACATCCTAAGTGCCCACAGTGCTAGAACAAAGTATTTCCGGTATCCGATACAGCCATCCACGATGTGCCTGTGGAACCACGGCCCTGATGTCGCTAGTACGTGCAGTGATCAAGTCACACATATGCGAGATGCATGAATCACACCGTCAAATCATGCAGCAATCCATGCGCGTACAATGCGATAATGTGGGGCACTCCGCCTCATAAGGAGTCCCCTAAGTGGTCTGCCCAATGGCGTATGCTATGCTCGGTCACTACTCATATCAAGCATACATATGATGTGTATGGGTATGAATCATGGAGCTATACTAAGCATGTTATAAAGTGGTGAACTATCAACAAATGTGGGCCTACTAATGGGCCCTAGGGAGAGTTATAATGCGGACATTAAACCAACATTATTCTACAATGTGGACGTCAAACCAACATTGCTCCCAAGGCATAGCCCGCTATAAGACATCATTACACAAACCATGGGGAAATCATACATTGCAATGGACCCTAAGGACCTCCCGTTGGTCCTCGACCTATGGGCCTTGGATACATCAAGTGGGCCGCATCATATGGGCCTTATATAAATCAAGTGGGCCACATTAATGGGCCTTAGGTACATTGCAATGGGCCATATCCCATGGGCCATGTATACATCAAGGTGGGCCTCAACAACTGGCCACAAATACATCTAGATGGGCCTAATCACATGGGCCTTACATGGGCCAAACCACTATATAAAAAAAAACTCCTAAAGCCCATCATAATATATATATATCATAATATATAAATAAATGATATATATACATAAAATATACATGATATATACAATATAATAATATATACATATACATATACATATATATACATATACATATACATATATATATATATATGAAAAAGGTACAATGAGCTCCAGCAAAGGAGAAGCTCATGAGGTTGAGCTGTGTGGGCCTCCACCGTTGATGTTTGTCGAACATCTAACCCGTCAGTCAAATGCACCATTCCCTCAAGGGCCCGGGTCTCAAAAATTAAGTCAATCCGTGACTTGTATGGGCCACACCATGATACAACCGTCGATGGGTGCCTTGCACCATTTAAAACATTCAAAATCCTTTTTGAGGGCCCACAGAGATGTGGTTGTAAATCCAGCCCAACCAGAGGGTGTGGGCCCCAAATAGTATGGACGGCATGGATGAAACACATACATCAAGGGGGGGGCCCACCATCCAGCCTCCTGGACGGTGTGGACCAACACACGTCACGGTGGGGGGCTAACTGGCCGTCCAGCAGCTGCTGGACGGCATGAATAAAACGCATACATTATGGTGAGTTCTACCGTCCGCCTGGACGGTGGATGTAAAGCACATACATCAGTGTGGGTCCCATGTGGGGCCCACTGTAATGTTTACTTTCCATCCAACCTATTGATAAGGTCACAAATACCTGGATGAAGGAAAAAAAAAAACAAATATCAGATTGATTCCAAACTTCTGTGGGGCCCAAAAGAGTTTCAATGGTAGAATTCAATCCACATTGTTTTCCCTGATGTGGGCCACCTGAGCGTTTGATTTATCTGATTTTTGGGGGGTGGCCCACCGCCCTGAGGTCCCACCATATGGACGGATTGGATGAAAAATAAACATCAAGGTGGGGCCCACGGCTGGAGCCGTGGGATCCTGCCCGTTTCACGCTGGCGCAGGCAGCGGGCTGCTGCTGTGTCAGCGGCAGCAGACACTGCCTCCTTCCCTTTTTTTTTTTTTTTTAAAACCCATGTTTTTGGGGTTTTTCATGTGTGGGGCCCACTTCGGCCAAATCCATCCCAACCACTGGCTTCCACAGCCCGGTACCAGTCCATCAAGACCAATTTAGGGTATTTTTCGGCGTGTAGGAAGATTTAGACGATTTTAAACGGTGAACATCACTGTTTTCAAGGGTATGGCCCACCCAAAAGTTGGATTGACTTCCCAATTCGGCTCAACGCCTAAAACGAGTTTGGTAAAAGGATGGGCGGCTTGGATTGGATACAAACATCAAGGTGGGTCCTATACAAGTGGGTCACCCAATGGCTTGTAAAATCAAGCCATATTTGTGTTTTCCTTTTTACGTCCAGAGAGTCCCTGGACTTTTTTTTTTTTTGGTTTGGGCATCCAATGCCTTTAGGGTGGGCCCTTTGTAGATGGGCCACCACATGGTGAGGTGGTGTGGTCACCATACGTATGTAAAGTGGCCCCCACCTTTAGATGGTTTGGATACCAATGCGTGCTCCATTGTGGGGTCCATCGAAGTGGGCCATACAAACATAACATCACAAGAAAAGAAAAAGAGAGAGAGAGAGGAAGAGAGAGTGGGACACACGTGTGATGGAGGGACCCCGACACTATGGACCCTCCCTTGCATTCCATCATACATAAAAAGGTAATCAAAGTGGGCCATTAGCCACATCATAGGGTCCCAAGTGAGATCCATACCATTGATCGGTAGGCCTCACTTGGCCCATCTAAGAAAGCATGAAAACTACCCTATCAAAACACCCACCGGTTGATCTCTTTGGTCCGTTGGAAAGTCTATCTCCTTGTGCTTCACTTTGATGGTGGAAGATGGAGGATGGATGGCTAGGATGATGGGTTTTTGGAATGGGAAAGGTGGGCCACACAAACTCTCTCTTCTCTCACTTGGGAGCTTGGACGTGGGAGTGCTCTTGCTTGGAATGGTGATGAGAAATGAGGGAGAGAGAGTGTGTAGTAAAGAGAGGAAGAGTGTAGCTTAGGTAGGCCATGATTGTTTGTAAGAAAAGGTGGCTTGTAATAAATGGTTGTAAGAGGCTAAGGGTAGGGTGGCTAGTCATAAGTACTTGTAAGAAGGCTAGGGGGTAGGGTGGCTATAGCTTGGTTAGGGTGGTTATAGCTAGGCTAGGGTGATGTCATCCATCACTCTCATAATTACCTAGGGATTTGTGCCACATGGGATGGGTGGGTCCCGCAATGTGCGGTCCACGATTATTATAATGTATGGTCCACATCTTATGATCTAAGCGTCGGATTGGTGCATGAGACGCGGCGTTGGAATCGCGGTGACGGCGCGGTCACAACGGTATGGGTCTCGGATTAAACCGACTCGAATTTAAAGGATATGACTTACGGTCGTGCGCAACGTCAATTATCAGTCACGGACTGCCGGACTTCGACGGAAAGGATCGCAGGATTCATCGGAACAGTCTGAACTAGGATACGGGTTTTACAATCACGACAATTAGAATCGATCGATAGTCAGAATCGACAATTCGGTCACGATAATCGGAATTGGAATCGGCCTCAATAAAGGGCCTAAGGGAAGGTCACAATGTGGACATTTAACCAACATTGCTCCCAAGGAGTGGCCCACATAGGGTCGAACATATAGTGGGCCCACGACCTCACACAAAGGTCTAATATACATCACAATGGGCCTTATATACAACTCAATGGGCCATGCCAAAAAGGGCCATAAATACACAACAGGTGGACCCTGCACATGGATCTCATATACATAAAATAGGCCACGTATCTGGGCCTCGAATACATCAAATGGGCCACACATCATGGGCCTAATACATATCACAATGGGACTTGCCCATAGCCCACGAATACATCATAATGGGCATCCTCACGTAGGCCATATATACATCAATGTGGGCCTCACCAAATGGGCCACAAATACATCTCGGTTGGGCCTGCTGACCCTGAACGGCGTAAATACAACATATACCTCTCAATGTGTCCCACCATCCAACGTTCTGGACGGTGAATAAAACACAAATCTCAGGATGGGACCCCACGTCCATCAGCTAAACGGCACATACATCATGTGGGATCCACAACAGTGTGGATTACAACCCATCCATCAAGGTGAGGTCCCACGACTGGGCAATGGACGGGGTGGATACAAGGTACATATATCAGGTGGGTCCCACCGTCCTGAAATGGACGGTGGACACAACATACGCACATACATCAACGTGGATTCCACATGGGGCCCACCACATATATCACCTATATATATTATATTATTATAATTTATTTATTTACCCCTTTTAAGGGGACAGCAACGTCCAGACATTATCCAAGCAAATCAGCGTCGTCCATACATTGTCCATGTAAACCAGCACCTGCCAGACAAATTTCAGCACCGTCCAAACACTCTGAACGGTGTGGATAGAATACGTACATCTAGGTGGGGTCCACAGCACCGTCCAGAGGTGGTCCACCACCATCCAGACACTCTGGACGGTGTGGATTACAAAATATACATCATCAGGGTCTCATGGAGGGATGATGTGGGTGCAACGCATACTACAAGGTGGGCCCACACAGAACTTGTTGACGTAAATCAGCAGTGGGACCCACCATCCTGAAAATCAGATGGACGGTATGGATGTAACATATACATCACATGGGCCATACACAGGGATGGACAACATAGCTAAAACGCATACCTCATGGTGGGGTCCACACGAGACGTGTGACCCACCAAATGAGATAGACGGACGGTTGCATTTCCCACGTCCAGATGCAAAGGCTCCACCATCCAGAGCACATGGACGGTGGATATAAATTACATAAGGCATGGTGGGTTCCCACGTGGGGCACACCACAATGATATATGTACTTATATCTATGTATGTATAATATATATATATATATATATATATATTATAATTTATTTCTTTTCTTTTCCTTTTTTTCAATTGGGATAGCATCCAGCGTCCAGCAATGGACGGACGGCTGGATACATCAGAACATCACGGTGAGGTCTCACTATCCCTAATGGACGGTAGATAAAACACATACAAGAGGGTGGTGCCACATCAGTGTGGCCCACCCAATTGGGGATCAAGCTGATATTTATGATTTTCCTTCGTCTAGGGCCCACTGTTGGATGGTTTGGATGGACGAGTTCATCAGGTGAGGTCCAATCAGGTGGACAGCGTGGTTAAATACGTTCATCAGGTGGAGCCACGTCCAGGCAGCTGGACTGCCTAGATACAACACATACATGGGCCCCTCGTCCATGCAATGGATGACACAGATATACATCATTGTGGGTCCAGCACCGTCCACAGACTGCTGGACGATGTGGATCTAACACACACACCTGGTGGGTCCCTCAATCAGCACCATCCATCAAGGTGGACCATTGCACAAGGAAAAAAAAAAGAGAAGGAGAAAGAGAGAGAGAAATAGAGAAAAGAGGGAGATCGGTGGAAATGGGAGGGACCCCGCCACTATGGGCCCCTCGAGCTTACAATCACATACATCAAGATGGGTCCCAACATATGTGGGCCCTCTAATCATCAAATCCAAATAAAAAAATAATCACCCACCTTTGATCTTGGACTCTTCCTTCCACCGATGCTATCTAGGGCTCCAACGGATAGACTTCGACAGTTGAGATTGGACTTAGATGGTGGAGATGGGAGGTAGAAAGGTGGGGCCACACCTAGCTCTCTCATGGAGCATTGGACGTGGGTTGCTTGGGAGGAGATGAGAGAGAGAGGTGTAAGAGAGAGAGGGAGATGGGTGTGAGTAAGTGATGTGTACTTGTGTAAGAGAGAGTTGACTTTTGAGGATGGGTAGTTGTACTTGGGTATGGGTGTGGTGATGGGAGTGATGTGATATGAGACTTGATTGGTTGATGAGATTGATTTGATATGTTGTAGAGATTCTCTCGATATTTGCAACGTGCGGCGTTTTCTCGAACTGAACGCGGGCCCACAAGTATTGTCTCGGCGCGCGAGAAGCGGCGTCAGAACCGCGACGACGGCGCGATCGCAAGGGTACATGTCTCGGGTTTAGGCGACTCTGGAAAATGGGATACGACTCAGGGTCGCATGCAACTGCCGATTACAGATCACGATCGTCGGAATTCAACCGGGAGGACCGCGGAAGCATAAGAAACAGTACGGGATAGAATACAGGTCTTACAGAAGCTCAAGTCCTTGGCAAAGCTATCAGTGTGGTATTTATAAAATATATTTTATAGCTTATTCAATTCCCTTATCTCTACATCATTTTTATCTCATTCTAAGAGGGTAAAGTATACTCTTCTTTGAGATCTAAGAGAATTGAATCAAGTAGCATTTGGGTTTTCCATTTTTAAAATTTATAGAACCTTAGACTCTTTCTGTCTGTTTGAACACTGCGACCTCTACGTTCAAGAAAGAAGTCCTTCTACTACAAGCTTCTGCCATGTCTTCTACATTTAAAGATAAGTACATTTATTGTTTTCTTATTTAGGTTTTTCTGAGATAGCCTGTGAAAATCTCAAGGAGGTTTTGTCTGAGATATCCTGTGAAAATCTCAGAGGGGTTTCTATTTGTGATAGCCCGTGAAAATCACAAAGGGGGTTTTATTGTGATAGCCCATGAAAATCATAAGGAACTGTATCAGGTTGTTAAGGTGACCCTATGAAAATCTTATTATAGTGAAAGTCAAAATTACGAGGGTAGTAATTTTGAGAGTAGAGTAGGTATGGTTGTTTTAAGCACCAAACCACTATAACTCCTTGTGCCTTGTGGTGAATGTTTTATTCTTTTTGATGATTGGATGTTATTTATTATTTCATTCTTCTAGTGAATGTTGTAATCTTTTTATATTCTCTTCTTAGTTTGAAAGATTGATTTTAAAGACATTCATGAAATAAGGTTATCCTGCCTAATATTTTAGGTGAAGGTTGTCTTACGAATTATTTGGAATCAAGGTTTCAATACTCAAGCGATTGAGATTTTTGTAATCTTTATATATTTCGCATTTATTTCGATTATTTGGCATTGTCCTATTCACCTCCCCTCTGGGACATCGCTAGCTCTCTATTTTCATGTTTTAGTTTTTCTTTTGTTTTTGAGTTAACTATGACTAGTTAATCTCTTAGATAAGGCTAAGGGATGAAGCTTGTAGTTTAATTCAGTATTTATTTGATTTGATTTAATAACATTATTTTGAATGATGATATTAGATTGATTTGATTTTGATGTACTCTAAGTCTTTGAGTTGTTCATGTCTGGATTTGTTGTGCACTCTAGGCACAATGAATGCTTTGATTTAGCAATTGTTTAGCCTGAATTAGAGAAGGAATCAATTTGTATAATTGATTGATTTAATGTCGCCTATTGGTGATTTAGATACTTTTGATTCCCTGTGATTGAGTCCTGAATACTTCATGAGAGAATCAATCAATTAAAATCATACTAACTGAATCATCTTCCGATTGGATAGGATAGGGCTTTTATTCCAATTGAGTTATCCATTTAATCAATAAATCAAATAGTGAGATTTCTATAAATGGATTCCTGAATCCTTAGTCTTTTATTTATTTATTTTATAACTCTTTCCTAAATCGCTGGATTAAAAACTCAAACTAACATATTAGACTTAAATTAGTTCTAAATCGTGTTTCCCATTCCCTGTGGATTCGACATCGGTCTCACCGAGTTATTACTACTTCGCAACCCTGCACTTGGGGTTCGTGAACAAGTTTTTGGCGTCATTGTCGAGGAGTGACGTTGAACACAATTAGGTTTAGGTTTTTTGGGTTCAATTTTTTTTTTCAGGTTTGATTTTTCTAGTTTTCTAAATTTTTTTAACTTAGGATTTTTTTAAAGGATTTTCTAATTTCTTAATTATTTTTTTGGGTTTGTTATTTTATCCTCTAACATTACTACATAGTTTGATTGTTTTCATTTTGTAAGATTTCCAGTTTTAGTTCCTCTCTTCTAGTAACATCCTTCATCTCTCCCTTTATTTGCTTTCTTAATTATTGTAGGACTTAGGACTTAGGATTGAAATTAGAGCTTTGTGTGGTTTATGCTAAAGTGGGTAAGAGATCATACATTGAGACTTTTAAGTGAAGGAGGTTTAGTTGATAGGCTTGTAATCCATCGATGAGTTAGAAAATATCTAAATACTCCTGAAACACCATATGAAACTATGGCCAAAATTGAACAATACTTTAATGAGAATCCTATGCGAAACATGTCACTGGTTAGGACGGTGCGTGATGAGAATGAGGTACACCCAGTTCCACTAGTTTGGACCTTATGTGATTATCTACAGTCAGCGAGAACAAGTACACCTTCCTACGTGATTTTTCCAATCAATGCAGGAAACATGGACTTCAAACTAGGGATGATCCAATTACTCTCTAAATTCTATCAACTTGATTAAAAAAGTCCATATTTGCATATAAAAGAATTTGAAGAGATTGTCACAACCATACACTTTAAAAATATTCATTCTGACATGATTAAACTAAAATTATTCCCATTCTCTCTAAAGGAGAAGGCCAAATCATGGCTTCACTCCTTAAGGTCAAAATCCATTGGCATATGGGCTGAGATGACCCTGGAGTTCCTTAAAAAGTTCTTCCCAGCTCATAAAACCAACATTCTCAGACGAGACATAATGAACTTCTCCTAAAAAAGAGACGACATTTTTTTCGAGTGTTGGGAACGGTTCAAGGACTTACTTCTCGCTTGCCCACACCTTGGCTACAAGATTTAGTGGATGATTAACTTTTTCTATGATGGACTGAATTTAAATATGTGTCAATTCGTAGAGATGATATGCAATGGAGAATTTCTGAGCAAGAAACTCAAAGATGCCTGGGATTACTTTGACGTGCAAGTGGAAAATGCCCAATCATGGGATACATATAACTAAGTTAGTAATACCAAGGCAGTGCTAAGAGAGAGGGGAGTACATGCCCTTAAAGTAGAGGAAGATGTTAGTGTAAGGTTGGCAGATCTCACAAGGAAGATTGAGGCCTTCGAATCTAGGAAGGAAACGATTTGACCCAAAACTAAGATTGAAATTGTACGAGGTATTTATGAAAGCAATGTATACCTAACAAAGGATTGTCCTACAATTCCCGCATTCCAAGAGGTGTTGCATACTCAAGTAAATGCTACAAACGCTTATCAATGCCCCTTTAGTGCACCAAATTCCAACCCGTACACTTCCGATTGTCGGAACCATCTGAACTTTAGTTGGAGGAACGAATCAATTGTAAATACAACCAATAATCACCAAGGACTATCTAGTTGACCCCCATCCATGAGAACTCTTGAGGAAACATTGAATGCATTAATACAGAGGCAACTGCAGGCCATAAATGAACTCAGAACTTCAGTTGCAAGAATTGAGAAACGACTAAATGTTAGGGAGAAAATGACCTTTCCAGCCCAAGTTCAACCTAACCCTAAGGGACAATTCAAGATAAGTGATCCCAACTCTTTAACTCTATTTGTGGAACATTTAAATCCATCACCACCTTGAGAAGTGTAAACAAAATTGATAAGGAGATTCCTAAGAAGGTTGAGAAACCCGAGGAGTCCAAAAACTCAAAAGATGATGGTGGATCTAGCAGTGCTTCACATGACATAGAGCCAGTGTAGGAACACAAGCTAGTGGCACCATTTCCCCAAGTCTCACTACATCAAAACGACCAAGTGAAAATCATGATATTTTAGAGGGTTTCCAGCAAGTCCAGATCAACATCCCATTATTAGATGTGATTACCCCATCTTATGACAAACTCTTGAAGGATATATGTGCGGTAAAGCGCAAGCTAAATATAAATAATAAAGCCTTCTTAACTGAACAGGTCAGTGCCATCATAAATCAAAACACTCGCCCAAAATACAAGGATCTCGAAAGTCCTGCGCGAAATTACGGTAAACCGCTATTAGTGAAGTATGTAATTATGCCCAAGTGTCCTAGAGGGGGGTGAATAGGACTTTTCTGAACTTTAATCCTACTTTAAAACAAATAATAACAATTAAGCTCTAATCAAACAGTATTAAAAGAAAACCATTCATAATCAAAAGCTATTATAGTGAAATATACAAAAGCTTCATTGCATCAAACATATAGTGTGCACAAATGAATCATATCATGAATCAACACAACATAGAAAAAAACATGTATCACAAACACAACGATATATAGTGGCTCGGCTACGTGCCTACTCCACTCCTGGCGGACACACTCAACCCATGAGTGTACTGGATTTCACTATCTAATGGTTTTAAATCAGGTTAACTATAAACCTTCACAACCTACACAAGGTTATCTAAGGTGCCTACACAAGGCCACCGACAATGCCTACACAAAACAATCACAAATGCCTACATAAGGCAATAGGTCTTACATAAGGATACTACATGTATTCTCCCGTCGGAGGCCTACGAAAGGTCTTCGCGAGTTTGTAGAACCAAATTCTGAATCTTAATCTTACACAAGGAAATGGCTTCAAATATAATAGACTCCAGTACTTACTTGTAAGTGAGCGAGCCCCATTTTTGCACATGCCGATGAAGATCTTCCTATTGATGAAGAGTCTTCAGCTCCCTCGAACCGCAACTGCTTGTAGATGCTCCAATCGAGGGTACCGAGGTTGTTGGGTTAGGGTTTGGTTTGATCTACTCTAGTTAATGATGGGTCTTTAAAAGCTAGAAAAGATTCCCAAAAGCTAAGCATTCAAAGATCCCAGCATAATGATTTGTCATTAAAGAGTGTTGTTGGATGATCAATAAAGTCCGGAGTTCATAGTTCAATCCAAGCTATGAATATACCAATAAATGTCTTTAAGCCATAAATTGAATGATGAACTCTTATGAGAAAGAGGGCTTGATAGTAAGGTATTAACTATAGCAAACACTCTCTCAAAGTTTTCTTTAATGCTCGCTCAAAAAAGCCAGTAAGCAACCCTGAGTGATATATAGAGTCAAATCCTAATGGTAAAAAAAGGGTAGAAATCTGTCATTGTCGATGTCATCGAAGGTTCTTCGATGTCATTGAAGTTTTCTTCAATGTCATCGAACCTTCTTCGATGTCATTGACTTCCTACACCAAGATTTTCAAATAAGTGTTGGACATATTTTGTCCGATGCCATCGATCATCCTTCGATGCCATCAAAGGGACCGATGTCATTGAAAGATGACTCGATATATCATCGAGATTTTTCTTAAAAAATACACTTTGGTTGTTAGATAGCTTAAGCTTAAATTCGATGCCATGAAACATGTTTCGATGCCATCGAGGTTTGAATATCGATGTCATCGAAGACATTTCGATGCCATCAAGAATAAATTAATTTTCCTTTGAAAACTCTCTGAACAGTTTTGTCCATATTTTGATGTCATCGAACGGCCTTTCGATGCTATCGAAATTTGAACTTCGATGTCATCGAAAGTGCTTCGATGCCATCGGGAATATATGATTTTCCTTGTAAACTCTCTGGATAAACTGGTCCAAGTATCGACGTCATCGAACCTTCTTCAATGTCATCGATGACTTGACTTCAATGCCATCGAAGGTGGTTCGATTACATTGAAAATATTATAGTTCCTTCAAAGCTTGTTAGAGATATATTTCCATATCTCGAAGTCATCGAAGTGTGTTTGATGCCATCGAAACTTAATTTTCGATGTCATCGAAGATATACAGGATTTTCATAGTTTACTTGTTGGACTGTTTGGCTATTGTTTTTTATGTCATCGAACAGGTGTTCGATGCCATCAAAGATGTCTCGATTACAATTAACAGAACATGAATTTTTGTTAATTAATTCATTCTCCACAAACTGTAAATTAAATCTAAATCTAAGATTATCAAGGGTTTAACAAACATGGTTTTAGGCAAGTTTAGACCATTTTAAGTGGGGCTTTTACCTGATAGGGTTTATTCAGGGAAGTAAGGTTTAATATACCTATGTAGCTCACTCGAACTTCTTCAACTCAGTGAGTCTTCGGTCTTGTATTCTTCATATGGGGCTCACTTGACTCTGAGACTCAACTTACACATATATTGACAAACATGGGTACTTTTACTACAATCTCATGTATAGTAGGAAACTTTCAGGTTGATAAAGCACTGGTAGACCTTAGGGCAAGTGTTAATATGATAACATACTTAGTATATGAGTAATTGGGTCTTGGTGAGTTGAAACCCACCAAGGCAATGTTACAACTGGCTGATCGCTCATCTAGAATACCAAGAGGTGTGGTAGAAGATGCGTTGGTCCAAGTTGATAGATTCTACTACCCATTAGACTTTATTGTCTTGCATACACACCTAGTTATAAATGCAAGTACTCAAATCTCTGTCATGTTAGGCCGATCATTCCTGGCTACTACTAATACGATAATAAATTGCCAGAATGAGATCATGTAAATATCTTTTGGGAATATGACCTTAAAACTGAATGTGTTTATGTAACATCCCGGATTTTTGCCAACCTGGGATTAGACATCCTTAGGCATTGGGTCAATCTTAACACCTGATTAACTTTTCAAACGCTCAATTCAAAGCCTCAAATCCCGTCTTAAACCATTTTCTTCACAAATCCCATCCTTCACTACCTTGTGCTTTCAATTTTTCAAAGCACTTTCGCCCTAGACACTATCTTAAACTAGCTAAGTAGTAAAACTTGGATCACTTTATATACAAACTACAAAGGCCTAAGTACCATCTCAACCAGAAAACAATTAGGATTAAATCCTTTAGAAATTTAACAAAGTTAACTAAGTGCAAAACTCGATTAGCCATGAAATCCGTTGGGATCGCTTTAAATACGATCTGCAAGACCCAAAACTTGCAAAATCAGTGACTCTAGGTTACCCTAAAGTTTAAAACCAAACTCATTTCCCGTCTGCTCTCGGGAATGAAACGAAACTTCGTATTAGGTCTAGACCGCACATCGGGAGTCCGATTAACACGAAGCTAAGGAACTAGGACCGCCTCACTGGGCTTGACAATCATCTCAAAAATCAGATCCAGCCAATGTCCCACGGCCATTCGTTTCGATCCGGAGCGAGGGGGTGTGAAAAACACTATTCCCTTTGAAATTAAAATATCTGGAATAGCGATCTGGCACCATTCGCTTGCGCATCAGTATTAAGCAACCAGACCGTCAGAATCAGACCAAATTACACCCTCGGATCAGGAAAAATTTCAGGAACATTTACATGTACTTGGAATTTCGGATCGTGGCCCACTAACCGTTGAACTGAAAGTGGTCCGCCACGTGCGATCTGGGAATCCGATCGAGTCGAAAACGTAATCCCTCATAGATCCATGTGTGGTGAGCTTAAGTCTGACGTTTGGCTCAAGGAGGGCCACCAGAACCTCTCTCTTGAGCTGGAAAAGTGACGAAATACCTATATTAGCAGTAACCCTTGAACAGGAGTCTATTTCGGTGAGTTTTGAGGCTATATAAGGACCTTAAACCCTCTCCCATTTCAGCCATACGAATTTGGATTTGAGAGGGGGAAAAGAGAGAGAAAGTGAGGGAGAAGTGGGAGAATCTCCCTGCCGTCGTTCCCTGCCACCACACGGGCTGCACCATCCCTTTCTTGACGCTTTTCCGGCGTTTCCGGCATCGTTTCTAGGTAAGAAACCCTAACCCTAATCTGTTTTGGGGTTTAGACTGTTGTAGGTTGTGAAATAGCTAACCTATTTCGTTCTCTAGGTTGCTAAACTGCCAAATACGGAAGCTTAGCAAACATATCAACTCCGTTACGATTCTACGACAAAAGGTGCGGACTTTAGGTGTATAGGTTAGGGTTTTTAACGCTTTCAATGTCAGATAATGATAGATTCATGATCTGCATGCAATTGCACATGTACAAAGTGCTTTCCATTTCCTGTTTCGATTAACGTTGTAGAATATGGAATTTCACATACTCTAGGTATACGTAGAAATACCGTATACGTATTTTTTTTGGAGAAATGTTTGACATGTTTATTTAATGTATGATTATACTGTATATGGATAAAATACTAGTTTGGCGAAAGAAATCGCCGTAATACATGTTCACTTGTAAATGCTACGTATGTTGAAATTGTGTATTCTAGAAATACCGTATATGTGTAAATTTTGGAGATGTATTTATCGTGATTATTTGCTGTAATAATATGTTATACATGGGTAAAATACCCGTTTGTCTAAAGGATAACCCTAATACATGTTTTACTAACATACACCATGTATGTTGTAATAGTGTATTCTAAGTGTTTGTGGAAATGGCTGAATGAGTATAGAATTCTCATTCGTGCTCGCCATGACTAATTGTCATGGATTCATGATTGATGTATTGGCGATACCCCCCTTTGACGAAAGGATTTGCCCTAAGTCACGCCACGGCCAATATACACTATATATGCTAAAATGTGTGGCCCAAGTGTTTGTGGAAATGACTGAATGGATATGGAACTTGGATTCCTGCTTGCCATGACTATCCGTCGTGGGTGTACGCGTGTTATGATTGGGGCAACTCCCTAGTGAAAGGATTTGGCCTAATGCCTATGTGATCGACATATGTCGTGTATGTTGATGTATGTTTGTTTAAGTGTTTCTTGAAATGTCTGAATGAGTAGTAGTTAGCAAATTGTAAAGTATAAGGGTGTTGAGATATGATTCTCAACCTCTTTTAACTATGTGTATGATCTCCTTTGATAGTTGTGTGATTAGGAATTGAACATGTACAAACGCATGCTTGTGTTGTGATTCATAACATGCTCAACTGCTTTATGATTTTAACTATGTAATGCATATGTTTAAATTTATATTTACGTTGTATGATCCGTCATGGGTGATGGGGGAGCGGAGCGGAGTAACGAGTGCGTGCAACAGCCCTGGCAGCCCTAAACGGATAATACCAGACTGATTGTATGATTTGAATCCTGATCCATTACTGCTTTATCTATCTGTAATTGATTGTGTTTGGGGCTATGATTATAGTCCAGGCAATCGGTAACGGGATTGAACTCGTGGCTGAGATTCATTTGCCACGTGGGATGTGTTCGACGAACTCGAGTCGTGCGTTGCCTGTCGGTAGTGGCTAGGCCACACGAAGTTGTTTATGCACTTCATGTCGTGCAGCTCAACGGGCGATCGTGCTAGTCGAGCTCGTCAAGTAACCCGATCTGCCTTGTGCATGTTCACCCTGTTTGGACGCTACTGCTTGAACCTAGGGTACCAAACTTACCAGTGAAACCCCCTTTTAACCATGGTACCTCGATCCGACGCATGAGCCGGGCATGGTGGTATGGGACACCGTGGTCGAGCTGTCGGCCTACGCTGGGGCGATGTGCCTCCCCGTATTGACCATTGCGCAACCAACTCGTGAGCCGAATATGGTGGTATGGCACACTGTATTCGAGCTGTCGATACTTACGGCGAGAGCCGAGTACGGTGAGACCTGTACTCGTGCTGACGGGCGACGAGTCCTCCGTAGTATCTTCGAGTATACTCCAAGGGTCTGTGATTGGCGACGAGTCTTTCACAGCAACTAGAGTATGAGTGGAGCCGAGTACGGTGAGACCTGTACTCGAGCTGACGGCTAGTGATTGATCCGAGTACGGTGAGACCTGTACTCGAGCTGACGGTCAGCAATTGAGCCGCATACGGTGAGATCTGTATCCGTGCTGACGGGTGACGAGCCCTTTGTGATGCCTTCGCTAAGCCTCTTAAACCATAATTTCGTATGAGATTAACTAGGATTGACGACCCTAGAATGGATCATGTTTGGGAATGATACAAGGGAGGTACCTTAGTTTCCCAATACTGCTGGTTGAAATGGACTAATAATAACTTGGTAATCATGAGCATCATCGCACCGCATGTGCTTTGTAGATGTGGCGCACTGAGGGAGTTAAGTATTCACGAACGTAAGATGATGTCGCTTGAGGGTGGTTTGGCAAGGGCATACAGCATCATGTCATTTCATTCTTGCATTTAATAAGAGTAGTTAGAATTGTTTGATTTGTACTGCTTTATCATTACTGCTTGATTGAATTGATAACATGTTAACCTATGCTTTACTGTTCCACTGAGTTGATCACTCACTCCCACGTTACGGGACGGTGTTGTACACACCAACTAGATTTGTTGAGTTTCAGGTGGTGGCGATGCTTGTGAAGCAGAGCCGGACTACTTCTATGATGATAGGAGGAATTCTCTTATCTGTATCTCTCTAGCAGGTCAATGAAGACCTGATATTGTATTGACAGGGCTATGGTACATGGGATAGGAGGCATTACACTTCCTCACATTTGGTACATTTTAGAACTGCACTTGTATTTATTTAACCTGGTAATGTTATCACACTCTGGAGACTCATCATAAGTTATATATTTTATCTATCTATCACAGTCTTCTGCTTGCAAATTTAATTGTCTCTGGAGTATGATATGTTGTTTTGGCTTAATCTCACTCATGTTCAATGCACGAATACAGTCAACATTCAATCATCATTCATTTTGTTGCATAAGTGATGTTCTGGAACTCGAGAGTCGAGTTTATGCTCGACCCCCGATTTTCAGGGTGTTACAGTTTAATTTACACAAACCATAAGAGGATGAGGATGTGATCCATGAGGTCAACTTGATTCATATATTTGAAGATAATGAGCATCTTTCGACTGAAATTTTAGAACCTCTAGAAGTATGCTTGGCACACTTTACATATTCAAATGATCCTATGATTAGAGACATGGTGAATGCCTAGCGAGATTATATGTTGGTGCTTGACACTGACCGAGAAGATAACTGTTTTAAAAACCCTCCTTCCAGCGATGTTGAATGTTTACCATTAAGGGTGGAGGAGCTGAATTCTGAACTGAAGTTAGAAACTTCGGATTTTATGGAAACTATGTTGGTTAAAAACTTCTTTGATATTCAATTATTTGTAGTCTCTTATTCACCATAGTATACTAATATTGAAAATTTTTCCACCACGGGTGAATCATACATTCTTTGGACACCTCATGACAATAAGAAAGAAATCTTTGATGAGGTGCACAGATATCTCTGGACAATGACGGTCCATGACATCCAAACTTACTCTAAAGTAGGTTTCTAGATGATCTTGTTAAAAAGCTTGTAGAGAAATCTGTTAAGATACTTGCCAGAGGAAGAACCGATGCCTCTGGATGATTGATAGTTATGATTAGGAATTTATTACTTCCTTAGGATTAGTTTCCTTTACTTATTTTAGTTTAGTTGTTGATACATCTTTTGATAGAAAATTCGCACTAGCTTATCTGTCTGTCGCCTTTCAGGTACTTCTTATCTACTCATCTTTATTTTTATTATTCTAAATATCATTTTTATTGCACATATTTATAAATTGAGTCTTCAGATTTGTACTGAATTGTTAAAATTCTTAGAATTCAGATTTTTTTCAATTTTCTGTGAATTTAAGTGATCTTGAAATTAATCTAGAGATTAGAATAATAAGATACTTAATATTGAGGATTTTTTACTCTTAAATTCTAGTTATTTGATAGATCTCAAAATTTAAGTTTGGAGTTTTTAATATTTGAATTAGAAGTTTTAAACATTGATTGAGTCATGTAATTTATATATCACGTCTAGCTTGCACATTAAAGTTTAAGTTTGATATTGAATTATTAACTTGATGATTATTGAGAATGATAGGAACCAAACTTGGGAAATTTGTCCATCATGTTCAATGACAAGAATTGAAAGAGAGAGAGAGAGAGAGAGAGAGAGAGAGAGAGAGAAGTAATACCCATCTAAAAAATAGTTAATATCGAAAATGACCTATTAAAGTTATATGAAAGGACTGTAAAGAAGAAGAAAAAGAGTGTGAAAGCCGTCAATGGAAAAATCAAAAGCTGGATAAGTAGAAAGTTGAAGTGTAGGGCAAGTTTTGG
This sequence comes from Magnolia officinalis, assembly GCA_021015155.1. Lineage (NCBI taxonomy): Eukaryota > Viridiplantae > Streptophyta > Magnoliopsida > Magnoliales > Magnoliaceae > Magnolia > Magnolia officinalis. Next base: position 69,618,491 of record JAJHSJ010000005.1, read on the forward strand.
TTATCTTAAATGTTCTTTAAATCGCCAATGTTATCATGAAAGTAGAGAACTGAACCTTTGGTTGTGATAAGTCTAGACTTCCCTATGTACCCATAAAATTCAATGTTTAGAATTTTTTTTAATTATAGGATTAATGCTTTGAATTTAATTAAGACATTTACCAAGTGCTAGAGTTTAGGAGAAAGTAGTACTCAGCATTAATGTATTTTTTATTTCTATAATTTGGATTATTTTAAGAACCGCTTGAGCTTATGGAAATTATTCATTTGTTTTTAAAATATCTTTTGCATGTTTCGCTTGGGACTAACAAAATACTGGTTGAGGGGTGTATTGAGACTTAAATATTGCATATTTAACCCTTCATTTACATTAGTTTTTCTGACATTTAAGTGTTAATTTGATTTAATTATATATATTTTCGTCATGCAATGTGATTTGGAAGCCTATGATGAATATATGCTTAAAAGAATGGATTTAAAGCTCAAAACAAGATAATGAAGAATTAGATCTATAGATGATAATATTGAAGAATTCAAGTACCAAAGATCCAAGGAAACCATGTTAGGAATGAATGAAATTGAAGACTTGAGGTGAAGAAACTAAGGAAAATTAAACATGAAAATTCAGGGCCAGAAAATCATCTTCTAAAATTCCAGGGTTAGAAAGACGAAATCCTGAAAAACTATAGAAACAGTCATTCGATGCCATTGAAGACAGTTTTGATGTCATCGAAGGAAACTTCTATCTCATCGAACCCTCTTCGATTCCATTGAGAAAATCATGAATTTTTTAAGTTAGTTGCTGGACACATTCTTTGATGTCATCGAAGGTGCACGTGACTGCATAAATTCAAACTCGGTTTGTGATTTTTTTGAGGCGGTGCGAAATTTCTAGTTCCAAAACTATAAATTGGAGTCCCTGGGACATTCTAAATTATTTTCTAAGGTCTGGAAAGGGAGAGAAGGCTTAAGTGGAGAGCCGACAACATTCTTCCACTTTAATTTCGTTATGGGTTCTAGTAGATGTTTTAGTTTTTCTTTTTAGTTAACTATGACTAGCTAATCTCTTAGCTACGGGTAAGGGATGAAGCTTGTAGTTTCATTCAATATTTATTTTATTTGATTCAATAACAATATTTTGAATGATATTATTAGATTGATTTAATTTGGAATTACTTTAAGTCTTTGATTTGTTATGTCTGGATTTGTTATGCACTCCGAGTACAATGAATGCTTTGATTTAACAATTGTTTAGCCTGAATTAGAGAAGGAATCAATCTTTATAATTGATTGATATTTATATTACTTTGATTCATGTTTATGTTAAACTTCATGGATTCTAATTTGATATTTAAGGAATACTTTCTGTTTTTAATGGTTTATTGTGACTCAAATTACAGTAGATCTGTAATAGCTTTAAGTATTTTCTTTTCCTGATTTGAGATTGTGAAATTAGTAAGTCATGTTGTTCACCATCGTCCCTTGGGCATGGTAGGGTGATGGAATCCTTCCTAATCTTTACAATTCTCCTGCTTTGAGATTATGAGATTGGTAAATCATATTATTTGTCATTGTCTCCTGGGTATGGTTTGGTGATGGAATCCCTGCCAATTATCATAGTTCTCCTTTATTGAGAATTAGGTCAATAGAAGTTTAGATTTCGTTTTATTGATATATTTTCCAATTGGATAGGATAGGACTCCAATTCTAATTGTGTTACTTGAATCAAGCAAGAGGGCTCCCTGATCACTACAAGTGGATCCTTAGTACCCTAGTTCCTACCTTTAAATTCTTAATTTTAATTACTCTATTTACAATTACGCTCTCAAATACTTCAGAATTAGTTTCACATCTTCTTCTAGTTCTACTTCTAGTTAATTTCAGAAACGTACAAGTTTCAGTCCCTGTGGATTCAACCTCGACCTTACCGAGATTATTACTACATCGCGACCCTACACTTGGGGTTGTGAACACGTACTTGCAAGACGGATTAGGGTTGCCTGTAGCCCTTACATAGTCAATTGACTTTCCTAGTGGAAAGCTTCCATTCTTTTCAAAAGATAACAAATTCCTAAATCATCATCCATGGGATTTTAGTCCATTCCTTCATTATTTGCCATCAGTTCAAGGGGAGTCCTCGCTCTGATACCAATTGACTCAGGGATGGACGTGATGAGGTTGATCACCATCTTCCGAATGGATAACTACTCCAAATCCACAGAGCTTCTCTGGACTCCTCACAGAGATTCCTCGAATCCACGAGAAAAAAAGAAAAGAAAAATAGAAATAAATTCTAATAAATTCATAAATAGATTGACCGATGATAAAAATGAATTTACAATCCTTTAAATAGTGATACCAAACCTAAGAAGAAGTTTCAGAATCAAACTCCAACTCAAACTCCCTAAAAAATGTGACTTACTATAAATAGTAAACTTATTATTTATAAACGGTGATGATTTCTATTAGACTTCATGGTTTTCAGCCAAAAATAGTAAGTGCCCAATTTGGCCTAAGCATGTTATTCTCCTAAATTTTCTAAGCCATTTTCATGTTGGGCACGACTCCTAAAACTCAAAGGATCAAGAGTTATGATAAAATTAAAACTCACTATAAATAATAATAGCGAAATTAAAAAGGATTTTCAACCGTCAATCTGATGAAATCTCGTAAATCTAGTGTGGGCAACCAAGTATGGTAGGTTGGTTGGCTAAAATAGCTTCTCCTACCCCAAAATCATATATGGTACGTCGAATAACTCATTCTGTTTTGTGAGATATGCCTGTTTTAATGTTCTAATGGTCCTGATCACTTAACGCCTCCGATCAGGCCTTCTCTAGTCCATCTTGGACATGAAAGTGTTTGTGACCTACTCTACATCACCAAGTCATCACATGACCTCTTGCTAGGAGTTGTAATCCCAGGTTTGTAAGTCTTAGAATGGAAAAATGTGATGTTGGACTGACACACTAGACTTGGAGTCATAAACCAAAGGATTTGTTCCTCCATTGTTTGTGAGTGGAAACAATATCATCAGTGTCATGTAAACCTTATCCCAATTAACTAGGGTTGGCTACATGAATCATGTTTCACCATTCCACTCTATCAAGGGCTAGACCACTTATCCTTTTAAAGCATTCAACTTATGTCATGTTGTTCAAATTCATGATAAAAGTTATTACATAAGATTGATACCAACTACGAACCTGATGCAACCCTTCATTATCTGGGTTAAAGACTGACAATGATAACATAAACTCCCACATGCATAATGTAATTGAGTATTAAATAAGTCGATTACAATCAATGTTTCAAATGTCAGTGATATTATTGGTATTGCTAGGTTAGCTATATTAAAACTACTGACAGTTTAAAAAATTCTAATGCCCTGATATTATCGATATCAACAATATTTTAAGAGGAATATATTAAAGAAATACTATGGTATTGGCAATACTACCAATAATAATATCCCTAATACCAATGATAATATCCCTATACTGGGGAAATATATGCAAACATGCGAAAATTTAAATAATAATAATTTTTTAAAAAAAAATAGAGAAGAAAATTCCAAAAGTAAAAAAAAAAAATCTCTATTTTTTGGAAATTTATTTTTTATTTTGTAGCTTAAGTGATTTTGATCACTGTTGGTTTTATTGAATCAAAGTTTATATTTGAGGAGAAATCTTGAGTTCAAACAAAGACAGGTTAGAACTCGAATCCATAGAAACTTTATTTTTCTTATCATGGATTGTAATAAAAATTCATGTCTAGTTTTGTGGCTAAAAAATTAACATTCAAGTGAAAATTAGAAAAAATTGGTGAAATACTAATTTTTCTATTTTTATATTAACAAGTATGTTTTTCCACTATTAATTAATGTGACAATTTTATATATTAATTACTATTAGCCAATCTACTCATAGGTTACAAAATTTTATACATTTATTTTATGCTGATTTGTTTGACAATTCATGGTTAGGCCCTTATAAAATGAAAACTTACTCTTACATGTGTGAACACATGTCTTATAACATCTCATGAATTTTGATTGAACAAGTTCTCATTTTTTTTCCAATGTTTCTCTCAGACAACAATATTTTCCTGATTATCGATGACAATATCATGATATTGATACATGTTTCCATATCTCCCATATGTGATACATGTAATGATACCAATACTCTAAGGGGCTGTTTGTTTTTCCAATTATAGGTGTAAGTGAGGATAAATAAATAATGATGACTTTTAACGGGTGTTTAAATGAGAAATAAATACATACATAATTTCTCCTCAAAAACCATGTCAAAATGCATGAAATTTCAGAGGGATTAGGTATTTGTAAAATATGTAGGTCCCACCATGATCTAGGACGTTCATCCATTTTACAATCTCATTTTAGGGCATGAGCCCAAAATTGAGGCAAATCGTAAGCTTAAGTGGACCATACCACATGAAACATGGGAGATAGTGACATCCATTATTCAAAATTGAGACATTCATAGGGCCTATAGGGAAGTATATTTGTCATCTAACCTGTTCAACTTAATCCAAAACTTTTATGACCCCTAAGAAGTTTTCAACATTAGGCATTCAATTCCCACTGTTTCCTGTGTTGTGGTCTGTTAGTGTATTGATTTATGTATCATATATTGTCAATCATGTGAGTCATTGTGTCATATAGTCAGTTGAGCCTTGAAGACCAAAGACACAAGTGAAGATAGAGCATCAAGGAGCAAATAATAGGTACATGAGGTGCTTGGTAACCCTAACACTTGACCTAAAAAAAAAAAAAAAAACCTTTGAGTCTCTAGACGATCCTTAACTTTATAAATAAACCTTGTTGATCATCCCTTAGTTATAGGAGTCTAAATTTGATCATCCTAAAAACTGACTTTAGAGATTGAAACGACCAAAATTAGGACAAAAAGAAAACAAATGATCCTGAAATTTTTGATCCATGAATGGACCATTTCAGCAGGTCGAAAGTGGTAAAAACTAGACAAAAAATAAATAAAAAATCATGTGCCACTGAATATTTCGACAGGTTGAAGCCTCGGGTCGATAGGTCGAAAATCAAGTTTGACCGATCGAAGATGAAAATTGACAAATCAAAAGTGGAAAAAATTGAATAGCAAAAAATTCCATGTGCCATTGAATATTTTGGCAAGTTAAAAACCTCAGGTTAATGGGTCGAAGGACTTTTCGACTGGTCGAAGGCTCGGATCGACAGATCGAAGGCTAGCCATTTCTGCTCATTTTATGAACGTTGGAACTCAATTTCTTTATATAAAAGATTCGGTCTTTAGGTAATCTGAGGGAGTTTTGGTGTAATAGAAGCTTAGGTAATTCCATGATCATATCCCTCATCCCAAGCGTCTAATCTAATGAATTTTAAGTCATCTTCATTGAGATTAACACTCTAATAAGGATTCCAACCTCCATCTTGAAAATGTGCTTAAACCCCAACATTTTCTAGGGATTAAACTTAACCTTTATAGTCATGCCATTGTCTAAATTCTCCAGAAGACCCATCAAGTAGAATTCCCTAGGCTTTGCACCTTTCCATTAGTTGTAGAAGATTCTACCCAACCTCCCATCACCTTGGTCACCGCATTGTAGCATCATATGCAATGTATTTTGATCTTGGAGCTGAAGCCTTGGCAAAGCATCGACATCATGATCGGAGGAGAAAATGGGAGCTAATTGAAGCATAGGAGAGCATTGATCAAGTACGGAAGAACATCGATCAAGTAATCCAAGAAGATGCCGCAAAAGGGACTAAATCCGACAAATAAGTTATCATGTGTAAGACTCTGTATACACTCGCTATCATGTGTAAGACTCTGTATACACTCTTTCCTTGTGTAGGATTGAGTATAAGAGTTTGAATTGCCAAATTCAACTAGGTTCTTGTGTAAGACCTTGACTCTTATGTGAGGCTTAAATCTAGGTTCTTGTATAAGACCTTGGCTCTTGTGTATGGCTTAAATCAAAGTCTTTGTGTAGGCCACTAGACACGAGTGCGTACATGTTAGTCTTTGAGGGAGCATCCATCAAAAGTAAACACAGGTGTGAGACCCGTATCCTAGCCCGTACCATTCTGTAGGCTTCTGCGGTCCTCTCGATCAAATTCCGGCAACCTGCGACTTGTAATCGGTAGTTGCGCCTAACCCTGAGTCGTATTTCGTATTCCAAAGTCGGCTCGACCCAAGACTTGTACCAGTGCGACTGTGCCGTCGCCGCAGTTCTGATGATGCGTCTCGTGCGCTGAGGCGATACCCGGGCTAGGAGATGTGGGCCTACGTTCAGTTCGAGGAAAAATGCCGCACGTTACAAATCCCAAGAGAATATGTCCCATCAATCAATCACACCACATCCCATCATGTCACGTACATGCCCCATTCCCAAGCAACCCCAAAGTCAACTCTCTCTCTCTTACAACCAAGTATACTCATCACTCACACCCATCTCTCTCTCTCTTACAACCTCTCTCTCTCTCTCATTTGTCTCTCCCTCATTCTCCAAGCAACCCATGTCCAAGCTTCCATGAGAGAAGCTAGTGTTTTCTCAACCGTTGAAATCATTCCCATCTCTACCTTCCTAAGATCATCTCGACCGTTAAAATCGTTCCCTTGGAGCTCTAGAGGTTATAGGCGAAAGAAGGAAGAGGAGATCAAAGGTGGGTGTTTTCTAGGATTAGATTTATAAGGATTTGATTATTTGAGGGCCCACTTGTGTTGGGACCCATCTTAATGTATGATTTGTATCAATGAGGGGCCCGTAGTGGCGGGGTCCCTCCACTACTCCGATCTCCCTCTCTCTCCTTCTCTCTTCTCTTCTCTCTCTCTCTCTCTCCTCTCTCTCTCTCTCTCTCTCTCTCTTTTGATGTGTGTGGCCCCACCCTGATGCACCGCACTATGAAGTATGTATTATATCCATGCCATCCATATGTCGGGCCCACCTTGCTGGACCATCCAGCGGCAGGCCCGCTGGCCTGTCCGTCTGGACAGGCCCAAATGAAGAGAAACCACAAGTATGTGCTTGATCTAAACTGTGGTGGGCCACCATGTGGGACCCACCATGCATGCAATTCATCCAGCATCACACCGTGATGCTGCCATGAGGGAGGGGGACCATGACGTATGGGTTTGACTTGCACCATCCAGCAGGTCTGGACAGTGGGTACCCACCATGAGATACGTGTCTTATTCCCACCGTCCATTTGTTTTGGGTATGGGCCCACCCACACGTGTGGCACGTGTGGGGGTGGGACCCACCATGATGTACGTATTCTATATCCCTGCCACGTGTGTGGCCTGCCATGATGTAAGTGTTATCTCCAGACCGTCCATCATCTGGACGGTGCTATGGACACCACTATGATGTAAGTTTTGCTCCACACCGACTAGTTGTGGACCCCACTTCCCACACGTGTGGGCCACTTGGTATATATGTTTCATCCAAGCCGTCCAACGTGGCCCACCTTAAATGTATGTATTTCCCACACTGTCCAGCTGAGGACGGTGTGGTCCATGATATATGTGTTTCATCACGCCATCCATCTGTGGATGCCCACTATGATATATGCGTTAGATCCACACCGTCCAGATTGCTGGACGGTGGGCCACACCCTGACGTATGTGTTTTATCAACATCGTCCATCCGAGACAGATTCAAATATCAGGTGGAGCACACCACTGTCCATTGCTTGGACATGGGGTCCACATGGTGTGCGTGTTTCATTCACACCATCCACCATATGGACCCACCTGGACGTGTGTGATTTATCCACACCGTCCAAGAATGTGGCAGATTCAAATCTCTGATGGGCGACGCTCGTGGGACCCACCTTGATGTATTTATTTCATGTCCTCACCGTTTGTCCCTTGCTGGGACTTGGGACCAACCCACATGTGCTACACGTGCGGGGTGGGCCCCTATCTTGATAATATGTTGTATATCGCTGTCCATTGATGGTGAGGCCCACTTGTTGTATGGGGTTTATGGTGAAGTATAAGAGGCCCTATGAGGCCTAATATGTTATGCATGAGGCCCATTGGTGCAACCCATGTGATGCGGCCCACTTGATGTATATAGGCCCATTGGTGCGGCCCATGTGATGCGGCCCATTTGATGTATATAAGGCCCATATAGTGCAACCCATTTGATGTATATGAGATCCATGTATTGCGGCCCATTGTGATGTATGTGAGGCCCATATGACGTGGCCCGTTGTAATGTATTTGGGCCCATTTGATAAGGCCTATTGTGATGTATTGGTGACCCGTATGGCGAGGCCTGATGTGGTGTATGTGTGGCCCTCGAGTGAGGCCCAATGCGATGAATGTGCGGACCAATGTAATGTGTGATTTCACTATAATGTATGTAATGATGTTTATGTGGGCCACTGCTTGGGAGCGATGTTAGTTACATGTCCACATTGATGGGCAATGATGGTTAAATGTCCACATTGTGACCTTCCCTTAAGCCGATTGTCGAGGTCAATTATTGAGGCCGATTGCTGAGGCCGATTGTCGAGGTCGATCATCGATGCCGATTATCGAGGCCAATTACCGAGGTTGATTGCCGAGGTTGATTGTCGAAGCCGATTGTCGAGGCCGATTATGAGTATGTGACAACATTGCATCATGATACCTACACCTTGGAGCTCACCTTATGTATATATTGGGCCCTATAAGGAAGTCCAGTTTATTGCGCGATAGAGAGGGTAAGAAAACCCACTTATTGTACTTAGATTCGGATCTGTCCTCGGTGGGGGATATTGTGACGCTCCATCACTGTGATTACATGTGGGCGGGCGCACATGGGCGGACACTGAGTGGGCGGGGCATGAGGACCTGAGCGAGCTGCTAGTGATTAGCAGGCTACTGTGCTGGCAGGCTACTGTACACACAGTGAAGGCAGAACTTTGTCCCACATCGGAAGCATTGTCCGATGTTGTGGTGGCTATAAGTTGGATTCTTTCCTTAACTATCGTGACACGTTTTAAATCAGTGAGCCTATCTTGATATTTGGACTAGATCCACCGTCCTTCTGTGTACCCGCATCATTTGTATGCAGTTGTGATGGATGATTGATTAAAGCATATGCCATTGGGCTGAGATGTTTATGGGACTCTTTGTGAGACGGAGTTGCCTCCATATGATCGCGCGATACGTGCATGTTTGATGCACGACTTAGATACAGCTGACGGTATTCATGGACTTATCAGGATTTGCATATTGCATTGAATCCTCAGTATACGATGTTTGGCTTACTATGTCTTCGTATTGTATAGCTGATCTACATTGCTTCCTCAGCATATGATATTAGCCTATTATGTTTTTGCATCGCATATTTTGGATAATGATGTTGATATTTATGAACTTACCAACATATTTCCGCATTACTCTGATATTGTACGATCTATGGATTGCCAGTATTTCCGCTTACCCTGATATCTATATGTTTGGCACGTGCATCGCACCCACTTTCACCACCCTTTAAGCTTTCTATAAGCTTATGCACGATAGATGCGTGCAAGTGGCGTTAGGTCGCAGCAGCGTTGAGCTTGGAGCATGCAGCAGTCTTTTGGAGCTTTGATTTTCGATATATGTATTTCCCTTTCAGCACTGCATTCAACTGTTTATATTAGTGGATATGTGATGATGATGTTGCCTTTGTGATTTGGGTAAACTTGTGGTTATGCTTCTTATGAGACAAATGTACGTTGGAAAATCCTCCTTTTAGGATCCCAAGATCGGAATCTGGCGTATGGGCGCTGGGAGCTGAGAATGGGGTACTACGGAGGCTGTCAGCATCAGATTCAACAATCGAAAATTTTATGAGTCCGATTTTCGGGTTTAGGGCGTGACAACAGGTCCTTTGATTATGGTCGAGGTTGTTGGTTAGCCTATAGAAAACCAACTAAAGTATCTTGCGGAAGCCTCCAGTGGGAGTGTACGCTAGGATCCTTGTATAAGGTTGTATAGGTTATAGGTGAACCTGATTTAAAATTCTGATAGTGATAATCCGGTACACTCATGAGTTGAGTACATTCATCGGGAATAGAGTAGGGAAATCGAACCACTATACATGCTTGTGTTTTGGATTGTCATTTAAGCACTTGTTTAATTACGCTTATGTGGTAAATGTTTAATTATATATGCATGATTAGATGAATGCTATGAGTTGATAATTAGCACATCCCACACACACATGTACACTATCATGTTATTGACTAGTTACTTAATCGCCACATTCTTTATAGTTTATGTGATTAGACCCTCTAAATGGCTTGAAAGCCTTAGAGTTAATTGTCTTGCTTAGTTTAATTTGCATAATAGTTTAAGTAGGCAATTGAATTTAAAAGTATAATTTTTAATTGGTCTTAATTATCTTCTTCCCCCACAGGACATAGCCATCATTCATTAGCTCCACCAAGCTTTTACATGTAGTCATGCTATCCCATTCCATGCAATTTCTTGGTCCACTTGAGCTTTGGATATACCTCATTTTTGAGCCAAAGACCTAAAATGAGTTGGCGAAATGGTTGGATGGCATGGATAAGATATATACATCACGGTAGGCTACACAAATTTTACTTGCCCAAATAGCACGAATATATTTCGTGGAGTCTAAAGCTTTGCAAACAAGCTCCCTGTCAACATTAATAATAGGATTGTTGTTGCAATTACACCTGTAAACGATCATGACTTACCATCAATTACAATTGTAAAAATAAATAAATTAATTAATTAAATAGCCCTTAAACATTGACTACAATCACATGTTATCTAATGGTCTATTACATAAGTCGATTATAAATAACAAGTTAGTTGAAATGATACATGATGAAGAACATAACACCCACATGCGTATAACACACAAAAAAAGTGGCGTCCTCATTGATGTGTTAATCCTACATAAACCCTTTGATGATACTATATGATTACGATTCTATTAGATGTATCTATTCCGTTAGGTTAAAAATCCATTTTAACTTATGATATTCATTACCATGTCTTATAGGAATTGTTCCTCTAACATTAGACTTTTCTCATAAAGATTATTGTCTACAAATATTAAAAATCAATTTAACTTAGGATATTTCTTCCCATGTCTTATGGGAATGATTCCTCCAATGGGTTGCTTGGATGCATGTAATCTTTTTAGTTGTAAACATATTACACTTGAAAAGAGTTCCAGGCACAATTGGTTTATATGCTATTATGTTTGGCTTTTAAGTGATAATTTATTTATAGGTATACAAATTCTGTGTTTGGCTATCCTATCAAGTGTTTACCATGAATAAAGTAGGTATTCCTACCATAAAGCTTAGGCGGTGTACCTTCCAAAATGTACAAATCATACAAAAAAGACTTGATTTTTTTGGGTTGTAAGTGAGCATTAAAGCATGCACACAATAAATTGGATGTCTTTCACCCGTTACAATGGCCCAGGTGCAATGTAGAAGTTTTTAATGGTGGACGTCTTATCCTTCTCTCGTACGGTCCATTCAAGCTATTTTCTTTTTTGAGCTACGGACCTTTGTCATAGGGATCGTTGTCTATAAATTAAATTATTTTGTAGGTTAGATTTTGCTTGCTTTTTTTTTTTTTTTCATAGAGCCTACGCACGAATGGCTCGAGTCATTGAATAGTAGGCCCAGGTAAACAAACTCAAAACCCGTGCGCTCTCCGTTCTATGCTAGAACTTTGTCCGCCAAATAATCATATACTTCCTTCAAGAATCCAATGGTAGTGAAAGTAATTTCCTCAAAACCGATTGATCTTTTGCCTTTATGAAAACCATGAAATGAAAATCTCCCCGGTCACCTTCTCCATCAATGGAATCAACAGAAGCAGAAGCTGCAGCTGCAGTAGACCCACCTCTGGAAATCCTTCCATGGTTGAAATCCCTACCTCTAGCCCCAGAATTCCACCCCACCCTCATCGAATTCCAAGACCCTATTTCCTACATCCTCAAGATCGAATCTCAAGCGTCTAAATTCGGCATCTGCAAGATCGTCCCTCCCATTCATCCCTCCCGAAGAAAACAGCTTTCTCCAATCTCAACCGTTCCCTCGCTGCCCGCCACCCTCAGAAATGCCCTGTATTCCCCACCCGCCACCAGGAGATTGGCCTCTGCCCGCATAGGTCCCGCCCCGTTCTGAAAACCGTCTGGGAGAGCGGCGAATCCTACATGCTGCAGCAGTTCGAAGCGAAATCCAAGCAATTCGAGAGGACCCATTTGAAGAAGAGTGCGAAATGGGGTCCACTGCCACTCGAAATCGAGACGCTTTTCTGGAAGGCGAGTGCTGACAGGCCCTTCTCGGTGGAGTATGCGGGCGATATCCCCGGGTCGGGATTCGCACCAGTGAGCGCAAAGAGACAGCGGGAGAGCGGTGGGCAGGCGTTGGCGGTGGCAGACACGGCATGGAATATGCGGGAAGTGTCGAGGGCGAAAGGGTCGTTATTGAGGTTTGTTGAGGAGGAGGTGCCAGGAGTGACGTCGCCGGCAGTGGATGTGGGGATGGCATTCAGTTGGTTCGCATGGCACGTGGAGGACCACGATTTTCATGGATTGAATTACTTGCATGTGGGGGCAGAGAAGACGTGGTATGGCGTGCCGATGGATGCTGCTGCAGCATTTGAGGAGGTGGTGAGAGTGCATGGGTATGGTGCCGAGGTGAATCCTCTTGGTGAGTAACAATGCTGCCTTTTGATACTCGGGCAGATTTCTGGGACTTAGAAATTACTTATACATGGCATGCAAGCAAGTGAAATTAAACTGTCCAAATTATGGTTCCCAGTTTAGATGTATCATGAACAAAAACTTATGGTTAATTTGATTTTCTGACTATCAGGTTGGTGGACGTTTAAAAGTGAAAAAATATCCAATGGTCTCATTTCAACAAACAAGTGTCCCTGAATCAAAGGTTGGGATTGTTCAAACAATCTGATTTTGGGACTGTGACTTAGCGTCAGTGGGTTCTACAATTTAGCCAGTTTGATTTGAGTCAATATTGATATGAGTCAATATGGAAGCAACTTTGAATAACCACCCTGTTGGATGGTTCTAATCATCCTACTAGGTTCCTGTCAATTGCGGAGTGTTGGCTGTAATTATGCAGTTGCTAACTATTGACAGGTGGATGGCTAGGATTATCTGGGGAGAGAATTGTGTATAGATCATCCATCCAGGACTACCGGATGAATGGTTTAGATTATCCAAAGTGTGCCCCACTTCTTCCATTGTTGAGTTGAACAGAAATGCCATTTCTCCCAATGGAGCATCATACTATTTGAAATTTGCATTTCTTCTTGTTGTTTTGGATCCTCAACATGAAGGTTTGCAAAGGATAATCCAGATTCCAGATGTTTGGTCTGTTGCATCCCAATAAGAATGGATCACGCCCCCAAAATCTCCTCGATTGGACATGTTAACTGTTTGATTTATGGCCTCCAATCCAAATAGACAAATCAGAAGAGAAATGCAGCAGTGGCCACATTCAAGTGAGGACAAGTCCGAAGATTGGTGGCTGGGATCTTCCAATTTGGGAGATTTTTGTGGCATGGTTCATCCATGGTGGTATCAGCATACCAATGGTCTGGATTATGAAACTATGGGCCCCAATAGCCTAAACTAACAAACCTGAGTATTCTGTGCAAAGCCTTGGGTGTAAAATCCTATACATCCTCCACTTTTTGATATAAAACTGACAATTTAAAACAATGGCCTGCCACTTTTGATTGCAGGATCCTCTATGTCCTACTCGGTTATCACTGTCCTGTTTTTGAATATTTGGTTTTGTAAGGATATGGTCTGTTCTAAGGTCTTGCTTATGGTCAGGGCTAGGAAGTCAATCTTCTGTGTTCTGCATTTGAATATTTCTTTCATAATTCTATAGCAAGTTTTCTCCTGCGACTAATAAGCGGTTGTTTCTTGTATTCAAATTTTTTAAAGAGCAGTGTTTATGTCAAATTACCAATCTGATTTGGCTGTATTTTGGTGGCTGTGCTTATTTTTCCCATTTTTGAGATCTTCTGTTAATTGTTAAGATCGTTAATTGGAGCATCACCTGTTTCTTTCAAGTCCTTTTTTGGTCAGTTTTCTGTTTAAGCTTTTTACTTGTAGTTAAGGATGCAGGTCAATTTAATGGATAAACAGTTCATATTTTTGGTTCATCCTTCATATGCTTTTAGGTTTGACTGGCTGTAAGGAGGAAGGTTAACTTTTTTGGTAGTTTCTTGTGTTCCTTATCATTATTATTATTATTTTCCTGCAGGCTGTTAGTTATTTTTATTGTTTGCTTATTGGTCTGCTACTCAAGTCTTTCAACTGTCTTCTCTAGTGGTTTGTTTCTTTCATGATTATTGGTTTTGGGTCAAGCTACTCATGTCTTAGCTTGCATTTGTTCACTTTAATCGTGAGGATATGATTAGGGTTTTTGAAGTCCTCAAAAAAGAAGAAAAAAAAAAAGACAAAAAGAAAGAAAGAAAGATCAAATGGATAGAAATTTTCAATAGATAACAATTTTTATTTTTTAAAGGTTTTTGGAATCCCTTCTTTAGCTAATGGAGTTCAATCCCCTAATATGCATGCTAAGGAAATTCTTCTTTAGCTAATGTGGCAGTAGTGACATTGGAGCTCAATCCTTCAATATGCATGCTAAGGAATTACAATATCGCTATTTCCACTTTACCCGACCAGTGATTCAGTTTGAGCATTCACACAAATGCACCGTCTACTTTCTCGAATCAATGGCTTGAAATGCTTCTGTTTGATTATAAATGACAAAGAAGTTACTAAAAATTAATTGGTTTCAGTGGATGTTTTGTGAGTAATTCACTTTTCTTTTTCTGTGTAATTCTACTATTCAAGTACATTGTTAATCCTGTTGAATTTGTGGCAGTTACTGTTGCTACTCTTGGGAAGAAGACTACAGTTATGTCTCCAGAAGTACTTATTGGAGCTGGAGTTCCTTGCTGCAGGTGACCTCTTACTTTATATCCTCTCATTATATTCCGTTTTCTTTTCATCAGTCCTGATATTTCTTTGTGAGCTTAGAATTTATAGTAATATCATGAATTTGGCTTGCTTTTTTGCTTACTTGGTTATCATCAATCACAGATTGGTGCAAAATGCCGGCGAGTTTGTCGTTACTTTTCCAAGAGCGTATCATTCAGGTTTCAGTCACGGTAAGACGAAAATTCACTTGGAGTTTTCTCTTTTTAAATCAGTGACAAGAAAATAAGGATATCTAGTCTTCATATGACAAGGTTAAATCATGACATATGTTCTCCATTTTTTTTTTTTTTTTAATGATGAATAACCTGTGTGATAGTTTAAGTATGTGTTTGGAAGTTACTCGCCATTTCTGCTGATTTGATGGAAAAAGGCAAGTGATTGCACCTCCCAAGGCTGAAAGCATCTTCCCCAAGTGCCCCACAGTTTTTGGTGCCATTCACTGACTATTGAATAATGGTAAATGCTATTTCAAGGACTAGGATTGCCCCACTGGTCAGACTATCATACAGATAATTTATTATAAAAAAGATGCAGGGAACAGTTGGCGAGGACACCCACCATTGAAAATGATTATATTGTGTTTGATGTCCATTATGGTGCCCGTCTACCCATCCAACCTATTCATAATATGTGTCATAGCAAGTTGAAGATATGACCAAACAATCAGGCTGATCTAAAACTCTGGTTGTCCACATCAATTGAATTTAGAGTTTAGAAAATGCTTTTGCATTATTTCCTTTGTTGTGGCCCATCTAAGTTTTGGATCATCCTTAATTTTGAGCTGTATCATTTTCTTAGCAGTCCACATGTGATGAATTGTTTGGATGCTACATAAACATCAACAGCTCCTCATGGTAGCATTTCCATTATGGGGCTGATTCTTTCTCCAATTGCCACAATAATGTAATGGAAATGTGCAATGATTACAAATTACTTACCTCTCTCCTGACAACATTTGCATTTGACCGCTGATTTCGATTTTGGTTTATCGGCGGTAAAATTGTAATGGTGACATTTTTACATTAATGCCAAATCATTACCAATATATACTGATGTCGCTGTTTGGATTCGAGATTTCACAGTACTGCCATGAAAAAGTGCAATAGTTACAAATTCCTTTACCTGTCTCTTGAGTGCATATCTGCATTTGATTGATAAATCTTGTGTTTGGTTTGGTGGTGGTAAAATCGTAATGATGACACATTTCCTTTATATTACCAGGGTAATTGGTGAAACAAGCAGGCCCCATGTGTATGTCTGTTGCTGTTAAATGGACCTGCAAGCAGTGAAAGTAGGGACCATTGAACCATTTTGGTGACTCATCCTTCTCACATGTGGCACTCATATATGCCATCCAAATCATCCAAATTGTGGTGCAAGTTGTGGATGGAGCATATCTTTGAGATCCCACTGATAAAAAAGCCAAACTAACTGATTTGGATGAACGGAGCACGTAACAACTGATATGGCCAATGTGAGTCGGTTTTGCTGTTGACTGATAAGGTCCACCAAAATGGATTTTTAATCCATGTTCTACACTGGGCATGAATTTGCATGTCACACCATTTCCCCCTTTATTTTATGTTGTGAATGTGTCTCATTTCTTGTTAGGGCATGTCAAAGATTACTGACTTTATCCTTGTTGTTCAAGATCAGGAGCTTGAATCCATTCTTAAAAGCTGTGTCATATGGATGGTGTTTTTTATGTACTACTTTGTCCTTTAGGTGTCTTAGTTCTTATTAAAGGAGGAAGTTTCCAATGATATCTATTTTGTCTCTAGGCTAAAACATTTCGTTTGCCTATTCATGAAGAGAGGCAAATAAAATTGATTAATTAAGTCATTTCTTATTGATTAAGAGAGGAATTCATTACCACATTGATTTTTGCTAATGAAGTTTTCATCATCTATCAAAATAGTCCTTTCTTATTTTAAGCAAGTGAGCAAGAATTAATTAATTTAATAGAACTGAGAACCTCAACTACCATTTACCCAATAAAGCTATATTCATTTTCTCTAAGTCCTTGCCCTCGTCATAAGGCTTGCAAACTTCTTCCCACTTTAAGATGAAACTTAGAAACTCTCTCTGCTCCTTGCCACAAGAAGTTGCGCCGCAATCTGTCCAGCTTAGCTAACATCGGCTTTTGGCATTCAAAAACAAGCATGGAGTAGATTGGCAAATTTGATAGAGTTGCTTTGATTAATGTCATATAACCCCCAAGGGAAAGATATTGGCAATTTAACATCTCCAACTCGCAAGTTTCCTTTCGAACCTTTCCATAACGACATTCCAAAGGTGCTTTGTTGGTTTCCCAATGCACAATGGCACCCAAGGTAGGACGATAGAAAAGAACCCGCCTCAACCCAAACACATTTACTAGTTGGAAAGGAGTTAATGTAGGGGCATTTCACATCGGGCTCGAGTGGGGTAGCCCGTGGGATGCGGGGACACACTCGGGGTGGGCGACCCATGTGATTTGGGGCCCACGAGCTCACGAGGGAGGTTCGGCCGAGGTCCTAACCCATGAGATGTGGGGCCCGGGCTATGAGATAAAGGGATTAATTCGCCATACTCTAACAGTTCAAGCTTTTAGAGCAAGTGGTTAATTGTCCTGCATCAGGAGTCCTATCCACAAAATCTAAGTTTAACAGTGCGGTTGGCTTTAATCTTGGGGACGGGGAGAGGATTTGGTTCCGGGAAGATGTGTGGGTGGGGGACACCTCATTGCAAATCTTGTTTCCTAATATTGTCCACCTATCGCCAATCCGAAATATCTTCGTTGCACAATGTGCTTCAAGTTGTGGTGGTTCAATGGTGTGGGCTCCCCCTTGTTGGTTGTTCCTCTCAGACAAAGAGGTGGTTGAGTTGGCCTCGCTCCTCAGCCTCATTCAGCTGTGTCATTTGGTTAATGGAGAAGGGGACCAAATGGAGTGGAAATGGGAGACATTGAGGAATTTCTCGGTTGGGTGCTTTTATTCTATGCTAGCCAAGTCAGAGGCGGATGGAGGAGTCAAGTATACCAAACATGTTTGGTTCTATGCAACTTTGCCAAAAGTTATAGCTTTTTGTTGGGTTGTTGGAAGAGAGGATTTTAATTATGGATAATCTCCAGAAAACGGGGATGATTTTACCCAACGCATGTTTGATGTTTGTGTGGTTGATTTAGTCAATCGCCTTTTCATCCATTGTCGGTTTGCGTCCAAGTTTGGAATGTTGCCCTCTCCAGGTTCAACATTGTAATGCGGGGGCATTTTCACACCGGGCTCGAGTGGGGTGGCCTGTGGGATTCAGGGGCACACTTGGGGTGGGTGGCCCGTGGAACCCATGGATTTGGGGCCCACTAGGAGGGTTCGGCCGATGACCTAACCCATGGATTTGGGGCCTGGGCTATGAGATAAAGTGATTAATTCACCATGCTCTATCAGTTCAAGCTTTTTTAGTTCGAGCTTTTAGAGCAAGTGGTTAATTGTCCTGTATGAAATTAGTATCAGAGCGGGAGGTCTCGTGTTCTAGACTACTCACTGGGGGTGATTAATGTGGGGGCATTTTCACACCGGACTTAAGTGGGGTGGCCTGTGGGATTCAGGGGCACGCTTAGGGTGGGCGACCCACAAAACCCATGGATTTGGGGCTCGTGTGAGGCGGGTGGCTCATGTGAGGCAGAACCCATGGCTTTGGGGCCCACGAGGGGACGGAACCCACAAATATGGGGCCCACGAGGAGGGTTTGACCGTTGACCTAACCCATGGATTTGGGGCCTGGGGTATGAGATACAGGGATTAATTCGCCATGCTTTATCTGTTTGAGCTTTTAGAGCAAGTGGTTAATTGTCCTGCATCACATTGTTTGGGTCATGCCAAGTTCTATTGGTGATATGCTTTTGGTGTGACATGGTGTACAAGTTGGAAAGGAGAAGACGACTTAATGGTGGCTTTGTTTGTTGGGGGGTCTTTGGGCGTTTTGGGAAGAGAAACAGAAGGCGTTTCCATAATATGAGCTACAATGTATTGTAGCCTTGTAGGAAGGGTTTGGGTCTTTGTTAGGGAGTGGGATTGCTGTAATAGTGGGAAGAGTGTTCTGTGCATTTGTATTTGGGTGGGGTAGTGGTTTTTTTTGTTTTTTGTTTTTTGTTTTTTTTTTTTTTTTTTTTTTTTTTTTTTTTTTTTTTGCATTCCTGTATTCTTTGTCGCCCTTTGGCACTTTTTTTTGGGGATAAAATTCCCGTTAACTTAAATAAAAAAGTATTCGGTGCTAAATGCTACATATGACACACTCATACATCATCCAGACTCCTCATCTGTTGTACCCAATGCTCATAGGCCATAGTCCAAAAATCACACTATTTAGATGATCCTAGCCAGTGATTGGTTGATTTTTGCCCATTGAAAATTCTCTGTTGGTTGGACTTTCCTTTTGCCCCTTTGTAATCATCTATTGTCCTCCACTCTGTTTCTAGGATTACCCCACTGGTCAGACTTTTGAGGTACACCCCCTCTGTGGTTAGATGAAGGGTCTGGATCTCCTACACGTGTGACTTTTGTATGGATATTCAATGTTTGATAAATAAGATGATATTGATACACTTGATCCTCTCCGTTAAATGAAGAGAAGTTTGGCAGTCACAACTATGTAAGGGCCAAACTCCCAGCTCAGAATTTATTACATTTGGGTTTCTGACTGCATCATGATTTGTGTATGTGGATGACAAGCCCCTTTTTGGAAGTGTATCTTTGATATTGTCAAAAGTTTCGTCAATTTGTAAGACGATGTTAATTAGATCTTCTCTAAGCAAGGGAAGAGTTGGGGACAAGAATCGTAGTTTGCTTGGTAGAGGTGGCGGAGATCCGGACAAGAGCAAAATGCTCTCTCAAGGAAGGTCATCACTAGTACATACGGGAACAAGAACCTAGGGTCAGACTAGGGGTGAGATACGGAGGATTAGGGTCAAGCATGTGGAAGTATGTCTGCAGGAAAGTATGAGATTCAAAGGGAGAGTGTGCGGAAAATATAAGATTTTGTATAGACATGCGGCTGGGGGATGGATCTCTCACTTCTAAATTCCCTAATCTCTATATGGTGACATCTTCAAATGGGGCATCGATCAAGGAAATTATAATCTTTGTGGAAGCAATATGCTATGGAACATTAATTTTAGGAGAAACCTAAAGGAGGATGAATATGGTAGCTTCATCCTCCTAATGGAGCCTCTCAATATGCTTTCATTTTGGGGCAAGGGACGAATGGGCAGATCTGGAATGGATGTTGTCTTGGAATTACACAATTCTTTTTTCTCCTTCTATTGGATTGCAATAGGATGCGATTCTTACCATCTATCACTTGCAAGGTATCCCGTATCGGTATCGGTTGGCGTAACGCTGCCCTCCGAAACTGATACGGATACAAGGGTGTAACGGCGATACGGGGGCGAACGGCCCGTAACGGCGCAATTTTTTTTTTTTGCCAAAAAAATATAAAAAAATATGGATTAAATTCGGAATATTCTAAGCATTCCAAATATGCATTCATTTATAAATTGGAACATGTTTATGGTGGTGTAACGGTCCACTCTTTGGTGAGAAGTTGTATCGGACTGTCTGATGAATTTATGAATTAGATAACCTGAATTTGACTACAAAATTTATAATTTAATTTTCTAACTATCTACTATCAATGATAGATATATTAGAATGAATGTAATATGAAAATATCTTACATTAGGTGTTTGCAATTATTTTTGAGGAATTTCTCGAACATACTTGTGGACGTGACTGTGATTCCTGTCTATGACCTGTCATCCTCAAGTCAAGAATATTAAAAATAAAATAAAATAGTAGTGTCTGATATACTCCCCTGCAAGTCTGTAACTTGATTAAGGATTACTTGATTGGTTGTCAGGGGAGCTATTTTAAATACAAGTTCGGCAGTGTCAAGTGTGTGCTGTGCTTGGCTTCTTGCAATAATATTGCTGTGAGCTGTCTGCTGTAAATACTTACCTTAATACAAATATATACTCATAATCACAAGTCACCACCAAAATGAAAATCTGCTTTTTTTTTTTTTTTGTGGTTGCTCGACCTCCACATCATCGTTATCGTCATCATCAGGCGGAGGCTGTCCAATAGGTGTAGGTGCTGCATATCCATAATATCCAGTGCCAGATGGAAATACTAGATCAACGAAACTAGAGGATGACTGATCCCGACTAGGCAACGACTCTGACCCCGAGTAAGGATATCCACCAGTGCTCGTCGAATAGCCATATTGGTGCCCGTACTCAGGCTGTTGAGAATCTTGAGATTGAGAGTGCGTTTGCTGTGATGAGTAACTTGGATTTGGATCTGGATATCTATAAGCATATGAATATTGATCGGGAGGACTACTCCAACATGAATGTGATGGAACAGGTTTAGTATAATCACCATAATCATAATCCAATTGACCATAAGAATATCCATCATAATAACCAGGACCATTGAGCCTGCTGATGTTCCGGACCTCCCGAACTCGGTGCACCACTAAATGTACCGTCCTCTTGCTGGCTGTATCGTGACTCGGTACACTCATAAGTCTGACCTCGTGTACAACCTCGTCGATGTTCATCGACATCATGACTCGGTACACTCATGTTGGAGGACTACTCCAACATGAATGTGATGGAACAGGTTCAGTATAACCACCATAATCATAATCCAATTGACCATAAGAATATCCATCATAATAACCAGGACCATTGAGCCTGCTGATGTTCCGGACCTCCTGAACTCGGTGCACCACTAAATGTACCGTCCTCTTGCTGGCTGTATCGTGACTCGGTACACTCATAAGTCTGACCTCGTGTACAACCTCGTCGATGTTCATCGGCATCGTGATCTGTAAACGGCTGTATAGGGCGCTGAGCAAAACCAGAAGTGCCAGCACCAGAGGCAAGGGGGGTCATTATCACCATCATCCGACACAGTCACGCTACCACTGCTTGTACTATTTTGTTGATCTTGAGCTGTACCCGTACTTGGCATAAACGTTGCCCCTCTTACTGGGTCCAACATATTTGCACGACTCTCTTGTTGCGCTTTGCGTATTTCTGGGTCATCAATTTCCAATTCTTCACTATCCTCTTCAATTTGCTTTTCCCTTGTTTCCAATCAAGGTAGAAGCGGGTCATCCTCATCATAAATATTGTCCAAGTTTATTGGACAGTAGTCTCCGTCATCGGCAGCTGTAATGCTCCATGATGTCGTCGCATTCTTAGTTTTATATTGTAGTGCATGAAGACAAGTCTATCTAATGTTCTAGTCTGCAATCTATTCCTATTCTTTGAATGAATAAGCGCAAAATGACTCCAATTCCTTTCACGGCTAGAGGAAGATGTTGTCTGGCTCAAAACTTTTACCGTAATTTTTTGGAGAGCCTTTGTATTCTCTCCGAAATTAATCCACCATTCGGCCGGTTGCAACCTAGATATTGCATGCTGTACAAGAGCATCTCCAAAGCTATCAAGGCGATTTCCAAATGTATCTAATTCATTCAACGCCTTTATTTGTATATCTAAGTCAGGCTCTAATCTTTTTATCACATTTTTTAGCTCGACACGAACTTCATCATCCTCAACAAATGATTGGGCATATCTATACCTAGGATTTAGGTAGTAACCTGCTGCATGAAGATCATGATGTAGTTGTCTTGTCCATCTCCTGTCGATCATCCTCCAATAAGACTCAGCTTCTACAATCACGTTGAATTGCCAACTTTGCCTTATCCATGGCATCGTATAGGAAGCCAATGGTAGGTGCTTCGTAGGTTTCAACAAGACGGAGTACCCTCATTAGTGGCTCCATCACCTTTAGGATTGACTTGATCCTCTTCCAATATTTGTTGTCCCATATGGTGTTCGCAACTTCAACCGGTGTCCCTGATGTCTTCTTCCCATGTTTTGTGTTGAGCCATTCTTGAGAAACGAACATCTTACTCAACTCTCCCCTATGCCGGAATAAACTCTCTAATGCTATAAAGTTTGTTGCGAATTTAGTCGCCGCAGGCCTCAACAACTCTCGTCCTTTCGTGAACTTTCTTATTATTGCGACTACTTGATTATGGTTGTAAATAAACGTCATCACTTCTCTTGCCCTTTCGACTATTTCCTTAACATTCTTCTTCTTCCCAATATCTTCCAATATAAGATCAATACAATGGGCAGCACATGGTGACCAAAAAAGATGTTTTCTCTTATTCATCAACATATGTCCTGCAAGCTTATATGATGCTTCATTATCTGTCACAATCTGCACTACATTCTCCTCTCCAATCTCTTCCACAACTTTATCCATTAGTTCAATAATATATTTAGAATCTTTTGTTACCTCTGAGGCATCAATTGACTTGTGGTATATAGTTCCTAAGTGGCAGTACACCATGAAGTTGATCATGTTGCGTCTGGTTGGGCCAGTCCAACCATCACACATGATCATGCATCCTCTGGCTTGCCATACAGGTTTAAAGGTAGCCACGTATGCTTTCACATCTGCATACTCTGCATCTGTCCATTTCCTTCTAATCTCCTTAGCCGTGGGAGCTTTTATTCCTTCACTTGCTTCTGCTACTGCATCAATTACCACCTGCCAATATGGAGAATTGGCCGCGTTAGGAGGTATGTTGGCATGTATAAATAACTTTGCTACTGCTCTATCTAATTTCTCAACGGAAGTTCTATTCCACATTTGTTTTATCTTCTTTTGTTTAGTTGATTCTTTCCTAAACAGGATTGGATCAATAGAGGGTCTCCTAGGCTCATTTACTTCTTCATCCAAATGTATAGGGGCATCATGTGAAGATGCTTGTCGTCGGCTCCCAAACATACTTCGTAACCCACCAAACCTACCCTCCCTGCAGAAGCAGTTACACTTCCAGTTGCACTCCCACTCCCACTGTCCCCCTGTATCACGCACTGACCCATGCGTGCCAAACATGCAGCGACGTTCTTCCTCTTCACAAGCTAGACGCAAGCTCTCTCTCCTAGCTATAGTTAATTCCCGATCTGAATCTTCGTCAGAATCAATAATATCTTCATCACGAATACCCATATATTCTGGACCAAACACCTCCTGTCGATTGCATCCAAAATATCATCTTTCTTCTTTTGTACAGTAGCACGTTTACCCTTCGACTCATCCAGACTAGCTTGCATTAAAAGCATTATCTCTTTCGGTACTCTAGTACATGCCGCAACTTGACCCTTTCGATATGCCAAATGTTGCTTGAGACGGGTAATTCCACCAGTCACTACTCTATCACAATACTTGCACTTCATTTGGTGCCTAGTACTACCAACCCTCTCACAATGTTGCCATCCAATATCCTCACTTGTTGTTGGCTAGACCCAGACATTTCTTTAGGTTTAGGTAGATACTAGATTAATTAGATATTGATTAGATATGAGTATGAGTGTATGACCTATGTCAATAAAAATGATTTTATGTTCTAACTAAACTCTAAGAAGCTCCAAAACCTGTCTAATATAAGCAAATAAAAACATACAGTCACTAATTCGAAAATAGAAAAAAATTATAAAATGACACCACAAATCTGTAAAATGCACATTAACATGTTCTACTATAATTAACACATCAAATTCTATGATTAAATCAGTAAACCATTCATTAAAAAATGATTTTTCGAATTTTAAAAAAAGGGCCGAAATTAGTGCGTAAATAGAAAAAAAATAAAAAATGACACCACAAATCTGTAAAATGCACATTAACATGTTCTAATATGATTAACATATCATATTCTATGATTAAAACAACAAACCATTCATTAAAAAATGATTTTTCGAATTAAAAAAAAAAGGGCCAAAATTATTGCGTAAATAGAAAAAAATATAAAAAAATATAAAATGACACCACAAATCTGTAAAATGCACATTAACATGTTCTACCATGATTAACACATCATATTCTATGATTAAAACAACAAACTATTCATTAAAAAATGATTTTTCGAATTTTAAAAAAAAGGGCCAAAATTAGTGCGTAAATAGAAAAAAATATAAAAAAAATATAAAATGACACCACAAATCTGTAAAAGGCATATTAACATGTTCTACTATGATTAACACATCATATTCTATGATTAAAATAACAAATCATTCATTAAAAAATGATTTTTCGAATTTAAAAAGAATGGCCAAAATTAGTGCGTAAATAGAAAAAAAATATAAAAAAATATAAAATGACACCACAAATCTGTAAAATGCACATAAACATGTTCTACTATGATTAACACATCATATTCTATGATTAAAACAACAAACCATTCATTAAAAAATTATTTTTCGAATTTAAAAAAAAGGGCCAAAATTAGTGCGTAAATAGAAAAAAATATAAAAAAAATATAAAATGACACCACAAATCTGTAAAATGTACATTAACATGTTCTACTATGATTAACACATCATATTCTGTGATTAAGACAGCAAAAGATTCATTAAAAAATTATTTTTCGAATTTTTAAAAAAATGGCCAAAATTAGTGCGTAAATAGAAAAAAGTATAAAAAATATAAAATGACACCACAAATCTGTAAAATGCACATTAACATGTTCTACTATGATTAACACATCATATTCTATGATTAAAACAGCAAAACATACAAAAAAAAAGTATAAATACCTATTTTTGACAAATTTCTGAATGCCCCACCGAGCTTCGATTCAAGAAAATCCGTAATATAATGTGTTTTTATCTCAAATACCAAGCCAAGATTGGTCGAAAATAGTAGTAGAAGGATTGAGTGAGAGTTTGAAAGCAAGTGGTTTAAAAAAAAAAAGAAAAAACAGAGCTTAAAAAGGCAAAAAAAAAATGACTGTTATGGGTCGGTAATGGCCGTTACGCCCGTAACGGTCCCGTAACGGCCGTTACAGTATCAAAATCGGGGCATCGCCCGTTACGCCCCCATATCGCGTAACGGGCCCGATCGTTATCGTTACGTATCGGCCGACGTAACCGATTCAGGACACCTTAATCACTTGAAGCATTGGAATCACATCACGCCTTGCTTATGCTTTGTCTAACAAGGGTTAGGAATTGGTGCATAATCTTTTCATCCATCCAAGGTATTCTTGCAAGATCTGTGGTTATTTCTTGAATGTGTTTTGCACAAAGTGATTTTTCACTATACTCTGGGAGAGAACAATGGGTTGGGGGAACTGGCCTGCTTAAAGCCAGGGGAAGAATTCTGTGGAAAGATGCTTCTTTATGGTGCACGATTGGAAAATCTCTTGGGGCAGAGCTGACACCTTTCTTGATAATTTTCCCTGATACAGAACGTTTTTTAAGACCTTTCTAGTAAGATGCTTATCTTTCAATTTTTTGTTGCTTTAATTAATGATATTTTCTCCTTAATGATAAGAAGTGAACTCAATGGTCCTCCTTCGTGTACATTTTGTTTCTTCAACTTTCATATGATTGGCTTATCTAAAAGTTAGTAGTTAGATTTATCCAATGTCACTGGAGTTGGCCTTTTCCTTTTCTTTTCTTGTCTTCCAAGGAGAGCCATTTTTGTAATAACTTTGCCTTATTCTACTCTATCGGTAACAATGGATTTGGGAAAAATTGGCTAATTGGCAACTTCCCAAAATGAATGAGGTTTTAGTTTTTTTAGTTTTTTTTTTAAATTTTTTTGGCAACTTGTCCAAAAGAACAAACTTCTTTTTTGGCTTTTGTTTTGGAGGAGCTCATTTCAAAACTTGAAAGGTGCTTCTTGTTATTTAAGCAGCTGATTGGTGGCCTTCTTTCTTCATGTAATAATGAAGATAGATACATATGCATGTGAAACCACGATGATTGAAAGAAGCTTTACCATCAAGATAAATAATAATCTACAAGGTGATACCTAGAGAGAGTTTGACTGCAACATAAGTTAATGGTTATAGATGTTTGCATTAAGAGATGGACAAAAGGAATGAAATTAATAGTGTCCAAAAACTAGGTGGTGGAATTTAAAATGAGAGAAAACAATGTGATTCAAAAACAAATTGATGGAAGGAGGGAAGTGGAATGTTGAGAAGAAGTAAACGTTATGTGGATGGGATGGCTGAGTGCAATAGGAGAGTGGCAAAATATGTTTTAGGAGTACCTGGAGGGTAAAGCTAATTATAGAAGGAAACTTGGTGGTGGAATGGTGATGTACAAAAAGCTATGGAAATGTTCATGTTTCAAAGCCTGGCAAGGGACTTGAGGCAATGAAAATCTTGAACAACATAGAAATGCCAAAAAAATTGCTATGAAAGTAGCAGGTGAGGCTGAAATTGAGGCTTATGATGATCTTTACGATAGGTTGGGGACAAGAGAAGGTGAGAAAGATGTCTTCAAACCTGTAAAAATGAGTGAGAGGAAGAGTAAGGACATTGACCACGTTAGATGGATTAAGAGCGATGACCGGAGGGTACTAGTCATGGACAATGAAATCAATGAAAGCTGGAGAATCTGCTTTTAGAACTTGTTAATGACAATAACTCTGAGAGCATAGAGATAGAAGGAACTATAAACTCAAATGATATCAAGGTCTATACCTTTGCAGGCTTAGGATATCTGAAGTGAAAGAAGCTATGAAAAAGACGAAAATAGTAAAGGCCCTTGGATAAGATGGTATACCGTATACCGATAGAGGTTTGGAAGTGTATGGGTGATACTAGGTTATTTTGGTTGATAAAGTCATTCTACAAGATTGTAAGATCGAAGAAAATGGCAGATGAATGGAGGAAAAGTACCATGTTACTTAATTTACAAGAATAAAGGAGACATACAGAGCTGTACTAACTATTGTGGGATTAAGCTTATGAGGCATAGTATGAAACTTTGAGAAAGGGTGATGGAGCAAAGGTTGAGGCATGAGGCGAATGTATCGGAAAATCATTTTGGTTTTATGCTAGGGAGGTCTACCACCGAAGCTATTTTCTTACTTAGTTGATAGAGAAATATTAGGAGAGGAGGAAGGATCTCCATATAGTCTTTGTTAACTTGGAGAAATCTTACGATAGGGTCCCTAGAGAGTTAATTGGGTGGGTGTTGGGAAAGAAAGGAGTTTGAAGAGGATATATGACATGATTAAGGATATGTATGAGGGAGCAATAATAAACGTAAGGACCTCTAGTGGAGGGACAAGTGAGTTTCCAATTACCATAGACTTGCACCAGGGGTTGGCATTGAGCCCGTACCTTTTTGCATTGATTGTGGATGAGTTAACGAGGCATTTGTAGGAAGAGATCCCATGGTGTATGTTGTTTGCGGATGGCGTAGTTTTTATTGACAAGGCAAGGAGGACGTAAACATAAAGCTAGATTTATGGAGGGATTTTTTAGAATCTTAAGGATTTGAAATTACTTGGACTAAAACAGAGCTTATGGAGTGCAATTTTAGTACCAATAGGAGTGAGTATGAGGGATTAGTTAAGATTGCTGGCCAAGAAGTGTCCCAAAATGACCACTTTCAATATCTTGGGTCGTTAATCCATGAGAGTAGAGAGATTGAGAAGGATGTTGCCTATAGAATTCAAGCGTGGTGGAAGAAATGGAGATGCTCCTCTAGAGTTTTTTATGATCTTTGTGTCCTACTCAAACTAAAAGGGAAATTTTATAGGATGGCTATAAGATCTCCCTTGTTTTACTGGACAAAATGCTTTGCAATTAAGGAACACAATGTTTATAGGATGAGTGTATTAGAAATGAACGCATTCAGGGGAATTTAGGAACAACACCAATAGGTAAAAAGATGAGGGGAAGTAATGCTTAGATGGTTTGATCATGTGCAATGGTGACCAAGAACTGTACTGCTTAGGAGTGAGTTTGTACAAGTTTTATTTTATTTTATTTTTGTACAAGTTGAAGTCTTTAAAATGGCAAGGGAAGGCCCAAAAGGATGTGGGTGGAGGTAGTAAGAAAAGACTTGATGACCTATGATCTAACTGAAGTTATGGCCCTAGATAGAGTGGAATGGCAGAAAAAGATTCATGTAGCCGACCCCAATTAGTTGGGATAAGGCTTAGATGATTGTCGTTGTCCTTGTTGTTGGTTATCAAGATATACAAACACATTCTCATTTCTTCACAGCCAGTATATAAAATTCTTTTGTTGCCTACACTGAACTTGCTCTCTTGCGTGCTATATCGTATATCAAATTCATCATTTACAAGCTGGAAAAATCATCTCCTTTGTTTTTCGAACTATAGGTTTCAACTGTGGAGAGGTAGCGAATATTGCAACGCCTGAATGGTTGAGAATAGCCAAAGAAGCTGCAATTCGTAGGGCTTCAATTAATAATCCTCCTCTGGTGTCCCATGTTCAACTGCTTTATGCACTTGCTCTGACATTGTGTTCAAGGTTTGTCCTCACACCATCGCTGATTTTCAAGCATGATCCATGTGTGCATGTGTGATTTTTTATTAATATATTTTAGTTTTTCTCTCTTTTCCTCCCATTATTTAATGGCTCATTATGCTTTCTTAAAATTGATGCTTAGATAAAAGAATGTCTTGAATATTGTATCCTCCTTGAAGGTTCCCATTTTCATGCTTTTGCAATTTGTTTCTATTCCCTAGTGATAGAATTGATAGTTGCTGTGCATTAAATATTTGCTTCGTTTCTCATTGCAACTTTTGTTTTAAAATGAAATGAATATGGTTTTTGATGAGCTCAGCTACAATGATTTTTGGCAATCCACCGTTGAAACATTGGTGTGATACCTAGATATTTCAAGATAGGTAACATATTTGGGGAGTGGATTTTGAACTCTCCTCTTCAATTTTCATGAATCTAATCTCTCATTTTTGGAAAAAGTTGTGAAGGGGGAAAATGTGCATAAATACTGCGAAAATAAGAAAAAGTTAAAAAATTAGATTTTTTTTTTTTCATAATTTTTTGGGGGATCTAGTTGGGGGTGAATTTCGACCACTTCAATTTTCATGATTCAAATCCCTCATTTTGGGGGAAAATGGGAAGGGGGGAAAAGGTATGTTAATATTGTGAAAATTAGAAAAATAGGAAATATATTTATTTTTTCAAAATTTTTTAGGATCTGGTTGGGGTGTGGATTTCGACCACTTTTCAATTTTTGGATTTTTTAATTATTTAAAATTTTAAAAATGCAAAAAAAAAAAAAAAACTATTTTAGTTTAAGATTAATTATTCTATTTTGAAAAAAACATATTAATGAATGTCGAAAAGTGTGTTGCAATTTCTGATACGAATTACTTTTCGGATTTCTAAAAATTATGGAAAAATAAAAAATTCTATTTACTATTAGAGAATAATGTTATTTCATAATTTATGTATGCATGTATGGATGGATGTATGATATATGTATGTGTCGATATGTGCATTGATGGATGGATTCCTAGATGTGTTATGGATGGATGGATGTGTTATGCATGTATGGAAGTATCACAGATGGATTGATAGGTGTCTATGAATGCATGAATGCATGTAAGTTTGTAGTATGCATTAATGGATGGGTGGGTGGATGGTTGGATGGATGGATGATGGATGGTGTATGTATGTATGTATGCATGCATTCATGGATACATTTTTGATACTATTGCACTAGTTTTTTACGACATCACATGGTTTAGGCCCCTGTTAAATGAAAACGTATTATGTGCGGTTCCTTTTTTGCAAATTTTTTATTCCTAAATATGTAAACACGTCTTTTAGCATCTCCTGAAATTTCATGAAAATTCCAACTTTTTCTTGATGTTTCCCTAATATTTTCCTTAGTCAAAGATACATTTCTTGGTGTCAGCAATATTAAGACATGTTTCCATGTCCCTGGTCAGCAATATTTGTAACGATACTGATACTCCGAACACTGAATGTGATTGAAAAGTATTGCTTTTGGATATCAAATCTACCTCTAGATGCTACAAACTTGACAACCTGTTCAGTTGTAGCTGGAATATACATAATTAGGGAATAACTATAGGAAGAAAGGATAAATATGTGGCTTCTAGTGGAAAAGTTCCTCACCACTTCACAACGTTGCGTCGAAATTTCTAAGAGCGATTGGAATCTGTTGGCTAGAAGTGAACCCTGTCTCCTTACTCTAAATCTGTTGAATCTTCCGAAGGTGTTCCCAACTGATACGATGGCTTTCCATACCGCCGAATCCTTTCTCCGATTGACGCTAGTGACTCCCTAGGACCCCAACCAAAAGCATTGACCTTGAGCATCTCCTTCCACTGAGCCTCTTTTCCATCCCTAACTTCCACTGAGCATCTTGGGTTCAAGCAGCTTATCTATCCACAAAGAAGAAGAAGAAGAAGAAGAAAGAAAGAAAAATCCACCACCTTTTGCCCAACAATGCACAGTTCTTCTTCCTTATCCTCTTACACGCTAACCACCATGTCTCTTGGGTTTTCAGCCAACCTTCCATGAATCGAGGTGACATTTGTGGTCCTCTTATTTGTCATTTAATAGGAACTTTTTCTGAATGGATTCAAATCTGTCCACAGTTTGGCGGGTCATTTGAAGAGGGATAGCAAGTATACTGGTACGTTGGCAAAAACAGCCTTCAACAGGTAATCCTCTCAAGGCTAGCTTTCTACCAAAATTCTCTGTAAGCCCACTCCAAGATTCTTGAGGAGGCTTATGGAAGCAAAAGGAATACCCAGGTGTTTCACAGGCAGTGAACCCACCGCACAACGTATCACTTGAGCAAGCTGGTCTAGCATCACATCATCTAAATTCATCTGAATAACACTGCATTTTGTGAGATTTACTCTTTGTCCTAACTCCTAATTCTACTTTGTGACAACAAAGGCTACCTTTAAATGCCCGCAATTCTTGGATTCAACTGACACCAAAAGATGCTGTGAAATCTGTGTATTGGACATGAGTAATTCCAGCCCTATGGAGCTTGCATCTTCATACCATTATTGATACTTCCAAAATTGCTCTTGACAGAAGCCTACTAAGAGAGCACTGTTGAAAATAATTGGTGGGCGGGAGGGGTCAGCGAATCTCCTGGTTGAATCTATGGCTTACTCTTGGGAAAACCTTTAAGATTGCCATTTGTCAATATAGAGAACCACAGGAGGTGATGACAAAGCGGTATGGGTCCCATGTTTTTGAAGAAACCTGCGTGATGATGGGATTCTGTTGCTGGCTCAAATGCTGGCCATGCTTGAGGAGATTTTTATTCTTATATCCGGTGAGGATAAATGGATTTGGGAATCTGCTCCTGATGGCATTTTCTGAGTGCAATCTTTTTTGAAGCTATTAGAGGGAATACTTCCTTGGATCCCTCAGTGATTTCTTGAATCTGGTTTGCAGCAGTGCCTTTAAAGATCAATGCCTTCTGCTGGATGGCAGCTCTTGATAAAATTCTTTGTATCACGTAATAAAAGAGGTCACGCTCTGCCCAATCATTGCTTCCTATGCTTCAATCAAGAAGACAATGTGTTGCACCCATTAATGCACTGTGGATTTGCAAGGGAAGTGTGGATAATGATGTTTGATAGGTTCAAGATCCAGTGGGTCATGCCTAGATCAGTGGAGGTTTTAGTAGCTCGCTGGAGTAACATTGCACTAGCTCCAATTGCTAGTATTCTTTGGGAAGCGGCTTTATGGTCCCTGTGGCTGGAGAACAGCAACAGGATTCTTTGAGGTTGTGTATTGTGAAGAAAGTGTTTGACAAGGCTGTCAATCTGATTGTGGCATGGTCACAATGGATTTAAGCATCCCTCTTCACCTTTTAGGACCTAACTGGGCAGAGGTTGCCCAATGCACTTTTGGAGTTGTCAGGCCCAACGAGATATGGAAAGCTCCTCTGGTGTCTGGCTGGAATTGGGGGTGGGTTCATTCTCACTCTGGCATGTGCCTTTTAGAGTTTTCTGATCTGTGGGGTCAGTGTGACTATAATATTGGGGAAGCTGTGGCTCTGCTTCGGGGAACTTTATTTGCCATAGAGCATTAATTGCGGCCCCTTCTTATTGAAGTTGGTTACTCAAATGTCTATTAAGTGGACCGAGTCAGGAAACCATGCCTGGGAAGTGGTCTGGTGGAGAAATTATATGACACTTGTCATAATCGCTGTGGCCTTCTTGCATGAGCATGGAGATGCAAACTCGGAAGCATTGAGTTTGCAAAACTGAGGGTATCTGAGAGAACATGCTCATTTCTTTACGGGTTCTTTCAAGTGATTGGTGGGTGGAATTCATGTGCATGATGTTAGAAGAGGTCTTTAGGTGTTGTTATGGTGTCCTTGTACTCTCAGCCTGGGGGCTGCTGTATCTTTTCTCCTCTTTTTAACTAATTTCGATGATATACATAAAACACTAACGAAGATTTTATTGTTTTAAAATCTAGCTTTAGATAGTTTGATTGTGTCATACAAATGGATATTTATGGAGATAAGTGTATTAAAATCTGGTTTCCAGGAATCCCATGAAAAATTCATCTTTTTTAAAAAAAAATTTATATAGCCAACTTTATACCATCTTTCCTACATCAATTGAAAGCAAAGCATTTTAAAAGGAAAGAAAGCAAGTCTTACAAGATAATTTCATTGGCTTTTGATATGTATAACTATAAACTAAGTCTTATACCATCTTTCCTACATCCAGTGTTTAAGTTATTGGCAAAAAGTTGATAATATCGACGATAATATCGGTGTCGCCAACGCTGTGACACCGAAAACTCCTTTTTTCGTTTCTCTGCTAGTTGTCGGCGAAATATCGACATTTTTTTTTTTAAAAAAAAAAAAAAAAAATTTATATGGGCAATATTATTGGAATATTTCATTTCGTACTAGATTATCGACGAAATATCGGGAGATATTATCGAAATATGGGCGATATTGTCGGAATATTGACTGTAGCCACCAACCACACAACCTATCACAAGAAAATTGTAGCTAACTACCTCTTTTCTCTGATAAATATCGGGGTTGCGTGAATAAATTAGAAGAAAAATCGGAATATCGAAGCTGAAATTGCGTGAATAAGTAAAAATTAGGGGAAAAAATTTCAGAGTGATTTTCGTACCTGGTTAATCGGAAGTCGGAATAGGAGCTTCTCGATCGACAGAGCTGGTACGTGTACGCCAAAGGTAAGAAAAATCTCACCATCTCCCTCTTCGGTTTCAATTGAAAGCTCCATGTCGCAATTTCGGCGAAAAATCAGAGATTTGAGCGAGATTTACTCTCGATTTGGGATGATTTAGGGATTTCAAATCTCCCACAAAACCCCTCTTATCTCACCATCTCCTGCAAAACCCCTCTTTAGGGTTTTTATTTATTTATTTATTTATAATTTTTTCCCTCGAGCAAAAATCCCTCTCGCTCTGGCCTTTTCTCGGGTTTTTGTGGGAAATCGGATTTCGCACTGAGTTACTCAGTACGCTCTTATCGTACTGACTAAACTCAGTTGGGCCCACCTTGAATGTATGTGGTCTATCTACGCCGTCCATCTGTTTTTCCATCTAATTTAAGGGGTTGAGCCCAAAATTGAAGCATATCCAAAGATCAAGTGGATCATACCATACGAAATGGTGGGTATAATGATTTCAACTGTTGAACCTTTCTAGGCCCCACATGTTTATTTGTCATCCAACCTGTTCATAAGATCATACAGACATTGATGAAGGGAAAATACAAATATAAGATTGATCCAAAACTTCTGTGGCCCCTAAGAATTTTTCAACGGTAGACGTTCAATTCAACTGTTTCCTGCAGTGTGGTCCATTTGAACATTCTATATATTTCATTTTTAGGGTCAAGCCCTAAAATTATCTGATAAAATTGATGGAAGGAACGGATCAGATATAAATCAAGGTGACCTCACAGAGTTTACTCACTACGCAATCCGCTAGAGTGTAGCGAAACGGATTGGCTACTCCCCCTGCCACAGCCCCATGGCTGGTGGTCGGTGCTCTGTGGGCCCCACCATGATGTATGTATTTTATCCATTCCGTTCATCCATTTTTACAGATCATTGTAGGGCTTTATCCCAAAATCGAGAGGGATACAAATCTCAGGTGGACCACACCACAGGAAAATAATAGTGCTTGGATATCCACCATTTAAATCCTCCTAAGGCCCACTGTACTGTTTATTTGACATCCAATCTGTTAATTAGGTCATACAGACCCAGATGAAGGGAAAAAACAAAGATCAGCTTGATACAAAACTTTTATGCCCCCCCAAAAAGTTTTTAATTGTCGAAGTTCATTCAACGCTGTTTCCTGTAATGTGGTCCAATTGAGATTGGGATATACCTCATTTTTTTTTTCCTCATACCATAAAATGATCTATAAAAATAGATGGATGACATGGATGAAACACATACATCGTGGTGGGGCGCACAGAGCACTAACCACTAGCCATTGACTGGTGGCAGGGGGAGTAGCCAATCCGTTTCCGTAGCGGATAGGCGTGGATTAGGTACTACCCGGCTTGTTCAGAGCTCGGTACAGGGGGAGGATCCAAGGGCCACTGAGGGACCACCGTGATGTATGAATCTTATCCACATCGTCCATCCATCTTTTCATATCATTCTAGAATACTGGACCAAAAATAAAGCATATCAAAGGCTCAAGTGGACCACACCATAGGAAGCAACGATGCAAAGGACGCCCACCGTTGAAACCTTCCTAAGGCCCACTGTATTGTTTATTTTACATCCAACCCCTTGATATGGTCATATACACCTGGATGGAGTGAGTGGATTTATCACTGAAATCTCTATGGCCCCACATAACATCCGATCAAAGGAACTTCCTGGCCGGGGCACGTGCAATTCACGTCCGCGTGCATGAAGCAAACCTCAAAGATTACATTGATGGTCTAATTTGGACAGTTGGACATTTTTTCTCATCCATCCAATTTACAGTCATCAATTGGACGGTTAGGATTATCCGATGGGTCTAATTTTCAGCCTACGCTTTATCCACAATGGTGAACACTAGATGGGTATCCATACATGCCACAGGCACCACGGAGGAGTTACCACAAAGGGGGCCACCCAGAAGTGCGGCGCATAATAGTGCTTACCATGGAGTGGATTTCGTCTCCTGCCCCCGCTTGAGCTGAAATACATCCACGAAGGGGCTTCGTGGGCCCAACGTGATGAATGGGTTGTATCCACTCCGTTCATCCATTTTTACAGATCATTTTAATGCATGAGCCAAAAAATAAGCAGATCCAAGGCTCAATTTGACCACACTACGCGAAGCAGTTGTGATAATAGACCCACCATTGAAATCTTCCTAGGGCCCACCATGATTTTTATTTTCCATCCAACCTTTTCATAAGATCAAGTAACCCTGGATGAAGTGAAAATATAAATTTCAGTTTGATCCAAAACTTCCGTGGCCTTTAAGAATTTTTTAATGGTGATCATTTAATCCCAACTGTGTGGTCCAATTGAGCCTTGGATCTGCCTTGGTTTTGGGCTCATACCATAAAATGATATGAAATTTTTGATGAACAACATGGATAAGACCATACATCACGGTGGACACTAAAGAGCCCCAGCCTAGATCGATTCCATTTAGATGGGGCAGCACGCAATCCACTTCCATTTCTCACGGCTCCATGCAAGTATAGTTTTGAATGCACCATTTATACACTGTTGCATGCAATGGGGCATGGCCCTTTGAATTCAAATGCCCTTATTGCGTTTGGTTCTTCTCTGGCTTAATCCTTCCTTAAAAGATGGGAGTAATGTGCTGCCATAGCTTGCGTCAGGCATGGACCGGTTGAATCATTTAAGGCTATCACCAAGCAATATTAACGGAAATCATTATTACCAGGGTTTCCTGTGGTGTGGTCCACTTGAGCTTGGGACATGCTTCAAATTTCGGTTTAGCCATTAAAATGAGCTGAAAAACGGATGGATGGTGTGGATAACCCAAACACATTCACGGCGTGGATAGGGAACATACTTCGCACTAGCCCCACATTTATTTGACAGATGTTCTCATTTTAGTGTTATTACCTATTTACAGTGCATTTACTGGGTGATTGGAAAATCAAACAGGCCCTTAAGGTTTGGATATGCTTCGTTTTTTACATTATGCCATTAAATTATATGTTAAAATGATGGACGAAGTAGATAAAGTAGCATAAATCACAATAGGCCCCATAAAGTTTACTCAATAAGCAATCTGCGGACTCTTTCCTCAATTGTAACTTATATGAAAATTTGATTTGATCTAACATCTTAGCCCTTGAAATGATTTGGGCTCATTACAGTGAATACGAGCCGATGCACTTTTTTTTTTTTTTTTTGTGTCGATTATTTCAAATTTGTATACTACTAGGGAGCAAAATGTTGTCTGGATCGGGAAAAGGAGGAGCTAGGGACGTTGGGTGGAAACATGGATGGCCAGTGGAGGGGAATAAATATGGAGCCATATACAACTATTGTGGCCAAGTGATACGGAGTGGGGG
Source organism: Magnolia officinalis (assembly GCA_021015155.1). Classification (NCBI taxonomy): domain Eukaryota; kingdom Viridiplantae; phylum Streptophyta; class Magnoliopsida; order Magnoliales; family Magnoliaceae; genus Magnolia; species Magnolia officinalis. The sequence continues at coordinate 69,655,964 of JAJHSJ010000005.1, forward strand.
AGTGTCTAGGCTAAAGGAACATTTGGCAGGAGAATACAAGAATGTGAAAGACTGCCCAAGTGTAACAAGGCCAGTGAGAGAGGAGATGAAAAGAGTGTTGACTGAAGCGAAGTCACACAAGCTGCGGCAGAAGGATTGGGAGAGGGACCTGAGGGAAGAGCTATGAGGCACTAGACGGGGCCTAAGTGCTATCGACGAGCAAGATGATGACGATGATGAGGGGATCGCGTATCCCAATGATTGTGTTCTGGTTCGTTTAAGGAGGGATTTTAGACAAGTGATTCACGAGTCTCGGGCTTCAGAGTGGGAGGGGGAGCAAAAAAGACGGTTTGATGAGAGTAGGCCGTCGTTTGGGACATCCCGACATGAGGCTGGTGGGAGCAGCAGACGATTTGAGGGAGGCAGCGGGCGTGGCTTACAACGCATGCAAAACGCTCGTGTCACAAATGCACCCATTGCAAGCGTTAATCAAAAGAGATTAAAAAATACGTGGAGCAAGGGGCTCAGGGAGAAAGTGGGGGGCGATATATCTAGGTGGTTCATCTTGAGCCATGTACCAACAAATGCAACAGCCAGTCCTCACTTCGAAAATATGATTGAGGAGGTGCAGCGTGCCGGGTCTTGCGTGAAGCCTCCCACACCACAGGAGTTTCTTGGCGTCTACCTCGATCGGGAGCACGAGGAGATGCAAGCTTGGGCACGTGGACTCAAGCCGAACCGGAAGCAGTACGGGGTGACAATCATGTGTGATGGGTGGACGGGACCCATGAAATTGTCCATTATCAATTTCATGGTATACTGTAAAGGGCAGCCCGTTTTCCTCAAATCTATTGATGCATCAGCTAGAATAAAAGATCACGAATACATATATGATCTCCTAAAAGGAGCGATTAGAGATGTTGGATCCCAGAATGTTGTCCAAGTTGTGACGGATAATGGCAGTGCGTTCGTTAAGGCGGGGAAGAAATTGATGAGGAAGTACAATCTCTATTGGACCCCGTGTGCGGCACACTGCATTGATTTAATGCTCGAGGAGATAGATCAAAGGGATTCTGTCAGGAGGACCATTCAGGATGCGAGGAGAGTGACAAACTTTATATATAATCACTCATGGTTGTTGGCTGCAATGCGTGAGTGTTGTGGAGTGGGCATCGTTAGACCAGGCGCGACATAGTTCGCCACAAACTTCATTGCACTCGACAGCTTATACAGGCACCGCGTGAGTCTCAGAAATTTGTTCAGATCTGAGAGATACTTCGAGTGGAATCAGAGGAAGACTGAGGGTGCAAAGAACGTTTCGAAGATAGTGCTTTTCGATTCCTTCTGGGATAAAGTTTACAATGTCGTTTCATTCCTGCATCCGATCTATAAGGTCCTACGAGCCGTAGATAATGAGATGTGACCTTCGATGAGGTCAATGTATGAGCTTATGAGAATTATGAGAGGGGATAATGACTGCAATCCCCAGTTCGTATCAGTGGGTGATCAATATCATCGATCATCGATGGACCGAGACTCTCAAACATCCACTCCACCAAGCTGGTAAGTTTGTTACGTTTACCTATCTTTTTTATCACTTGCACTTGCACTTACACTTTAAGCATCACTTCTGTTTGCATGTTAATACAACTGAGTAACTAATATTTGGGTTTCAACATACTACCTGAATCCCAAATTTCATTATAAACGTCGGCTCCTTGAGAATAATGATTTGACGATAGCTGTCCACAAGGTGTTCGAACGATTGTTCCCAGAATTGACGGCGCAAGCAGATTTCGGTAACCAGGTAATGTAATAAATTTTCTTCCTTATAGCCTCTAGAAATATGTGTGATTAAAAATAATGACCTGTGAATCCGTCTTTACAGTTGTTGCGGTTTAGGGATGTTAGGGGTACGTTCTCATCCGCACTAGCAAAAACATCGACTGAAACGATGATGCCGTATGAGTATGGTAACATAATTAGGTAATTGCATTTTTCGTTTAAATTTCAAACTAAAACAAGCTCCTCATGGATATATAAGTGAGTGGTGGGCGATGTACGGAGTTGACACGCTCGCATTGCAATTATTGACAGTCCGTGTTCTCGCACAGACTGTATCCTCTTCACCGTGTGGGAGGAATTGGAACACATGGTTACTCATACACACTAGCAAGAGGAACAATCTAGCATATGAGAAGTTGCAGAAGCTCATTTACTGTCACTACATTATGAAGTTAAGAGAGAGGCAGTTGCGGGTAGACCGAGACATGAAGGAAAATCTGGACCTGTTGTCTATAGGTATCATGGCACAGATAGGTGATGATGATGAGGACTAAAAGAGGCGAGCTAACAGTCAGGACAACGCCAAATAAAAAAATAAAAATACAGATATAATGAATAAATCTGAATAAATCACTGATCTCAATAGCAGTAGTATTGAGAAATTGATTCAAACTTTTTTCATAGGACAACCTTACACCAAAAACAAATGTTTTAGGTAGGACAACCCGATTTCATGAACGTAGTAAGGATCAAGATCATAAACTAAGCAAGAGACAAGAGAGAGCTATCTATTACAAGCATTCACCACACAACCAAATTATAAACATTCACCACATATACAAAAATTTAAACCATTCACCACAAACACCAGAAGTTATAGTGGTTCAATGTGTACACCAACTGTTCTCAAACAACCACACCTACTCCACTCCCAATAATCACAACCCACGTGATATTGGCGTTCACTAATAATCAAGCTTTTCACAGGTTCACCTTAAAACCTATACAGTTGTGTTTTTAGACGGGCTATCACAAACAAAACCCCACGCTGAGATTTTCTGGCTATCTCAGTCAAAACCAATACATGAGATTTTCTGGATATCTCAAAAAAACCAAAAACAAAAAATACAGAATGATACTTATCTTCCTTTTTGAAGACGTACTTGATGTAGCCCGTAGAACCGCTTCGTTAGATGTAGAACGTTCAATGTCCAGTAATACAATCAAGGGTTCTAGGTTCTAATTGATTTTAAATTAGTTCAAACCTTAGGCTATTTGTTTGAATCCTTTAGATCTCAAAAAGAAGAGTAATTATTCTCTTAAAAAAAAATAAGATTCATAAACTAGAGATCAAAGAATCAAAACAAAAAGCTACAAACATAAATTTAAAATACCGCGCAATAACTTGAAGATATTGGGGACTTTTCTCTTGCTCAATGGAGGCTTTTCCTAGCTTAAATTAATTAATTTGGAATGAGAGAAGATCTCTATTTATAGGCTAAAATTCGGTTGCTTCGACTCGTCGAAGGTCTCCCTCGACTCGTCTAAGATCCAACAAAATTTCAAATTCTCGATGCGATCGGATAAAACCGTTCTTCGACTGGTCGAAGACCCTGCTCGACTGGTCGAGGGCCCTGTTTGACGAGTCGAGCACTGCCTTCGATTGGTCGATGGTGCAAAAAGTCAGTCGCTGGACTTCGAGTCGAGCACCCTTCGACTGGTCAAGAAACAACCAGAATTATTCGTTTTTTGAGTTTGAATCTTGGACTGGTTGAACCAAGGCTTGGACTAGTCGAACTAAGGCTTAGACTAGTCAAACTAAAGCCTAATAAAAGTATAAAAACCCGTATAAGTTTAGCATTTGAAAGAACCTAAGCCTAAGGTCTTTCTAAGGTCATTTATACCTGACAAAGCTGGACATTGAAGTGTATAGAACAAATCTTCTACTTGAAGGTGGAGCTTGATCTTCTACTAGTAGTAGAACTTAAGTATTCTTTAGCTTGCATTATCCACGTCTTGAACTTGTTCTTGCACTATACACTCTTTATGGTTTGTTCTTGAAGGTGAACTTTCGATCACTTGAAGTTGAACTTAAAGGTGAACTTTCCGTCACTGGAAGATGAACTTTCCATCACTTGAAGTTGAACTTGAAGGTGTTTTGTCTCATCAAAATTTGACAAAATAAAAGTGTGCACAACACTTACAATCACAAAAGTGTACACAACACTTACAATCTCCCCCTTTGTCAAATTCGTGACAAAACACTTTTGTACATCAATCACAAAATAAAGTAGCTGAATTTTCTGTCCATTGCAACACCGCTACTCTCCCTCAATGAGAGCTACTCTTTGTATTTTACCTGTATTAGAACATATACATATACTTCCAATGCAATGCACAATTCCAATTCCAACAAACATCTTGCTTAACAGATCAACCATAACCATTAAAATACTAAATTCTCCCCCTTTTTGTCACAAATTGACAATGGAAAGAGTATTAATGTAAACAAATATATGGCTGAATTAGCAGAATAGGAACTAGATGAATATAACTGAACTATGAGATACATATTATAATAAAGTTCAGCATGTGCAACATAGAACCAAAGCATAAAAGAGAGTATGTTCTAAAAAGTGTAACAATTTAAACATCCCAACAAAATTAAGAGTTATACAGCCCCAAAATGAAATAAGATCAAATCAGACTACTCAGAACCAGAGGAGGATTGGGGAGGTATCGATGGGTCAATCTGGTGTAGTCCTTTAGTAATGCGATGGAAGTGTTTACGCATATACTTCATTGAGGATGTATGACTTTCCGCCAGATTGTCCTCGGATACCTTCAATTCAACAACCTTCTCCTCTAAGGAACGAAGTCGATCATCAACCTAAGAAGGATGAAATCAGGATTAGCTTCATCGTTTGATTCTATCTCATCAAATATGTCATCCATAGTCGTGTCTGCAGGCAAAGACGCTTCCTCTTCTTCAACATCATCCTCATCTCGCTGGCTAGGCAGATTGTCCAAATTCATCTTGTGAATGTTGGAGTTCTCAAATGGAAGGACTGCTACAAGTGCCTCATTTGGAGGAATGACCACATTACAATGAATTGCAAGGCTAGTCATAAGATAAGCAAAAGGAACAGACCCATGGCCAGGATGAATACGAAATTGAATCATTATGTAACAAATCAGAGAAGGAAGACAGATAGGAATACCGGACACAACTGCATGAAGAACACGACACATAAAGGGAGTAAGCTCAGACTTATTCCCATACCTAGGATAGACATTAGAAATGAAAATGCGGTGAAGAATTCTGTATTTGGGCAACATTTGATTGGCACGGAGGGCATTACCCGAACTCCATTCGGCATTAAACCGACACAATTTACGGGTAATTTCCCGCCGTTCAGTTTCAGTCATTCTTTCAGCTAATTTAGGTATTGGAATACCTTCATCATTGACAGTTATGTCCATTAGACCTGAAATAAGATGTCTATCAACAGGGAATGTCCCTTCTCTAAAATTAATTGAGAATGTCAGATCATCTAGGGACGCTTCACCTATAGACACATACATTCCTTGTGCAATGGAGTGGTATGCCGTTCCGCCCCGATTTGAAATGTTTTCCCAACCAACAGAGGTAAGGATAGGAAGAAGCTGAAATTGAGCTATATGATCAACATTAACTGTCCTTTCTTTGATGACTTCTCGATTGCGAAGATCCTTAACACGCTTCCGGGTCTTCTTCGGGAGCCCTTAGGGTTCTAACCCTAACTGGAGTCGACCTAGAGGATGAGCCACGAGTTACTTTCCTCTTAGTTCGATGTTCCATTTGGTGATTACAATAGAGAAAATCACAAATAGAAGAAGGGTTTGACAAGGATCAGATTTTTGAATAAAACCCACTATAAAGAAGGAGAAGAAATTGAAATAAAACCCAAAGGAATGATTAATGACCAACAATAAACCCAAATGTAGAAGGAAATAAAAAATAAAGCACTTACATGGACACTATGAAGATGGGTTTTGGAATGGAGCCACGACTCGTCGAGGAAGATGAGAGAAATGGGTTTTTCCCTCTTTTAATAAGTCAACCCGCGGTCCTCGACTCGTCGAGTGGTCGAGCATGTACTTGACCCGTCGAGCAATTGAATTATTATTTTTCCATATTTATTAAAATTTTCTTTTAAATGATTTGCAAATTTTATTTATATGCAAACACAATAATAAATATGCAACATGATTGTAATTAAATAGAAATACACATACCAATATCATGTTTTAATTTGGAATATCTATTCCTGTCAAGTGGTTTAGTCATAATGTCAACAAGCTGATTTTCAGTCTGGATATATTCTAACGAAATGCTTTTATCCTCAACGAATTCTCGAATATAATGATATCTAACATCTATATGTTTCGTGTGAGAGTGTTGAATAAGATTCTTTGAAATATTAATTGCGCTAGAGTTATCACAATACAAGATCATTGTATCTTGCGCAATTCCGTAATCAGCCAACATTCTTTTCATCCAAACCAGCTGGGTACATGCACTACTAGTTGCGATGTATTCCGCTTCAGCTGTAGATAAAGATACAGAACTTTGTTTCTTGCTCTACCAGGAAACTAAACAATTTCCAACGTAGAAACATCCACCACTGGTAGATTTTCTATCATCAATGTTTCCGGCCCAATCGGCATCGGTATGTCCGGCAAGTTGTACATTTGTATCATGCGGATACCACAGACCAAAATTAGCTATGCTTGCTACATATCTAGCTATACGTTTAATAGCAATAAGATGAGATTCTTTTGGATCAGATTGATATCTAGCACAGATTCCTACACTGAAAGCAATATCTGGTCTATTAGCAGTCAAGTATAAGAGATTACCAATCATGCTTCGATATAAGCAAGAGTCTATACTTTTACCTGTTTCATCCTTTGAAAGTTTGAGAGTTGTACTTATAAGAGTACCAAACTTTTTACCGTTCTCGAAACCAAATTTCTTTACCAAATTTAAAGCATATTTGATTTGAGAAATGAAAATACCATCTTCCCGTTGTTTTACTTCTAAACCTGGAAAGTAATTCAATTTTCCAACCATACTCATTTCAAACTTGGATTTCATAAGCTCTGCAAGCTGAATGGACAGGTTAATACTTGTAGAACCATAGATAATATCATCAACGTAGATCTGTACTATCAGTATGTGTTCATTATATTTTTTAACAAATAAAGTTTTATCAACGCTACCCATGATAAAGTTGTGACTGAGTAAGAACTTAGTCAATTTCTCATACCATGCACTGGGGCCTTGTTTTAAACCATAAAGTGGCTTTTTAAGACGATATACATGATCTGAGAGTTTAGAGTCCTCAAAACCCTTAGGTTGTTCAACATATACATCTTCATGTAAATCACCGTTTAAAAATGCATTTTTAACATCCATTTTATTTATCTTGAATTTTTTAAAGCATGCAATTGATATAAACAATCTAATGGATTCAAGGCGAGCTACTGGTGCAAAGGTTTCATCAGATTTGTTTTTGAAAATCCACTTGGTTCCAATTATATGTTTATCAAATGGTCTTGGAACCAAATACTAAACATCATTTCTCACAAATTGATTTAACTCTTCTTGCATGGCTACTATCCAATTTTCATCGGTAAGTGCTTCTTTTACATTTGCCGGTTTAATTTGAGAGGTGAAGCAAACGTAATTACAAATATCCTCTAATTGTTTTCTCGTTCGCACACCAGTAAGAGGATTACCTAATATCAGATCAGTAGGATGGTCTTTGACTGATCTTAGTTCAGTATTAACTGGATTAGATGAAGAGTCAGGTTTCTCAATAAAGTTAACTTCATCATCATCTAGACTTGATGTGGGAGTGATCAAGTGATTGTCAATAACAACATTAATAGATTCTTGGATCACTCCTGTTCTTTTATTAAGAACAAAATATGCTCGACTATTCAGAGCATAACCCAAGAATATCCCTTCATCACTCTTAGCTTCAAATTTCTCTAAATTTTTCCGATCACGTAATATGAAATACTTACTTCCAAAAATTCAAAAGTATTTGACAGTTGGTTTCTTATTGAACCACAACTCATAGGCTGTTTTATGTTTTGATTTTCTTACATACACACGATTTATTATGTAGCATGCAGTATTCACAGCTTCAACCCACAAGTTCTTTGGTAAATTCATGCTACATAACATTGGCCATCTCTTGTAGCACTCCATTCTTCCTTTTGACAACCCTATTCTGTTTTAGGAGCAGAGAACTCATGTGATAGACCATGATCTATACAGAATTTTGCAAAATTGCTATTTTCAAATTCAATATCATGATCACTTCTGATCTTGATTATGTTTACTTCTTTTTCAGTCTGAATTCGTTTCAGTATTCTTTTGACTTCATTGAGAGTCTCAGATTTTTCTCTCATAAAAGGTACCCAAGTAAATCTGGTAAAGTCATCAACGATAACCAGAAAGTACTTCTTTCCACCTCTACTCTCCATTCTTGTTGGTCCAACTAAGTCCATATGGAGAAGTTCAAGAGGTTTGATTGTGGCTAAGGAGTTTATTTTCTTGTGACTACTCCTTGTTTGTTTGCCAATTTGGCATGCGCCACATGTTTTATCAACCTTTTTTTAATTTGGGTAGACCTTGAATAAGATCAATATTGCTCAATCTATAAAGATTTCGGTAGTTAGTATGTCTAAGACGTTTATGCCATAATTCCGTTTCGTCTGTTTGGACCATGTAACAAGAAAAATTAGAAGAGCATGATTCATTTATAATATAACAATTTTCAGAAGTCCTACAACCATTTAATATCACACAACTTTTCTCATTTGTTATCTCGCATTTGTGATTTGTGAATTTCACGCTGTGTTTGTTATTGCAAATTTGAGATATACTTAGAAGATTGTGTTTAAGTCCTTCAACATATAAAACATTTTCAAAAGGAGGAAGGTTAGAAAGTTGAACAGTACCTTGGCATATAATTCTGCAGTTGCTTCCATCACCAAAAGTAACTGAACCATCATTCATCTCTTGGAGGTTGGTGAATATCTTTGTCACCTGTCATATGTCTTGAACATCCACTGTCCAGGTACCATTTTGAATGGCTAGAAGCTTTGAAGGCAGTGTGGGCAACAAGACAAGTAACTTTTGGAACCCACTTCATTATAGTTCTGGGTTTAGGAGTTCCATTAGTTTTTCTCTGATTAAGAGAGTTGGAATTTCTGTCTATTAACTCTAACATCATTAGAGTTAGATTTGAGAAGCTCTTTGAGTAAGTCCACTATTTTTTCGGCTAAAGGATTATATCTTTGATTTCTATAGTTGATGATTTTTTTTTTGAATTAACTTTAGAAGCTTGAAAAGGTTTTGGATTTTTGAAATTGTTTTGATTGTAATTTCTCAAATTCTTACCTTTCGAGTTTGAGGATTCTCCTTTTACAAATATAGGAGATGCATTTTTGTTTTCCATTGGACTATCTTTGATATACCCCAGACCCGATTTATCGCCACATTTTCTGGATGCGGTTAATAATTTTTCCAGCTTAGGGTCTCCCTAGGCATATCTCCAAGTATCCTTAGAACTCAAAAGAGAAGAAACTTCGAGTTTTAAATTCTCATTTTCAATTCTGAGTTTTTCTAATTCAGAGGATTTGAAATTTAAATCAAGTTTTGCTTTTTCAACACAATAAAAAAGATGAGATTTTTCTAAAACATTATTTTCAAGTTCTTCTCTTACTTAAAGATATTTTTCCTTCTGAATTTTTAGTTTGACAACTATTTTGCAACTTTCCCTGTATAGGGCATTGTAGGCATCGTGAAGATCATCTTCATTCTCATTTTCAGGGTCACTCTTGAGATTTTCATAATCAGATAAATTACAGCTATCTGAGGAGGTGACTTTGGCTATAGTCATCAGGGCTTTTACTTCATTTGAGATTTCTTGTTTTGAATCATTTGACTCAGAGGAACTTTCAGAGCCGGATGATTCACCCCAAGTAGCAATCATGCCCTTTCTTTTTGATTTATCCCTTTTGGGACATTTATTCGCCAAATGCCCGTATTCATGGCAGTTGAAACATTGACTGTCTTTCACAGATTTCCAAGTTTTAGATTTTCCCTTTCTCTTATCAGAAGGTTTTTGAAAATCAGATCTTTTCTTATTTTTGAAAATCCTGTAAAACTTTTTAGCAAGTAAAACCATATCATCCTCCGTATCTTCAATATCAGAATTAACATTGTTATCTTTTGAAATAGATTTGGATGACTCAAGAGCAATGGACTTACCTTTGGGAGCTTTGAAATTTAACTCATATGTTTGTAGAGAACCAACTAACTCTTCAACCTTCATTTGATCAATGTCTCTTAGTTCCTGAATGATAGTTACTTTGAAATTGAACCTCTTAGGAAGAGATCGTAGTTTTTTAGCACATACCTTGCTTTCTGGGATTCCATCTCTTAGACCTAGGGGTGTACATCAACTCGAGTTGGCCTCAGCTTGACTCGGCTTGGCCACTGGCTGACCTCAGCTCGAAGTCGGCTTGGCTCGGTCCTCGAGCCTAACTGGCCAACTCGGCTCGGTTCGGTCAGTAGCTCGGGCCGAGTTCGAGCCAAGATTGAGTCAAGTTCGCCATTGAGGCATTTCCACAAACACTTGAACTGTAACTTCAAAATCTCACTGTTTTACCAATAGAGGCAATGGTTTTACAAGTATTTTATTAAACACCTTCTAAGCAACATAAAAACCAAGAAAAACAAAGAGAAAAAGGGTATTTGTTTCATGTACATTCCTTCCTTACCACCAACCACATTTCGTTAAGTCATTTTATCAAACAGTTGGTGAGCAACATCAATGGCAAAGTAACCGAGTCATCGAACTGGTTCGATCCGAGTTCGATTCGAGCTGGATTCGATCCGAGTCGAGTCGAGCTGGGGCCTGCTCGAACTCAGCTTCGAACCAAGTCGAATTGAGCTTTTTCGAGTCGAGTCGAGCGAGCTAACCGAGCTAGCTCGGTTCGTGTACACCCCTACCTAGACCCCACATAGAATTTACTGTCATTTAATTTCGTATAAAAGTCCATGAAGGTTTCATTTTCTTCCATACGAATTTCCTCAAATTTTGTAGTGAGGATTTGAACTTTAGATTTCTTGACAATAGTAGTTCTTTCGTGTGTCATTTCAAGAATATCCCAGGCTTGTTTAGCTGTATCACATGAAATGATTCTTTTGAATTCATCAGGTGATAGAGCACATGTAATTGCATTTAAGGCCTTGGCATTTGCACTGCTTTCATTTTTCTGAGGTGTAGTCCATAAATAAAAAGGAGTTTCTTTCATGGACTTGGTTCCATCACTCTGCCTAGAACTTCAGACACGGGTGGTTTCCATTTGGTTATTGTGGCTTGCCACACGCTTTCATCTAAGGATTTTAAGAAAATCCTTATTCTGGCTTTCCAATAAGCATAGTTAGAGCCATCAAAGGGTGGTGGCCTGGTAATAGATAAGCTATCGAAATTTGACATAATGAAAGCTCTACTCGATCTTTAAACTCAAGGATCTTAATCCAAATAAATGAGTAACTTAACTTTGATACCACTTGAAGGCTTAATCCAAATTAATGAGCAACTTAACTTTGATACCACTTGAAATGGGGGGGGGGGGGGAATATAATGAATAAATCACTGATCCAAGGTGTCCCATATCCGTTACGATACGGCCGTATCGGCCGTTTCGTAACGGTAACGGCTCAGGCCGTTCGCGATACGGGGTCAAAACGGGCACACACCCCCGATTCTGTGACCGTAACGGCCGTTACGGGGCGTTACGGGCCATAACGGCCGTTACAGACCCGTAACGACTGTTACGGAAATAGGGTTTTAAAAAAAAAAAAAAAAAAAGAAAAAAGAAAAAAAAAAATACATACCTCTCTTCTTCTTCTTCTTCTTCTTCTTCTTCTTCTCGGGCTGCGGCTGCGGCCCTGCTGTGGCTGCGGTTGTGGCTTCGGCTGCGGCTGCGGCTGCGGCTGCGGGCCCCCCTCTCGTTTTCCCCTCCTTCTCTCCTTCTTCTTCTTCTCCTCTTTTCTTCTCTCGGGCTGGGCTGCAGCTCTTGCTTTCCCCTTCTCTCTCATTTTCTCTTCTTTCCCTCTCGTTTCGTTTTCTTCTTCTCTCTCTCATTTTCCCTTTCTTTCCCTCTCATTTTTTCTTTTTCCCTCCCATTTCACTCTCCCTCTCTTGGTCGGGAAAAGAAAGGAAGCCGATTGGCGATTGGCTGGTGTACCACACACTAGCTATATCGCTGCCGGTAGTACGTGTCGTGCGAAGGCGAGCACGAAAGCGGAAACGGATTGGCTACTCCCCTGACACCAGCCCCGGGGGATGGTCGGTGCTCTGTGGACCCACCATGCATGTATGTATGTTTTTCATCCATTCCATTCCGTTCATCCTTTTTACATATCATTTTATGGCTCGGTTCCAAAATGAGATGTATATAAATCTCAGGTGGACCACACCACATGAAAACATAATGGTTGGATATCTATTATTAAAATCCTCCTAAGGCCCACTGTACTGTTTATTTGACATCTAATATGTTGATTAGGTTATACAGGCCCAGATGAGGGAAAAAACAAAATCATCTTGATCTGAAACTTTTATGGCCACAAAATGGTTTTTAATGGTCGACGCTCGTTAAACACTGTTTCATATAATGTGGTCCACTTAAGATTTTGATATACCTCATTTTTGGTCTCATACCGTAAAATGATCCGTAAAAATAGATGGACAGCATGGATGAAACAAATACAGGAATTGTTGATTCATTGACTGCCGAGTTAACGCAGCACACTTTCATTTCATGGCACATGGTACACGTGCCACATGGGCCCATCATGATGTTTGTATTTTATCCATGCCGTTCATCCATTTTGCCACATCATTTTAGGTCATGATTCAGAAAATTAGAATCCAAATCTCAGGTGGACCACAGTATAGGAAACAGTGGTTATACAATGTTTACTGTTAAAAATTTTTTAGGGTCCATTGTAATGTTTATTTCCATCTAACATGTTAATAGGGTCACACGGACATGGATGAAGGAAAACACATATGTCAGCTTGATCTAAAACTTTTGTAGCCCCAATAAATTTTTACTGGTGGACGTTTAATTATTGTTGTTTCTTATGGTGCGGTCCACCTGAGCTTTGGATCTGCCTTATTTTTGGGCTCATGCCCTAAAATTATTTGGCAAAATGGATGTACGGTGTGGATATAACACATTCATCACGGGTGGGGCCAAAAAAACTTTGACACTCGTGTGCTACACTTCATAATTTAAGTCCCACCTAATTTGGCCCCTTAAAAAATTGTACACAAGACACGTATTAACTTAAAATTACCAATTAAATCATGAATTGTAATTGCTAACTCATAATGCCAAAATCAAATTGTTTGAATAGTTTAATTGTTAATTTGTGGACGCTTATTTTTTAAAATAGGGCCTTTTGATTTATTTTTTTCATGATTCACTATCCAATAATGTCCATCAATTTATAAGTGGGATAATGTCAATAAATTGCATGAATTTGAGGTTAATTTGGGGCATGGATTGTCCTCCAAGTCAACCCCAAATTGGCAACGCCATCTACCTGAATTTAATTTCATTTTTAAAGAACTATTGGGAAAAATGATATCAAATTGTTAAGTATATAAATTAGATATTTAGAAAATTAAATATATGAATTTTGTAGTCAAATTCAGGTTATCTGGTTCATAAATTCATTAGACAGTCCGATACAACTTCTCACCAAAGAGTGGACCGTTACACCACCATAAACATGTTCCAATTCATAAATGAATGCATATTTGGAATGTTTAGAATATTCCGGATTTAATCCATATTTTTTCATATTTTTTTGGCAAAAAAAATTTTTTGCGCCGTTACGGGCCGTTACGCCCCCGTATCGCCGTTACGCCCCCGTATCCGTATCGGTTTCGGAGGGCACCGTTACGCCAACCGATACCGATACGGGACACCTTGCACTGATCTCAATAGCAGTAGTATTGAGAAATTGATTCAAACTTTGTTCATAGGACAACCTTACACTAAAAACAAATGTTTTAGGTAGGACAACCTGATTTCATGAACGTAGTAAGGATCAAGATCACAAACTAAGCAAGAGACAAGAGAGAGCTATCTATTACAAGCATTCACCACACAACCAAATTATAAACATTTACCACATATACAGAAATTTAAACCATTCACCACAAACACCAGAAGTTATAGTGGTTCAGTGTGTATACCAACTGTTCTCAAACAACCACACCTACTCCACTCCCAATAATCACAACCCACGTGATATTGACGTTCACTAATAACCAAGGTTTTCACAGGTTCACCTTAAAACCTATATAGTTGTGTTTTTAGACGGGGCTATCACAAACAAAACCCCACGCTGAGATTTTCTGACTATCTCAGTCAAAACCAATACATGAGATTTTCTGGATATTTCAAAAAAACCAAAAACAAAAAATACAGAATGATATTTATCTTCCTTTTTGAAGACGTACTTGATGTAGCCCGTAGAACCGCTTCGTTTGATGTAGAACGTTCAATGTCCAGTAATACAATCAAGGGTTCTAGGTTCTAATTGATTTTAAATTAGTTCAAACCTTAGGTTATTTGTTTGAATCCTTTAGATCTCAAAAAGAAGAGTAATTACTCTCTTTAAAAAAAATAAGATTCATAAACTAGAGATCAAAGTATCAAAACAAAAAGCTATAAACATAAATTTAAAATACCGCGCAATAGCTTGAAGATAGTGGGGACTTCTCTCTTTCTCAATGGAGGCTTTTCCTAGCTTGAATTAATTAATTTGGAATGAGAGAAGATCTCTATTTATAGGCTGAAATTCGGTTACTTCGACTCGTCTAAGATCCAACAAAATTTCAAATTTTCAGTGCGATCGGATAAAACCGTTCTTCAACTGGTCGAAGGCCCGCTCGACTGGTCGAGCACTGCCTTCGACTGGTCGATGGTGCAAAAAATCAGTCGCTGGACTTCGAGTCGAGCACCCTTCGACTGGTCGAGAAATTACCAGAATTATCCGTTTTTTGAGTTTGAATCTTGGACTGGTCGAAGTTTTTCTTGGACGAGTCGAACTAAGGCTTAGACTAGTCGAACTAAAGCTTAATAAAAGTATAAAAACCCGTATAAGTTTAGCATTTGAAAGACCCTAAGCCTAAGGTCTTTCTAGGGTCATTTATGCTCGACAAAGCTAGACATTAAAGTGTATAGAACAAATCTTCTACTTGAAGGTGGAGCTTGATCTTCTACTAGTAGTAGAAGTTGAGTATTCTTTAGCTTGCATTATCCACGTCTTGAACTTGTTCTTGCACTATACACTCTTCATGGTTTGTTCTTGAAGGTGAACTTTCCATCACTTGAAGTTAAACTTGAAGGTGAACTTTCCATCACTTGAAGGTGAACTTTCCGTCACTTGAAGATGAACTTTCCATCACTTGAAGTTGAACTTGAAGGTGTTTTGTCTCATCGAAATTTGACAAAATAAAAGTGTGCACAACATATACAATCACAAAAGTGTGCACAACACTTACAAGGACCCACTTTATGAGTGGGTCAAATCAGCTGATTTAGTTGATGCGGAGGGAGGCCTTGCTCCGCAGGTAGCCGAGGGAGCATCATCTCTGGGTATCTATGTCGATCAGGTAGTAAGCCAACAGAAGGTGGATACAGACTCCTTTGATCCTTTGGTGAGGAGTTCGACACGTTCCAATGAGGGTGAGGAAGCATCTTCACGGCCCCCTCCCCATCATCAAGTCGTAGTGAGTAATAATGATGATGAGACTCAACCCCCACTCGACACTGGTCCTGGGGACAACGACGACGACGGTGATGAGGGAGGGGACGGAGGCACCGACACTAGTATAAGTGGTACTAGTGGGGGTGGGGGTGGCAGTGGTGGGGGGTACACGATGGCTTAGAGCCAATGATCCGTTGGCTAGTTCATTGAAGAGCAGAACGTTGACCATGCCACTCAGGACGAGGACCATGGATCTCATCCACCATCCAGGGTGAGAACATCAGAGCCCACATATATGTTCTAGCGTTGTTCGAAGAAGAAAGCCGGACGCGACGCGGCCGATGCTCTCACTTGCAGCTTGTCATCTATGGACATAAGTTCAGATCAAGGGAGCTTCACCTCTGTCCCACCTTATGCTCATGGGGGATATCATAGGTATGGCTATGACAGTTCTGACATTCAGTCACGCTCATCTACCCATGGGTACAGGCAGCTAAAAGATAGTTCTTCGAGTCATGACCCTTTGACAGGAGGATATTCGGGGCACCCGTATGACTGGCACAATACTATTAAGGAGTCAGGGTTGGACTTGATCTGTTCCCTCAGCACCCTGCTCAGCAAATGGTGTCGATGTATGTCACGCAATACCCACGTCTAGGCATACTCATACAGTTTGGGGAGGATGACTGTCAGAGGTACATAAGAGAGTTCCTCAATTGGTACGAGTAGAGGATAACCTAGGAACAGTACTGCCAACATGTTGGGCAACAATACTACCCTCAACTGCCACGGGATCCAGACAATGATTACGAGCTACCTCGTCACTCTATGGGGATGAAATATGGCCAGAAATGTGTATTTTTTTAAAAATTCATTTACTTTTGCATGTCTTAATTGTTGTAAGCTTGCATTTGTATTATATAAACTCATTTTGGTTACTATTTGAGTGATTTCTTATGACAACGCATGCCTTTTGGCCCCCATTAAATGGAAACTTATTATTTAATGCATTCTTTTTGCAATTTTTTTCATTCCTAAATATGTAAATATGTGTATTCAGGCATGTCCTGATGTTTCACTGAAACATTCCACCATTTTCTCCATGTTTCCCCCTTTTTCCCTGCATTTTCGGTTATCGGCGATATTATCGGTGATAACGATATTATATCTTTATCTCTGGCCAGCGATACCGACAACTCGAACACTGCCTACGTCAATTGAATGCAAAGAATTTTAAAAGGAAAGAAAGCAAGTCTTACAAGATCATTTCATTGGCTTTTGATATGTATAACTATAAACTAAACCCTCTTCTTTCCCAGAGTATCTTAGGATACCATTAGATCCGTGCAAATATAAAGTAGATGGCATTAAGTTTTTAATGACTATCAACAAAAACTTTGCCCGGAAGTGATGCGCCAACTAATCCCTAGCCCAGGAAAAGGATTAGGGATGCTAGGTGGGTAGCTGGTCATAGAACTTTTATTGAGTGATCATGAAACTCTTGTTTCGAGTATGATTGGAAGAATAAGATTCATAAAGCCAACCCTAATAGCTGGGGGAGGTGGTGGATCAAAGAATAAGACATGAAACAAGGGTATTAGAAAATCAATTTTCATTCTTGGGAGGTCAACAATTGAAGCTACTTGTGAACTTAGACAATTGGTGGAAAAATATGGAGAGGACGAAGTATCTATACATGGTTTTTATTAAGGGTGGCAATGGGCCAAGCTAGGCTAGGCTGCGGCCAACCTGACACTTCAGACCCAGGCCTGAGCTGTACATGGGCCTAGCATAATAGGCTGAAAGTACAAATAAAAAAAGGCTGGGCCTGGGTCTGCCCGACCTGATTCAACTCGACCCAGCCCAAAAATTGATAAAATTCTTACGTTTCCTTTGAATTTTCCTAATCTATCCTTTTATCAAGCGGGTCATGCATGCATAAAAAAACATTTTAGCGGAATGAAACCAATTGTCCTCATTTAAAATAGATGGTTGCTTAATGATTAGAATGACATATTGGTAAGATATAAAAATTGGCTTGGGCCCGTTGGGTTGGGTTTTGTTGGGCTTGGCCCATGCATGTGAGCCCCAAGCCCAACCTAGTTAGGTTGGGCAGGCTATCTGGCCCATTGCCACCTTAGTTTTTATGGATCTAGAGAAAACATACGATAGAGTACCTTGGGAAGTTATTCATTGTGTGATGAGGAGGGAAGAGGTCTCTTCAATGTATACCGACATCTGTACAAATCCAAAACTGAGAAAGAGGATTGATGTGTGTGAGGGCTAATGTGAAATAAGTAAGAGAAGGAGAGATGAATGAGAGGGAGAGAGAGGCCGACATCTTAGGGTTTTGGGATGTCTCCCCCTCTCTTTCATTAATAAATGTGCGATTACATAAATGCCCTTACGTTTAGATGGGCCTAGCCCACATAACCCACATAGTCCTTCAACACTCCCCCACAAGCTGGAGCATATATGTTAATCATGCCCTGCTAGCCGCTAAGAAACAAAAACTGTGGGGTAGAGATTTGGTGAAAATATCTGCCAAAAGTGCTTTAGAGTGTACGTGCTCTATGTCTATGACAATCTCCTTGGACACAATTTTCTCCCTAATGAATTGACAATCCACCTCTATATGTTTTGTTCTCTCGTGGAAGATTGGATTGCTAGCAACGTGTGTTGCTGCTTGGTTATTGCAATAAAGTATCATCATTCCTCTATCGAACAGTAGAAGCTCCTGGAGTAGGGAACAAACCCCACAGAAGCTCGCAGACAGCATGACGTATCGCCCATGGCCCTATACTCTGCCTCGACACTAGATTGAGCGACAACACTCTGCTTTTTGCTCTTCTAAGTCATTAAGTTTCCTCAAACAAAAGTGCAGTACTTTGAGGTAGAGTTCCTACTTTCCACTTAACCAACCTAATCTGCGTTAGCACAATCCCTATCCTGGAGCTCTCTCCAGGTAGCGAAGGATATGCAAAACCGCATGCCAATGTTGTACCCTTAGTTGATGCATAAATCAACCCAATACTCCAACTGCAAATGAGATGTCGAGCTGAGTAACAATAAGATGATGAGCTTCCCCACAAACCTTAGATGCCCTTTTGGATTCTCAAATAATTTCCATCATTGGAAAATCTACTACTCGGTTCCCATTGGAGTGTCACTTGGCTTGCATCCTAACATCCCCACATACTTTGGGATAAGTTGATCCTTGAAGTTGATAAGGTTATCTCAACCCCTAAAAAGTATCGAAGAGGTCCAAGATCCTTGGTTTGAAATAGCTTTTGGATGTGGGCTTGAATTTCTGATATGCTCATAAGATCAGTTCCTGTGATGATGATGTCGTCCACATAGACAACCAAGGCGGCCATCCCTTTGGAACTATGCTTTATAAACATAGAATGATACACCCGGCATCTATGAAAGCCAAAATCAATCAATACTCTACTAACTTCTTGAACCAAGTCCTAGGAGACTGCTTAAGATCATAAATTGCCTTGTGAAGTTTACACACTTTTCCATTCCCCCCTGGGCAATAAACTCAGGAGGTTGCTCCATGTATACTTCTTCACTTAGCTCACCATTTAAGAATGCATTATGGACATCCAACTGGTGCAACGACTAAGATTTGTTAACTGCTAGCTGCCACAAAGACCAAAATTTGCACAAAGTTTAGTTTAGCAACAGGAGAAAAAGTCTCCTTATGGTCCATTCTTGTAGTCTGGGTGTACCTTTTGGCCACAAGCTTAGCTTTCAGATGTTCAATTGATCCATTGGGTAAGTGCACGAGCAAAAGCCTCATTAGTAGATGGGATCTTGCTACTTTAAGAATCTGACCTTAGGGCGAATGCTAGAGAGGAATTTGGCAACACAAAATTCTTCTCCTGTTTCATAGTCTCATTATCGGTAGTGTCAAATCACCACTTGCTCTAAAAGCTCAAGCCGTTAGAGGATGGTATATCAATGTATATCAAGTGACTTTAACACTCCCCTGCATGTGCGGGGTGGAACTCTGCATGGGAACATACTGGGCAAGGGTGGAGGGACACTCACAACTCACACCATTTGCACTAATACGAGGCTCCATATTATTCCATAATAAAGCCCTAATTTGGGCATCCATTGCCACCTAATCTTCATACTCTATTGAACTTTCGCCAAGTTTGGGAGAGGTCAAATATTAGGATTTCTTTTTACCCTTTAAGTTATACCTTTACTGATGTGGTCTAGTGTAAGTAATTTGTCCCTTTGAATTTTATCTGAAAGTTCATTGACTCAGATAGAGACAAAAAGACTCTTGGCTTTATTCTTGACATCCATTAATCAAGGAGAAATCAAACACCCAAGTAGGAACAAGTAACTTTAACTTCTTTTTTTCTTTTGTTTTTGAAAGATAACATGCTTTTATTAAAAAGAAGCAACACAAAAACAAAAGCAGCAAGAAAACAAAAGGCAGAGGCGTCGAGAAGGCGACCAAACTACATCCCGAGAAAAAGAAGATTATATCCCTTAAGCTTAGATAGGCAAGAAGCCATTCAATTAGGAGAGATCTAACCTTATGAGAGGTTCCCTCTGATGAATTTTCTTTCATTTATGAAGCACCTTGCATTTCCTTCCTCCCAAACAGCCCACCAAATCGCCAACAAGGTCATTCTCCACAATAGCTTCCTCGTCTTTCCAATGCCGCAATATGCCATGCTAGCAAGAGCTCACCCACCGGCAGCCGGATGGACAAAGACACCTGAAACTGCACAAAGTATCCTCCCAAATCTTCTCCACAAAGGGATAGTGGATGAAGAGATGGTCAATTGTCTCTTTGTGACCCATACAAAGAAGGAAAACATTCGGGAGCACCATTGACCTTTTGCGGAGATTGTCAATAGTTAAACTTTTTTCCTACCAACCAACCATCTAAAAGCAACTATCTTGGGAGCAAGATGTTCCGTATCCGTTACGATACGCCTGTAAAGGCCGATATGTATAGGTAACGGTTATGACCGTTACGTTATACAGGAGTAAAAAGGGGCAGTTAGTTTTTTGAGACCGTATCAGCCATTACGGTGGCCGTAAAGGCCGTTACAGGGCATAACGACCGTTACTCCTGTGACGGTCGAAAAATGATCACTTTTTTTTTTTTCTATTTAAATTCATTTTTCTCCTCGTTTTCACTCTTCTCATTTCAAAAACTCTCCTATATCATTTTACTACAGATTTCGACCACTCTTACTATAGCTTTCACGATTAAAATTATGGATTGAAGTGATTTGAGTGAATAGATTCTCCAAGGGCCCTTTTTTCAAAAAATTGAAAAAGCAATATTTGTCTTTTTCTGATTTCTAGTTCTAATGCTTGATTGTGATGTGTAAACATTAGAGACAATCATATTAAACAATTCACTGGACAGCCCGATACAACACTTTCACCAAAGAGTGGACCATTACGCTACCGTAAACATGTTCAAAACAAAAAATGAATACATATTTGAAATATTTACATTATTCTTGATTTTCTAAATATTTTTTCAGAATTTTTTAGGCAAAAGAAATATTGGCTGTTATGGCCGATACCCATATCGGTAATGGTGGTGACTGTTACGGCGTAACGATATGGAATAACTTGCTTGGGAGCAAGGTGTCCTGAATCGGATACATTACGGGCGTATCGGTTGTTACGTATCAGTAACGGCCGATGCCGTTACGCGATACGGGACCGTATTGGTGACCCTCCCGATATTGTATATGTAACGTAACAGCCGTTACTACCTAGTAACGGCCAGACCGTAACGATCAAAAAACGGTAACATGGTTTTTAGCTTTTTAAGGTCCATTTTTTTACCTTTTTTTTTTCAAATTTCTTTCGTCTAAACACTTCCTCAATCAATCTTTTACTATTTTCGACCAATCTTAACTTCATATTTCAGAGAAAAACAACTTATATGAAAGATTTTCTTGATTCGAAGCTCCGTGGGCCATTTTCTAGAAATTTTTCAAAAATAGATATAAATACTTTTTATTAAATGTTTTACTGTTTTAATGGTAGAATATGATGTGTTAATCATAGTAGAACATGTTAACGTGCATTTTACAGATTCTTGATGTCATTTTCTTTTTTTCTTTTTTTATTTTTTTCTATTTACGCACTATTTTTGGCCCTTTTTTTGAAAATTCGAAAAATCATTTTTTATTGAATGTTTTGCTGTTTTAATGATAGAATATGATGTGTTAATCATAGTAGAACATGTTAATGTGCATTTTACAGATTCTTGATGTCATTTTCTTCTTTTTATTTTTATTTTTTTCTATTTACGCACTATTTTCGGCCCTTTTTTTGAAAATTTGAAAAATCATTTTTTATTGAATGTTTTGCTGTTTTAATGATAGAATATGATGTGCTAATCATAGTAGAACATGTTAATGTGCATTTTGCAGATTCTTGATGTCGTTTTATATTTTTTTAATATTTTTTTTTCTATTTACACACTATTTTCGGCCCTTTTTTTGAAAATTCGAAAAATCATTTTTTATTGAATGTTTTGCTGTTTTAATGATAGAATATGATGTGTTAATCATAGTAGAACATGTTAATGTGCATTTTACAGATTCTTGATATCATTATATATATATATATATTTTCTATTTTTGCACTATTTTCGGCCTTTTTTTTGAAAATTCGAAAAATCTTTTTTTTATTGAATGTTTTGCTATTTTAATGATAGAATATGATGTGTTAATCATAGTAGAACATGTTAATGTGCATTTTACAGATTCTCGATGTCGTTTTATATTTTTTTAATATTTTTTTCTATTTACGCACTATTTTCGGCCCTTTTTTTGAAAATTCGAAAAATCATTTTTTATTGAATGTTTTTTTGTTTTAATGATAGAATATGATGTGTTAATCATAGTAGAACATGTTAATGTGCATTTTACAGATTCTTGATGTCATTATATATATATATATTATATTTTCTATTTACGCACTATTTTCGGCCCTTTTTTTGAAAATTCTAAAAATCATTTTTTATTGAATGTTTTGCTGTTTTAATGATAGAATATGATGTGTTAATCATAGTAGAACATGTTAATGCGCATTTTACAGATTTTTAATGTCATTACATATATATATTTTTATTTTTTTCTATTTACGCACTATTTTCGCTCCTTTTTTTGAAAATTCGAAAAATCATTTTTTATTGAATGTTTTGCTGTTTTAATGATAAAATATGATGTGTTAATCATAGTAGAACATGTTAATGTGCATTTTACAGATTCTTGATATTATTTTATATATATTTTTATATTTTTTCTATTTACACATTATTTTCGGCCCTTTTCTTGAAAATTCGAAAAATTATTTTTTATTGAATGTTTTGTTGTTTTAATGATAGAATATGATGTGTTAATTATAGTAGAACATATTACATTCATTCTAATATATCTATCATTGATAGTAGATGGTTAGAAAATTAAATATATGAGTTTTGCAGTCAAATCCAGGTTGTCTGGTTCATAAATTCATTAGACAGTCCGATACAACTTCTCTCCAAAGAGTGGACCGTTACACCACCAAAAACATGTTCCAATTTATAAATGAATGCATATTTTGAATACTTAGAATATTTCGGATTTAATCTATATTTTTTTGGCAAATTTTTTTTTTTTTTTTTGCACCGTTACGGGCCGTTACGCCCCCGTATCCGTATCGGTATCGGAGGGTACTGTTATGCCAACCGATACCGATATGGGATACCTTGCTTGGGAGGGACATTATAGTGCTAAAGAAATTTGGTGTGCCCCACCTCATCTTGTCGATCGACGGCTCGGATGAGAGAGTAAAAGGAGTGGACCATGAAAGATCTAGACTTGTTTGCCCTCCAAAACATCTTATCCATATCAAAAGAAGCTGGGGAGCAAAGATGAACGTGGTCCGAAAGCACCACATATTCAGCCACTTCTTCATCACGGAGGAATCTCCCACAAGGGGATCCCAAACAACCGTTTCCCCATTGTGAGAGAAGCAACCATCCACCATTATAGAGGTATCCAGGGCTAAACGGTAGATTCTTGGGAAGTTGAATTTTGAGGGGGGAGGTTCCAACCCAAATATTGTCCCAAAACCGGATTCTCTCTCCATTGCCCAAAGAGAAGCTGAACCTCTCCATAAAAGCTTGCTTTTCACGGAGAAGGCCCCTTTCCACAAGGCTGACTATCTATATCTAGAGGATTCCCTCGTCCACCAACCTCCAATCGAGCACTCATACTTGTTCTTAACGACTTCCTTAGTTCTCCATCTTCCTCTCCAAATCTCCAAAACCACTTGCCGAGCAGCACCTCGTTCATGGATTTGAGGTCTTTGATTCCTGCGCTTCCCTTTTCATAGGCCGTGCAAACTTCATTCGACCCATCAAATGGAATTTCTTTTTGTCATCCGCCCCATGCCATAAGAAGCCATGTCTAATTTTCTCAAGTCTTGAAAGTACCAAATCTGGACATTTGAAAATAGACGAAGTAGAGAGGAAGGTTTGATAAAGCTGCTTGGTAAGAGTGATGCACCTTCCAAGAGAGAGTTAGGGACATTTCCATCTTGCCAATTTCTTCTTCCCCACGCAAACAGGGAAACCCACAATCATGGTAGGAAGCGCCCCGGCTGTACAACAAGGGATTTGGCTAAAAGCTCCTCTTCCCCCGCTTCCATCCACACACCAAACAACTTGCTTTTTGCAATATTGACCTTTAAGTCGGAGATTGCTTCAAAGCAATGTATGATAGTTTTCAGCTTGTCCACTAAATATTTCCATAGAAGTGTCACAGAAAAGAAGTGTCGTCTAGGAATTGGAGATGAGTAAGTTTAACTTACCTGCATGTATTTTTGGAACCGATGTATATCAACGAACATAATCATTTGATAGAATATCTTGTTTCAACACCTTCACACGCACATTGATTCTTTAATCATTGCAATGCTCTCTTTCGACACATTTTCGATCTCAAATCTGATCACATTTCTGGCCATAAACACATGATGCCCCACTTTTGTCCATCAAGAGGGATCTATATGAAAGTGAGCCTCACACAAATTCGTGGGACGTGATTACACGGCCTACCATACGGTGGTTGAGAGAGATTTGAGTAGATCAGCCCCCAATGACCTTAGATTTACTCTTCAAAACAATAAAAGGAAAAAGAAAAGAGAAGAAACATTGAAGTAGAAGGAAGAGATTGATGCCCAGATCAATTTCGCTCTGATATATTGTGGATGGATTGAGAGAGGAAAGAGAAGGAGAGAGAATGAGAATTACGGTTCTCATGTCCCCACTTCTCTCGAGTCTATAAACATGGTTTTCAATATTTACAAGAATGACATTGATAACAAGCAAAAATACCCACTGTCCTAAACCTAGATGATGGGCCTAAGAATGGGCCGACATTCACATCCAATAACAATTTGATTAGGTTTAAGCTTCCAGATTTATACCTTTATGGGGTTTTAGTAATTGTAAGCAAGTCTTTTTAGAGAGGGGTGTTCTATATCACTGAACTACAGTATTCGCTATCGTACAGTAATACAATAAAGCTACAGTACTCTTGTCTTAGTTGGCAGTATCTCAAAAGAGTCCTGGTTTTTTTTTTTTTTTTTTTGCTCAATAGCTTTCCCAGTTTTAGGAGGTTTTGGACTACAAATGGTCCCTATAAACTCCATTTATCACGCAATCACAGGTAGGGTTTTCTTTATGAGAAGTTTACTAATAGTTCTCTTTTAGCTTATTCCTGCAACTAGAGTATTCTTGGAGAGATTCTTCAAGTTTTGGTGGAGATATTCTAGCAAACATGTGGTGAGACTTTGCACAAGGTATGGGTTGAGAGATTCCAAACCACCTATCCTTCCATCTTTAAATAATTTCTTATCAGCGTATTCTGGAAATACCAGGGCAAGATATGGTTGCATTCAACTTTTATTTTTTGGTACTTTCAGTTTCCCTTAGTTCTAATACTTTATTTCTATTTATAATGTCGTCATCTTTATGTTCCCTCTCTGTTTTTTCTTTTTCTTTTGAACTGCTGTGGTAATAGCGATCCCATTTGGAGTGTTCAACAGAGGAATTGTAAGGCTTTGCTCATCAGCAAAAGTATAGCCTGCTGACACAGGTCTGCATAAATGTGTTGCATGTAGTTTGATGATCTGAATGGTTAATCTGATGGGCCCCAACATGGATAGGGCATGCCTTGGAAACCTCCCTGTCCAGCTTGTCCTATTTATTCAATAATTAGCCTCTCTTCCATTGAATTTCAACAGTTGCTGTGTGTTTTTCTCTTCACCTTCTCTTCGTAGGTCACTATATTGAAGGGTTAGGATCTTCCAATCCAGGAGAGTTTGTGGGGCATCCCCATCCATGGCTGCACAGGTACTGAATCCTGTGAGTTGACAAACTATACATTTGCTGGTGAGCAGGACTTGGTAGTTGTTCTCAAGGCTTCTTTGTTCATGCATTGCAAGGTTCAACTACTAATTCAGTTAGGTATTAGTGGGTAGTTTCTTTAGGCTACCTGAATCTTTATACATTGTCATCTTCTTTCTGCAGGATACCAATGAGCATCAGTAATGAGCCTCGGAGCTCAAGATTGAAAGATAAGAAGAGAGGTGAAGGAGATGTAATGGTCAAAGAGCTATTTGTGCAGAATGTAATAGAAAATAATGACTTAATGCGTGCTCTTCTTGAAAATGGGGCTTCTTGCATTCTTCTTCCGCGAAATTCTTCAGACGTGCATTTGAGCTCACATTTGTATACTGGATCCCGAATAAAGGTAAAGCCCAGGCAATTACTTGGTTTATGCAGTCCCAAGGAAGCAACGGATGGCTCAAAAATTTTACTTTCCGATGGTATCATGCTAGACAGGAATTCATGGCTCAGGCATTCAAATGGTTCCTGTTCAGAGAAGGGAAAATTAGTTTCTGTATGCCAAGAAGGAAAGAGGCTTCCCACCGTAAATTACAGTCGATATGGAAGTAATGATTTGCATGGTTCCACTTCAGGCTTGTGGAGTATGGATTGTGGAAAAGAAGCAACATCCCAAGGAGGAGCATTGTTGGATGGAGGGCGATTTTCATGTGTGACATGTGGGATATTGAGCTTTCCATGTGCCGCTATCATTCAACCAAGAGAAGCAGCAGCTACGTACCTCATGTTTTCTGATTGCAATTCTTTTAGTGATCAGATAGTTGGCCCTGGAGTCAATGATGACATAGACAATGGTGCAGGTGCGGATGATATTTCTGATCTGGATTCCTGTTCAGGTATTCTGCAGCCTTTTTGCATGAAATGATGCATATGCTTGGCCTGGGCATAATAACTATGTGATGCATTTGTTAAATTGTTACTTTAACATTAAAATTGTTCACCCTCTCCTGATTCTTGGTGTTGGACTGTTCCTTGTATTGCTGTCAAATGACAATGGATTGAAGTTTAGTTGATCTCTTGTGACTGTTGTGCAAGGTATTCCAAAATGGTTATGTAACAGCCATAACAGTAACGTTGGTAATTGTTATGTGTTACGGATAACTTGACACGTAATGGCTAAAATAGGTTTTTCAAAATAATAATAATAATAAATCCATAACGGCCATTACATCCCATATTGTAACTGATGCTGGACAATTGACCACTTACTCTAAAAGCTCAAAATGATAGAGCATGACGAATTAATCCCCTTATCTCATAGCTTAGGCCCCACATCCATGGGTTAGGTCCTCGGCCAAACCCTTCTCATGAGCCCCAAATCCATGGGTTCCGCCCCTTCGTGGGCCCCAAATCACATGAGTTCCGCCCACACAAGCCCTAAATCCATGGGTTCCACGGGCCCCCCACCCTGAGTGTGCCCACGCATCCCACAGGCCACCCCACTTGAGCCCGGTATGAAAATGCCCCCACCTTAATCACCCCCGATGAGGAGTCTCAAACGTGAGACCTCCCACTCTAATACCAATTTGATGCAGGACACTTAACCACTTGCTCTAAAAGTTCCAACTGATAAAGCATGACGAATTAATCCTTTTATCTCATAGCCCAGGCCCCACATCAATGGGTTAGGTCCTTGGCCAAATCCTCCTCGTGGGGCCCCAAATCCAGGGTTTTGCCCCATCGTGGGCCCCAAATCACATTGGTTCTTCCTCACACGTGCCCCAAATCCATGGGTTCCGCGGGCCGCCCACCCTGAGTGTGCCCCTGCATTCCACAGGCCACCCCACTTGAGTCCAGTGTGAAAATGCCCTTACATTAGTAACAGTAATGGATGTGGCTATTACGACCACTGTTACTATTACGGAATACCTTGTTGTGTCGATGTGGTATATAGCTAACATTGTCTGAGCCAAGGTTAATTGGACCGTGGCTCACTCTAGCATGTGCTATTGGGAACGGATAGGTGGTATTATGGGTGGCATTGGGGTGCGCGGCTTGCTTCTTGAGAGATCTACCCCAGCTTTGGACGGTGCTTGAACTTATTAGCTTGGCTTGTGGGCTAGGTTTGGGCCTAAGGTGCAACCAAGGTCTGCCAAAACAGTTACATAACAATAATGGTGGCAATTGGCATCTGTTGTGTTGTGGGGTCAAAACGGCCATTACAAAAAAGTGGTCCGTAACGATCTCGTAATTGTCCGTAATGAGGCCAAAACGGATTTTATTTTATTTTATTTTATTATTATTTTTTTTTTCCGAAAAAAAAATAAAAATAAATCTGCAACGGTCCGTAATGAGGCTAAAACAGATTTAGGAAGTTGTTATGGAATAACTTGCATGTTTGGCTTGATCAATTTTTGGACCAGGATGGCTATGGTCATTTTAGCCCAACTCGGCTTGAATGCAAGGGTATTGTATAATTTTAACATTAACCTAACCTTAGATCCTCTCTTTCTCTCTCCTTTCTTAAAAGCTTCAAACCCACCCTCTCTCTCTATTTCAAAAGCTTCAAACCCCCTGGGCATCTCTTATGTGGTTGCTCTCTACAAAGCCACCTCCCCCCCATCTCTCTCTCTCTCTCTCTCTCTCTCTCTCTCTCTCTCTCTCTCTCTCTCTCTCTCTGATTTTATTTTATTATTTTATTTTGTGGTGATTGGAGCTTCAAGAGTTGTAGCTGAACGTATAAGTTTTGACAATTTCCCTTATATATATATATATATATATACACACACACACACACACACACACACACACAAAATTGACACCCATGATTCATTGCTCTGATTATTGGTGTTGTAAGGCCTAGTTTAGATGGTGATGATCCAAACTCTCCAAATTTGAAGATCCAATCGTGGTTCGCTAACAAGATCAATGGCTTGGATGATCGAATCATGGATTCCATTCATTAGTCAGTAGGGCCCTGGTCCAACCTTTTTCTTTTGGGCTTGGGCTTAGGCTTGCTAGTGTTTTTCAGTATTGATGCATGCATCGTACCTTGGGATATGGAACTATATCGTTATCACATGGGAAATGTCACTTGTATTAAGGAATTTATTGTTGTTTGAGGGAAACATTGGAAAAGTGATGGAATTTTTTAATGGAACTTCAAGAGATGTTAAAAGAGACATGATTACACACCTAAAACACAAAACATTACAAAAAGTGAGTATCCATAATAAGTTTCTATTGCATAGGGGTTGAAATTATACATTATTTGATAGAAGTGACATAGTTGTGTAACCAAAATGAGTTCATATCATTCAAATATCCTAAATTACAAGTAATAAAATACAAAAATACAACCATATATTAAAAATAACAAAAACTGTACCTTTGCCACAAACCATAGAGTTATGAGATAGTTAGAAGCCGCCATCTCCATACCCATTAGGGCAGCCATTGTAGCGTTGTTGCACGTATCTTAGTACTATGCCCAGGTCATGATAAAATGGTATTGAGTCGTACTATCATGATCGTTTGCAGTTGTTGTTGTTTTGCACTTCCATACTAATATGAGTAGCCTGAAAACATCCGTAGGTAGTCATACAACTGATATCCCTGCCTGTATATGTAGGCATACTATTGCCCATGTCCATAGTTGGGTGATTGTGATTGTGTGCCTGTTGGAGTTACTCGTCCTATATTTGTACGATCCATACAATCCATATTTGGGAAAGAGGGATTGAGCAAAGACTAAGGCATGAGCCGAATGTATTAGAAAGTTTGGTTTCATGCCATGGAGGTCTACTGCTGAAGCTATTTTCCTACTTACACACTTGTTGGAGAAATACAGGGAGAGGATCTCCACATGGTCTTTATTGACTTGGAGATAACTTAGAGAAAGTTACAATAGCATCCCTGGAGAGTTAATCTGGTGGCCATTGGGAAAGAAAGGAGTTGCAAGCGGATATATTGACATGATTAAGGATGTGTATGAGGGAGCAGTAATGAATGTGAGGACCTCAAGTGGAGAGACAAGTGAGTTCCCAATTACTGTAGACTTGCTCCAGGGGTTGGCATTGAGCTTGTACCTTTTCGCATTGGTTATGGAGGAGTTAACGAGGCATTTGCAAGAAGAGATCCAATGGCGTTTGCAGATGGCAAACTTTTGATTGACAAGATGAGGGAGGGCATAAACAAAAAAGCTAGATTTACGGAGGGTGCTTTAGAATATGAAGGATTTAAAATTAGTTAGACTAAATATGGAGTACAATTTTAGTAACAATAAGAGGGGGAACGGGGAATTAGTTAAGATTGGTAGTTAAGATGCTTCCCAAAATGACCACTTTCGATATCTTGGGTCGATAATTCATGAGAGTGGAGGGAGGCGCCGCTTGTCAGACATTGTCTTTGGTTGTTGTTTAGTGATCTGCGCCTACCGAACGAATTGGAGGACTTCGTATGGCGGTGATGGCAGGTTGGATCATCATTGATTATTCCAAACTATTCACAAAAACTTGCCTTCCTGAATGATGCAAGACAATTAACCGCTTGATCTAAAAGCTCGAACTCTTAGAGTATGGCAAATTAATCCCTTTATCTCATAGCTCAGGCCCCACATCTCATGGGTTAGGACCTCGGATGAACCTCCCTCGTGGGCTCGTGGTCCCCAAATCACATTGACCGCCCACCTCGAATGTGTCCCTGCATCCCACAGGCTACCCCACTCAAGCTCGGTGTGAAATATGCATTAATCACCCCCGGTGAGGAGTCTCGAACACGAGACCTCCCCCGTGGGCCCCAAATCACATGGGTCACCCACCCGAGTGTCCCTACATCCCACGGGCTACCCCACTCGAGCCCGGTGTGAAAATGCCCCTGCATTATTCACCCTCGGTGAAGAGTCTCGAACACGAGACCTCCCACTCTAATACCAATTTGATGCAGGACAATTAACCACTTGATCTAAAAGCTCGAACTGTTAGAGTATGACGAATTAATCCCTTTATCTCATAGCCTAGGCCCCACATCTCATGGGTTAGGACCTTGGCTGAACCCCCCTCATGGGCTCGTGAGCCCCAAATCACATGGGCTGCCCACCCCGAGTGTGTCCCCGCATCCCACAGGCTACCCCACTCGAGCCCAGTGTGAAATGTGCATTAATCACCCCCGGTGAGGAGTCTCGAACACGAGACCTCCCCCGTGGGCCCCAAATCACATGGGTCACCCACCTCGAGTGTCCCCGCATCCCATGAGCTACCCCACTCGAGCCCGGTGTGAAAATGCCCATGCATTAGCTCTCCATCTCCTGATGACCTTCCTACTATCTTGCGCAAGCCTTCTCGGTCATGCACAAAGCATCCCATTAGCAATTATGTTTCTTATCACTGTCTTTCACCTTCCTTCCAGTCTTTTGCAACTTCCATGTCCACCTCTATTATCCCATGAAATGTGAAGGAAGCAATAAGCAGCCCTGACTAGACTAAAGCCATGATGGAAGAAATGCAGCTCTTGAACAAAATGATACATGGGAGCTAGTTCCCTTGCCTAAGGGTAAGCAGACAGCTGGATGTCGATGGGTTTATACTATTAAGTATCTTCTAGATGAATCAATTGACCGGTATAAAGCTCGATTAGTTGCCAAGGGCTACACTCAAACTTATGGTATGGACTACTTCGAGACCTTTTTCTCTTGTGGCCAAGTTTAATTCAGTTCGTGTGATCATCTCGTTAGCAGCAAATCCATCTTGGCCGTTATTCTAGCTAGATGTGAAAAACACATTTCTTCATGGTGACCTTGCTGAGGAAGTGTATATGGATCAGCCACCAGGATTCTCCCTAACCAGCGGCTCACATCGGGTTTGTCGTCTCAAGAAGGCTATCTATGGTCTTAAGCAATCACCCCAGGCCTGGTTTGACAAGTTTAGCTGTGCACTATTGGACTTCGACTTTGTTCGCAGCCATTTAGATCACTTTCTCATCATCTGTCGCCGTACTGTCATAGTTTTACTAGTTTATGTAGATGATATTGTCTTAGTCGGTGATGATGCCAAGGGCATTACTACTCTCAAAACCTTTCTTCAAACACAATTTTCTATTAAAGATTTGGATACACTTCGCTACTTTCTCTGTATTGAAGTGGCTAGATCCCAATTTGGAATTGTTCTATCGCAGCAAAATATGCTATTGAACTCTTATCTGAGACTAGCATGCTTGAGTGTCGACCTGTTGCAACTCCTATGGATGTTGCTAAGAAACTTCTTGATGATGGCGAACTCTTATTCGATCCTGACATGTATCGTCGATTAGTTGGACACTTAATTTATTTGGCTATTACACGGCCGAACCTTTCGTTTGTGGTAGGCATTGTCAGTCAGTTTATGCACGCAACTCATATGGCCCATCTTTCTGTTATATATCAGGCCCTCCGTTATCTTAAAATGGCACCTGGTCAAGGCTTACAATTCTAGTGACATGGTCACCTTCATCTCTCTGGTTACTCCGATGCTGACTACGTCGGTACTCTTCATGATCGTCGATCTACATTTGGGTATTGCACCTTTGTGGGTGGTAATCTGGTCACTTGGAAGAGTAAATAGCAGTTCGTGGTTGCTCGATCCACTGCGGAGGCTTGAATACAGAGCAATGGCCCATGCGATGTGTGTACTCATGTGGATTCGCACCTTATTACAAGAGCTTGGTTACCCTCCTGGTCTGATTCCTTTGTATTGTGACAACCAAGCTGCCATTCATATTGCCAGCAATCCTGTGTTTTATGCGCGCACCAAACATATTGAAATTGATTGTCACTTAATCCATGAAAAGGTGGCCACTAAAGAAATTGCAACTTCATTCATTCGTTCTGGGAAGCGGCTCGCAAATCTGTTCACTAATTCCCTTGCTCGGGACTCCTTACATTATCTAGTCGACAAGTTGGGCATGATTGATATCTATGCTCCAACTTGAGGGGGAGTATTGAGATATATATGGATCTGAGTGTGTTTTTATTTGTTTGTGTATGTATATGGTTTTGTATGCTCTGCTAGAGCACCATATGTACATGTTTATATATAATATGAGGGTTGTGTAGTGTGATAGTAGACACAACCATAAACTTCCCTCTTACTATTTCCTTTATTTTCTTCGTTTCGCCTCCCATTCTCTCCCTGAATCCATCCAAACCAACTCTTATAGCCATCATATAAAATTCCCCTTTCAGTTTGAGTGGTACAAGACGATCACATAAAACTACAAAGGCACGCCTCTATGTCTTCCACCCCACTTTAATTATATGGGCAACATTCTTCTCAATGCCATTTTCTGACGGATCAAATAGTCCTACGATTTCATAGACTAATAAAGTCACCAAATGAATCTTAATGACAATTGAAATGATCTAAAAAGAGATGTGAGTTAATATAGGTTATGTTTCAGTGATGGGGACATCATGCGCACACGCACGCCTCCCTACGCACGTACGCAAGGAGGGCCCCACCATCAATTTGGATCGATGACGATGTCCAAGGGGGACCCCCTTGCTAGAGGACTGTGTTTTGGTTCCTTGGAGTGGAATCGATCGCCATGTGAATCCCACCATGGGATCTCATGATCGTGACCCACTATTCGAGATGATCTAGTACTTTGAGTTTTGGTTATTATTGTTGTTAGGAACGTCATGGGCGGTTTAGATTGCTTTGATTAGTTGTTATTTGTGATTACTTCGTCTCTAAGTCATAGGATGCGCACATGGCGTGGCTTTTATGGTATAGGGTTTTCATATAAATAGGCACCCCTTGTAGGGTTTTTTTCTCATTGATGATTGGAATAAAATTTCTACGTTTTCCTGCTTCTCTTTGAGTTGTGAAAACCTAATTGGGTGCGAAACTCTCCCCTTCTTCGAAGGGCTACTACTGTGGTGCGAAGCCACACCCATCCTGATTCGCCCCCTATCTCCTACCATCCATATTCTCCTTTTTGTTTTTTACAATCATCCAACCTTCAAATCCACCGTTATTTTGCTGTCAACCATCCTCTACATCAGATTTCCAAAATCTGGCCCAGCAGAAGGGCTGAAACTTCGGCGGAGTACCACACACGGACCGGACATCGGATCGGGCTGAAATTTGGTGGGTGTGTGGCCCAGACTTGGCCGACCAGATCTAAGGTGACGATTTTTGGGTTCGTGGGCCCCACACATGTACGGATAGCCATCAGCGCACGTGCGTCAGGCCCATCTTGCTGTCCACAAGCGCATGCTGGTTACAGGTCCTCTCTCTCATTTCTTTCACTCATCTCTCACCTGATTTCCCTAACCCTAACCCTAGATTATCCTAAATCTCCAATTTTTATTCCCTTTTCTTCAACCCTAGGGTTTCTCCGAATTGAACATGTGAATCCCTTGGATTGGGGAAATATTTATGTGCCTACGTGGATGAATTTACTCTCCTTTGAGCATTGTTTGGTCTATAATTTTAATTGATGCAGCCGTAGCATGTGTAGGCCTGAACCCGCATAGATTCCCCTTGTTGAGTGCTTGACTTTATGTGGGATGTGGAGTTTTGTGTGATTGTTTCTGAACTAGTATGATCTAAAGCCTGGAATCTCGCATATCATGTTTAAATTTTCATGTCCTGCATCAAGAGCTTATACCTGAACCACTAGCTGAAGTAGACGAGATGATGGGGGCTGTGAGTGTGATGATATTTATATCCTGAATGATGCACCAGAGTTGGCATTCGGTGCCTTGTCCTTAGAAAACGAATTAGTGTCTAGATGGCATTGTCGCCTAGGGCACCCATCATTGTCTCGTTTAAAACTCTTATTTCCTTCAATTTCCACATCTACTCCCTTGTGTTGTGAAACTTGTGAGCTCTCCAAACATCATCGAACTGTATTTCCTCTTAGTTCATCTGAGAGGAAACCCAAACCATTTGAGTTAGTCCACTCTGATGTTTGAGGCCCTGCTCCTGTTACCTCTCCTTTTGGATACAAATATTTTGTTACTTTCATTGATGATTATACTTGAATGACGTGGGTTTACCTTCTAAAATCTAAGCATGAGGTGTTTGATATGTTTAAGGTATTTTATAATGAGGTGGTTAGCCAATATCAATATCCTATCAAAATTCTACACTTTGATAATGGGGAGGAGTATATGTCGTATGCCTTTCTAACTTTCTTGTAGGACCATGGTATTTTATCTCGTACCTCATATCCTCGAACCCCTCGATAGAACGACATCGTTGAGCAAAAGAACCATCATCTTCTTGATGTCACCCGCACTCTCTTACTTGGTATGAATCTTTCAAAACATTATTGGGATGATGCCTTGCTTACCGATGTATTTTTGATTAATCGTGTTCCATCACGGATGCTATCATACAAGTCCTCATTTGAAATTTTGCATCCTCATGAGAAACCATTCCTTTATCCCCCACTCTTAACCTATAAAAGATATGTATTCGCCGATGTGACATTCTTTGAAGATGTTTCATATTTTTCTGATAAATGGAAGTCTTTACATGACCCTCTTACTAGTTAGGGGGAGCATGTGCAGTCTAGTTCCATACCTCTCCTTGTTCCTTGTCTTGATGACTCTCCCACTCCATCTATCTCAAAGCCTATCATCGTGTATCATCGACGGACTAAATCTTCTATTGATCGGTCGCCCATCATCTCGTCTGCTTCAGCTGGAGATCATGAAATACACAATGAGAAGGAAAGAAGGTTACTGAACAACTCAAGGATTTCATGAGTGAACTAACATATAATAGATTAAGAGGAATGCTTGAGACATGTAGAACTGACGACAAATGCATAGAGGAAAAGAGGTTGATGGAACCCATTCCTGATACAAGGGTTTGGCTTCCATCAACAATAGTGACAAACTATGATTGGCTAGTAGGAAGGTAATAATTAAACATATGAGACTTACTTGTCATTTGAGAGGTGGCACCGAAGTCAATGACCTAGGGAGAAGAAGATGACACACTGAAAGTAGTACCTGATTGGGTTATCATGGCTCTGGAAGTGTTAGGAACATCACAAACATCAAGTTGCATCAATGCATCGTTGTCCTCACGGGACAAAAGAACGAAATCATTCGAGGAAGGTTTCTTTATTATAGAAAACAATGAAGTCTTCACAGTGCTGGTGAAGGCACTACTGGCAACAAATACCCCAGATACAGAAGAAGTTTTATCCTCCATTGGGTTCTAGCAACACAAAAAACAGGACCACAACAACTACAAAGGAGCTTATAGACACCAAGGCATTCTCAAACTTGTACTAATATGGTGGCCACACTCATAATGAAATCCGAATTAGACATGGAAGTCACCCATACACTGGATCATATCCATAAACAACATGAAGAGTTTTGGTGTATAGCTGCAGTCCCGAAGCCCCAATATGGTCCAACCAAAATCCTGTTCAGCTCACTGCTCTCTCAAATCTTCTCATCCAATGATAAAAGTCTCATGAATCATCAAGGACAAGAATCCGACCTAGGTATGGAGGAAAAATCAAGGAAACATCCCCCAATTTGAGATGAATCACCGAAACTCAAAGATCTAGGGATTTTCTATCAAATGTGAAAAACAGTTCAAACATACCTCAAAGGGCCGCAAAAAATTCTGCAAAAATCACCATAAATCTTCTAAAATCAAGTTGCTTCAAACTATGTTCTTCTAGTTGAAAGAGGAGTCGTACAGAATATACAGTGCTGATGTCAGCCTTACGATTGCTGACATCAGCAAGTTCTGGCAGCAACATTGATCAACTCGCACAAACCTTGCTCTAATGCCGAGTTGGTTTGGATGGATTCAAGGAAAGAATGGGAGGATAAACGAAAAAAGAAAAGGAAATAGGAAGAGGGAAGTTTATGGTTGTGTGTCTACTATCACACTACACAACCCTCATATTATATGTAAACATGTACATATGGTGCTCCAACAGAGCATTCAAAACCATACACACACATAAACAAATAATGACACACTCGTACACACACACACACACACACACACACATATAATAATAATAATAATAATAATAATAATAATAATAATAATAATAATAATAATAAGACCGTGGCATGCTTTATGGGATAAAATGTTGGGCAATTAAGGAACAAGATGTTCATAGGATGAGTCAGTGTTTGCAATATCAATAATATCAACGGATATTATCGATATCACATGTCAGTGATACAAAATCGATGGGTAATGACAATATCGACAGATATTGTCAATAGTTCATAAGAAACGCATGTTGTCCTTCCCAAAAACTCCAAAAACCATTTTTTTTTCTTCCTATTTTTCTTCAGATTTCTCTCTTCTAACCTTTTGCTGCCATTTGAGAGAAAAACCCACATTTGAAATAAGAGTAAAGATTTTCTTGCATTTGGGTTGTTTCTTATTCAGTGAGTAATTTTTCATTTTGATCTCTTTTTTTTTTTGGTTTAAATCATATAAAATGAATGTGAAACCATAAGAAATCCTTGATTCTTCTTCTTTTGGATGGAAAATCAAGGATTTCAACCTTTGATTTCGAGATTTGAGGAAAATTGGGGAAATTTTGAAAAATTCCCAATTTCTCCCAAATTGTTTGCAATGTTCGACTCCAAACATGAAATCAAGCATGTATGATGCCTAATCTACTAATTTGTTAACTTTTTTTTTTTTTTTTTTTTTCAAATTTCCGAAAATAAAAATGATTTTTAATTAAAAATAATAATAAAATTATTATTATTATTATTTGAAAATTTCCTTTTGAATGAATTGTTTGTGTTTTCGTACATGTCTTCTTACATTTATAAATATTGTGAATTCAATTTGAATATAGTTGCATTAGTTCAGTCAAACGATGCATAACTTAGGACTCTATCCAAAGGAATACTATTATGTGTACTTTTTTTTTTTTTGAGATGTTATGATTTAAAAGTGTGTAGTCTTTTTTGAACAATCCCTGAGGTTTCATTGAAAAATTTAACTGATTTCCCAATGTTTCCCCATGTTTCTCAAAAAGTGCGATAAATTACCCGATGCAAACAATATATCCTGTGCAATAACCGATACGTATCTGTATCCCAAGGGTGTGATACGTAACGTGATACTGATATTTGGAACATTGTCTGTATCCTAAGGACGCGATACGTAATGCAATACCGATATTTCAGACACTAGGATTGGGTGGGTCATTATAGTTTATGCTACTAAGTATACATAATATGTTTATATATCCAAAATTGATATTGTAATTTATATATGAATCAATAGATGCTATTGTTATAAATCTTGCATGCCTACTGTCTATATTATATATGCCCAATATTACATGAACTAAAGAATAAATCACTAAATGCTAAATCATCATCATCTAAGCCTTATGCCAACTAATTGGGTGCATGAATCATGTGCGACCATTCCACTCTATTAAGGTCCATATCCTTATTTAAGCCGTAGGTCATCAAGTCTTTTCTTACTACCTTACCCACATCCTTTTAAGCCTTCCCCTCACCCTTTTAGAGCCTTCAACTTGAACCAACTCACTCCTAGCTGGTTCAGATCTTGGTCTCTGCTGCATATGCCCAAACCAAGTCTACTTTCACTCATCTTATAACCTAATGCTGCTACTCTTAAGTTCCTTTGAATGCATTCACTTTTAAATCTATGCTTCCTCTTGCTGGTTACCCATGTCAACATCCTCATTTCAGGTGCACTCATCCTATTAACATGTTGTTCCCAAAAAAGCATGGCTGGTCTTATAGCTATCTCATAAAATTTCCCTTTAGGTTGATTGGTGTGCGGTGAAGTACATTCTAAATATGAATGTAAGTTAGAATTTAGTCAACAATAAGACTGTAAACCATAACTTTGGGTCAATAAGGATGATGATATGAATTGTAAATGACCCGCAGCCTGGATCACATGATTCAAAACAAAATACGTTTGGGGGATGTCGATTTTGGTAGCCTTTCTTAGAATGACCCCTATGTGGAAAGCGTGTTGATGCAGGACAATTAACCACTTGCTCTAAAAGCTCGAACTGTTAGAGTATGACGAATTAATCCCTTTATCTCATAGCCCAGGCCCCACATTGTATGGGTTAGGACCTCGGCCGAACCCCATTCGTGGGCCCCAAATCACATGGGCCGCCCACTTCGAGTGTGTCCCTGCATCCCACTCGAGCCCGGTGTGAAATGCGCATTAATCACTCCTGGTGAGGAGTCTCGAACACGAGACCTCCTCCGTGGGCCACACCCATCCCGAGTGTGCCCCTGCATCCCACAAGCGACCCCACTCGAGCCCAGTGTGAAACTGCCCCTGCATTACGTGTGCAAGAAGGTTGTCCCTCCGAACCTGCTGTATAATCATGTGGGGTCCAGGGTATCAATTTTTATGACTGATGGATGGTTCACACTTGCAGAAATGGCATGAATCCTGTGGCACCCATTTGATGGGCCCCACATCTGCACAATTGTGCAGGTCATGTGGCTCTCGACAAGTTTTGATGAATGATGGGCTGGCCCCACATACAGTGGTTTGCTGTGTGGCCCGTTGTGTAATCAGTTTTAATGATTGGTGGATGGGCCCCACATGTAAATTGGCATGGATTGGTATAGGGCCCACATGTGCCAAATTGTACAGCTTGATGTGTGGCCAACATTCTTAAGCTGTTTGTGGACAACTGATTGAAAGTTCAGAAATATGCCGATTTCCAAGATTTTTGAGGCAGTTGCCTTCATTTGTGTATCTTGTCAAATAAACACTTTTGATCATCGAACATGACCTAGGCCAAACTACTATCCCAATCAAGGTGTCCCGTATCGGTATCGGTTGGCGTAATGGTGACCTCCAAAACCGATACGGATACGGAGGAGTAACGGCCCGTAACGGCACAATTTTTTTTTTTTTTGCCAAAAAAATATGAAGAAATATGGATTAAATCCGAAATATTCTAAGCATTCCAAATATGCATTCATTTATAAATTGGAACATGTTTATGGTGGTGTAACGGTCCACTCTTTGGTGAGAAGTTGCATCGAACTATCTGATGAATTTACGAACCAGATAACCTGAATTTGACTACAAAATTCATATATTTAATTTTCTAACTATCTACTATCAATGATAGATATATTAGAATGAATGTAATATGAAAATATCTTACATTAGGTCTATGCAATTATTTTTGAGGAATTTCTCGAACATACCTGTGCACATGACTATGATTCCTGTCTATGACCTGTCACTAGTCTATCACAATACTTGCATTTCATTTGGTGCCTAGTATCACCAACCCTCTCACAATGTTGCCATCCAATATCCTCACTTGTTATTGGCCAGACCCAGACATTTCTTTAGGTTTAGGTAGATGAGTGTATGACCTATGTTAATAAAGATGATTTTATATTCTAACCAAAATACTAAACCCTAAGAAGCTCCAAAACCTGTCAAATATAAGCAAATAAAAATATAAAGTCACTAATTTAAAAATATAAAAAAAATTATAAAATGACACCACAAATCTGTAAATTGCACATTAACATGTTCTATTATGATTACACATCATATGGCATGATTAAAACAACAAAACAACCGTTAAAAATTGATTTTTCGAATTAAAAAAAAAAGGGTCAAAATTCATGCGTAAATAGAAAAAAAAATATAAAAATATATTAAATGGCACCCCAAATCTGTAAGATGCACATTGATATGTTCTACTATGATTAACACATCATATGGCATGATTAAAACAGCAAAACAACCATTAAAAATTGATTTTTCGAATTTTTTTTTAAAAAAGGTCAAAATTCATGCGTAAATAGAAAAAAATATAAAAAAAAATATTGAATGGCACCCAAAATCTGTAAAATGCACATTAATATGTTCTACTGTGATTAACACATCATATGGCATGATTAAAACAGTAAAACAACCATTAAAAATTGATTTTTCGAATTAAAAAAAGAAAAAAGAAAAGGGGTCAAAATTCATGCATAAATAGAAAAAAAATATTAAAAAATATTAAATGGCACCCCAAATCTGTAAAATGCACATTAACATGTTCTACTATGATTAACACATCATATGGCATGATTAAAACAGCAAAACAACCGTTAAAAATTGATTTTTCGAATTAAAAAAAAAAAAAAAGTGTCAAAATTCATGCGTAAATAGAAAAAAATATTTTAAAAAAATATTAAATGGCACCCCAAATCTGTAAAATGCACATTAACATGTTCTACTATGATTAACACATCATATGACATGATTAAAACAACAAAACATATTAAAAAAAGTATAAATACCTATTTTTGACGAATTTCTGAAAAATGGCCCACCGAGCTTTGATTTAACAAAATCCGTAATATAATGTGTTTTTATCTCAAATACCCAGCCAAAGTTGGTCGAAATTAGTAGTAGAAGGAGTGAGAAACAGTTTGGAAGCAAGAAGTTCCAAAAAAACAGCAAAAACAGAGCTTAAAATGAAAAAAAAAAAAAAAAGCTACAATTTTTTGACCGTTACGGGCTAGCCATTACGGGTCAGTAACGGCCGTTACACCCATAACGGGCCCGTATCGGCCGATACGGGCACAAAAAACGATAACGGCCGATACGACCCCGAAACGCATATCAGCCCTTACCGTTACCGTTACGTATCGGCCGATACGGCCGATACGTAACCGTTTTGGCACACCTTGATCCCAATGTATTCTATATCAACAAGTGTTCAGGGCATATTCCAGCAAACCATTTTGCTATGTTGGGTTTTGCTATGTGCACCTGTATGTATGGCCCTGCTAATCTACATGCTAGCAACATTCCAATATGCCACATATGCCTAACATCTTAGCTTTCCATAATGCGGCCCCACTATCTATATCATATTTTCTCACCCAAATCAGGCTAGTTCACTTTCAAGGTGGGCCGTCAATTTGTTTTCGACAGTAGCCAGAAGGTTGAACATGCCTGAATGTACAATACAAATGGATGGTCAAAACAATTATTTCTAGCTGTCCACTTGTTTTGTATGCTGTGGACCATGTAAGGTGTGGAATGTCTTTATTTTCAGGTTAGAAGATATCAACCTTCTAGAAAATCTGATAATAAGAAAAAATGACTCTACGCATTTTCACATTGGCACATGCCCTTGCATGGGTAGGGTAGAGATCACTCACTCGTGTGCTCCAAACGTTTTCCAACATTTTGGGATCTTGTAAACAACAAAAGTGCGTTTAAGGGCACTTTTGTTATTTTAAATTTAAAAAGCCATTGACTTGTAGTTCAGAGGCATTTTAATAAAAAGGAGAAGAATATAGGGGACATATGAGTGATTTGCCACTTATAGAGGCATTCTATAAAATAGGGCAAATTAGAGAGTTATTTGACTAGTTTTCCCTAATCTTTACAGGGAACAGTCAAGCTATATGAGATGTTTCTGACATAGAGCCATCCACTATAGCTGCAAATGACTGCATAGAGAAGACACCATTTGATTCTAATTCCCATATCCTTGGGAATGTATACTTCTAGAGTGGTCAGCAATTGTATCAACACTGAAAGTTCTTCATCACACAGATTCCTTCTGAAACACGTGAACAGACAACTTCCTGCTTCTTGATAGATGAAATTCTGAATGACCTCTCCATTTTTATTCGCTATAATGCAAAGAACTTCAAACTCTCTGGCTGGAGGCTTATCACCGCACCATTTGTCTTCCCAAAATTGGACATTGTCCCCCTTGTCTGATTGTGAATCTGATGAATTTTATGAAACGACTCTCCAGTGATGATGTTGCTCTACTAACTGCAGATCCCTTTCTTCAATAGCACAGATAATTAAACCTTTCTTTTCATCTTTCCAAGCAACAATGTGGTATTTGTGATTATCATCTTACTCTCCGATGTATACTACATAAAAGGTGACTTGGGCTTGGACAGCATTACACTGATATATACTACATATAAAGGAAATACATGGGAAGTCATTTTCCAAAAGTGTCCCTACATTAAATCCCTTTATTTAGTATTTGAAAAGCAATGTAATGTTGGTAGAGTACTGCTCCAAAGAGCAATTCTTCTTCTTTTTTTTTTTTTTCCTGAGAAAAAGTAGTTGCAAACTCAACCCTCCTACTCCCCTTCCCTGGTCCCTCTCTTCCGACATCTCATGCATCACGGCATGTGAACTTACATGGCAAATGTGTGCTGAATCCAAGCCATTATCAGGTGGGCCCACCATGAACATGCCCTTGGCAAAAAAAAAAAAAAAAAAACTAGGCAAATGCACTCGTAAGACGGCATACATATTCCTTGAAAATGGATGGTGGTCATTTTCTTTTAACAGTCCATTTGCCTCAGTTGAGTGTGCACCAACAGGTGAATTTGGCTGGCTGATTTTTGGGGTCAGGAATATTCAGAGAGGGATGCATCTCATGATGCATCAGATGCATGTGCCATTTGAGTCTTAAGTAAATACCAACAGGCCATCCCACCTACACACAAAACAGGATCTTATCATTGTTGCGGTGGTGCACAGAGGAGGGGGCCGGTTCTTCTCAATGAGATGTCCTTCGCAGTCCAAGAGGGCGCCGGTTCTTCTCTCTTTCAAAAATTAAAGTTGCTGAAACAAAAGATAGGGGAATGGAAAAAGAGGTCTTGATTGGCCAAGAGGAGGAAAAGACCAACATTCTTCTAGAGATCCAAAGGTTAGATTCTAAAGAGGAGGAAGAGGATCTATCGGAGGAGGAAAGAGCTTGGAGGGAAGTGTATAGTGCAAAATACAATGCTAGACTTAGAGAGGAAGAGATCAAGTGGCGACAAAGGTCAAGGGTAACCTGGCTGAAAGAGGGGGATAAAAACACCAAGTTCTTTCATGCAATGGCAAGTGCTAGAGCGTGGGAAAATAAGATATCATCGTTAGTGGTGAATGATCAAAGGATGGAGGGAAAGTCAAAGATTTGCGAAGTCATAGTCCAATTCTATAAAGATCTTTTGTCCAAGGAAAGGGAACGTAGGCCATCTCTTGACAATTTGTATTTTGAGTCCATTTCGGCAGAAGAGGTAGACTTGTTAGTACAAGCTTTTTCAGAAGATGAAATCAAGAAAGCAATGTCAGATTTGGGCAGTGATAAATCTCCAGGCCTAATGGTTTTCCGCTTGCATTCTATCAGAAAATTTGGGAGACTGTCAAGGGAGATGTGGTAGGCTTCATGCAAGAATTTTTTGAGAAAGGCTTAATAATGTCACAATTAGGGCAACATTTATAGCAATGATTCCAAAGAAGGGGTTGAATGTCTGAAAGATTTCCACCCTATTAGTCTACTTGGAGGTCCATACAAGATATTAGAAAAGGTGTTGGCTTCTAGATTCAGGAAGGTGTCGGGAAGTGTTATCTCTGTGTCTCAATGAGCTTTTGTGGATGGCAGACAGATTGTGGATTGTTCTTTATTAGCCAATGAATGTGTTGATTCTTGTCATAGAAAGGGGGAGGAAGGCATAGTATGCAAGCTGAATATATAGAAAGCATATGATCATGTTGACTGGGCGTTTCTAGACTATATGTTGGGCAGGCTGGGGTGTGGACCAAAATGTCTTTTTTGGGTGAATCTTGTGAAAGATCGGAAAAATTCTCCATATTGGTGAATGGGTCACCGAAAGGTTTCTTTGCAGCTTCCTGTGGGCTACGTCAAGGCGATCCTCTTTCTCCTTTTCTATTCGTTATAATAATGGAGGCTTTAAGCAGAATGATAGACAGAGGTGTTCAGGTCGGTTTGGTTAAATGCTTTGGGGTGGATA
This sequence comes from Magnolia officinalis, assembly GCA_021015155.1. Lineage (NCBI taxonomy): Eukaryota > Viridiplantae > Streptophyta > Magnoliopsida > Magnoliales > Magnoliaceae > Magnolia > Magnolia officinalis. The sequence continues at coordinate 69,700,790 of JAJHSJ010000005.1, forward strand.
ATGCAAATCATCACATTTCTCACATCCAGTATACGAACGATACTCTTTTATTGTGCACAGCGAACAATTACTTTGTGCAAAATCTTCGATCGATCATTAGTTAGTTTTGCGGTGGTTTCCGGGTTGAAGGTCAATATTTCCAAATGTGAGATGTTGGGTGTAGGCATTTCCAAATGTGAGATGTTGGGCATACCATTATGCATAGGGAGACCGGCGAAGCACATGTGGAACAAAGTTATAGAAAGATGTCAAAGTGGATGTCTAGATACTTATCATTGGGAGGGAGAATGATCATAATTAAAGCGACCATGTCAAATCTCCTAGTATACTTTGTCTCTCTTTAAATGTCCAAATTCTATTCTAAATGCTTTGGAGAGACGTAGAAGGGATTTTTTATTTTTTTGGTGTGAAGGGTTGGGAGAAAAAAAATTCCATCTTTTGAAATGGGATGAGGTGTGTAAACCAATGGATCAAGGAGGGGTAAGTATTAGAAATTTAGAAGAGATGAATCTAGCTCTGTAGGGGAAATGGAATTGGAGGTTCTGGTCAGAGGGAGACGCAAGATGGAGGGAGCTCATATCGAGAAAGTATGGGGTAGAGGAAGGGGGCTGGTGGACTAAGGCATCATCCTTGTGTCGATATTCGTACTTATGGAAGTCAGTGGTGTCTTTAAAATGGAGGATGTGGGAGGGTATAGGCTTTAATTTGGGGGAGGGTATAGGATCAGACTTTGGGAGGATAGGTGGGTTGGAGACGTGAAGTTATGTGTTAGTTTTCCATTGCTACCAGGGTTAGCTAGGGAAGAGGGAGTGAAGGTGAGCAATTGCTATTCAGTAAGGGGAGATGAGGTTACTTGGGCACCTTCTTTTAGAAGACATCTAATGTATGAGGGGTTCAAAGAGTTGGTTCAATTGCTTGAGTTGTTAGCAAAGGTTTCTCCAGTGGCTAAAAGATAAATCTGGGTTATTCTCAGTGAGGTCCTTCTATCTGCTTTTGATGATAATTACGGGGTATCTTCAATGACTTTTATGTGGCATTATAGTGCACCTTTGAAGGTGGTGGCTTTTGGATGGCTAGTAAGGAGGAAAAAGTGCTCACGATCGACAATCTGTGCAAGAGGAATACGTGCCTCCCAAACGTGTGCTTGTTGTGTTTTAAAGATGTAGAATTGGTGGATCACCTGTTTATTCATTGATTATTTGCAAGGGAGGTGTGGGGACACATGCTCCAATATTTCAGGGTTCGTTGGGTGTTTCTCCAGCATGGCATGGTGGGGGGATAGGGAAATCAGGGAAAATGTTGTGGAGATTAAGCTTGTTAGCTATCTTTTGGGCTTTATGGTGGGAAAGGAATGAGTGGTGCTTTAGAAACAAGCAAAGAGATGCTTTTCAATTCTTCATAAGGGCAATCCTTAACGTTAAGGAATGGGTGGACGCTTAGATCTACTTTTCATTTGCAAGTTCTTTGGGGGATGTTTTTCCTGCTCTAGGTGTATTTTTGTATATTTATATTTTTAGGCTTCGACCTCTTTTAATGAAATATCATCATTGCTTCAAAAAAAAAAAAAAACACAAGATCACTGGAACTAAAGATCTGTTAGTGAATCTTCATGTCCTCCATGTGAATATTGAACCTCCAATTTTTTATTTTTACCTTTTACTTTTTCTTCTTTTTATCTATTTCGACACAATTCATGCATAGCATCTGCACGCTACTCGTATGGCTAAGTCAAGAAAACGAATGTGTGCCTTCTATGGTTCTACCTGCCCATACAATAGTTTGAATGGTTGCCATTATTCCAAATCTCTTTGGGTTCACTTTTTTAATTTTAACTATGAGACCTTGTTTTTGTACAGGGCGGATGCAGAAGGATGACAGGGACTGTTTGGAACGTATCCTTGTTCGGTCTGCTAACTATCAAGCCCAAGTTGCAGGTCAAAGGGTGGAATTGGCTTCTGATACCATAGACTATGACATTTCCTCCCTTGATCTATTAGCTTCTGCTTATGGGGATCCATCAGACTCTGAGGAGGAAGCGATTCAACCCGACACATCTGTGTGTGCTAATGACTTCTCAATAGAGTCTAACAAGAACGAGCCAGGCCATCAAGATGCAGACGTTGTGATTCTTGGCCAGCCTTCATCACCACTTGATTCTGTTAATGAAGTTTCTGCTCGAATGCCTGGTCGCACAGGTGCTCCTCATGACGTGCTGAGGCTGGCCACTGGTAGACATCTACAATTCATGAAATACTCCCTCCGGAATAGCATGGAAAGTTCAATATTGACGGAACCATTAAAGGGTACAAATAGAAACCTTAAAAAAACATCTGGGAACATCATAACATCAGCCAGAATTTCACATTTAACAGATGCAGGTCGTAAAGAATTGGATGGTAATCGCCGCACATGCATACGAATGGCTAAAGATAGTCAGTGTGATGTTAACATGGATGATCAGGACTTTGATTCTGCAGATTTATGTAGGTATTCTGAGAATCCCTCGCGCTGCATTTCGAATGGCGCAGCAGCTGGAAGGTTTGTAGAAAGGACAGAGTTTGGCAATGCGGGCATTTCAGTAAAGAACCCAATGATATCATTTATGCGGAGATCTGATAACAATTCCTCTAGAATGCATATATTCTGTCTAGAACATGCTGTTGAGGTGGAAAAGCATCTCCGCGCAGTTGGCGGAGTGCATATGTTGCTCCTTTGTCATCCAGGTGAGTTTGGTATGATTTGTGCACGACAATTGTTTTCCATTGTGGATTAAATCAAGCCTATATTTCCTCTCTTTTCTAGGCCTCAAGTTTTGAAATCACCCTTCAAGGAATGATGCAGCGAGAATACTTTGCACTTTCTTGAAGTGTGAGTCCTTTGGTATGGATATTGGGCCCAGTTTTGAATATTATGGACAGTTGGATAGGAGGCCCCAGATGGATTGCACTAGGCCTAAAAATCATTCAGATTGGATGTTCTCAATGAACCAGTCAAGGTCCTGTAAATGGTTGGTAATACAGTTTGATCTTAGTGTTCATTTTGCAGGCTCTTGGTTGAAAGGATAGGATCATCTGATCAATGTGATTTTTTGGATAGTGTATGGTCCTTGTGCATCTATGGTGATGCAGGCAAGACCATAGGAAGATGATTTCCAACCAACCAAAAGCAATGTACAATGATTGATTGAAGAATATAATCTTTTGCGTTGTGGCAAAGATCACAAGATAAGTTCTACTAAAAGAAAAAATAAATAAATGAACAAAACAATTGGCAAGTACAGGCATTCAATGAAGATAGATTCATCAACTTCAATCCAAATGAAGCACCTAACCCTCTGCATGCAGAATTTTGTTAAAATTTTCTTCAAAATTGTAATTGTAACTATTTGTCTACCTTTTCTTTGTGAGGGCATGTTTGGATATGTGGAATCCAAGGCAAAAGAAAGGGAAAAACAATAAATTATCGAATGTTTATTTTCGTGAGAACTATTGAACCATGGATTCTAATTCTGAGTTTTGTTTGGGTAGCAAGTGGAAATCTCATATTCCTCTCACAATACTCACCTAGTTTCTTGTGCCAATAATCCAATTTATGGATAAGTGTAATGATTGCATGGTGGAATCTACTCTTTTCTTTGCTATCCAAACAACTAAAATTGTCAGATCAAAGGAAAACCCTTTTTCCACTGTTTGGCATGGAATCCATGGTTTCCAAACATGGCCTGAAAGAAGCTTCCAGACAAACCTAAAAACTAAACTAAAGCTCCTATATTTTTCCACTCCCATCCATTTAATCTACAGCTCATAATTTCTAAATCATAGGAATTTTAATTTGGTGACTTGGACTCCTAGAAACCTTAACCAGTAACCCACTAAACTTTGATTAGTTACCTAACTAAATCAAGAAACAAATAATAATTTAATTCTATAAAAAAGAAAAAAAGAAAAAAAGAAGAACAACTTAAAGGTATCAATCATAGTCTTTGAAAGTACCTATCGAATCCTTACAAAAATAGGAAAAAAACATATAAAATTTCCAACTTCCAATGTTCCCTTTTATGTGCCCTATATATCCCTTTCCTGTTGTCCTGTCATCGTGCCGTTTCTTGCATTCTCATTGTTCCGTATCTGAACACCTCCTCCCGGTTTTGATGCAATTGGATTGCATTTGCCCTTCCAAATCCATTCAAGGCTAGCCTGACAGCATCCAGGTGAATTTGAGCCTTTGATCCACACTCCAGATTTGATCCTGCTTGATGTAACCTCCTTGAATTTGTCCTACAACAACCAATTGTGTTTCTGAATTCTCCTTTTGGACTAAGTGTTTCATCAGTAGGTCGCCCCACCTGGATTCTCATAGGACTTTGCACTGTAATAATTCATGAAGTATTTAGACTTTGTTGACTTGTAGACAACGACCCATGCATGTGTTGTCTGTGATAAGCTTTTAGAGTTTGCATTAAGATAAAGTGCTTGTCGGTTCCTATTGTATTGAAATAAATGCTTCTCGTTTGCATCAAAAGTTTCCAGAGCCAATTTTACCCATGTTTTATCATGTATATTTCATTCACCCCATAAATCATGATTTCCTATATTGATACTTGCAGACTATCCCAAAATAGAAGCAGAAGTGAAAACATTGGCAGAAGAATTGGGTATAGATCATATCTGGAAGGACATTCCATACAGGGAGGCAAACCAAGATGATATAGAAGTAATAAGATTGGCTTTGGATGGTCAGGAAGCCCTACAAGGAAATGGTGATTGGGCAGTAAAACTGGGCATCAATCTTTCTTACAGTGCCAGCCTCAGCAAGTCTCCTCTCTACAGCAAACATATGCCATACAATTCAGTCATATACAAGGCGTTTAGCCTCCGCTCTCCAGGAAACTCCCTCACAAAACCAAAGGTTTCTGGGCGGAGGCCTGGTAGGCAGAAGAAAATATTCGTCGTGGGCAGATGGTGCGGCAAGGTTTGGATGTCAAACCAGGTTCATCCTTATCTAGCCTACAGAGATACCCAAGAGCAAGAAAATACGAAGTCCCGTTATCAAGGTATCAAACAGAAGCTCAAGGTTGATGTAGATGTCAGCCTGGTTGAGCAAACAATGCTTCCCAAAAGGAACTCATTGGTGGGCGCACCCATGATGGAAGGGAAATCTGGAATAAAGAGGAGAAAGTCATTAGAGAAGGTGGTCCCAAAAAAACCCAGATGGGCACAATCCATTGCTACCACTAAACCCGCAGAAGATTTACCCAACAACCCCTCTCAATGTGGAAGAGTTCTTCGAAGCAGGCTAGCAAAAAGTGGGACGCCCTTGCTTCTTAATGATCGCAGGAAGAGCAAGAGCATCGGTCGGATGGATTCAAACTTGAAAATCAAGACTGAGGGAGGTCCGAGCACACGCCTTAGAAAAAGACCGTTGAAGCCGCAAGAAGTCAAAGTCAAACGGGAAGTTGGCAAAGTCAAAGTCAAAGTCAAACAGGAAGTAGTCAAAGTGAGCTCCACGGATGAGAGACAAGTGAGGAAGAAGAAGGCGATCAGAGCTCCAAGCAGTAAAAATGTAAGAGTGAGAAAAGATGAAGCGGAATATCGGTGTGATATGGATGGGTGCTCCATGTGCTTTAGCACGAAGCGAGAGCTTTCAATGCACAAGCGCAACATCTGTCCAGTCAAGGGGTGCGAGAAGAAACTCTTCTCTCACAAGTATATGGTGCAGCACCAGCGGGTCCACATGGATGCCCGCCCTCTCAAGTGTCCATGGAAGGGGTGCCGGATGACGTTCAAGTGGGCATGGGCAAGGACTGAGCATATGAGGGTGCACACGGGGGATCGCCCTTACCAGTGTGGGGAGGCAGGGTGTGGTCAGACATTTCGTTTCGTCTCGGACTTCAGCCGTCACAAGCGGAAGACTGGTCATTCGGTGAAGAAGAAGAGGGGCAGGGGCTGACAACTTCAAATCAGGTCATCATCATCATCATTTTCTTAGTGTTGTAAATAACATAGAGAAATGATGCATTGCTCTTAAGAGTGCTGAGTTATAGTGCTCCTAGTTCAGGACACTTGGACAGTCCAATTGACCAATCCGACTTGACCATTAGGTCCACAACATATTTCATGGGTTCCCACATCCCTATTGGATGATTCAAACTATTCTGATCACTCAAACATGAATATGGATGGTCAAGGTCATTTACAGACAAGTAGGCCTAATCAACCATTTAACTGTTGGGGTCCATCATCGATTACTTGTGGTTTGTAAAGAATCACTTTTGTCAGTGTCAACCGTCCCATCCATGGCTTGGAAAATGGATGGCTATAAGATGGCCAGCTTGTGGATGGATCATCTGATCAGTGTTGATTTTCGTAGTGGGGCCCATTAAATGTATGATGAACCTGATAGACAGTCTGGATTGAACTGAGATATCAAAGTGTCCCAATGCAACTAGGAGCACTATAACTTAATAGTACTATGAGAGCAATGGATCATTTCTCTACCATACATGGCTTTTATGCAAATGTCATTGACAAGAGTATCGGGTGAGCCAAGGATTTGTGTATTTCTTTTCTCTTTAGCACACCCTGTTTTTCCCTTGCCCGGCCTTTGATTAGTGCTATTCAATTACCACCCTCCACAAATATCTCGAGGAAAAATCCAATATAGCTTTGACAATCTTTAAATCATCTCTAAGATTGTTTGATGGAGAGGAATTAAAGGGGTCCTGATTTCAGCAAATGTAAGGTTCACAGAGGCTTCTCATTATGTATGTGGGGCCCATGGTCTGGTGATCCAGACCCTCAACTGATGGGAGATAGGGGATGCCTTTCAAGTCTACAGCACAGGAAGATGGTAACTTTTGGATCATACCTTTTTTTTTTTTTTTCCACAAACGATGGTAATAAGGTTTTCCAGAATGTGAAGTTTTTGGGTCATTTGATTGAAGGTAGATCCTACCAGATCAACAGTCTGGATATTTGAACCGTGGCCCAGCATGCACCGAATTGGGAGCCTCAATAATAATGTTTTCCTACATGACACGGTGTAGAATTTTTTGTCATTTGCAGTAGCATTGGGGGAACAGTACTACTTAACCATGTGTGGAATGGATCCCTAAATAAACATGGTATGGTTGCAACTAAGCCAGTAGGAGCATTTGAAAGGCCTACCCGATGAACGGACCACAGCAAAAACCCAGCCATGATGTGAGATGAGAACTAGGTTTGCGCTCGGGCATGGGTGGTCTGGTTCAATGGCTGAATTCTCACCAGAAGAGTTGCAAGTAGGATTGGACTTTGATGACAGTCACAGTCAGGCCACTCCCATTAGTTATTAGGCCTGAAAACTCTGCTTGGGTCCAAGATGGGAGTTCTTTATAGGTCTGTCAATGGCCTGGCTGGCCCGTTGGGCTTTGTTCCTGATCAGCTTTGGGTTGGGATATTAGGCCCGAGGGATGGATCCATAACTGAAATTAAGTCCATTCATTAATCAGGCCAGGCTTGGGCTATCAATGGGACATTGGCATCATTTATGTATGAGAGAAATGGACGGTTAGAAAAAGAGGACAAATAGACTATATTAGTAGTACATTTTTATTGTATGTTCAGATCCTTCTATAATAAATCCAATATTGACAAAATCATGCATTTGATTCCTGTCCCTTGTTTGGAGCTTATATGGAGGGATCAATAGATTGTCTTAAGCCTATATGGATAGACCAAGGACATGGTTGTTCAGGGCACTCTTCATTCCCCACTTGTTAATATAAATAATTGGGGTCGTTTGGATGTAACCACCGATGGGGTCCAAATGGGTTGGGTTGACCCTATGGGTCATTGGACCTGACTGCTAGTTGGTCTGGGTGGAAAATTTAGATCCATGGGGCCAAATTACTAAGTGGGACATGTCTAGGTCATCTCAAAATTAACCTTACCCAACTCGACTCAGACCGAGGCTCGGTCTTTAGATGGGTCTGACTTGGGTTATACTAAAACGGACCTGAACTGAACCCAATAAAAAGTAGTTAATTAGGTACTCTTTTTTCTTTTCTTTTCTTTTTTCTAAAATGTGGTTGCCCAATCCACTACTCGTAAAAATCCCGACTGTGCAAGATGGAGAACGTATGCAAAATCACACCAGTGGAACTACCTTAACCACTTAAATTTAGTTGTTGAATTTGGACTGCTGGCCATATTATATATATATATATATATATATATATATATATATATATAATCCAAATTGATAACCACATCTAATTGGATGGTATTGAAGATTATTCGTGTGAAAACTCGATTTTAATTTCTATACCCGACTCAAGAAACAATCCCAACCCAACCCATGTAATAAACATGTTGGGTTTGGTCCAAGAGGACCCAGTCCCCATCCATTAATGGTTCAGCTATTTTTTTGACTTTGACATGACCCAAACCTGACCTAAGTTTTAATGGGTTGGATCTAGGTCCAAAATTCAGAACCAGATCCTCAAATTGGTTGGCTCTGAGCCCCCTAGACCCAATCTCACCTGACCCATTTACACCCCTACCATCCTAAGTGGCATTTGAAGCACAAACCTTCTTTCAAGCCAAGGCAAGTATTGTGTGTGTGTGTGTGTGTGTGTGTGTGTGTGTGTGTGTGTGTGCATGCAGTTTACAAATTCCCATTCCACCATCCTGCACAACAGAAACCAATCAGAATCTAATTCGTTTTCATCATTCTGCCAACGAAGCAGGCTTGAAAATCGCCTAAACAGGTCCTTTGCATTTATATTACATACGTGTGCCACATTTGCAAGCATGCTGCTAGTCACATTTTGCTTTAGTTATATGTTGCAAAGTTGCATTTGTCACCTGGACATAGTGGGCCATCCTCTAGCTGAGAGTTGATGCAGTTCATGCTCTGAGTCAACCAATTAATAAATAAATAAATAAATAACGGGCGCATATTCAAAACTCAAGTGGGCCACAGTACAATGAACAGTGGGAATTGAACACCCACCATTGAAACCTTGTTTATATAGCCCACAGAAGTTTTGGATCAGGTTGATATTTGTGTTTTCCCTCAATCACGGTGGGAATTACTTATGAGTGTAGGTTAGATGGCAAATAAACATCATAGTGGGCTGCAGGAAGGTTCCAATGTCTGCTGTGGTGTGGCCCACTTGAGTTTTGGATCTGCCTCATGAATGAAGACACCAAAATTAGCTGGAACAAATCTAACATGATGACGATTAATCCAGCCTTTAAAAAATACTTTAAAACAAATTGCAAACTGACACATGCCTGCCTGTAACAACGGTGTCTAAACCATCCCTCACTGTCCAATCAGGGCAAATGCCACCTCAATCAGCCACCATCCAACTAACTAGCCACCTCTTGGATGGAATGCTAGTGTACTGATAATAACAACCGACTGATCTCTTGTATTCCAAACTGCCATGTGATGAATGGACATTATTTTCAGAAGCTGGTTAACAACATTGACAGGCTAGGGCTAATTTGGGCGGATGGTCCAGATGAAATGCACGTGAACAACTTAGACTATACAAAGGTGAACTATGATACAGCTTCCTCCAGTCTAAGGGCACAATTAGTTGCACCAAACATAATGAAATTTCATGATGGCAAATGTTCCTTTAAGGTCGACCATACCGTAGCTTAGATGTGGGCCCCACCATGATTTGTGTGGGACATCCAAACTGTGAATCTGGTGAGTCCCCTCTAGGTGATGGTCCATCCCAGAAATCAGCTATATGCAGAATTTAGGTGGGCCACACCATTTGGAACAGTGCAAAGCTGATTAACTAAAACATCTAAAATAATATGGTGGGGACCATGGGGCCAACTGAGTTTTGGAATAATCTGAAATTTGGTGGGACTCCTCATCCAGGAGGGATACACAAAATGGATAGTTCAGATGTTTGAACCACATCTACGTGGGCCCCACAAACAATCAGGAAGGTTTTAATGGGTGGCCACCCTCTTTCAACTGTTTCCTGCCATGTGGCCCACCTAAGTCATGGATCAGATTGGATTTGAGCTCTAGGCCGAATATGGGGGGAGGGGCACATGTGATGGACAGGGTGGATGTCCGACACACATCAAGGTGAGGTCCACTAAGCTTGACTTAAACATAACTTACAATAAGGTTGACCTTACAGGACCACTTTCCTTTCATGTTTAATCAGTCTAAAATAAAATTGACATTTCATGATATTTGGTTCAACCAAACGCACCCCAAGTCTATACACATGATCACTTAATGAAAAAAAAAAAACAACACACACACAGACAACAGAATCATAAACGTTTCAGCCAAACAAGCAAAATAGCAAAAAGTATGCTATGTTTATTTTATTTTTTTAATCTTTATTTTATTTTAATCCATTACCTTTTTCTCTTTAGATTACATATATAAAAAGTTTGGGTTACAAAAGAATAGTAACAACCAGAATTCTCCACTCCAGAAACGTAGCCTGGCGATAAAAACCCGAAGTGACCTTTTAGTTGAATGCCACAATCTCGGGGCTCCAAAGGCAGTTGCGCTCAGCCACAGCAGAACCACTTTCTCTGCATCATACAAAAGATAAATAAAGAGATTGATAGCAATGCCATGAGCCTCAATGCTGTGCAACCGTGAGCCTCAACCACTGGATAGTTTGTCAGGTGCACCGTGGAATCTGTGGATTTGGGGCCCATGGTTCAGCGATCCAGATTGCATAGCATTGTGTAATGTATCCCATGGTAGTTGGAGGATGCCTCAAAGATCTCAAGGATCCTAACACTTTTGATCAATGGCCTACAAATAGTTGGTTATAAAAGGAAAAAAGTTTTCCACAATCACTGGGAAGTAGGTGAAAGATCAGAGGGTTTGAATCCACCAATCTGGGGAGAAATTTCTTTCCACATTCAGTGGGGCCCATTCGATCAACGGTCTTAATTACTGATCCACATGGCATACATATATGTGATCATGTGCTTCAGTAAACTATGCATTTGCATTCCTCAAAAAAAGGAGAAGAAGAAGAAGGGGGGGGGGGGGGGGGGGGGGGGGGGGGGTGGGACGTACACTTTTTGAAGGAAAGTCGTAATTGTTATCTTGTTTATATCCACCATTGGTTTTTCGTGGTGACACTACTGCCTTAGTATTTCCACTGGTCTTCTTCTCATCTCTAGCCTTGTTGAATATTACCGTGAATCCCTCAGCCGATGCAGGATTGTTCACATCCCACTCACCGAATTTCGGCAATGGTCTGCCCCCATCCTGCTGCTAAATGAGTTTAAGTATATAAGCATTAGTTGGGCTTTTGTAAAAGGAACTTAACTGTATGGCAGAGATAATGCAAGTAATGGAAGCCAGGCAGTATTACAATGGATGCAACACGCACCAATCCTTGCATTAAAAAGATCTACTGCAAGAAGGTAGCACAATCTACTGAAACGAGGGGTCATATGCAATGCCAAGCAGATGGATGTTACAAAACTGGGAAATTTATGCAAGGAAAGATTAAAGAGGTGATTTGCAGCACATGTGCCAATGTGGAAAGTGCTTGCAAGATCTCATCCATTCATCGGGTAGGTGACCGTGAACAAGCCCCCTGCTCCAAAATAAAAGGCTGGAATACTCATCAGGTGGGCCACAAATGTATAAGAAAAATGGACGTTGAATAAAAAGATGGCCAACAGTTTATATTCAGCATACACGTGGCCGCATCAGGTGGGACATCTTTATTTTTGGGCTGGGGCACATCCACACCCCCACCTACTGAGTGCTAATCATGCACACATGTGGACATTGTCAGGTGTGCCATGTGTAGAGGCTCTGACCAGATACCAAAAGAAATATACCATATGAAGTTCTAAATGTTAGATTTTCTTCAATACAGATTTTAAAATGAAAATTTTCTAACTATGATTCTAATCTCTTGGGAAACTTGTTTCTAATTTTGTCAGTCAATTGCTATATGATAATCTGCACACATGTGGACATTGTCAGGTGTGCCATGTGTAGAGGATCTGACCAGATTCTAAAATAAATATACCATATGAAGTTCTAAATATTATATTTTCTTCAATACAGAGTTTAAAATGAAATTTTGCTAACTATGATTCTAATCTCTTGGGAAACTTGTTTCTACTTTTGTCAGTCAATTGCTACATGATAATCTGCTTCTGCAACGTCAATAGAGTCTTTTCCAATCTTCTACATTGTTTCAATTACCTGCATCAACTGACCTGTTTGGATTTTGTTTTCTTCATCAACATTTGTTTATGCAACCTGGTTTTCTGTTGCAATAACAGTTGGATAGGATCAATCAATCCATTAACCTGAGTTTATTTCTTCTGCAGCATCTGTTACTAAAACATCCGGGTGGCCCCTACATCCTGTCCTGCTTCAATCAGCTAGTAGCAGTCAGGTAACTTGAAATTCTATTTTCTTCTGCCACTTTGTTGTGGAAATAATCAGCTAATCCTGATTTTTTTGTGACTCTCATTCAATTCAATCATGTTCATAGTTGCTATTTCTGCTGCATAATACTGATCTATAACCTATTCTGACAAAATTCTTTGTAGTTGCTATTTCTGCTGCATAATACTGATCTATAACCTATTCTGACAAAATTCTATTAGCATCAGCTGGTGAACCTGTTCAGTTCTGGCTGCAAACCTGCTAATAAAAATGATCAATCAAATCGGTTTTGCTGTTTCTGAATTGAAAACTGTTTCCTACACTCCAAACCAGTCCATAAACTGTCCACCCAATCTGTTGTCTTAAACAAATAAAATAAAATAAAGTTCCAAATTTCCACCCAAATTACAGATCTTTAACTCAGCCAATTCTTCATTGTTGAGATGCTGTCGAGAAGTGGATACTCGTACACTTATTAGAGTAATTCCTATGCGGATTTCGGAACCTACCACAATCATACTTATCCATCTTCCAATTTATATCTAGGTGGCTTTGACCATTACAGCCATTCTTCCTCTCGTTAACCCAGCCAATCCTTCATTGTTGAGATGTTGTCATGAGGTGAATATTCTTATACTTCATAGTGTTATTCCTACATGGATTTTTGTACCTATCGCAATCATTCGTGTTCATCTTCCAATTTGTATCTGGGTGACTGATCATTACAGTTGTTCTTCCTCTCGTCACAACACCTACTTGTCTACCTACTATTATGATTGCTCCTCACTATGAGTTTACACAATAAAAAATGCCTCGTGTTTAAGTGACCTATAGAAATACATACAAGCAAATGGAGTAGCAATTGGCAGCCATAGAAGAGATGGGTGTTGGGCAAGCATACTTTTATTTAATGGCTAGACAGAAACTCATGTGCATTCTTCTCATGGCCAAGACACTTATAAATATAGATGTCATCCTTATTAGTTTAACTTTAAATAAGAAACAGTAAGAAAAATGTGTAAAACCTACTATGACTAAACACTAACCTTGTCAACTGTGCTTCAACCTGCCTAAGACAACTTTATAGTTGGAGTGTAAGAAGCATCTTATGTAACTTGCTAGCAAGTCACATATAACCATGGTCTGAAAATTTGTTCAATATGACTAGGTATCTTCTGAGTTATCAGTTTCAGTTGGAATTGATTTGAGACGGAGCCCTGATATGCTAAAAACAGGTGACTCAGTCCGACACATCCGGTACTGGTACATGTCGCACCGACTTGGACCGAGTCCAAATGAGTCACGGTGAGTCCAACTCAGAATTCATGAAAGAGATTTTTTTTTCCTTTCTTTATAACATCATAGCAGGAGCACAAAGCCAAGCAAACAAACATGAGAGAAGAAGAATAAAGCAACAGAACAACAGCATCTCTCCACCCAATATAGACTTAAAAAAGGCTCCATTCCCCATGGGCTGTCCCCTCCTCTAATGAAAAGGCCTAATTTCTTTCCACGCTTATCCCAATCCCAACACCCTCTTATTTTTGGATGTCCTCTCATCTAACAAGATGAAACCTATGACCAACCCCTCACAAAAAATTCCACCGTAATTAATCCAACTTCTTTGCGACCTTGGCCAGAATTTTGATAAGAGGAAAGATAATAAGTGCGAAGGTTGACTGGCATTGACTTGATAAGGTCTGCCGCCTATGAGAGAAATATATGATCTCTTGCACATCGCTAATTTCTTCTCAAGCCTTTCTACCACTAGATCCCATGTAGATGTCCTCAGATGATTACGCTAAGAATAGTACCCCATTGACAATAATTGCAGCGGGCCTACTAGAGTTTTGGAGTGGTATGAAATTTGGTGTGACCCCTCATCCAAGTGGTACAACACAGTGGAAGGGCTGGATGTCTAACCACATCTCACTGGGCCCTATATACAATTGGGAAGGTTTCAATGGGCAGGCATCCACTCTCAACTGTTGTCTGTGGTGTGGCCCACCTAAGTAATGGATTGGCCTGATTTTTAGGCCCATGGCCTACCATGGAAGGGTGCATCTGATTGATGGGGTGGATGTAAGCAGTGTTTGAATTATCTCCAATATTATCGAAATATCTCCGATATTATCTTTATCTCCAGCTCAACGATACCGATAACATTGGTAGCGATGCCGATAACGCTGGTAGTATCAGAAATTTCAGGTATTAGCAATGTTTTGCTAAGTATCGCCAACGTATCAATATCGCTATTGTAATTGCCAATATTTTCAACTATGTAAATTCTAGGTATCGCTTGTATTGCCAATGCATCAATATCACCAATGTATCACTAATATTTTTTACTATGTAAATTCTAGGTAATGCTTGTATCATAAGTGTGTCGATGATATTTCAATAATATCGCCAATGTATTGATATCATCAAATTTTTGTTTATTAGAAAAAATTTTATTTCAATTTTTTTCATGGGCACATGGTTGTGTGTAGTGTTCAATTTGTCATTGATAATATTGATAACATCTCGATATTATCGATATTGCAACATGCGCGATATTGAGACCCCAATCTTTTGTTCCCTTTCCAATCGTTGATGATTTCTTGGTGAAATATTATGTGTCGTTGATATTTTGCAATATCGATGGATGTTTGGATGGTTAAATAGGCCGGACGGGATGCTTGGACTGATTTCTTACAACGGCACATGCTTTCAAGGCCCCATTAAATTGAAACTTGTTATGTATGCATTCTTTTTGTAAATTTTTTTATTTCTAAATATGCAAATATGTACATTTTAACATCTCCTGAAGTTTCGCTGAAAATTCCACCGTTTTTCCCACGTTTCCCTGCATTTCCGGTTATCAGCGATATTATTGGCGATATCAATATTGTTTCCGTATCCCTGGCCAGCGAAACTTGTAGCAATACTGATCCTTCGAACACTGGATGTAAGGCATAGACCCCAGTTGGGCCCACATAGCTCGACCTCATAACGTCCACCCCAAGTGTGTCACTAAAGCTCTTCCTAAAGCCACAACCACTACGGAACTGCCACATCCATGGCAACACAGGCCAACAAACTCTTCATAAAGCTAATTTGAAGCCTAGAAACATCTTCAAAACCTTGAAGGATAACTTTTATGATGCCATATGTGAGGCCTTGAAGCCTCATCAAAAAAGAAGTGTCATTAACAAACTATAAATTGGAGATAGTGGTGTTTTCCCTTCAAACTCTAGAATGAAATAGCTTTCACCAAAATCTTGTAAAGACTAACTGTAATGTGATCATTGATGTCAAGAGCAGTGAGAATCTCGTGTCGAAAATAATAGTAGAAGCTGTAACTGAAAACAGAAAATCATCCATCTCCGTACACGATTGGATGGATCAAGGAGGTCAACAAAACAAAGGTAACCGAACGATGTCATATACTATTTTCTATGGGTAAATATTGTAAGGATGAAGTAATGTGTGACGTAGTCGACATGGAAGCTTGTCACATGTTACTTAGTCGACCATGGCAAAATAATATTGATGCTACGCATGGAGGTCGGGATAACGTATTTATATTTTGATGCAGGGATATGTGATAACCTAACCCTAGATGCATGTATAATCAGGTTAAAGAATATTCAAATAAATACACCAATTAACTAGCTGTTTCCAAACAAAGGGATTAGGTAAATCTCAACACAAAGATGAGGTTATTCCGTCAGGATCATGCCCCTTAGCATAAGATTACATAAATAGTAAAAAGGGAGGACCTCGGGATATAAGAATATCCCAGATCTAGCATAAGCAGTCTACGAGTAAGCTTGGATTTGATTTTACTGACTAACCATCCCCCTTTTCCGTTCGAACTAGAAAGGGGTATCCAGAGAGAAACGAAAGGGGTGAAGGATGAGGAGTTCGAGATAAAGAAGGTATAGGTCCTTTGCCGTCAAAAGAAAAGGAGGAGGATGATTCTTACCTTTTCCTGCACCTCGAAGATCTTAGAAAGAGGGAAACCCCGAAATCGGGGTGGAATCCTCAACACCCAAGGGTCAATCCTGAAACCCTAATCTCTTGAATAAAGAGGAAGAAAATAGACGAATTCTTATTCATTCAATAATAACGAAAATAGGGTTCCTCACAACATATATTTAAGCTATGGAAAAAGTAAAAGTGTACTAAAGCCCCTAGAAATAAGAAAAATAACAAAAAGACGAAAAATAAAGAAAGTTGCAATAAAGCCCCTGAAACAAGAAAAATAACAAAAAAGTCCAAAATTAAAACACCCATGTGGTAGGGTGTGAAATTTGACCCATGGATCTATGGTCGGGGTGAACACCTGTGTGGTAGGGTGTGAAATTCGACCCATGGATCTATGGTTGGGGTGAACACCCGTGTGGTAGCGTGTGAAATCCGACCCATGGATCTATGGTCGAGGTGCGGTCATGCCGCTCCTGCACTCGTAGCACGTCAGAAAGTGGGTCCAATGAACCCGTTGTCCATCCACATCAACTCCTCCGCTCTGTTACTCTGTCGGAGACGCCTCCTCCTCCTCTGGTACATTCTAAAGGGCGCACCACTAATGTCCGCATCATATTTATTAAAAATGGTAGAAAGATTATCCTCGTCCTAACGAGAATGGAGAACCAACCCAATACTTCTAAAGTGGAGGGGCAATCTCTCATAAGAAAACATGATTTCATTAAACAATCTGAGGAGACGGGAGATGTAAATGCATTAGTTGAAAAGGAAAAATATATGGAGGTTGGGAACATCCCAAAGGATTTGAAACTAGTGTTGTAGGAGTTCAAGGCGATTGTGCTCAATGAACTTCCTAATAAATTGCCTCCCATATGAGATATACAAAACCACATTGATCTTGTCTCAGGGGCAAGTCTGCCTAATTGCCCACATTATCAGGAAGAACGTGAGATTTTACAAGCCCAAGTAAAGGAACCAATCCATACTAGCCAAGTCAAGGGGAGCATGAGTACGCGTATTGTGTTAGCTCAAGAGCATAATGCCAAGTGCAAGAAAAGGGCTAGTAACATTGGCGTCAGAAGTTATCTGAGAATCATGAAGTCCCTTGAGTAACTTGAGGACGAGTTTTTTTCAAGTGGAGAAGTTTGATGTAGGACGTGGCACAGATACATTCCTAGCATGGTTGGACGAAAAGAAGGTGGACCGTAAATTGATTATAACTTTTGATCCGGATATCGTTATGGAGCACACCTGACTAAGTATCATGAACTGAACCAGGACGAGTTCTTTTAAAGTGGAGGGGACTGATGTAGAGTGGGTCGTGGATACTTTCATGTCCAAGATGGACCAGAGAAGGCCTGATCAGAGGAAGAAGTCATCAAGACCGTCATAACCTTAAAACAGGCATATCTCACAAACCAGAATGAGTTACTCAACATACCATATATGATTTTGGAGCAAGACGAGCTACTTTAGCCAAACAACCTAGATATGCCAGGTTTCCCATGCCAAATTTGTGAGATTCCATCAGATCAACGGTCGGATTCCCTGTTTATTTCCATTTTTACTATTTTTAGTAAGTTTTGGTTTGATTGTAACTCTTCATCCGTTGGGCTTTAGGTGTTGTGTCCAACATGAAAAGTGCTTAGAATAATTAGGAGAATAATGTGGTCAAGTCACATAGGACACTTTATAGTAAGTTACGAATTTTAGGGAGTTTTAGTTGTAGTTTAATTTGGAAACTTCTTCCAAGGCTTGGTATCCCTATTTAAAGGGTTGTAGACTCGTTTATTTCAATTATCAATCAATTTAAGAATTTTCTATAATATTATTTCTATTTTCTTGTTTTTTTCCTCGTGGATTTGAGAAGTCTCTATGAGGAGTCCAGAGAAGCTTTGTGGATTCGAAGTATTATGCAGGACAATTAACCACTTGCTCTAAAAGCTCGAACTGTTAGAGCATGGCGAATTAATCCTTTTATCTCATAGCCCAGGCTCCACATCTCATGCGTTAGGACCTCGGCCGAACCCCCCTCGTGGGCCCCAAATCACATGGGTACCGCCTCACGGCCGCCCACCCCGAGTGTGTCCCCGCATCCCACGGGCTACCCCACTTGAGCCCGGTATGAAATGCGCAGTAATCACCCCCGGTGAGGAGCCTCGAACATGAGACCTCCCCCGTGGGCCCCGCCCACCCCGAGGGTACCCCTGCATCCCACAGGTGACCCCACTCGAGCCCGGTGTGAAAATGCCCCTGCGTTAAGTTATCCTTGAGGAAGACGATGATCGACCTCATCACGTTCATCCCTACGTCAATGAACTCTCTCCGATGCTACATGGATCACAATTACAGACTTCCAGCACCTGAATCCTGACCTCTATGAGCAATATCAGACCATTAACTTACTGGAGTCAAGTTCTTTCAAGCCAAGGAAGATTGATGCAGGATGAACACGAGCCACGATCCATGGGGGCCCATTAAGCCCATGCCCCATAGTTGGCCCACTAATAAGGAGGCCCAAGCTTCCTATTTAGGTAACTAGCTAGCAAAATCAATTGGCTAGCTATGCAATAATCAATTAGTCAAACTTCTTAGTTGCATTCTTATCACACATGCATCTTTTTTTTTACTACTTTTCAATTTTTGTAATAAGAAATTGGTTGTCAATGACATATGAATCTTCCTTATATGCACATTTCAAAGCCTTTATAAGGGTTTAGGATGTGTAGTATGAAGGCACCTTTGAATTGAATCAAATTTATGAAATTATTCTCTTCTACTTTGTTTGTGTTCTCATGCTTAGATTGAAGGTGCCTACATTTGGGCGGATCCTTCCCATCAGCCAACTGCGCCATTAATATTTCAAAATGGATTTAGTACTCGTGCAACATGGATATATGGTGCAATTTAGTTACTACTCCAACAAAAGCTTCCAACTAGCAAAGACTAAAACAAAATATATATATATCAGTCACTAGTACTACTTTACTACATATGTTCTAGTTGAAAAGACACAATACTAAGTACTAACCCTACAGGGTAAGTGACATGATGGAACAACTATTCTACAGTAAATTCAGCTCATGGTATTCTCACCATCAAATTGACGACACTCAACTTAATAATTAGGTTGAAAAGGATTGCGTTTCAATCCATTAGTTTTTTTGAGGTAATAGATGGGCATCAAGGTACACGGATGGGCCAAGTGTGTTACCCTACTCACTTGTTTAACAAAAATTTCACTTCTACTTTGTGACTTATAACATTGTGTTTACAATCCACTACCACAGTCAAGGACTGGCTGTCATGCATCCTTTGTGATTGTTTGTGGGCATTACTCCTAAAAGAAAATTATTGTTTAGCATTTTCCTTAATCTACAGTACCACTTGCCCAATTTACTTGAACTTCGTAGGAGTTGCTATGGTTTTCTCAGCACAATGTCATTTAATCCTGAGAAGCTATGGTTTCCTACTAGATGTTATAAACCCCAATAAAGGAAGGAAAACAAATTCATTAAATGGCTGCCTTGAGGGGTCCCACAATATTTAAAACGCAGCCTTTTTCCTCTTCCTCTGAATTTACCTAAATAGACGACCCCTTAGCATCTTGATAGAATTACACTAGACATCAACTAGGTTTCCTATTTTAGAGAGATTGAATGACTTCAACAAACCTTTTCTAACAAATTACCTAGGTTTCTTATTTCAGGATTAACTAATTTTATCCTGATTCTGGTAAACCCAACTAATTTCCTAACTTCCTTAATTCAAAACTCTAGACTAATGCTAACCCCTTCCATGAAAGATCATGATGATGATGATCATCATCATCATCATCTAAGCCTGATCTTTCATAAAAACTTAATGTTTATGAAAGTTAACTGAAAGGACAAGCAAAGAAAAATATGGAGCAACAATTCTAAACAGATTGCTTTCCAGATAGTGGAGGAAATACAACATCAACGTACAAATCCATTTTACATGTTGCATGCATATACATGAAACCAAAGCAGCTTAATCATGAAGCCTATTGAAGATGGGGCATGGACCAATATCAAATTAACTTGGTACTGCTCACTTCTAATTGGTCATCAAATGGATTTTTTTTTATTTTTTTTTTACATGGTCATCCAAATTCAATGAGCAAAATTGTACGGTTGGGATAGTAAAATTGGTGGCCTCATCAACAGAGAGGCTCGTATTCCAAGAGATCTAGATTGACATTTATGATGTATTCATCATACTAAAGCCTACCGTCCAGTGTATAAATCATCATCACCTTAGCCTTTCTCCAAGCAATTTGGAGTTGACTTCTAAATGGTAGATTGACAAAAGTTTTATGATTAGATATTGACAATGTTGGGGGAACCGCGGAAGCACACAGAGATGAATCTAGGTTAGCAATCCAAAAGCACCAAGAAAAAGGGAAAAGAACACAAAGACTTAATGTGGAAAAACCCTTTCGGGAAAAAACCACGGCACAAAGCGACATGTATCACTATAACAGCAGAAATTACAAATAGAAAGAGATTACCCAATTCGAACAACCTCGAATCTCACCCTTGCAACACCCTTTGAAACCCTAGGACGATTTAGAAACTCTTAGAATACCTCCTAATCCCGTTTACACCCATATATATAGCCTTGGAAAGAATCCCAAACGAAATCGGAAATAAATTTCTCAGATCCAGCGGATCCTCAAAATTCTGCGCAAAACGTTCGATGTCATCGACACTTAAACTTCGATGACATCGAAGCCACTTCGATGACATCAAAAAAATGCCAAAACCGTCAAGAGACAAAACATGGACTATTCGAAAATCTTCGATTACTCGACCCAGCTTCGATGGCATCGAACGCATTTTTGATGTCATTAAACACTCCTCGATATCATCGAAAAATGGCACCAATACGTCCAGCAACCAACAGAGGAAATTCGGGAAATACTCGATGGCATCGAACCTATCATCGACAGACTGTTGATTTTACAGATTTAAGACATCTATCAACAACAATCTGCACCATGTCTTCAATCTTTAAATGTGTAGCTTCTTGTCCCATTCTCTTATCTCTACCTCGCATCATAGCTCCGTCAACGCTTCTCGTGCACACTTCGTCTTCGTTCTACGTCATCGCCAAGCCCAGAGAAGTTACACAGAATTTAAACTTCTCTGCAGGAAACACCTTGTCGAGCAAGTCCGTCGGATTCACGCTGGTGTGAATCTTCTCTAGAGTCACACCTCCTTCCTCAAACATCTGTCGGATAAAATGGTGATGAACATCAATGTGTTAGTACGAGAGTGATAAACAGAATTTTTAGCCAAATTGATAGCGCTCTCGCTGTCACAATTAACTGGCATGACCTCCTGTTGATGCTCCAACTGATTTGTCATGCCTCTCAACCAAACACCTTCCTTAAATACTTCCGTCACTGTCATATACTCTGCTTCGGTCGTAGAAAGAGCCACCACGGACTGAAGCTTCGACATTCAACTGATTGCTCCACTCGCTAGCACAAACGAGTAACCTGAAGTCGACTTTCTGGAATCCACACTGCCAGCGTAATCTAAATCCACATACCCTACCAACTTTGCTCCTGTTTTCCCAAAAGTTAAGACTTGGTCTTTTGTACCTCGAATGTATTGAAGTAGCCATTTCACCGCTTTCCAATGTTTTGCTTGCCGGGTTTTGACATGTATTTGCTCACAACACCGACTACCTGTGAAATATCCGATCTTATACAGACCATGACATACATTAAACTGCCAACGGCATTCGTATAGGGCACATAAGACATAACCTGTTTTTCCTCATTCGATTTAGGACATTGTTATGAGGAAAGCTTAAAGTACGCCGCGTGGGGAACGCTCACCGGCTTTACCTAGTTCATCTCATACTTGATCAACACCTTTTCAAGGTATTCTGCCTGTTATAACCAAAGTCTGCTTCTCTTCCTGTCTCTATAAATATCTATGTCGAGAACCCTCTTTGCAGCCCCCAGATCTTTCAACTCGAATGTCCTTGATAATTGAATCTTCAATATTTCGATTTCAAACATGTCATGACTGGCGATCAACATATCATCAACATATAATACTGGGATGATAAATTTTCTGTCACTCAGTGTCTTACAATAAACACAGTGATCGTATTCACGCTTGGTAAATTTCTGTCTCAACATGAAAGAATCAAATTTTTTATACTACTACCTAGGCGACTGTTTCAGGCAATACGACGACCTCATTAACCTGCAAACTTTGTTCTCTGCCCCTTTAACTTTGTAGCCCTCTGGTTGCTTTATGTAGATCTGCTCTTCCAACTCCCCGTGCAGAAATACAGCCTTAACATCCATCTGTTCTAGCTCGAGATCGTATTAGGCAACCAGCGCCAACACGAATCTGATAGATACTTGTTTAACCACCGGCACGAATATCTCTGTGAAGTCAATTCCTTCTCTATGAGTATAACTCTTCGCTACTGCCTCGCTTTGTATCTATCCCGTTTCCTTTTGAACAACTATTTGCATCCGATCACTTTTCGGCCCACTGGAAGCTCCATTAGCTCCCATGTGTAATTCTTGTACAAAGAGTCCATCTCATCGTCCATAGTCGCCTTCCACGTTTTTGTATTAGGCTCATCAAGAGCCTCCTGATTAGTAGATGGTCCCCCCTCATCTGTAATGAGGGCATATGTGATATTAGAGTCGTATCTGTATCTTGTCGGTAACCTGCGATCACGTAATAAGTTTTTTCTTACAGGTGGCTGCTCCACCCACTCATGTACCTCTGTCTGCGTATCTGTCTTTGCCCGAGTATCATCTGTGTTAATCTAAACGTCTACGATCAACCTTTTTGGTTCATCTTTCTCCTCTTGATCATTCTTGTAGAATAAGGAGCTTTCATTGAATCTGACGTCACGGCTAGTGATGACCTTGCGTGTGGCCTTGTCGTATAACCTGTAACCTTTCACACCGACACTATAGCCAATAAAGATGTACTTTTTGGCCCTATGGTCTAACTTATCTCTCTCAACTGACGGTACATGAGAGTACACGTCACAACCAAATATGCACAAATCTGAGTAGTCCATCTTCTGACCATTCCATACTTCCTCTGGGATCTTACAATCAATTGTAGTTGAAGGGAACTAGTTCAACAAATAGCAAGCTGTGTTACCGACCTCAGTCCATAAGTCTTTGCCCAACACAACATTACTTAACATGCATCGGGCCCTCTCCAAGAGAGTTTGATTCATCCGTTCAGCCACACCGTTTTGTTCAGGCGTGTGGTGTACTATGTTGCGCTTAATGATCTCTTCGTCTTTGCAATATTCATTAAACTCAGTGGAAGTAAATTCTCTACCATTGTCAGTCCTTAAAACCTTTATTTTTCGCCCTGACTGTTTTTCCACCATTGCCTTCCATTGTCTGAATATGGTGAAAACTTCGGATTTACGTTTCATAAAGTAGACCCAAACTTTCCGGGAGTAGTCGTCAATGAATGAGATAAACCATGACGACCCTACAACGGAAATCTCTAGCGATGACCCCCATACGTCAGAGTGCACATAATCAAGCACTCCCTTATATACATGTTTTCTAGATTTAAAAAATAATCTAGATTGTTTACCATATATACAATGCTCGCATATATCTAAATCATAATTCTTAAAAGCTAGAATCAAACATCGATCAGAAAGTACCTTCATGTCATGCTCACTCATGTGGCCCAGACGAGCATGCCACATACGTGCAAATGTGGAACCCGCAATAGTCGTTGCCGCTCTACCTACTGAAGTGCTCCTGATTAACCTGTAAAGGTTTCTGTGCCTCTGCGCTCTCATAACCACGAGTGCCCCTTTTGAAACTTTAAGGACACCATTAAGACCGGTGAACTTGCACCCTATAGCCTTGATTGCATCGAGAGAAATCAAACTCTTCTTCATATCAGGAACGTGCCTGACATCAGTCAAGGTACGCTCCATCCCATCAAACATCTTGATGCGCACCGTACCAATAACCACAAAATTACATGCATTGTCATTGCCCATAAAGATCTATCCACCATCGCACTCTCTGTAACTGGCGAACCAACTCCGATAAGGAACCATGTGATATGAAGCTCCTGTGTCAAGGATCCACTTGTCTCTATGATCATCGTGCAAGTGTTCGATCATAGACACAAACAAAACATCACATGTGCTTGTCTCTTCATCAGATATGACAATATTGGCCTCCCTAGAAGAAACCTCAGAGTTTTCTTTATTCAACTTAGGATTTGTGCAATCCTTCTTCATGTGTCCAGTCATCCCACAGTTCCATCACTTTAACTTGCCTTTGCCCTTGCCTTTGGATTTGGATTTAGATCTTGAAGTTCCTATATCTTGCTCAGTCTTCCTGCCTCTCGTGAGCAGTGCATCAGAAGAGGTCCGTATGGTACCGTTTATCTTTCTCATAGCCTTCCCCTGAAGGGATGAGATAATGGTATCCACACTCAAGAACTTATTACCAATGCACAATGAGTCCATGAATGACTCATACGATGTCATAAGAGAATTTAACAAGATACATGTATGATCTTCATCTTTGACCACTTCCTCCATGTCTAGCAACTTGCAAATCAACTTATTAAAATTACTGATGTGGGCTTCCACATCCCCACCTTCTGTCATCCTGAAGTTGAACAATTGAACTTTAAATGTAGGCGATTTTCAAGGGACTTTTTAACATAAACTTCCTCTAACTTCGCCCACATATCCACTGCGGTTTTCTCCCTCATAAGATTGTAGAGAACCTCATCTGTTAGACACAATTGGATAGAGGATTTGACCTTTTTATCAAGAGCCTTCCAATCATTGTCACTCATAGACAGTCGTCACTCCTCAAGATCCCCATCTTCGCCTTGCTTAGTTAATAGGCTAATTATCTTAACATTCCATAACTCAAAATTATTTTTGTCTGAGTACTTCTCAATATCATACTTAGTGTTTCCTATTGATACTGATCCTTCATATTCAAGCCTACGCCCCAACGTTATCTCTGATATCACTTGTTGGGGGAACCGTGGAAACACACAAAGATGAATCTAGGATAGCAGTCCAAAAGCACAAAGCAAAAAGGAGAAGAACATAGAGATTTAACATAGAAAAACCCTTTTGGGAAAAAGCCACGGCACAAAGCGACAAATATCACTATGAAAGCAGAAATTACAAAGAGAAAGAAATCACCAGATTCGAACTACCTCGAATCTCACCCTTTGAAACCCTATGACGATTTAGAAACTCTTAGAACACCTCTCAATCCCATTTACACCCATATATATAGCCTTGGAAAGAATCTCAAACGAAATCAGAAACAAATTTCGCAGATCCGGCGGATCCGCAAAATTCTACACAAAATGTTTGATGTCATCGACACTTAAACTTCGATGACATCGAAGCCACTTTGATGGCATAAAAAAATGCCAAAACTGTCCAAAGAGAAAACATGGATTATCCGAAAATCTTCGATTACTCAACCCGGCTTCGATAGCATCGAACGCATCTTCGATGCCATCGAAAAATGGCACCAATATGTCCAGCAACCAACAGAGGAAATCCAGGAAATACTCGATGGCATCAAGCCGACTTTGATGGCATTAAGTTGACTTCAATGGCATCGAAGCATGCTCGATGGCATCGAACCTGTCATCGACAGACTGTTGATTTTACGGATTTAAAACATCTATCAACAACAGACTAGACATCAACCTTCCCCTTTTACCCGACCTCTTGGAACCAACAATGGTAGAGCCTCACCATCTCAGGGACCATTGTAATGCTTTGTTTAATTAATATGTTGTTCAAATCATGGCTCCCATTGTGGATGGGACATGGACCAAGAATCAAACTAATCATACAATCAAGACCATTTAATTGGCGGTAAAACGTAAACAAACCCTAGACAAGCCAAAACAAAAAATGTTATAGAATTCCACTTGTAAAAATCCAAATATATTTGCTATCCCGTTTTAAGAAAGATACTCTTTCTTATCTATAGGGTCCAAAGGGAGAATAGGTTTCTTGATCTTCCATTCTTCCTAGAACTAATAATTATCACCCTCCCAGTTCCAACTATTCAAACTGGATGGGCTAGACTATGGCGATAGTTCACTGTACATGTGGCATGCATATGCTTCTATGAAGACTGTAGGCCTAATGTGAATGGAAGAATACAGACAAGCTGCTCAAACACTCCCAACCATCCAACTGGTGTATCAAACAGATGGCTACTGATAACATGGTCAAAGGGCAAAATTCAACAAGGCGAATATAGAATATTAAGACAGGCCAAACAATCTGATTTTCGGGCTATGCCCATCCAAAATGGGGCCCATGATTCAGATGGTTTGGATTGCTTTACATACATGCCATATGGATGGTGGATAGCGACCACCATTTCGTACGAGGGACAGACTCCTATGACGATTCACCACTATTTAAAAATGGATGGTGACTCTTCAACCATAAACATTTTAATCGCCAACCCAATTATGATGTACCATGACCCAAAAACTACAACAAAACATGATATATTAAGCATCTGATTTTTCCATTGGAATCTGGACCGCTCATTATTTACTTTTTAGCATCCATTTGGTAGCCATCAATTGGATGGTTATGATTGCTCAATCAGCGTCACCTCAGACACGTGCCCCATCCACAATGCACCACATAGTTTCAATGGTCTGGATAGCATACACGATTGCCGCAAGCGAAAAGATTGAGTCACCTGATGAACTATCAAATAAGCAAGCCCTTCAAACAATCACCATAATCGATCCAAAACGAAATAATCCGATCTCTTGCCTAAGCTGATCCAATCAAATTTCATGAAGAGATACAAAAACCTACATTTTCCAATTTCTAGAATCTAAATCTAACCAAAGAGAAGAAAATTGAGAGACAGAAAGAGAGAGAGAGACTCTTACCGACGACATGGATGAGAAATCGTAGCAGGGTCGGATTTCCAGAGAGAGGAGAGAGAAAAGATGGAATCAATACGAAGAGAACGAGTATGAAGGAAGGAATCCGAATAAAATGGAAAAAGAGTATTTAATCGACGAGCGCTGGATGAGGGTGACACGTCCTTTCCTAACCGTTTCGTTTTCGAAGTTCAAACATCGGTTCCTTCTATAATAAGTTCTGTGCGTGTAACGCCCGCGGTTTGGAAGGTGACCCCGCACCGGCCAGCTAGCTGGCGTCAAAGCTCTCTGGCCCACCATGATGTATTTTTAAATCCACGCCGTCCATCCATTTTTCCAGGTCATTTTAGGGTGTGAATTCAAATAAAAGTCAGATTTAAAGCTCAAGTGGACCACACCACAGGAAATAGTGGGGATTGAATGCCAGCCGTTGAGAACTTCATGGGGCCATATAAGTTTTGGATCAGGCCAACATTTGTGTTTTCCCTTCATCTGGTGTTATGGACTTATTAACAGGTTGGATGGGAAATAAACATTTCGGTGGGCCCAGGAAGTTTTCTTACGGTGTGGTCCACCTGAGCTTTGGATGGACCTTTTTTTGTCTTATACATTAAAATGAGCTAGCAAAATGCAGCATGTATGATACATCATGGTGGGCCCGAGAGATTTGACACCAGCTAGCTAGATGGTGCGCGGGTCACCGGCCAAACCGCGTCCGGACACGGATTGGGTACCACCTCCGAACGGACAGGGGTCTCAGGGTCCACCATGTTGTATAAGTTTTATCCACCATCCACCCATTTTTTTTAATATCATTTTAGGGTATGAGCCCAAAAATGAAATAATTCCAAGTGTAAAGTAGACCACACAGTGGGGATTAAACACTTACCATTGAAAACTTTTTTGAGGCCACCGAAGTTTTGGATCAACCTGATATATGTGTTTTCCCTTCATATAAGCTATGTGACCTTATGAACCGGTTGGAGTGGACCATATGAAGGTTTCAATGGTGGACTGTTATTATCACTACAGCTTCGTGTGGTGTGGTCTACTTAAAGCATTGCCTCATTTTTGTGTTTTGAAAAAATGAATAAACCGTGTGGATAAAACTCATAATTGCCCCAAGAGCCTATGCATTCCTAGCTAGTAAAAGAGAATGATACCTAATGTTGGTGTCCACCACGTCCCCCTCCACTTGGCCCAATTGAGACACGGTTTTCCTGATAGGTGGGGCCATGGTCATGTTTGATAAAAATTCACATTTTCCGCCCATTTTATTAGTACATTTTAGAAAATGCAACAAAAAATGAGGAAATTAAACAAGTGCCGTCGAAACATTCTTATAGCCACATGACTAATTTTATTTTATTTTTTCATCATAGAAAAATGACCTTATAAACAGCTTGAATGACATATAAACATTAAGGTGGAACTCATAAAGATGTGGACAGTGAGTATTTCTTTTCCAGTTGTCCCACTCGGGCATTTGGGTCAACTTCCTTTTTGTATTCTTTCAAAAGGGTAAAGGGGTGGCTTTGTGGGAAGCGGATACTCACTACGCTTGGGTACTTAGTAAACTTCGTGAGGTCTACCATGATTTATGTATTTTATCTGCTCCGTCCATCCATTTTCACATATAATTTTAGTGCTTGAGCTCAAAAATAAAGCATATACAATGTTTAAATGGACCACACCATAGGAAAAAGTTGAATTTAACATCTACGGTTGAAAATTCCTTTCCTTGGGGGCCAAGGAAGTTTTGGATCAAGCTTATATTTTTGTTTTCTGTTCATCCACGTCAGTATAATCTTATAAACAAGTTGGATGATAAATAAACATCATTGTAGGACCTAGCAAGGTTTCAACTGTGGAAATCATTATCCCCACTGTTTCCTGTTATATGATCCACTTTATAGTTGGATATGCTTCAATTTTGGGCTAAACCCCTTATATTAGATGGAAAAAACGGCTAAACGGCATGGATAGACCACATACATTCAAGGTGGGCCCAACTGAGTTTACTCAGTACGAAAAGAGCCTACTGAGTAACTCCGTACGCAATCCGAATTCGGCTTTGTTGGGCCCACTAGCTTCCGGAACTTACTGCCAGAGCTTCGGCAGAAAATCCGCGTCCACAACTCATGCCCCCGTGGCACACGTTCGAGACTAAGGCCGTTCATGTCTAGCGCCCCCATCTCGGCAAATGAGAACATGCACGTTAGACATCATGTCGCAGTTGTCGATGCTATCGATAAACAGCTCTTTTTGTTGAGAAACGCTCCAGTGCTCTTAGAGGATTGTAAGTTACATTGCTCCTAATTGCAATGGTTCACTTGCAGAGGCCAATCGATCAATCTGAACTGTCCCTCAAGTCTTAAAAACCTTCTGATGGGGTACTAAGAAAAAAATACCACCGATCCGATGATCTAATCTATCCTTGATGTGGCCTTGTTTTGGACGGCCATCCTTTTTCCAAGCCATGAATAGGATGGTTAAGATTGACTAACAAAAGGACTTTCTTAGAATCATAAGCAATCCATGATGATCGCTAACAAATGAATCAAATTGTTGATCGGGCCTATTTTGTGTAGATGATTTTCACCGTCCATATTAAAGGCCGTTGATCAAATGGTTAGGATTGATCGAAACATGTGATGTTTGCATGGTAGCCCATGAAAGTGGGTTGGACCTAATGAACAATCCGACTCAATGTATTGAACGGTGTAAGTGCCTCCACGCAACTAGGAGCACTGAAACCTATAGTGCTCTAAGACAACTGGAGCACCTCTCTTTCTCGCTCGCTGACTAGTATAATATTAGATATTTAAACAATGAGAGTTGTACGCGCATGTGCAATAAAGCTCATGTACCTACCACACATGTGCTAGCATGACACATAAGTATAAGATCCATTCCATTCATCTGATTGGTCCGACCTTCCTACATGTTTTTCCAAAAATGAATCTGGTCCACTCATCATGTGACCCCCATATTGGAAACAAGTGGATGGATTAGAAAACATCAGCCAAGTTTTCAGAGCCATTCATTTGATTTACAAAATGTGACCCACCTGAGTAATAGATCAACCTGATTCTTGAGCTACGGCCTCAATACAATACTTCCTTTATGATGAATGGATTGGATCTTGGATCTATCATGCCATTCTGGCACATATATTGCATTTACATGAGCTTTATAGCACATCATGTGGGCTTCGCAATGCTCTCATATATAATACTTGAATTGTCTAACAGTATTGTCCACTATCATAGCTTGTTGACTTCTTCTTCAATTTAAGTTGTTATAATGACAAAGGCAATGATGTCATCACTTAATGGCTTCTTATGTTAATTGATGTTGAGCCTCTACAAACATCTTAGAATAAATCCAAGAATTTAAATCAACTTAACAGAAGCAGTGGGGTCTTCTTTGGAGATTCATGTATTTTCACACATCTTCATTAGCTCTTCAGAGTTGTCTAGGTCAATTTCTTTCTAGTTTTAAACACTTTTGCACTGTTACTGGGCTTTGTGACAAGGTCAGGTGGTTGTGCATCTATAGTGATGTTTTATGAAAACTAAGGATCTTGTAGCTCTTCAGAGTTGTCTAGGCCAATTTCTTTCAAGTTTTAAACACTTTTGCACTGTTACTGGGCTTTGTGACAAGGTCAGGTGGTTGTGCATCTATAGTGATGTTTTATGAAAACTAAGGATCTTGATCCTTCTTTAGTACAGGTTATTTAGGGATTTGAGTTAGAGTTTATGAGATCTAGGGTGGAGACTTTTTTATTGGACCAAACCACTTCTACCATTATCAATTAGATGAGAGTCTGGATCCCCAATCTATTCTTATGACGAAATGACCTGTAACTAATGTTCTTTATGTTGGACATAGGCATGTGGAGCCCACTTGTGGCCAATTACTAGTAAATTTTTTAATTTGTATTTATGTCGATTGTTTGAAATTGAATTACAAATTCAACTTTAAACGAAGATTTAAATAATGAAATAATGATAACATCGTATAATCTCTTGTTTCATCCAAACTCTTGGTCCTTTCATATAAAATGGGAAGTCATGTTGTGAAAATCACCTCAAGAAACCACGATACCTGATGCAATGTAAAGATGATCACCAAAGAATTAATCATTGAACAACTTAACTGTCAATAATTTTACGGCAACAACTAAGAAAAATGGTCACATGCAATATGAAGCATTCTAGACGAGGATAACATATCACATACTCTAGATGAGATTCAAGAGAAACCTATATTGGTTGAGACGAATAAAAATTTAGGAGAACATAGGGCTGGAATATACCGCTATAATAAGTAACGTAAATAAAATCGTTCTGCAACAAAGAACTCATACCAACGTATAAAGTGCATGACACTACTAAAGGGATCTGGGATGCATTGGCAAATGTCTATGTGTAGAAGTCAGAAGCAAAAGTTTAGGCAATGGAACTAGAGTTCCAGGAATACGGGATGCCAGTCGGCTGTCCTATCAAAGATCATATCCTCAAGATGGAGTAGATGATAGGCGCCCTTAAGAACGTGGAGTGCAAATTGACTGAGAATAAAAAGATAATAGCAATATACCACTCCTTGCTCTAATCTTGAGCCCCAATCAAAAGGATTCTGAACCATACTGATTCTATCATTACGTTCATAGATTTTTTGTGGCCATTTGGTACGAGAGGTTGAAATAAATATAATTCAATCAGGTTCGGCTAAGGCCTTTGCAGCAGAAACCTACAAGAGGAAAGCTAACAAGAGACGGTCCAAAGCTCACAAGAATACGAAGAAGAATGACTAAGAAAAGAAGTCTGCAACGCCTCCTCCAAATTCTAAGAAGGGGAAAGGAAAGAAAAAGTAGAGAAAGTTAAACATAACTTGTTTCGTCTGCAGAAATTTCAACCACTATGCCCACTAGTGCGCCCATAAAAAGATAGTAATTCCTAAGTCACTAGATACTTTTTGTAGGCATTTGTTCTAAAATCACTTCCATCGATACTCTATCTAACGAGTGAATTATGGATTCAGGTTTAACAAAGCACGTGACATGAGAGCATCAAGGAGTTATAAGGTATACATGGGGAATAACATTGTTGAAGATGTACTAGAGATTGATATTTACCGACTCCATACATGCGTCGGGTAAACAATAATCCTCTGTGATACTCTTTTTGCACTGGGCATGCGTCGAAGTTTAATTTTTGTTTCTAAATTGGTAGTTGATTATTTTGATATTCATTTTTTTTTTTTTACATAAGTTTCTTTAAAACTCAATAACCTCATCTTTGCATGAAAAAATTTGATTTCAAATTTATTTATTGTAGACATACATATTGATGATGCAACTCTTTCTTTATCTGTTATTTCGAATGAAACTATAGTATCTGAATCTCTAAAATAGTATGCGAGGTTAGGTCACATTAGAAAAAATCATACGACAAGACTAACATGTTCTGGTCTTTTGATTTATTATCCAAAGTTGATATATCATTTTGTAAACATTGTGTGTTCGGCAAGTTCTCGAAGAAACAATTTTCTAAAGCGGTCAGGTACAAGGGTCTGTTAGAGATAATTCATTCAGATATATATGGACCCATGAATGCACGTGCTAAAAATGAATGTCAATACTTTGTCACTTTCATTGAAGATTACTCACGTTATGTATATGTGTATCTCATCTCACACAAAATCCAAGACTTTCGATTATTTTCTTAAATATAAAGTTGTGGTGGAAAATCAATTGAGAAAAAGATTAAAATTCATCGATCTGATAGAGGTGGTGAGTATACATTTGAAATGTTCAAATCATATTATGAAAACGTTTACTTTGTCCGGCAATACATAATGGGTTATACTACACGGCAAAATAGAGTTGCAAAAAGAATAAATATGACATTATTGGACATGGTTAGATCGATGATGGCACAAGCCAATCTCTCTGCCACATTCTAGGAGACACGCTGCTAACAACTGTTACGTCCTTAATAGAGTCTCGTCTAAATCCATTTTTAAGACCTTATATGAGATGTGGACTAGGAGGATTCCTTCTCTTGTCGACCTATGCACTTGGGGATCTTTGTGATATATTTTGATGCCTGCTCCGCATAGAAGTAAATTTGATAGTAAAACGATTGAGTGTGTGTTCATCAGGTACCCCATGCACTCAAAGGAATATATTCTAGTTTATAAGGACAGTTGATGATGGATTGAGATAGAATATTGGGACGTGACATTCGTTGACAACAGATTCCCTAGCCAAAAGAAGTAAAAGGTTGCGTTAAATTTTTAAAAAATTTTCGATGTATCTTAAGAAACTGGGAGTTCTGCTTCTCAAAATGGAGATGCTCCTATAGTTCGTTAGAACAGTGGGGGTACATCTCAACAGGCTCTTGAGTTACGTCGAAGTGAAAGAGAATTGATTTCCCGAAGATGATATCTGGGTCAGTCATTCTCATGCATTACGACTGACGATGGTGAATATGATTCTTATCAGGATGCATTATTGTCTCCTAATTTAGTTGACTGGTGGCTACCATGAACGAAGAGATCACTTCCATGAAGAATAATAAAGTCTTATAACTTGTAGATCTGCATTCCAATCACAAAGAAATAGGTAACAACTAAGTACTTAAGATCAAAAGAAATGCAGATGGTACAATGGACAAGTACAAATCACAATTAGTTATTAAAGGTTTCACATAGAAAGAAGGCGTTAATTAGAATGAAACATTTTCACCTATTACAAATTCTCCTCGATTTGCATGATGTTGTCCATTGTTGCAAGTTTAGACTTAGAGTTATATTAGATGGATGTAAATACCGCATTCTAAAACGGTGATTTGGATGAAGAAATATACATGCAACAACCCATAGGTTATGTAGATAAAAATCATCCAAAAAAAGTCTGCAAGTTGTTGAAATCTATATATGGGCTGAAGCAATCTTCAAGACAATGATATATAAGGTTCCACTTAGCCATCATCACTTTTGGATTCACAATGAGCAAAGAAGATCATTTTATATATATAAAATAGTTTGGAAAATCTTTTATAATACTATCTCTATATGTAGATGATATCTTCTTAGCTAGTAATTACATGTAATTGTTGATATTAACTAATTAAGATTAGCTCTTCTCGAACTTTGAGATGAAAAATGTTGGTGGATTTAACTTTATTCTCATCAACCCAAGTTTTAACGGTGCGTCCAAATGGGTCCTCATCCAAGACTTTGGTGATAGGCCAGGCTTGGACACTGATAATGACCACGTGGACCAGACTGGGCCTATATACATGAAGAAGAATCCTATTCTATCTCTCTCTTTTTATTTTTTATTTTTTATTTTTTAATTTACATAAAAGAATACATTTTTTTTTTCTTTTGCATTTTACATGAAGAAAAAATCTTTATAAACAACTCGGCCGTACAACTAATCCGTGGGCTGTACCCTTTATATTTTGACAAATGGAATCTGTGAGCTGATCACTGTATGTAAGCTTTATGTCTTCCAATCTGATCCCTCTGCATGGAGAGCTTACGCTGCATTAAAATTTCATGGCTACCTTGGTTGTCGATGTCCCTTGATGTTCTTGTATGTCACTTGACTGATTTTCACACCCGACTCGTGCAAATAATTTTTTTAAAAAAAAATCACCAACATATACGGTCACAAATAATTAAAGAGTGGAATCGAAGAAGTTGATAACTGTCCAACCAAATATTTTGCATGAGTTTTCTACCCATCCTCTCTGTCCATCTATATATGAATACAAGATAAGAAGCTTTTGCTTTTCTAGTGTGAAGACTATTGAAGGCCGTGTTTGAATGTCCAATCAAACCGAACTGTAATAATACAATTCAACAAAGATTATAAGATTATATGAGCAAATTGCAGCCAGCCAACATCATTCTGAGCCCAATGAAAAAGGCATAGGTTGTCCATTTTAAATTGGTGCCAACCATACTTTGGCCAACATCATTCTGAAGACTTTGGAAGGTTTCTTGGAGGAGTTATAGAAGGTGGGCCTTTTTATATTGTGTGTAGCCGTTTAGGTGGCCCAGATATGAAGAAAGACGCGCCAACGTCTATATGAGAGGTTCAAAGTACGACTGTTAACGTGAGAAAGCAAGTGTTGCTTTGGCGGGTTATCTTCAAAAAGAAGAATACGCACCACCTTAATTAGCTTGACACGCGACAGGTGCGGGCCATGGTTCGGTAATCCAGACCGCTGGTCGATTTCGACCCATCGGGATGGGTTATTCATTAGATTATTATTATTATTATTATTATATTATTATTATTATTATTATTATTATTATTATTATTATGTTATTATTATTTGGTCTACAGGACAATCTTGAAGTTGTAGTTTGTGGCAAACAGATGGACGGTTATGAAGAGAAGTAGAACAATGGTGTACGCTTAACTAAAAGAATCCAAAGAGTGCTTGCTGGGATCTTTCAATCTGGAATAATTTTTAAGGCATGGTCCATCCACTGTGGGACTCAACAGACTAATGGTCTAGATTACTGTACCAAGAACATGAAATCAGTGTGTACACTGGAAACTAGAAAGATGCAGGTATTGTATAATTCTTCCTATCTAACGACTTATCAGGGAAGCAGAAAAAGAAGAGACTAAAAATTAGAAGAATATTTCTGCTGGAAATATTTATCCTGGAAGGTAATTTTACTAACTTGAAAAAATTATATTACAAAGCTTTTCTAGCTTTTCGAGTTCCATTATTACTTTCTATGAACTATTGGCTTTTATATAAGTTTATTAAGAATATTCTACGTATAAGAGTAAAAACAAAATGCGCATTATATTAATGTTTCCGGAAGATTAAATGTCACTTTCTAAATTTCAGCATGTTTCCAAGTATTTCATGATTTTTCGAATTATTATTATTATTATTATTATTATTATTATTATTATTGTTATTATATTATTATTATTATTATTATTATTACTTTCCCTGAATTTGAATCCCGTCATTTTTTATTTATTTATTATTTATTTTTATTTTTTTGAGTTTAATGAACTTTTCTATAGTCACAGGATTGGTGCAAATATGTGTAAACTTGTTTTTTGAGTTGCAAAACTTCAACTCAATTTATCATTCCTCAAATAACTCTATGATAAAGTGATGGTGTAACTTAATGTATTTTGATCACTCTAGGATATTGGATTCTTTATCATAACAAGTATTGACTGAAAGTGCACATGCTAGTGCCCTTGTTTGTCAAGTTACATGAGTGGTGAGTCAGACTGGCTACAGAGCTCGATAGGAAGATTAATTCAAGCGTCTGCCTCGACCGGATGTGTGCAAGCTCGTCACAGGTAAATCTAAAGCCTCACATCTCATGACCCAAAATACTATGTAAAGAAAACTCTTAAAAACAAGCTAGAAATCATAGGGTTTTAAGGTGAGAAAACTTTTTCAAAATAGGAAAATCTCTATGTTTTTCTCGTATTGTCGATTTCATCGAAACACCCTCGATATAATCAACCTGTACTATCGATATCCTCGATACCTTAACGATATTATCGATGAGAGGACCAAAAGTGTCCAACAACTTCACAACATATCTGGACGAATTATCGATGTATCGATACACATATCGATATCATTATTTAAATCTCGAGTCCATCGAGAGTGGCTCGATAAGATCGATAGGCAGACTTCCGGCGCCCCTGTTTTTTAATGAAAATCTCAATATCCTTCGATAGCATCGATGGTCTTCCGATATGATCTAAATTCAAATATCGATAACATCGAAAGTCCGTCGATGATATCGATCGTGGGTGCGCATATCTTATAGCAGATATTTCAGGATGTTTTTAACTGTGATCGAGGACCCTTCGATAGAATCGATATTGAAATATCGATGATATCGACATAATCTGTCCAACAGCTTAAAGAAAAACCCA
This sequence comes from Magnolia officinalis, assembly GCA_021015155.1. Lineage (NCBI taxonomy): Eukaryota > Viridiplantae > Streptophyta > Magnoliopsida > Magnoliales > Magnoliaceae > Magnolia > Magnolia officinalis. Next base: position 69,738,080 of record JAJHSJ010000005.1, read on the forward strand.
CTGGAATTATCGATACATTGACTCTGATCTCGATATCATCAACATTCTAATTCCGATGATCTCGATGGTTCTCCGATCAATCTCTAAATCCTGAAATATTTCAAAGTCAAGTCTCTCTCATTTTTCAAATGTCGATGGATCGATCCTGTCATCGATGGAATTAGAGTTCGAAATTCGATGACATCGACAATGGTTTCGATACATCGACCAATTGGCAAAAAGTTTCAAAAGCATATGACATCGAGTCCGAGTCATCGAACAGACCATCGATGCTATCGAGAGTATACGCTTGATGATATCGAACCTGCTCAATGATATCGAACTCTGTCATAAATGTGACCGTTTTATATCCGTTGGAACTTTTTGCCTATATATAGAGGACTTGTCTTTTATTGCTGTGAGAGAAAAAACAGAGAGAGCTTTTGCGTGTTTCAACTTACATCCTATATCTTAAGCCCTTTCTCTCAAGGGAGTTCATCCTCCAATCCACCCTCACCATTGATATTCAATAGAGTGGATTGGGGAACGAACTTCCGCATTCAAGGATCCTCCAGCTACTACCTTAGTGGCAAATCATTAAGTTGGGATGCCTTGAATGCATAAGATTGGAACTACTCTATCTTCCTTATAGGAAAATCTTTAGAGAGTAGGATTCCATCATAACCTTGACCCAACCCAAAGCCGAGTATTGGTATACTATCTTGTGTTGCGGATCAAGGGAGCAGAAGACTATTCGTCAACAAGGAGGAGGAGATCTTCGGCATTGTGCTAAACGGGACTCATCAGTTTATTTGTAAGTACCCAAAGTCTAAGAGGACACTTGTGATCATTCCTTTTTAGGATTAGGTCTTAAGTGGTTCTCACCCTTTGAAGTCCTCAAGGAGGCCTCCGGCGGGAGTGTACGTGGTGGGTGCGTTGTGTGGACCCTTACTCTGTGGAGAACATAAACATCTGGTTTGGAGTGAACCAGTAAAACTCCACGTTTTAGGTGAACCTGGTAAAACCTTAGGGTTAGAGGTCAACCGTGTAGAAACCTCCAGTAGGGTCTTATGGAAGACTTTGGCCAGTGTGCCTAAAAGTGGGTGCGTTGTATTGACCCTTACTCGTGAGAGCATAAAACAGTCAGCCTCAGTGTAGGTTGTAAAGGTTGAAGGTGAACCTGATTTAAAACCTTGGGTTTGAGGTGAACCCTGGGAAACCTCCTTAGTGAAATCTGGTACACTCAAGGGATGAGTGTGGTTACCGGGAGTGGAGTAGACTTGTCGTCGAACCACTATAAAAATGACTGTGTTTGAGATTGTTATTTTGATTGTGTGATTTGCTTTAATACTTACATATTTGAATATCTAATCACACCTCACACACATACACAGTCACATCCAACATAAACTAAGTTGTATATTGCTATATCTTGAATAGTTTGTGATTGGATCCTCTACAAGGCTTGGAAGCCAGTAAAGTTAATTTTGAGTAATCCTAATTTGTACTTGTTATTAGGATTAGTGTAATAGGAATTTTTAATAAATCATAAAAATTAGAAAAAGTCCTATTCACCCCCTTCTAGGAGATATTGACATATTCCTTCTTCAACTCAAGTGGTCTTCACTACTATTTCAATTGGTATCAAAGCGGGTCTCTCTTTAAGGGCTTTACCGCCTAGAGAGTGATCTTGACTGAAGATTGGAAATATGACCAAAGGAGAGGGCTCATCAGTCACTAGACTTCCAGTATTTGACGGCTCAAACTATGCATACTGGAAGGCTAGGATGCACTGCTTTCTAAGATCTTTGGATTATGACGTTTGGGATATAGTTGAAAGTGGATATGTGCCACTTACTCAACAAATTGTACTTGATAGTGGCACAACAATCACAAAGCCCAAACCCAAAGAAAAGTGGACAACATTCGACAAAGAAAGACAAACATTTGAAGCCAAGGCTATGAATGCTATCTACTATGCCGTGTTCCAGGATATATTTAATCAGATAAGTATGTGTGGGACATCCATGGAAGCATGAGATTTATTGGAAACAACTCTTGAAGGCACAAGCACTGTGAAGCGATCCAAACTTCAACTCCTGACTTCAAAGTTTGAAAGTCTCAGAATGGAAGAGCATGAGACGTTTATGGAGTTTTTCACCAAGTTAAACATTATTTGCAACTCTATGGGTGGATTGG
>JAJHSJ010000005.1:69740357-70040357 GCA_021015155.1 Magnolia officinalis
ATGGGCCTACATATGGATGGTCCACATTAAATGTTAGCCCATAATGATAAAAAGCCCACATCTGAAGCAGGCTGGTATGACAGACGACCCACTTTAAAGAAGGGGCCTAAATGGTGGACGGTCCACATCATAGGTGGGATCCACATGATGGGCAGTGGACATTAAAGTTGGGCCCCACATTATGGATGGCTGGCCCCACATGATGGATGTTCCACATTAAAGGTCGGCCACATCCAAGGTGAGCCCTTCATGATGGGCAACCCACATTGAAGGTAGGGCCCACATGATAATGGTGAGCCCCAAATGATACTGTCCACATTAAAGGTCAGCCCTAATGATGAGTAGCCCATATCCAAGGTGGGCCCTACATGATGAACGTCCCACATCAAGGTGGGCCCAACATGATGGAGGGTCCAGATCAAAGGTTGGGCCTAATGATGAGTGGCCCATATCCAAGGTGGGCCCTGCATGATGGATGAAACACATCCGAGGTGGGGCCCACATGATGGATGGTTCACATTAAAGATGGCCTCCACATGACATGCGGTGTATATTGAAGGTGGGCCCCATATTATGGACAATAACATTGATGGTGGACCCCACTTGATGGATTAACAACATCAAAGGTGGTCCCTACATAATGAATAGTGCACATTAAAGGTCGGGTCATAGTAATGAGTGGCCCACATTCAAGGTGAGCCTCATATAATGAACGACCCATTTCAAAGGTGGGCCCATACAATGAATGAGCGGTGTATATTGAAGGTGGGCCCCACATTATGGACAATAACATTGATGGTGGACCCCCCTTGATGGATTAACAACATCAAAGGTGGGGCCTACATAATAAATGGTGCACATTAAAGGTCGGCCATAATAATGAATGGCCCACATTCAAGGTGGGCCCCATATGATGAATGACCCACATCAAAGGTGGGTCCATACAATGAATGGTCCACATCAAAGGTTGGCCCCATATGGTGGATGATGGATGTGGAGGGGACCAAACAAATTTGAGGGATAATTGCTTATGAAGTTGGAAGCTAAACATGTTTTTCTACCTTTTAATTGATAATATACATATCAGTTGAATAAGAAACCAAGATAAGCTACTTATGTAACTTACGATCCAAACACCCCCAAAGGGTCAGCCTACATATGTGCCCTTGCTTCAACCATTCTTCTCAACTCTATAGTAGAGTGCCAACTCCAACACTCTGTTCTTAGCATGGGCCATGCTCTAGTTTCACTAGAGTTATATCCATGCACCCTTTTTAAGAAGGCTGATACAGCAGAGTAGAGCCTACAGAACCACAATATTGTAGATCCATCTCTTCAAGGGTACACATGGCGTGGTGATGTAGGGGCCCTAGCATGGATGCTTTGTCTCAAAAATCACTCTTATTAGACGATTGTATCCACCTGATCTGTGGCCATTAAAGTGACGGTGGTAAACAAAAACAGTTTAGGGCTATAACCATGCATCCTCTTGCATGAGTATCCATCAGATACTTGAGCAGGTAGTATCAAATCAACTACAAAGCTGCCATTCATGAATATGAATATGAATATTTTTTCGTTGAACTTTCTTATCCAATCCTCAGCTGGACCACACGATCAATCGTAATCATCCAAATCACACATGATCACAATCACTTGATGTGTGCTTGGCACTTGCAATGCAACAGGATATGCTTTGGTTTCTGCTTTCAAATAAGGGCTATGAATGAGTTTGCTTATCATGTAATTGTTTATTAAGCCTGGGTGCAATACAAAGGTTTGTACATTAAGTTTAACATAAGAAATGCATTTAAGCATTCGAATTCAATTTAGATGCCTTCAAATGCACTTGGATGAGCTTACACACACTTAGGTAGATTTTTATACATGCGCAAAGCTTGCATTGCGATTCCATCTGGCTATATATGACTGATGTTGATGGCAATAATTGTTCAACGAATACCCCACTTTTGTGTCTTCTCAAATTCTTTATAGAACCTTTTGTACCTATTAAAGTTGTACCTTATTTTTTTAACATACAGCTAGCCAATTAGAAAAGGAAACGTGTCATTGCACAAGAAGCATACACAAGTAAGTTCTGCGAAGATATTTGAAACACTTTTGCAGGAATAACAGTTGGCACAGGCCGGGTGATACACATCATCTAAGAGCAGAATGTGGTCGAGCAAGAAAAGCAGTTATGGGGACAGATGTCAAAAAGAGAAGGATGAATTTGAAAGGTCAGATTAGTGTTGGAGAGGTTGCTGTAACTTTTGGATGTGGGAAAAAGCATCTGGATGCGATTACTCTAGGGGATTATATAAATAACAAAAGAATTCAATGAAACAAAGTATCTCATGCCAACCCAATCAAATAAATCAAATCTATCAATTATTATTTATGTTTCTTAACATAATCTATCTTTTACGCTCCTTAACATAAAAGACATTATGTTGTCTTTTACATTAGGAGTAACAGTAATCTAGTAGTTGTAATCCTTAGTGATAATCCAAGTGTACGCTCATATACTAGACAATTTTCATTATAATACAAGCAGTTCTTCTTTCAGAAAGGTGCTTTACATTTACTCTCTGCGGTCAACTATAAGTGTTTCTTTTTTGTTTGCCTTTGTATATGAAAGTCCTTTCGTATGGAAGGCAAGGTGCAACTCATTTTCAGAGAATGAACCTTATCCTCCGATAATCGCCTGATCATCTTAAACAACTTATCAATGGCTGAATGTGCGGCCAATCTCCTCATATCTCGGTCATTTACAGTCGAGTTCAATGTATCTGCCTATCTTTGCGCTTGGGGTCAACGTTGTTCGGTTGGAATCGAGCTGCACGGTCAATTCTGGCATACATGCACATATCACATGTGACCAAATTTGAAACCAAAAGACTACAATATTTGGCATGCCGGATGGGACACTTGATTTGGTAAACCTGCTAGTGTGATTCTATTCTAATTAATCGATTTAACTTCAAAAATATGAGTCGAAGGGTTACCCAAAACTCTTCTTGGGCTAATGAGCTCACAATACCTTCTGCACTACCTCCACTCAAGGAAATGTGGGTGTAGCCAACATCTGAAGTCTTGAGTTCGCCATTAAACCCAATGCTCAATCCTCCAATGTAGGATGGGGCTTCCTTATCTCGTAGTGATCCTCTTGAGGTGATATCATTTTGGTTGCATGATATGCAATGGGAATCCGGCAATTGCGGAGCAAGAGAGGCCTTAAGCAGAGCAAGCGCGAGCCCAGGCAAAACAATCACAAATTCAAGCAGACACCTTCAGTAGGGGGATGGCTAGCCAGACTGAGAACTTGAACCGGATGGTGGCTATCCTTGCCGAGTGGGCGTCTAATGCACCTCTGCAAAATGTTAAGATTAGTTCTATTAGAAACTTAGAGGCAGCACCGTTAGTACCTCCCCCACAATAAAATACACATCCTGCTCCAACACAGGGTATATAGAATGCACATCCACTTGCCTAATTCAAGCGACTTGAGCAGGAGGCTAGAAACTTCATTCTTGAAGTTGGAAATTAAGGAATGCTTGGGGAGCACCCTTTCCCTAGGAATCCTCCTTACAATGGGGGGAATACTTGGTAGGTCTAGATCCGCCATGAGTGGCCGAACCTCAACATATAGATTGCGATCAGGATATACAACTGATCCAAGAAGTGGCAGACCAAGTTTTTGGTCACACTACTATTCCGGTGTGCCACAAACTTTATCCCTAATGGATCGCACATGAATTATCAACTAGACTTTACGCTTTTCACTAGTGACATAGGTCAATCGACCATAACACATAGGTTGATTTACCGTGCAATGTGGTGAATTGGCTAACAATGATGATCATAAGTTACAACTGCTCAGTTATTCCTTTACCGCAATGGCCTTTAGTTGGCATTCAATTGGTTGCCAAACTCCATCCAAACTTGGTAAGAGATGGAGGAGAAATCTCACGCCCAGTTCTTCTACAAGGACATGGAGATTTCCATGGTTGACCTTGTGCGTTTTCAGCAGTTGCATGTGTTAATGCACTTATTTATGTACTTTGTTTGTCAATCACGTGGGTTTATATGTTAATGAGTTGGTTAAGCCTCCATTAGAAGATAAAGAAGACCAAAGACATATGTGAAGACATGGAGTATCAAGGAGTGAAGAAATGGGTAAAGATGAGATGCCTTGATGTATCCTAACCTTAGATATATTTAGGTTCAAAACAACATACCTCTAGATGATCTATTCCTAATAGGAAAATCTAGTTTAATCATCCAAAGCCTTAGGAATTCATTTGAACATGTTCAGCTAGGCTTTAAAGAAATTTCAGGCTACCTTTGGTCCCACCGAAAGTTCTTTAAAAAAAAAAAAGGAAAAAAAAACAACAAAGTCCTGAAATTCGTGTAATTCGTCTCCAGCCGAAGAATCCTTTGGTTGGCTTCGTCGAGACCGAAGCCAACTTTGGTCCGATCTAAGATCAAACCTACAGCTTTAAAAAATGACAATGTCTTGCTAGTTTCGGTCGAACTGACCCTACACTGCTAGTTTTAGTCTGACCAACCTTGTTTTCAGTTCAACCGAAGACTAACTGTTATAGATCCGTTGGAACCTTTTTCTTATAAATCTAACAATCGGATCTTTGTGGAAATGATAGATTTTGGCATTTTAGAGACCCTAGTGTATTCCAAGCTCTACCAAACATCTTAAGCTCTATTATAATGAGATCTATACTCTCTTCGTAATGATTCTTCACTCTAATGAGCATTCTAAGCTCATCTACAAGAAAATCATGATCTCAAGCCTTCTCTAAAATTTAAACATCATTTCTATTGATAAATCCTGGTGTCTATCAACCTCTAGAGTGTCCATCAAGGTGAATCCCTTGGGCATTACAACTTTTCATTAGTTGTAAGAAATTCTACCCAACCTCCCATCACCTTGGTCACCTCAAAGGAGAACTACATGAAAGGTAGTTGATCTTGAAGTTGAAGCCTTGGCAAAGCATCAATATCATTTTCGGGGGAGGAAATGGGAGTTGATTGAAGCACAAGAGAGCATTAATCAAGTAACCCAAGACGACGTATCAACGGGGCTTAATTTGATAAGTGTCATTAAGTGAGTCAATACTCTCTTCCTTTATGTAGGATTGAGGGTAAGAGTTTGTAACTCAACTCGAGTAGGTTCATGTGTAGGAATTAGGCTCTTGTGTAGGGTTGAATCCACCGGACATGGGTGTGTATGTGTTAGTCTCTGTGGGAGCCTCCAGTGGGAGTAAACGTAGGTAATTGGATTAGGACTGAGGTTCATGGAGAGGCTATGGAAAACTATGTAAGTCTCCGAGGGAGACGGTCCTTTTATAGGATTATAAAGTTTAGAGGTGAACTTGATTTAAAACCTCTGATAATGAAATCTGGTACACTAATGGGTTGGGTGCATCCGCTAGGAGTAAAGTATGAAAACCAAACCACTATACATGTTTATGTTTGGGATTGTCTTTGAAAACTTGTTTAATTATACGTATGTAATTGTTTTGATGAATTATATGTATGCATGATTAGATGAATGTTACATGTTAATAGTTAGTACATACCATACACACATGTACAATATCTTATATAGACTAGTTGCTTCATAGGAATATAATTTGTAGTCTATGTGATTGGACCAGTGTTTAAATTATCGACGACAATATCGAATTGTCACGATAATATCGGTATCATTGGGTAATCGAAACAAATAACCCATTTTTTGTTTCTCTACTGGATATCGCTGAAATCTCGCCGATAATATCATTTTTTCGATATTTTTTTTTTAAAAAAAATCACTGATAATTCGCTGTTCCCACCAACCATGGGTGGGAACTTTAGCCAACTACCAACATTTTTCTTATAAAAGAGTGATGTTTTCGGCGATAAAATCGTCGAAATCCAAGAAAAAAAACTGTTTTTCGTGCTTGGATCTGTTTAAAGATGCCAATTTCATAGCTTCACAGCTATTGATTGCAGATAGGTAACCGTTCTTCAAGAGGTAAGAATAAACCCCCCAAAAAAATCAGATTTTCTGTCGAAAAATGCTCCGGCAACTTCTCCGGAAAGAATTGGCTTGTGGGCTATGAAAATCCGAAGATCTTGTTGGAAAACGGATGATTTTTAAAATTTTTGGGATCAGATAGAGGGATTTTCGGGTTGAAAATCCGAACATATTATTGGGAAAAAGATGATTTTTGAAAATTTGGGATGAGGTAGAGGGATTTTTGGGTTTTGCCGAAAATGGGGATCCATTTTGTTTTTAATACATGGTTTGGCTGGTGAAGCTAGTGACGCTACCAAGTCGGTGCTCTATGGGCCCCACCATGATGTATCTATTTTATCCATGTTGTCCATCCATTTTTAAAGATCATTTTAGAGCTGGATCCAAAAAAGAGGTAGATCTAAAATCAGGTGGACCACACCACGAGAAAACATTAGTGATTAAATGTCCACCATTAAAAACCTCCTAGGGCCCACTGTAATGTTTATTTGATATCTAAGCTATTGATTAGGTCTTACATACCCGGGTGAAGGGAAAAAAGAAATATCAGCTTGATCCAAAACTTTTGTAGCCCACAAGAAGTTTGTAATGGTAGATGTTTAATCAACATTATGTGGTCCACTTGAGATTTGGATCTACTTCATTTTTGGGCAAATATCATAAAATGATCTATAAAAATGGATAGATGGCATGGATGAAACACATGCATCATGGTGGAGCCACAGAGCACGGACCATAGCGATAGTGTCACCAGCCCATCTCGGGTACGTACGCACTACGAACGCGGTTTGGCCAATGAGGCTGATCGATGATCTGTGGGCCCATCATGATCTATGTTTCTTATCCACACTGTATATCTATTTTTACACATCATTTTAATATTACATCCCATAAAAGAGGTGGATCAAAATCTCAAGTGGACCACCCCATGGGAAAACAGTAGTGATTGAATTTCTACCATTAAAAACCTCCTCACCGTAATGTTTATTTGACATACAACCTATAGATTGAGTCATACAGACCTGGATGAAGTCAAAAAACAAATATCAACTTGATCCAAAACTTTTGTAGCCCCAAGAAGTTTTTAATGGTGAGAGTTCAATCAACATTGTGGCCCACTTGAGATTTTCATCTAGCTCAGTTTTGGGTTCATACCATAAAATTATCTGGAAAAAATAAATGGATGGCATGGATGAGACACATACATCATGTTGGGGCCCACGGAGCACCGACCACTAGTCATTGGCTATAGGCAGGGTGAGTAGCCAATCTGTTTCCACGCGGTACCCTTGGCGGACTGAGTAGACTCTAGGGGGCCCACCATCATGTATGTGTCATATCCACACCGTCCATCCATTTTTCCATATCATTTTAGGGCATGGTTCCAAAATTCAAGAATATCCAGAGCTTGTGGACTACACTAAAGAAAATAGTGTGAATTGAACATATATCGTTGAAAACTTCTAGGGTCCACAGAAGTTTTGTATGATGCTGATATTTATGTTTTCACTTCATCCATATATTTTTAACCTTATGAACAGGTTAGATGACAGTTGAACATCACTATGGGCTCTAATAATATTTCAATGGGGGATATCAATTAACCCAACTATTTTGTGTGGTGTGGTCTACTTAAGCTCTTTTTTTTAAAGAGTTTTTTCCTACTGTACGACTCACTTTTAAGCCACGTAACTTATTAAGCCCTTCTAACTTACCTTCCCAAACTACTCCCCTACTGTACGAACGCACATTTACTGGACCAAAATGCCCTTGCTTTATCAGAAATGTTATTTATGAAAGATGGGGTTCCCTATGGCTACGGATTATAACCATAGCCATTGAAATTGACCCCGAAGTGAATGGAATTGTTCGCGAAGTGAACGAAGTGAAGGAAATTCACCGCGAAGTGAAGGAAATTTACCACGAAGTGAAGGAAATTGACCGCGAAGTGAAGGAAATTCACTGCGAAGTGAATGGAATTGATCGCAAAGTAAATGAAATTCACCGCGAAGTGAATGGAATGACCGTAAAGTGAAGGAAATTCACCCCGAAGTGAATGGAATTGACCGCGAAGTGAATGAAATTCATCGCAAAGTGAATGGAATTGACTGAAATTCACCACGAAGTGAATGGAATTGACCGCAAAGTAAATGAAGTGAATGGAATTGACTGCGAAGTGAAGGAAATTCACCACAAAGTAGATGAATTAAATGGAATTCACTGTGAAGTGAAGAAAATTCACCGGGAATTAAAAGGAATTGACCGCGAAGTGAATGTAATTGACCGCGAAGTGAAGGAAATTCACTATGAAGTAGATGAATTGCGTGGAATTTACCACGAAATGAGTAAAATTCATCGCGAAGTGAAGGAAATTCACCACGAAGTGAATGTAATTGACCGCGAAGTGAAGAAAATTCACCACAAAGTGAATGAAATTGACCACGAAGTGAATGAAATTCACCGCGAAGTAGATGAATTGAATGGAATTCACCGCGAAGTGAAGGAAATTCACTGCGAATTGAAGGGAATTGACAGCGAAATGAAGGAAATTCACCGCGAAGTGAAGGAAATTCACTGCGAAGTGAATGGAATTGACCGCGAAGTAGATGAAATTGACCGCAAAGTGAATGAAGTGAATGAAATTGACCGTGAAGTGAATGAAATTCACCGCGAACTGATTGAAATTAACCGCGAAGTGAATGAAATGGATTTTCGACCATTGACCTGATGGAATCTTGGAAAATAACTAGGTTGGTTGGCTAAAGTAGATTCTCCTACCCAAAATCATGTATGGTACGTCAAGTAACTCATTCTGGTTTAGGAGATATGCTTGTTAAATTAATAAAAAGAGAGAAAAATATTTTTATATGCTTATATATACATATTTACATAAATATGTATTAGAGAAAAATGTAGGGGAAAAAAGTTCTCATAGTAAATAATAAAAAATAAAAACTAAAAAACAACTGGACAGCCTGCGGCAACAGCGATAGTGCCGCAGGCTGTGCAGTTTGTTTGTTTGTTTTTTTTTTTTTTTTTGCTGGAGCAATCCCCCATTGCTTTTGTGGGTCTTATCATAAGGTATGTGTTATATCCAAACCATCCATCTATTTGGCGAGCTCGTAGTAAGGCTTGAGATGAAAAATAAGATAGAACTAACTATCAAGTGGACTACACTGTAAAAAGTTGTGGGGGATTGAACGTGTCTACCATTGAAACCCTTTTAGGGGTCACAGGAGTTTTGGATCAATATGAAATTTATTTTTCCTCTTCATCCAGGTCCTTGTGACCTTATGAATAGATTGGATGGAAAATAAACATTATGATGGGCCCTACGAAAATTTTAGCAGTGAAAATTAATTTCCCCCTTGCTATTTGTGGTGTGGTCCAGTTGATCTTTCGATATAATTCCTTTATTATATATATAATGCTATGAAATGATCTCGAAATATGGATGAACGTGGTGGATATAATAAATACATAACTGTGGGGCCCATGTAACTTTGATTTCTTTTGAACCGTTCATATAACTTGGAGTTCAAGGAGCGTCAGCGCTCGTCCACGCACAACAGCCAATCCGCTCACGGAAGGGCGGCAGGGGTATTCTGGTCTATCCGTACAGCAGGAGAGTAGTCATGGAAGTTAAGTTTGTGATAAGGTACTTGCCTCAGAAGTGAGGAGTACAGTGGGAAAAAACTCCTTTTTTTTATGCTTCAGTTTTGAGAAGAACCCTAAAAATCAGTGTAAAAAATGGATGAACGGTGAGGATAAGACATACAACCATATTGTCCTTCCCCGTGAGCCCCACAGTCATAGGTACCATCCACCTCGGTGGATACAGCGTCTCACCTAGTCCATCTACTGAGGAAAGGCTTCCTTAGGAAGTTCCTCAGCTGGGATGCTAGGTGGGGTCCACCATGATGTTTCTGAAAAATCCACCATGGCCATCCTTTTTTCCAGATCATTTCAGGACATGTTCCTAGAAAACAGGTGTATCCAAAACTCAAGTGGGCCACACGAGGAAACTGTGGAGATTCAGTGACCACCGTTTAAACATACGTATGGCCACGAAAGTTTCTTATCAGGCTAATAGTTTTGTATTTTCACTTCTTGCCAATGGGAATAAACTTATAAACGGTTTGGATGGCATATAAACATCAAGGTGGAGCCAGGAAGGTTTCAAGGGTAGTAAACTCTTTCTCCATTTTTCCTTCTCTTATGGCCCACGTGTGTTTTGAATCCACCTAAAGCTTGTTCTCATGTCCTAAAATGATTTTTGAAAATGGATGGACGACGTGGATTTTTCGTAAAAATCATGGTGGCCCCATCTAATATCCCGAAATTTCTGCGAAATCATTACAGGAAGTAAGTGGATAAGCTTGTGTACCACGCACCACTTTATGGCATAAGCCCTATAAATAGGGGTTTAGCCATTAGCTTATAGCATGAGTGTGGGTCTAGTAAGTTTGAGTGTGGGCCCACCTTAGAATCATAACAATAGTCGGTGTGTGTATGGTGCATAGGTGTGAATCAGTCAAGACTCAATTTTAGACATTGTGCACATTGAGTGTATACGTCGGGTGTGTACTGCGTAAAGTTTGGTCCAACACTTCAAATCAAGTAGGTGATCTTAACTTAAAGTTTAAAATTTTCAGTTAATTGTTATATTATTTTATTCTAAAATTTAATAGTAACGTTGCTTAAATTAATTATTAATGTGGTTGATTTTTTTAGTTAAAAATTATTTAATTATTTAACTTAATTGTTGAAGTTTTGAAATATACCTTGAAACAATTGTTGAATTAAATCAATTTGATTCATAGTAAATTTTATTTTAATATTCAAATTTTATATATATATATATATATATATATATATATATATATATATATATAATATATATATATATATCAAGAATCTTAATTAGCTTAGAATATAATATAACTTAGTTAATAATTATTAAAAGTATAATTTTATTTTTATTTTTTAAAATTAAATTTTAATTCTAAACTTTTAGAAATTAATAATTTAAATAAAATTTGTTATTAAAATAATCAAATTCATCAACTTTGGAATTTATTTAATAAATTAGATTATAATTTTATTGATTTAAATCAATTTCATCTAAAGTTAAATTTAAATATAAATTAACTATTAAATTGTAAAAATACTTGATTTATATAAATTTATTAAATTTTAATTTAATATTAGAACAATTAAAAAAAATATTTGTTAAGTTTATATTATAATTAAAATAAAATTTAAAATTTAGAATTTAGTGAATAAAAATAATAAATATATTTATGCTAATATTTAATATTATTTAAGTAAAAATTTTGATTTAATTAAAGTTAGAATTTAAAATAAAATTTCTTATACATTATTAAATCTCAGTAATTCCTAAATTTAATAATAGTAAAAATAATATTTTATTTAAATATTTTAATTATTAACGTTTTAACGAAATTATATCTAAAATCATTAATTAGAAATAAAAATTTATATTGTTGATATTTTCGATTGTTAAACAATGATTTATTTTACAAGCAAGTCTAGCATTTATTGAGCATCGATATTAATATGTTGGATGTAACGTAAGTAAGTTTGGCGATTGTGTCCCTTGGGTGGAAGACCCTAAAGCCAACAAGTAGGGCGATTGTGTCCCTTGGGTGAAAGACCCTAGAACCCACTGGATTCTTTGAAGTCTCCTTTGTGTAAGGTGTATGAGTACAATTATGTGCGCCGACATATGTCAAAGGTACAACTGGAGCAGTAGTCTGACCAGATAATGTATAAATGGGTCCCTCACCACGAGGTACCTGTGCGTGGGCGTTAATGTAACGCGATCATCCGCTTAAGTACAGTATTGTAAGCGATGATATATATTGTTTATGAAAATTCATGGAAAGTATCACATGTATAACATATTTACGATTCTAGTGCTTAAATTCATGTTAATTTATTATCTATATTCTATTTTTTTTCTATTGAATATAAAAATTTGATATAATTTGAACATTTTAAATTTTGGGTAAGAAATGACCCTACTGGGCTGTTACGCTCACCCTACTATAAAAAAATGCATAGGTGGAGAGCTGGAATACTATGAGAAAGCGGGCCTACAATATTAGTTTTTCTTTTTATAGAAAATTTGGTTTAGTTTGAATTTCAATTCAATTTTTGTTCTTTAGGTTTAGTTTGAATTCCAAATTTCGATGTAGAAAAAAAAAACCGTTACGAGAGTTGAATTTAGTAGACATTATATTATTTCAATAATATTTTCCTTTTATATGACTTTGAATGTCTATTAAATTTGATTGAATCATGCGGATTGTAATAAATATCGATATATTAAAACTCACAAACTTAGGATTCGGGTCCCAAATACCCTATTTGACATGCAGTCGATGCACAAGGGTGATTCGACCGACCATTTGCTTAACTGGTTCAGCTAGCCGGACTAAACCCTGGTTTTCACAGAGTATTGAAGGAGCGGGCTTTTATTAGTAGCGGAGGACATATCAGCCTCACAACGACTACTCTCGGTTAGTTCCATTGCTGAGACATAGAATGGTCAAACCTCATCTTACCCAGGAGGAGGTCTAGAGGATAGTTAGTCATCCCAAATTTCCAAACCGTACTTGAAGGGATGACTCGCACTCAAAAGCAAGGTTGGCAAAGATGACATGCTGTTAAGCGAATGGAATTAGCCTGCGTAAAGAATGAACCTTAGCCAGTGACCATGTGACCCTTGAGGATTCCCCAACTAGGGGTATGACCAGTTGACTGTCTCGATCCATTAGTTATACGAATTATCCAATAATTCCATCTCGATAAACAGTAACATCCTTTTCCGATTGGGGAGGCAATAGACGCATTGGGTTAATAGAGCTTAACTGGGAGGGCAGAATCCATTCCCAGCGAAGCTGGATCCCAATATTAGTTATCTGCTTGAAATGTTGGGTGGGAATACGATCGATTTGGTTGTGAAACCTGTCCGGGATGATTTGGCTGAGGAAAGTTAGCAATTAGTACATAAGACAGGAAAGATATCGAAAATTTCGAGAACTCGATTAAATATCTTAGCAATGAGTGCTTCTTGGATGAAGACCTATTAATCGAAGATCTTCTTACTACAACAAAATTGTTAGAAGAAACCCCACCTAGTCTTAAAGAGGTAGGGGTGGCTCCGATGATGAGTTGCCCAAGTATTGTACCCATCGTCAAGAATGCTGAATAGCAACAAAATTTAAAAATGCTTAGGGGGCAATGTCCAAATTCTATAATAGTGTTTGGATCACTACCACCAGTCATGATGGACTGCAACATAGTGCTCACACTCCCATTGAGTTTTCAGGCCAAACTATCTCAGTCTAACAAGATGTTAGGAGATGTGGAGGAACTTGGTCCTCTAGTGATCATACAATACGATTCCTTTTACCCAGAGGAGGAGACCAAAAAAGTATTGACTGTCACCATTGAAGCAGGTACATCCTTTGAGAAAGTGGTTATAAAAAGATCTACAATTACTATGACCCAACACTTAAAGCTGTTGTATATATCCATGCATTTAGAGGGGATGTCTAGTTACCAAAGTCTTGCTCGACAATGGGGCGGCTGTGAACATCCTTCCTGCTAGAATAATGGAAAAATTGGGGGAAATCGAGGATGACCTAATTGTAACCAAAGTCACGGTTAGCAATTTTTTCAGGGGAATAAAAAAACACGTAGCGTCCTACCTATTAAGTTGATGGTAAGTACGAAGAAAGTGTTGGCTACTTTCTTTGTGGTTAACACTTCATCTAATTACAATGCCATGCTAGGAAGAGATTGAATACACTCTTTCTCATGCATCCCGTCATCTCTGTACCAATTCATAATCTTTTGGAACCAAGACAAGATTGAATTGATGTTAGCTAACAATAAGTCATTCTTGGCTACATCTAACGTGCCTGAGGCCTATTTCTATGGGGATGAACATGGGCCGAAACGTTTCACAGGAGAAATAAATATGGGTGCCCAATTGGAATATTCGTTGCAATCAATCTGGACAACATAGTGTAATGCATTACTGCTGTAATACACCTAGATGACGAACTGCCGAAAGCTACAGTACCATGTTGGGCAGTTCCACACTATACTATAGAAGAGATCTCATGACAAGTGCACCATTAATCAAGGGGAGGATGGTCGAGTTCACGACCAGAATACAAAAGCTCGAGGAAAGCTTAAGGGAGTATTACAATGGCTACTTTGTCAATCTGGCCAAAATTGTAATACTAGCTAATGAGGTGGCCAAAGGCCACATAGATTCGAAGGATCTAAAGAGGGCTCTAGAATCCAGATGATTTTGAGGTCCAGGTCCAGGATCCCATGGTCGAAGTAAATTTGGGGACAGTGCAAAATTCTAAGCCAACTTTCATCAGTAGTTTGTTGAAACCACAAGTCCAGGTTGAGCTCACTGATTTAGTCAGAGAGTTTGCTGACTATTTTGCGTGAGATTACCATGAGATTCCTGCTTTATACTAAAATCTGGTCGAGCATAAGTTGCCGTTAAGGGAGGGGTATCGACCAAACAAAAAGCCACCTCGACGAAAGATAACGAAAGTTACTCAAAAATAAAAGAGAAGATCAAGTGGTTGTTAAAGACATGATTCATCAAGCCTATAAAATTTGCCAAATGGACCTCCAATGTGGTTCTAGTCATTAAGAAAAATGGTAATTTCAGAGTATGTATCGACTTTAGAAACTTAAATCAAGCAACACCCAAGGATAAGTATCCAATACCAATGGCCAATCATCATATGGTTTCCTTTATAAAGAATCATTCAGAGTATAACCAAATAAGCATAACACCCGATGATGTGCCAAAAATGGCGTTCAGATGCTCTAGACCTTTGATAATTTTTTGTTGGGTGGTTATGCCGTTAGGTTAAAAATACAGGGGTTACTTATCAAAAGACAATAAATACTATCTTTCACAGCATGATTGAGCGCTTCTTGAAAGTATATAGAGAATTTTACGACTCTGGACCCCACCTTTTATCTAGTGGTTTTTATGAAGTAATACAAACTTAACATACGAACTTAGACCTCCTCGTACGGACATCGATTCCAGGATGAAAATACCCCTGGTTTTTAAGTAAGCCGGTCTATGGCTACGGATTTGGCGGCCCTCAGTGGCTACAGATTATAACCGTAGCCATAGGTACCATAGCCGATCTGGCAGCCGACCCCGACAGTGGGACATGAAATTGAATCGGGGTCGACCGGGTCAGTGGGATGTGGCTTTTCAAGGCATAATCAGATGGTTAGCATCATCTTCTCAATGTAATTTTTGAGTTATTCTCCATAATCAAGTATCCATGTACCACTCATGTTTTTTTTTTTTTTTTTTTTAATTAGCCATTTTCTTCGATCTTGGAATGAGAGAACTAATTTGGTTTCATGTCTCTAAATTCAGATTGATCATATAATCCTAACCATCCAATTGATGGACATCAAATGGAGGGTTATAGTAAAATAGCCAGTGGTCCAAAATCTGACTATTAATATCACCATCTCAATGCGATATTTGGGTTATGCTTCATCAGCAATTGTGCATGCATTATGTAGCTATCAAATTCCTATGTTGGTTGTCTCATTTTGGAGTGGTTATACTAAAAAATCTACATCCTTGATAACCCATGAGTACATAAGCAATGTTGACATGTAGTTGGTGATTAAGGTGGATGATTGCAACACTTTGTATATTTGTACTAGCACCTTTTACCAGGATAAAATGATGGTCCGTCTCGATGTGTTGTGTCCTTATTCTACAGCTAAGATATGGATGCAAGTTAATGATCCATCTCAATGTGTTTTGTCCTTTCTATATACATGAGATATTGATGCAAACAGTCACATCTTTATCGAACATGTCAGATTGGTTAATGGCCCGTCCTGCAACCTTAACGATCAAGACTAATTTACTCACGAAAACTTAGTTTAACTGTATGTTTTAAAGTCGTTGTGATATCTTGAATATCTTATTGTAATTTGAAGAGCATGCATGAACTGACTAACCACTCTATTTATCTAACCGAGGAATTGCTTATTGGTTGATGGTGAGATAAGAATCTTTTCATTTCTTACCAAACAATTCCGAGAAAAAATTCTTTAATTTTCGAATATAAACATTATATCTAGGCTATTGTTTATTGTTTATTGGTACATTCTCGAGTCATCATTCCTATTAGATTATCATAGACAAAACCCATGTGCTAAATGATATCAAAAATGGAGTTTCTACAAAAATCGAAAGAGAATTTAACCACTTTTGTAGAAAATCTTGGGTTCTTCAATTTTCTATTTAGCAATAAAAGTATATTGATATCATACTTTTAAAATACAAATTCGA
The DNA here is from genome assembly GCA_021015155.1 of Magnolia officinalis. Classification (NCBI taxonomy): domain Eukaryota; kingdom Viridiplantae; phylum Streptophyta; class Magnoliopsida; order Magnoliales; family Magnoliaceae; genus Magnolia; species Magnolia officinalis. Next base: position 69,756,797 of record JAJHSJ010000005.1, read on the forward strand.
CTCAAACCCTGTCGAGTTGAGCCAATTAAAATAAAAACTCAGGCAAGTTTCTTGAAAACTCACACTTGTTAAATTGAGCGGGGCAAACATGAAATTCAGCTAGGCAAACTGAAATTTGAGCGGGGCAAGCATGAAATTCAGCGGGGCAAACATGAAATTCAGCGGGGCAAACTGAAATTTGAGTGGGGCAAGCATGAAATTCAGCAGGGCAAACATGAAATTGAGCGGGGCAAACATGAAATTCAGGGGGGGAACTGAAAATTGAGCTAGGCAAACTAGAATTGAGCGGGGCAAACTAGAAATTCAGTGGGGGCAAACTGGAATTTGAGCGGGGCAGACATGAAATTGAGTAGGGCAAACATGAAATTCAGCAGGGCAAACATGAATTTCAGTGGGGCAAACATGAATTTCAGCGGGGTAAATTTGAATTTCAGCGAGGCAAACATGAAATTGAGTAGGGCAAGCATGAAATTTAGCGGGGAAAACTGGAAATTGAGCGGGGCAAACTAGAAATTGAGTGGGGCAAACTAGAAATTCAGCGGGCCAAACTAGAATTTAAGCGGGGCAAACTAGAAATTGAGCGGGGCAAACTGGAATTTGAGCAGGGAAAATTGGAATTTGAGCGGGGCAAACATGAAATTGAGCGGGGCAAAGATCGGAATATTCGAATAATACATGAAAGGAAATATCCCAAAATGAACATCTCAGTCAATTTATCTCCCTCTTTATAACATTGATTGTGGATTGTGTTCATGGAGCATTGACAAATGATTGCAGGCTTGTGTGTTAGCATTGAAGTGCAAAATACAAGTCAGTAAACTGAAAATGAAGGAGCTTAAATTGTTAAACTGAGTGGTAACAAGACATCATGCAGGAGGTTCTAAAGTGACGAAACTTCTTGTTAGTTGTGTCTTAAGTTCATTTGAAGGGAAGTCATCTTTCATTGTTGTGCAGGAACAAGTATTTGGATGAGATATAGAGGTAGGTCATATTCATCCCACTGATAAAGTAGAAAAACTCCTCCCACTATTTTATGACTTGTTAGGCAATCAATAATTTTCTTATTTTTCATCTTTTTTGCAGTTCAGTGTTGGACAGTATATTGGTGACATAGAAATCCACTAGTTCAAACTTGGAAAAACCTTTGTCAGGAATGCAGCACTGGAGTTTCTTTTAAGTGAATCATAAGAGCGGGCTCTCGTTACAAATTCAGTCTGGTCCCACATAGCCTTAGCATGCTAAAATTAAAGATTCTTTGAAAAGAGTTGAGACTACTGAATTCCTTGGAGAAGGTTAAAAGATGAAGGAATGATTGTCCTAACATCAAGGATTAAAATTCCTTGGAGTTTTGAACTTCGATAATATCGATACATGCTCGATATATCGATATTAAATGCATATGTTAGTGTTGGCTATTGGATAGTTTATAGACAAAGTCGATATTATCGAGCAAGAATCGATATATCAAGTTTTGAATATCAATATTATCGAGGCATGCTTGATATATCGAGATTTAATGTAAATTTCACTATTCACCGCTGGACAGATTACAGGAAAATTTGATATTATCGATCATATCTCGATAAATCGACATACATAGACATTGATAATATCAGAAAATTGTCGATATGTGTCGATAAGAGCTTTTACATGTACTCCATTGGACATAAATCGTAAGTTATCGATTATATCGATGAAGGCTCGATATTATCGATGACTTATAATCGATAAAATTGACGATTTCTCAACCATATCGACGGCCAAATTTTTTCCTATAAGGGAATTTACAGGATCGATATTATTGACAATGGGTCAATATATCGAGAAATTATCGACGACCAAATGTTTCAAATTTAGAATATTTTTAGTTTTTTTTTAAAAGAAATTTAGGCTGATTTAATATTTGGATTATTGATAACTGGTCGATATATCGAGAGAGGGTACTTTCTCGCTCTATGAGTTCTGGTTCTTTTGGCATATTTAGACCTCTCGCTACAAAATCACACCCGTCCTTGAGATCAACCACCACACCCATCCTTTCCAACTCATTTTTATAAGAAGGCACTGTTTTTTTCGTATTCTTAGTGTAATTCAGCATTGAGAGAACATTGGCAATAGTTAGACCACCCGAAGATGAGAGTGACTTGAATTGACTGGCAACTGTCTTAATTGAATTTTCGAAATCTATGACCACCCCAATTTCATTACCATAAAAGGATTCATCAATAAAAATCATAGAGGCTATATTCCCCATTCAACAAAATAAGACTAACCATTTGAGCTTTGGATCTATGAAAACTAGACCCTTTTTCATGCATCCAAGATAAGTTGGAGGGTGAGAACGCTCCTTTGCCAGAAGTAATGAAAGGCGATCTGACATTAGAATAAGCTGGAAAGGTAACCTCATACAATTTACCGAATTCCATCGCCAGAGGCAGTCAAAGAGGGCAGCTTGGTTATTTGAGCGGGGCAAGCATGAAATTCAGTGGGGCAAACTGAAAATTGAGCGGGGCAAGTATGAAATTGAGCGGGGCAAGCATGAAATTCAACGGGGCAAACTAGAAATTTAGCGGGGGAAACATGAAATTCAATGGGGGAAACATGAAATTCAGTGGGGCAAATTAGAAATTTAGCGGGGGAAACATGAAATTCAGCAGGGGAAACATGAAATTGAGAGGGGCGGGGCAAGCATGAAATTGAACGGGGGAAACATGAAATTGAGCGGGGGAAACATGAAATTAAGCGGGGCAAATTAGAAATTCAGCGGGGGAGACATGAAATTCAGCAGAGCAAACTGAAATTTGAGTAGGGGATTTCACGTAACCCTGGTCAATATGGAAAATGGCAAATGCACAATGTATATTCAACAATGTATACAACATGAAATGGTACATGAGTGGGACAACAATGTACAATGTATGTAGAGGTGGGCATCGAGCCGAGTCGAGTCGAGGTGGGCCAAGCTTGGCTTGGCTTGTCCATAATGTACTCGAGTTCGAGCTCGAGCTCGAGCTTGGCCTCGAGCTCAACATTGAAGCTTGGCTTGTTTGCTAAAGTTGTCAAGTTGAGTTCGAGTCGAGCTAGTGGTTCGAGTCGAGTCGAGTTTACCTCGAGTCAAGCTCGAGCTTGTTGGGTGAGAGAGTAATGGATTCTGTTCTTGATCGTCCTCCATTGATGAAAAATTCAAAAATCTTAAAAGAATCAAAGCAAAACCCGATGAAAAAGCCAAATAAAGCTTCGAATCAGATGGGGAAACTGGTAAGAACTGATTTGTTCTTGATCTTCTTCCACCAGCAGAAATCCAAGTACTAGAAAAGAAGCAGAGCAGAACACAGATCAGAAATCCAAGTAAAGAGCTCTAGTTAATCAGATCATTGGATTTTCTTGAAGTTCTAACAAATCTGAGAAGAACCCATCTTGAATTTCTTGGGTTTCTCGCCTAAGAAGTAAATCTCAAGAGATTGAAATCATACTATTGTGGAGTTGAAATGAAAACTGGTGGTGGTGGTCGGGGTGGGCGTGCGGCTGGCAGTGGGCAGAGAAAGAGAAGAAAGGGAAAGGGAATGGGGTGCGTGCGGTCGGGTAAAGACTCTAAGGTTTGTTTTTTATTTTTTTATTTTTAAGTTTAAACTTAAAACTTATATTAATATTATATATATAATATTTAATATATTTATTAATCGAGCCGAGTCGAGCTCGAGTTCGAGTCGAATCAAGTTGAAATGCCCCCTGGTCGAACTTAGCTTGAACTCAACTCGAGCTTCAAATAATTAGCTTAGCTCGGCTCGAATCGGCCATTCAAGCCGAGTCAATCTTAGATGACTCGAGCCGAGTCGAGTGAGCTTTTCGAGCTAGCTTGACTCGTGAACAACCCTAAATGTATATTCAACAATGAAATTAATACATTGTATATAATACAACATCTTTGCAAAATTCCTCCCATGCCCTTGACAAATATCATTTACAAACTAGAGACAAGCAATCGTAAGCTATTGACTTCCTCTAGTCGACGATGAATTTTTGCATATCCGTTCTCGCCAAGGTGAGACCGCTACACAAAATGTCGATAAATTTTATTACGAATATGCCGCAATCATAACCATTGTCCTGCTTCGGCACCGATCCATCGACTCTGACGGTCCACTTCTTCTCTTCAAGCATAGTGGAAGAGAATGGGGAGTGCATCAGTCATATTCTTCATCTTCTGCTTGTACTTTATTAATAGATTTGTGCTTAAGCTATCCACAGTAACGATTTCTTTCTCTAGGATAGATGACCAGCAAAAACCAATGTGAATTTTCATGTTTTATGGGCGCATACACCTATCCATGATTCAAAAGATAATATATTAGTCAAAATATGATAGAACACATAACAGTTAGAGATGATGTTCTGTGACGAGTGCATTACCCGTTCATAACACCAAATCGCTTTTTTGTATGGTCTATCTCGCTGCTTGGCAATTGCATAGGCCGTGGTCAGCTCGTCTATTAGCGAGGCCCGTTCTGACGCTGATTTGGAGGCCCTGTATGCGATCAAAATTGGCAAACAAGCCTCAAGACTTTGCTCTTACAAACATGATCAAATATCAATATATGTAACAAACAAACAAAAAATTCAGCAGGAAAAACATGAAATTGACCGTGGCAAACATGAAATTAAGCAGGCCAAACTGGAAATTGAGAGGGGCAAGCATGAAATTCAGCGGGGTAAACATGAACTTGAGCGGGGCAAACTTGAAATTCAGCGGGGCAAACATGAATTTCAGTAGGGAAAACATGAATTTTAGCAAGGCAAACATGACATTGAGCATGGTAAACATGAAATTCAGTGGGCCAAACTTGAAATTGAGCGGGGCAAACATGAAATTGAGCGGTGCAAACTGAAAATTGAGCGGGGTAAACATGAAATTGAGCGGGGCAAACATGAAATTCAGCGGGTCAAACACGAAATTGAGCAGGGCAAATATGAAATTCAATGGGGAAAACATGAATTTCAGTGGGGAAAACATGACATTGAGTGGGGCAAACATGAAATTTAGCAGGGCAAACATGAAATTCAGTGGGGAAAACATGAATTTCAGCGGACCAAACATGAATTCTTAATGTCAACAGGGATCTTACAACTCAAGGCTTGAAAGGTTATATAAGCAATCACATAAGTCTTCGTACAAACTTGGTAAGCCTGTAAGTATCCTTATGGAAGCTATTTTGTTAGGGATTTACAAGCTACCTGTAAGTATCCATAGGTAAGCCTGTAAGCTATTTTAGTAAGCTTGTAAGTATCCTTATGGAAGCCTGTAAGTATCCATAGGGATCTTACATTCATATTGCTAGCTATTTTGTTAGGAATTAACAAGCTACCTGTTTCGTTACGAATTTACAAACATGACATCTGCTTTAGTCTATCGTCCAAACTACTATGGTACAATATTATGTATTGGAAACCAAATCAATAACCTCATTAAATTGAGCAGGGCAAACATGAATTTCAGCAGGGAAAACATGAATTTCAGCGGGGCAAACATGACATCGAGCCGGGCAAACATGAAATTGAACGGGGCAAGCATGAAAATCAGTGGGGCAAACATGAAATTCAGTAGGGCAAACATGAAATTCAGTGAGGCAAACATGAAATTGAGCGGGGAAACATGAAATCCAGCGGGGAAGACATGAAATTCAGCGGGGCAAACATGAAATTCAGCGGGCCAAACTGAAAATTGAGCGGGGCAAACATGATATTCAACGGGGCAATCTGATAATTGAGCGGGGCAAACTGATAATTGATCGGGGCAAACTTAACAGATAATTTCATGGCTTGAGACCCATAATCTAAACACATCCAATGTTTAAATTGACCACACCACATGAAAATTTTGCATTGAACTTCTACTATTGAAAATTTCTTAGGGACCATAGAAGTTTTGGATCAAGCTTATAATTGTGTTTTCTAGTAATCCATGTCTGTAAGATCTTATGAACAAGTTTGATAGCAAATAAACATCACTGTTTGGCCTAGTATAATTTGGACGGTGGAAATCATTATCCACACTGTTTCCCATGGTATGATCCACTTAATCTTTTCATATGCTTCAATTTGGGGCTCAACCCCTTAAATTAGATGGAAAAACGGATGCACGACATACATTCAAGATGGGCCCAACTGAGTTTAGATGGAAAAATGGATGCACTACATACATTTGGGACTCACCCCCTTCAATTAGGTGGAAATAATTATCCCCACTGTTTCCCGTGGATATACTACATACATTCAAGGTGGGCACAACTGAGTTTACTCAATACGATAGCAGCGTACTAAGTAACTCAGTACGCAATCCGATTTCGCTTGCTACACCCCACAATCATGTTCATCAACAGACAATACATTAAAATATACCTGTGGTGCGTGCTTTCTTCACTGTACCGGCCATTTTGAGAAGATGACAAAAATGCTGATATATGGAGAGGATGCAATACAATGCTGATAAGGAAGGAGCCCACAAAAAATGGGTTTTTTTTATCTTTCTTAGTGGAAACGGAGAGAGGAAAGGAAAGGGGGTGAAAGTGAAACAGTGAAAGCAAGGGGTTGGACGAGGAGGGGTATTTTCGTCCAAAAATTTTTTGGTCGTACGTTGAAGTCTAAGTTCGTATGGTAAGTTTGTTTTGCTTTCGAAAAACCACTGGATAAAAGGTGGGGTCCACAGTCGTAAATTTCTCGTTAAGCGGGGAAATACCAGAAATTGTGCAATACAAATTATCAAAATAAGCGAGGCAAACATGAAATTGAGCAGGGTAAACTAGATAATTGAGCGGGGCAAACTAGATATTTAGCGGGGCAAATTGACGATTCAACGGGGGACACTAGAAAAACAGCGAGGCAAACTGGAAATTGAGTGGGGCAAACTGAAAATCGAGCGAGGCAAACATGAAATTGAGTGGGGCAAACTAGAAATTGAGCGAGGCAAACATGAAATTGAGCAGGGCAAACTAGATAATTGAGCGGGGTAAACTAGATATTCAGCGGGGTAAATTGACGATTCAGCAGGGGACACTAGAAAAACAGCGGGCCGAACTGGAAATTGAGTGGGGCAAACTGAAAATCGAGCGAGGCAAACATGAAATTGAGTGGGGCAAACTAGAAATTGAGTGAGGCAAACATGAAATTGAGCAGGGCAAACTGAAAATTCATCAGGGCAAATATGAAATTCAGCAGGGCAAACATGAATTTCAACGGGAGAAACATGAAATTTAACGGGGCAAGTAAGAATTTCAGCGGGAGAAACATGAAATTTAATGGGGCAAGCATGAATTCAGTGAGAGAAATATGAAATTCAACGGGGCAAGCATGAATCTCAGCGGGGCAAGCATGAATGTCAGCGGGGCAAACTAGAAATTGAGTGCGGCAAACTGAAAATTGAGCGAGTGAAACATGAAATTCAGCAAGGCAAACATGAAATTGAGCGGGACAAACTAGAAAATCAACGGTACAAATATGAAATTGAGAAGGACAAACTAGAAAATTAGCGGGGCAAACTTAACAAATAATTTCATTACTTTAGACCAAAAATCTAAACATATCTAATGTTCAAATGGACCACACCACATGATAATTTTGAATTGAACTTCTACTGTTGATCATTTCTTAGGGGCCATGAAAGTTTTGGATCAAGCTTATAATTATCTTTTCTATTAATCCATGTCTGTATAATTTTATGAACAGGTTTGATAACAAACAAACATCACTGTTGGGCCTACTGTGGTTTTGTAACGTCCTGGATTTTCACCGTTTTGGATTTCTAAAAAATCCTTGAATTTTTTTTAATTAACTTATAATATCACTTAATGACCATTAGCACTCAATGTTAGTTTATACAGGGGTGGTACCAGTAAAGAACTGCACCAGTCTGATTAATCAACCGTAGGAAGCCAGCGAATTCGCCCGATCACTTGAACATCAGGTGTAGCCCCATGATTTACTCACATAGGACCCAAATCTAACCGACCCATCGCTAACTAATCAAGACAATCATGACTAAATTAAAGATCTAACCGACGCCGAGTCAGATAAGGCCCGGATCTTGATTAATAGACTAAATCAACCCCGTTACCCTTTTAACCTAAAACTGACGGTTTAGAGTAAGCATGACCAAATCTCCACTTTCACTAGTTATAAATAGGCCACACTATGAACATAGTTAATCCAAATCCTAATCATTGCCCATGAAAAATCTCAATACCTAATTCATTCCAGAAATGCCCCGATTTTTCAAATAAGATCTAGACCGCTCGTTGGTGGGCCACTAGTTCCAAAACTATAGAATAATGTCCGTCTCACTGGGCTTCACGTCCATTGCGGGAGTCGAATCTGGGTACTGTCCAGAACCGGTCAACTTGAGCTAAAGGACGAGTGTATGAGAAGTGCAAATACCCGAAAGGAAGAAGCTGGAACTTAAGTGAATTAGGTCATCCACTCTTATGCAAAATTGAGGATTTCGGACCGTCGGTTTGTGACCAAACTTCATACGTGGAGTAAGGATATTTCCTTGCTCATATCCGTATAGCCGCGGCCCCGATCGACTATCGGTGACCGTTGAACAGACTTCTAATCATATCTGTCGATCGGCGCGTCCAAATGGAGGGCCAATTATGTCTATGCGTAGATCATCACTAGGGAAAACTATCCAACAGTGGGTGTCAACTCCTACACCCTATAGTGGGCCCTAGAGGCTAGAAAAACCCTCCCATAGGGTTAGTATAGTAAAAATCCAACACTTGGGGCCATTAACACCAAATCTGGCATTATAAAAGGCCTCATTTGGGGCACCCCTCTCCCCATACGAATTTGCCCTAGAAGGGAAAGAGAGAAGAGAGAAAAGGGAGAAAGGGAGAAGAGAAAGAAAATGAAGAGAGGAAGAAGAGAGGAAGGAAGAGTGAGGAAGGGAGAGGAAGTGTGTCATAGCTACAGTAGGGCCCAAGGGAGTTCAATCTCTCAAGTCCTGACCTCTTCTTCAAGAAAACCTCCACCAAACCCACCCATGCCAAGAAGCAGAGGTAAGAATGATATATTTTCCCTTCAATAGAGCAACATAGTGTAGATTTCTAGGCGTTAATGTTGTCTTTCTTGTTTTTAATTTAGGAAATGGTGGTTTTACCCAAATCCCCAAACCCTAAGATCTCAAAGAATAGAAATCTCCTCTTAAGGTGCGGACTATTATTCTTAGGTAGCCTAGCACCAATTTCATTACGAGCCTAATGATTTTGATTGCTTGGATAATGTATTTAGAGAATCTAGAGAAACCCTAGGAATTGCTTAGTTTGTTTGGAATTGTACGAAATTGTATATCTTGTTTGATTTCCTTCATATGATGTTGTTCTTGCCTCTCACATGATTTGGTGCAATGGATGATTGCATGCTATGTCTTGTTTGAATTTCTATATGATGTCGACTTATAATTTGTATGATCCATTGACTATTGTGCAATTTAATTCTATGAGACATAGAAAATGTTTAGTATCCTCACTAACCTACACATCACACATGCACCTTATTTCATGATGTTGTTAGCTTGCTTGTGGAAAACACGGATGTATGATATCGCCTATGCTAGTTGGTAGTGTGGATTTTTAGCATGGTATGGAGGATCATCAACCCTTGGGTTGGTCAGGAAAATGAGTAGAGTGGGGGTAGTCCCGTTGGTAGGACTACCTTGGGGTAAACCCATAGGTTTGGGCGAGTGCGGGTAGGCAACAGTAGTTGGACTACATGGGTCGCTCGTACCCAATGTCGTCTGTCACGTGCTTGCCTGGACTTGTGCGGTATAGCCTGTTACTGACCAACCTTACTTGTTAACCTTGATTGCCCACATATGTATGGAATCTGGAACACTCTACAACCATTGTAGCTCATCGATAACCACTTGAAGCTGGTCCACCGTCTCATGATCCGGGCATGGTGAATGGGACACTGTGTCCGAGCTGTCGGCCTACGCTGGGGTGACGAACCTCCCCGTAGTAACCGCGAGCGATCTCAGTTCTCAGCACTCCCCATGTGCTTGAAGTCGGGGATGGGAAACCCGACAGGATCAAGGATCGTGGTGCCCTGACCTCGCGCGTTGAGGGGCCTTGACATCGCAACTAGTTGAGGGCATTGATACGTGGGGTGTATAAGTTTCCCTAATCTGCTGGATGAATGGAATTAACTAAGAACTTGGCTAACATTATCATTGCATAGTACTAGTTAGGTTGGCGACTCGGCAGTTGAGGTAGCTCTGAGAAAGTGTTAGTCATATGCGATCGTTAGATGGAGTCGCTCGAGGGAGTGATGTGGCGAGGGCATGCATCATATCATCTATCATGCATATGCATTAACAAGATTAGTTAGGTATCTATGAATGATTGTCTTTCATTAAGTTCATAATATAATTGATGCCTGTTACAATTTAAAACTAATAGCACTCACTGAGTTGATCACTCACTCCCACTCTAGGACGGTGTTTTAAGGCCTGTTTGTTTCAGCGGGAAGAGGGAAATCACTGCGAAATGGGTAATAATTACCATTTCGCGCGTTTGACTGAGAGACTGATGGCCTGCAATGTAAATAGCGATTCATGTTTCAAAGATGGGGGATTCGCTGGGAAATCTCCATTTTAAATGGTCAAAATGCATTATACCAGCGTGTGGCAATGACTTCACATGCGTTGTGGCAATGACTTCACATACGTTGAATCCGCTCCGTTGATCAGCCACACCGCCTCCTTTTAGGCCTTGATCCCAAAAATCAGGCTGATTTAATACTCATGTGGGCCACTTGAAATTGAGATATACCGCTGTTTTTAAATGGTCAAAATTCATTCAGCACTATTTCCTGTAATGTGGTCCACTTGAAATTGAGATATACCGCTGTTTTTCTTCTCATATCCTAATATGATATATAAAAATAGATGGACGGCATGGATGACACACATACATCATGGTGGCCCCACAGAGTACCGACCAGCAGCCAATGGCTGGTGTCAGGGCGGAGTAGTGAATCCCTTCCCACTCTGACACATGCATTTTTCCTTCCTCATCAAACGCGGGAAACCCAATTTCTCACCTCTTTAGAAAGATTTCAAACGCATGAAATCCGGATGATGACTCCTGACATTCACTGCATTTCCCTGAGCAAGTAATAAATGCTCAGGGAAAATGCATTTACCAACTCTTCAAAAAAAACAAACACGCCCTTAAAACACAAACCAGACTCTTCAATAGCTGCAAGTAGCAATGGGTTCGAGGAGCCGTGCAGGGCTAGCATTGACGAGGAGGATGAGATGTCCTACTTCCAGCTGATGGGCGGTCCCCCATCGGCTTAGTAGATGGATTTTGGATCGCTGAGTAGTGGACTCAGCACATTATTCTTTTAGACATGCTACTCTTTTGTGATTTTGTTGGGCAATGCCTTGTGCGACCCATTTTATATTCTTTTAGACTTGTATATATTTAACCTCTTCCATCTCAGTAGACTAGTTGTGATTATGCTTCATGTTTCAAGTAATTCCACGCTATGCATTTAGATCAGTTTAAATGCAAATTAATAATAAAAAAAAAAAACTGGTTATAAGTGATACCCGGGAACTTAGGAGTCAAGTGTATGCACGACCCCCAATTTCTAGGGCGTTACAGGTTTCAACGGTGGAAATCATTATCCACATTGTTTCCCGTGGTATGATCCACTTGGGGGTCGTTTGGCATCATGGATTGGAGGGGTTTTCCAATCCCCATGGTTGTTTGGGAGCATAAAGTAATTAGGGGTTTCAAATCCAGGGGGTTTCTAATCCCCTCTTTAAAAGGGTTTGCAATCCATGGTCAGAGCTTGGATTACACCTAAAATCATTTCAATAGTTGTAGGTGTAACATGTGTGTCACTGTAGACTATCATTCTATTGGGAACATGGCCCACAATGATGATCAGCACCGCCCAAACATTGTCCATTTAAATCAGCACCGTCCAAACATTGTCCAGCACCGTCCGAACATTGTCTATATTAATTAACAATTAAAAATCGTTGGTTAGTCACTCAGACATGATTTTGTGCTTGCGGTCCATCCGAGACTTGGAATTTCATCGTTTTCAGGCAAAGCATATATTTCAGCAGGCTTATCACAACTATAGTGTCAAAAATTATATATCTCACTAATTAGGGATATTAAAGTTGATTTAGTAATTAAATTCGAACCCCTGTACATATATCATGCATTCATATTTTTGAATTAAAGTTGATTCACACTCCAGGGTGCCAAACACACCGGGAGGATTGCCAATCTAGGGGGTTTCCAATCCTAGGGGTTCCCAATCCAGGGGGTTCCAAATCCACGCTCCCAAATAGGCCTTTTTTGTATGCTTCAATTTGGGGCTCAACCTCTTAAATTAGATAGATAAACAGATGAACGACGTGGATATACTACATACATTCAATGTGGGCCGAATTGAGTTTAAAATATACCTGTGGTGCGTGCTTTCTTCACTGGACCCATCATTTTCGAAAAGGGTGTGATTGCTGATGTACAGGGAGGATGCACTCCAATGCTATTAAGAAACCGGCACTGAAAATAGAAGTGAAGCAGCGGTGGAAAGGGGAGGGAAAGCAACGCAGCGAAAAGGACAGTGAAAAGAAGAGTATTTTTGTCCTGAAATTTCGTGGCAGTTCCGGAGGTTTAAGTTTGTATTGCTTCGTAAAAACCGCTGGATAAAGGGTGGGGTACACTCAAAAAATTCTCAAGTATTTATGATTAAAAGCCTATTTAAAATATAATAATGGCCCCGTTGAAACGTTCTTAACGCCATTGTTCATAAGTTCACATAGACATGGACTAAGGAAAACACAAATATCAGCTTGATCAAAACTTCACCGTCTCCTGATGAAATTTTATTGGTGGGCGTTGAAACCTCACTGTGTGGTCCTGAGCCTGTGACATGCACCGTTTAGTAAAATGAATGAACGGCGTGGAAATTCACACATCACGGTGGGCCCGACAGAGCCCCTGCCTGGACGGAGTCCCTGCAGGCGGGGGCAAGACGCAATACGCTTCAACTATAACGGCTCCAACCATTTGAACGATTTTTACTCGAGCCTGTTAAATGAAACACGAATCGCGTTACCTAACTCTCACGCTCTATTAAAGCATCGAAGTTTCACTAAAATGCAAACCCTATAGTTATTTGATACTCGGGCATTGTATGCTAGTTCATACGCAGGCACTCAGGAACTGTACGTGTGGCATAAATAAAACAAAATTAGCCCGTCCAAATTGTGGGACCTAATTTAGACAGGCTTTCAGAAATAAACTCAGATTGATCGAAAGATCATAACCATTGATTAGTCAGAAACCTTTTGTTGATTTAGGATTGTCGGCTACTTTTCCTTTTAAGACCATCCATTAAATGTCATTATCTCCACTGTATCTGTGGTGTGGTCTACTTGAGCTTTAGATCTAAATCATTTCGGGCTCATGCCCTAAGATGATCTGGTAAGTTTCACAATTAGACGGACGAACCTGAGTGCATGTGACGCGTACAATTTCGAAGTGGCTGAGTATGAACAGTCGTGCGCTGCCCGAGTATCATTTAACTGCCCCTTCACAAGAACCAGTGCAGCGAGAGAGACCCATCTCCTTACGTGCCGTTCGTCTTCTTCCATCTGTAGCTCGAACCAATCTCACAAACACCAAAAACAATAAGGGAAATCCCAATCAGATCCCTGCGAACTTGCAGATCTCTCCTCATTTCACTTTCTAGGGTTTCTTCCTTCGACGATCGTTTCTAGTGTTCTTCTCTCTCTCTCTCTCTCTCTCTCTCTCTCTCCTCTCTCTCCTCTCTCTCTCTCTCTCCGTTTTCCCTCGAGAAACGAATTCTTTCTGAAATTCAAACGAATTTCTCTACCTTCGCTTGTAAATCCAAGCGCTATGACTCCAAATGCGGTTCATTAATTGAAGACATCTTGGACCTTCATTTTCCGAAGGAGTATAAGGTCTGATTGATTCTAGGGCTTCTTATTTGAATCCGACTTGGATCTTCTGTTTATGATAGCGGAACCCAATCATGTCGGCGAATTACGCATCTGATGGTGTTGATGTGAATGGAAGTGGCGAATCTGGTGGGAAGGAATTGGCAGTTTCTCCAGATCTAGGGCTTTCGAGGAGTGAGGAAGAGGTTGGTGTTTACGTAGAAAGATCGGATGCTATGGGTCAGGAAGTGGGTGTTATTGGGAATGGCGATTTGGTAAGTCCGTCGAATGGTGAACCTTTACGTGCTGAGGAAGAAACTAACAGCTTTGCTGATGCCGAGTCCTCAGAGACCATCGACGCTCACCAAGTCTATAATGTCGCCGTAGGTGAAGTGGATGGTGGAGCTGGAGAAGTCACTTTGGACAACCACATTGGAAAGCCTGATGTAGTTGAGATGCCAGCTTCAGTTGATCAGGTAAAAATTTGGGAAAACTTAACTTTCAATGTATGTTATTGCTTTGCAGCTTTTCTTGGTTAGCCCATTTTCTTTTTGGTGCTGTGATCTTAATGTTGTACTAAGTACTTTAAACCCGGTGAATGATTAGGCGATCCATGAAAATGGCATTTTGGTAAATGTCGATAAGTCCATGCAAGACCATTCACATGATGAAAATCTGTATGAAGATGCCAGCAAAGATGAAATGTTTGTTGATGCGCCAGACCACATGACTGCAGTCGATGGGAGGGGTTCCGATGTTGGGGAATTCAAGGCTATGGTGGAAACCACCCGGGATGATTCGGAGAAGGAAATTGATGTTCAAATGGTCAGTAGAGAGAATCAATCCCACCATCAGATGGATGATCTGGCACTGTTGCATGCTCAGCTGGACAAGGCCATTGCTGAGAAAGAACTTTTGGCCCGTGATTGCAGCGAATACAAGGTTGAAATCCAATTCTGTCTTTGAAATTTTATGGGTGATTTAGTTTTTTCGCTTCTTTTTTTCCTGGTTGGACTGATTGTTGCTTCCAATGCAGGAAGAAAGAGAGATGTTTGCAAGAGAAATTTTTAATTTTCATCACGAGCTTCAAGTGCTGTCTGATCAATACTCTTTGCTAGGTGAGAGCCATGATGGGCTTGTTGATCGTCTTCGTCGTGCAGAAAAGGAAAGCAGTGAGGTGAGGACTGTGGCCAGTGACATGCCATTGCATGTGATGGTCAGTGAATGCTCGAAGTTCACATCACTTCTGAAATGTGCTTTAGATGAAAAATTACAATCTGAAGGCATGATGAGAGAACTTGACGCTGTTCTTTTTACAAAAGATCAAGAGATTGAAGAGCTTAATGCAAAGGTAACGGAGCTTTCAGT
Source organism: Magnolia officinalis (assembly GCA_021015155.1). NCBI lineage: Eukaryota > Viridiplantae > Streptophyta > Magnoliopsida > Magnoliales > Magnoliaceae > Magnolia > Magnolia officinalis. The sequence continues at coordinate 69,772,149 of JAJHSJ010000005.1, forward strand.
ATCTCGCGATGTTGTTCTTTCTTATATGGATTCCCTTCACAATATGTGGGATGAGTCTTTGAAAGAGTCTGCTGGTACTTGCATGCATCTCGAGGATTTTACAGACAGATTGTTGGCTTCCCTTGGATCAGTAGTTCCACAAGATGATGTGTCACATGATTCGGTTACTGAGAGAATCTCTCTTGTCGAGAAGAGCACCAAAATTCTGATTGAAAACTATACACAATTCCTCTCTGAAATCAATCACCTTGGGCAGTGTCTGGCTGAGGTCAGTTCTGACTTTACAGTGCCACAAGAGAAGGAATTTGGATCTGTTTTTGATGTAGCCCGTGAAGAGTTACTTGAACAAAAGAGGAAGGAGTTGGATCATCTTGAGAAGCTAAAGAGGCTTGAAGAAGACAATCAGAAATTGCTTGAAGAACTAGACAAGGCTAAAGAGAGGCTTGATGAAGTGAACGCTAATGCGAAGAAAACCAAGACGGAACTTGAGCAGACAGAGAGTAAGTTGGCATCTGCCAAAGAAAAGCTTAGCATGGCAGTAACAAAAGGTAAAGCATTGGTACAGCAGCGAGACTCATTGAGGCAGTCACTAAATGAGAAGAACAGTGAGCTTGAGAAATGTTTGCTTGAGCTACAACAGAAATCTAGTGCCCTAGAGGCTGCGGAAGTCAATACTGAGGAGATGATCAAAATCCAAAGTTTGGTCAATTCTCTCCAGGAATCTCTCCTAGAAAGGAACACGGTTCTTCAGGAGTTAGAAGAACTCATGTTTCAGACCAATTCACCTGAAGAAATTCAGTCCTTGCCGATCCTAGATAAAGTCAGATGGCTGGTTAATCAAAAAAGTATTTTGGAGGGCGTTTTCCTGGAGAGCCGCAAGGTCAAGGATGCCTTATCTTCAATTGATCTACCAGAAAGTGTTTCCTCTGCCGAATTAGTATCCCAAATCAACTGGCTTGGGAAATCATTTGCCCAGGCTAAAGATGATATAATCGAGTTGAAAGATCAACTTGCTAGTACCATGGAAGCTGTTGCATCACATGAATCAGAATTGTCCAAGGCACACAAGGAAATGGACAACTTAACAGGATCCCTTTTGGAAGAAAAACTGGAAAAAGATTCTCTCAGGGCAAGTTTGGAAGATCTGACGTGCAAATATGAAGGAATTGTTGAAAAGTTATCTCTAGTTTCATCTGAGAAGGATGGGCTGATGACAAAGTTACTTGAATTTTCTGGAACTGCAATGGATGATCAGGGGGTTGAAGAGCCTTCATCTAATCCAGACGCGCTTATAGAGAAATGCATTGGAAATATAAGAGAAATAATCGCTGTCTCTTCTGAGTCTGCGCTTGTTGAGAAAGAAAATTTTCAAAGGCTACAAAGTTTATTATATGTAAGAGATCAAGAACTGATGCTATGCAAGAAGATGTTAGAAGAAGAGATGCTTGATAGATCAGAGATGGCAAGTTTATCCAATGAGTTAAGAAGAGTGTCAGAAGAAATTGTAGCTTTGAAAACTGAGAGAGATTCCCTGCAAAGGGATCTCGAGCGAGCTGAGGAGAAGTCTTCTCTAATTAGGGAAAAACTTTCTATGGCAGTGAAGAAGGGCAAGGGGCTTGTTCAAGAACGAGAGGGCTTCAAACTGTCTCTGGAAGAAAAAAATACAGAAATTGAGAAGTTAAAATGTGAGCTGCAGCAGCAAGAGTCTGCTGTCAATGAATTCAAAGACCAGATTAAGAGATTATCTAGTGATTTAGAGTGCATCCCAAAGCTGGAGTCCGATACTATCACTATGAAAGAACAAAAGGATCAAATTGAACAGTTGTTGCTAGAGAGCAACAATAGGTTACAGACACTAGTCCATTCTATAGAGCGCACTTCTCTTCCAATCAATATAGTTTTTGATGATCCTGTAGAAAAAGTGAAATGGTTGTCAGAGTTCATCCATGAATCGCAAGTTGCTAAGACTCTTACAGATCAAGAGCTGGTGAAAGCAAAAGAAGAGGTTGATCTGCAAGTTAGTAAGCTAGCAGATGCCTGTGCCACTATCAAATCACTAAAAGACGGACTGTCACAGTCAGAGAATATTATTTCTATACTTGGTGATCAAAAGAAAGATGCAGAAGTAGGTAAGACTCATGCGGAGAAAGAATTAGATAAAGCAAAAGAAGAAGCTGATCTGCAGGCTAGTAAGTTAGCAGATGCCTATGCAACCATCAAATCACTAGGAGATGCACTGTCACAAGCAGAAAACAATATTTCTATACTTGGTGATGAAAAGAAAGATGCAGAAGTAGGTAAAACTCATGCAGAGAAAGAATTAGAGAAAGCAAAAGAAGAAGCTGGTTTGCAGGCCAGGAAGTTGGCTGATGCTCGCGCAGCGATTAAATCACTAGAAGATGCACTATCAGAGGCAGAAAAGAATATTTCTATACTTGGTGATGCAAGGACGGACACAGAAGTCGGCAAGAGGGCAGTGGAACAGGAATTAGAGAAAGTAAAAGAAGAAGCTGGCATGGAGTATAGCAAGTTGGCTGATGCCTATGCAACTATTAAGTCTCTTGAAGTTGCATTATCGGAGTCAGAAAAGAATATTTCTATGCTTGGTGATGCAAGGGAAGATGCACAAGTTGGAAAGGTTTCTGTCGAGCAAGAATTAGAGAAGGAAAAACGGGAAGCTGAATCTCAAGCTACCAAGTTAGCAGACGCTTATGCAACTATAAAATCTCTGAAAGATGCCTTAGAGCAGGCAGAGAATAAAGTTTCTGTACTTTCTGATGAAAAGGAGGAAGCACAATCCAAAAGCAAACAGGAGATAACAGCACTAAGTGCAAAGTTAGCTGCATGTATGGAAGAGTTGGCTGCAAGTAATGGAAGAATAGAAAACCAGTCTTCTGAGCTGGTTTGCCACCTTAATCATCTTCAAATTCTTATGAAAGACGAAGGCTTGCTGTCCTTATTGAATGAAAGCTTCAAAAGAAAATACGAGGGCATGAGAAATATGGATCTTCTACTCCAAAGTATTCGAGAACAGTTCGCAACAAAGGGTTCATCATGGCCACAATTTCATCCGGGCACAGAGGTACTACCTTTTGCTTGTTGCATGAGAGGACCAGTGTCCTTTAGGTATCTGACAACTGCATTTTCTGTTCTCTTTCTATTCTCTGTTGGTGGCCTCATGTTTGCGCTGCTCCTATTCAGAGAAATGTTTTACAATCATGCTGAGCCACTAAAAGACGCATGAAGTTAAACATGTCTGGTGCTCCAACATGCTGATGCAGGACATGGAAAATTAAATATGATATGCAAGATTTCAGGCTTAGATCTTACCAATTCAGAAACAATCACACAAATTCCACGTCCCACATGAAAATCCAAACATTCAATTAAAAAGGGGAATCTATGCGGGTCCAAGCCGACACAGGCTAGGACTGGACCAATAAAAATTATAAACTAAACGATGTCAAAGGGAAATAAAATCAACTACTCATGCATAAAAATCAGTCCCTAATCCAAAGGATTCCCTAATTTCAATTCAAGGAACCCTAAGGTGATAAAAATGGGCAAATCAATTAGGGATCATGTAATCTAGGGTTAGGATTAAAGAAAAACGGCTATGAGAGGATAAAAGAGGATAAAACCCTGAGCCAAAAGATGATCCCGCGTGTGGACAGCAACAATGGCTCAGACGGACGTGCGTGTGATCCAGGCCGCACGTGTGTGGGGCCCACTATTCAGAAAAAGGTCACCTTGGCCCTGATCGGCCAGGGATGGACTCCAAAACCCCCAAATCTTAGCTCGATCCGATGTACGGGTTGTGCGTGGTGCTCCGCAGAAGTTTTAGCTCGCCTGCGTGCCGAAATCTGGAAACCTGCTGTAATGAAGAAATCTGATGCAACAAAAGGACAAATTCGAAGTACGGATGGTGGGGGAAGATGGAAAAAAAGATGATGGAAGATGGAGGTGAATTGGGATCGATGTGGCTTCGCACCACGGTAGTTAGCCCTTCGAAAAGGGAGGGCTTCGCACCCACTTTTGAATTCTTCCACAACTCACGAAGAGAGCAGAAAAATAAAACAGGAATTTTTTATTAACTTCAATGAATCAAAAGAACTACAAGGGGTGCCTATTTATAGGGAGAACCCTATACCCAAAAACTCGCATCATGTGCGACACCTATTACTTGGCGATGAAGTAAACTAAAATAAAAACCAAATGCAGAAATCTAAAGCGTTCACAATGTTCTAAATAATAACAATAAGCAAAACTTAAAAAATGAAATCAATCCGACGAGTGGGTCACGATCATGAGATCCCATGATGGGCTTTTCTTGTCTATCGGGCCCACTTTTCTGAACCAAAACTTGTCTTCTAGCTAGGAGGCTTTTCCTGGACGTCGTCATCGAGCCAGATCGATGATGGGATCCTCCTTCCGCGTACGTACGTGCGTAAGGGTGGTGGTGTGCGTGCACGTGTGCGCGAGATGTCCCCATCAATTCTCCTTAGCTGCGAAGATTTCGCCACTGGCGAAATAAAACTCATGAACCGCTCCAGGACGTTAAGATCAAGTCTCTGAAACTCCTCCGCAGTGAGCCACGTGTTGTCTGAAGCTGGGCGTGACTTCCACTTGACCAGGTACTTCTGAAACCTGCCGTCCGACGTTGAAACTATCTGATGGTTCAGGATATCCTCTATTTCCTCTCTGGGTGTGTGAAGGTTAGGTATGGGAGGGAGAGGCTGGGAAGAAAGGTCTGGAAGACTAGGTATAGGAGGTAGAGGCTGAAAAATGGATCGGGAATGGTAAGTATGGGAGGTAGAGGCTGAGAAAATGGGTCGGGATGGGTAGGTATGGGACGTAGAGGCTGGAAAAATGGGTCGGGAATGGTAGGTATGGGAGGTAGAGGTTGGGAAAATGGGTCGGGACGGGTTGGTATGAGACGTAGTAGCTAGGAAGATGGGTTGGGACGGATAGGTATGGGAGGTGGAGGCTGGGAAAATGAGTCAGGAAGGGGCCATAGATCAAAGGAAAGGTCTGATGAATCACGATGGTTAGGCGAAAGGCTGGACAATGCATCAATGATCCCTTGAAATGCAACTAGATCCTCCACATTGAATGTGGAACTAATTCCCATGGAGGGTGAAAGATCTACCTCATACGCATTGAGACCGTTTCGCTTTATAATTTTGAAGGGCCCAGCGCTACGCTCATGTAACTTACGAACGGCCCCTGGAGGGTACCGCTCGGGCCTGATGCGGACCATCACAGAGTCCCCAATATTGAACTCTTTGAAACGTCTATGTTGGTTTGCAGAAAATTTGTATTGCTCATTACTAGTAGTGATCTTTCACCTGATTTCTTGATGCAATGAATGTATGTGATGTGCAAAAGACTCTGCAGACTCTGATGGCCTATGGGATAATGACATGGGGATAAGATCAATAGGCTTCCTAGGCTTGTAACCAGTAACGACTTCAAAAGGACTTAGACCTGTGGACCTATTGACAGAACTATTGTATGCAAACTTGGCTATGGGTAGTACGGCGTGCCACGTCCTGGTATGCTCTATATCCCTCCTTGGGGGAGACTCATCCGGTAGATCATCAGGAAAGACATCATGAAGCTCATTAACTACCGAAATGGCCTCAGTAGATAACTCTACACGAGCCTCGGTGCACTCTCTATAGCCACGAGGCTGCACATGTTGTGCCCCTCAAAATAATGGTCTTGATGTCCCTCATGGGGTGGGGGTACGGGTGCACGCCCATGACTGATTCCTTGGCCACCTCCATTCATTGGTCTATCCTCTTGGCCACCTGCCTGAGATTGGCCATCTTTCCTAATGCTGGGATTTGTCCCGGCGAAGGCCTTTAGTTGGGTAATGCGCGCATCAAATTGACCACAGCGTTGGTCAAAATATTGTTCATAGCGCTCACCCAAATACTCGATCTGTTGGGACAACTTGTTCAATGACTCTAGCAGTTGCTCCATGTTTAGTGTAGGGTGCAAGCCAAAATTCAGCAATATAGTTGTCAAAATATAAGATTTTTTATTATTATTTTTTTTTTAAAGAAAAATATTTTTAAGAAACAACCTAGTTTCTAAAAACGAAAAAGGAAAGTTTCTGAAAACAAATTAGGAAAGTTTCAAAAAAAAGCAACCTAGTTTCTAAAAACGAAAAAAGAAAGTTTCTAAAAAGCAACCTAGTTTTTAAAAGAAGAAAAAGGAAAGTTTCTAAAAATTGAAAGTAAGCTAGTTTCTAAAAAAAAAAAAAAAAAAAGAAAAGAAAAGAAAAGAAAAGAAAAAGAAGAGGAAAGTGAACTAGTTTCTAAAAAAGAAAAAGGAAAGGAAATTAGTTTCTAAAAACAGATTAAGAAAGTTTCTAAGAAATTAATTTCTAAAAACAGAAAAGGAACGTTTCTAAAACTAGAAATAGAAAGCTAAGCTAATTTCTAAAATAATTCAAATAAGGGGATAACAGAAAATTTCAGCAGCTTATGTCAGGGTTTATGGACTTCTAAACAGCCATATATGATGAGAATTGATGCGTAATGGACATAAACAACCAAACCCTAAAACATGTAATGAATTCCCCTACAAGAACCCTAGGCTTTGATACCAAATTTGATGCAGGACATGGAAAATTAAATATGATATGCAAGATTTCAGGCCTAGATCTTACCAATTCAGAAACAATCACACAAATTCCACGTCCCACATGAAAATCCAAACATTCAATTAAAAAGGGGAATCTATGCGGGTCCAAGCCGACACAGGCTAGGACTGGACCAATAAAAATTATAAACTAAACGATGTCAAGGGGAAATAAAATCAACTACTCATGCATAAAAATCAGTCCCTAATCCAAAGGATTCTCTAATTTCAATTCAAGGAACCCTAAGGTGATAAAAATGGGCAAATCAATTAGGGATCATGTAATCTAGGGTTAGGATTCAAGAAAAACGGCTATGAGAGGATAAAAGAGGATAAAAACCTGAGCCAAAAGATGATCCCGCGTGTGGACAGTAACAATGGCCCAGACGGACGTGCGTGTGATCCCGGCCGCACCTGTGTGGGGCCCACTATTCAGAAAAAGGCCACCTTGGCCCTAATCGGCCAGGGATGGACTCCAAAACCCCCAAATCTCAGCTCGATCCGATGTACGGTTTGTGCATGGTGCTCTGCCGAAGTTTTAGCTCGTCTGCGGGCCGAAATCTGGAAACCTGTTGTAATGAAGAAATCTGATGCAACAAAAGGACAAATTTGAAGTACGGATGGTGGGGGAAGATGGAAAAAAAGATGATGGAAGATGGTGGTGAATTGGGATCGATATGGCTTCGCACCACGGTAGTTAGCCCTTCGAAAAGGGAGGGCTTCGCACCCACTTTTGAATTCTTCCACAACTCACGAAGAGAACAGAAAAATAAAGCAGAAATTTTTTATTAACTTCAATGAATCAAAAGAACTACAAGGGGTGCCTATTTATAGGGAGAACTCTATACCCAAAAACTCGCATCATGTGCGACACCTATTACTTGGCGATGAAGTAAACTAAAATAAAAATCAAACACAGAAATCTAAAGCGTTCACAATGTTATAAATAATAACAAGAAGCAAAACCTAAAAAATGAAATCAATCCGACGAGTGGGTCACGATCATGAGATCCCATGATGGGCTTTTCTTGTCTATCGGGTCCACTTTTCTGAACCAAAACTTGTCTTCTAGCTAGGAGGCTCTCCCTGGACGTCGTCATCGAGCTAGATCGATGATGGGATCCTCCTTCTGCGTACGTACGTGCGTAGGGGTGGTGGTGTGCGTGCACGTGTGCGCGAGATGTCCCCATCACATGCTGATGCATTGAGCTTCAGCAGTTGCTGGTGTCTCCTCATGAGTCATGAGTCAGTGGCCTACAATAATGAAAAATGCACACTTTTGGAGTATTTGATCCTGAAATTAATGCAATGCATGTAATAGTTAAGCTCTTAAAGTGAATATTGTTATATAATTCCATATCTTTATTATTTCACGTGATTATTATTTTTTATTGGTCACATAATGAAGGACCACATGAAGGAGACTTAGGGTAGAAGAACTGTGAAAGGCCTGAGTGCAGTCCGCAGGGAAACTGAGCTGCAAGACTGTAACTGTTCTTTAATTTTCTTTTCTGTTCTTTTCTTTTCTTTGGTGTGTATTGCGATTCAGGCAGACCGAAACCAGTACATCAGAGCAACTCAAGTACGGGATCTCCGCTTTGGAAACTAGAAAATGGGTGCCTTCACAACTAAGCTATTGATGTATGCAGTCCACTTATCACATGTGTGTATCAAAGGAGGACTAAGCACCCTACTTGATCACAAATGTGATGGATCCTGAATTACTTGGAATCCAATTGGAATGTGGGACCCAATGTCCTTGAATATTAACAATTTGATTGTTGATGGCCTATGGATCAACTGTACAGCATGTAAAGCCCAGATGGTTTTATACATTGGACCATACAGTGATATATAGAGAGTTACAAGTGAATTGTTTATTTCAGCTTCCTTGTTTGGATACATTCTTTAAAAGAAAGTGGAGCGAGGATTTTTTTTTTTTTTCCTTTTTTGATCAATAATTAGATTTAGTCATCATCAGCTTAAAACAAAAAAAGGTTAGACAAGTATTATGAGGACCAGTGAGAATTAAGTAAGAAAGAAACATCAAGAAGCTTCTTTCTAGAAGAATCTAGAGATTGCATAGAGCTATATAAAGCCTGAAAGGCCACATGTACGGCAGATATTCCAATTATTGTGGGAATAAAAGCTGTTTTGAGGCTTTCTTTCTATTTGTGAGTGTGTGGCTACCAGTTCTACTGTAGACGACTATTTGGTATTGACCAACCCCTTGCTTTGTTGTGGTAATATTCTCAACCTTGTGGCACAGTCGTAGATTAATTTGAGCTTCAAATTGGTGCATATTCATCATCATCATCATCATCAAGAAGTATCCACTTCTCTTTCTTTGTTGAATCCATTCGGTATGAGGACCAAGAGAACATAAGATCATGGAGACAATTGCACTTAAAAATCCCTAGGCATCCAGTGAGACTTTTTCATCAAAGTTAACTAGTTAAGCTTCGTCACCCTTGCATGAAGGTCAATCTAGCTATTTGGTGTGGGAAATAACTGCCTTCTAGCCAATGAGTAGGACCACACACCCCTGCATGCCCATGCATGCAGTAGATGTTCAAAACATGTGATTCTGTCCACAGTTAGTCTCCCACCCATTATTTATTCACAGTACTGGAATTATTGTGCACAGCAGTGAGAAAGCTTAGCTTAGTTCAGTCCTCCAGTTATGCTTTCTGAGAAATTGGTATGAATTCCATATATCCTGGTTATATTAATAATTAGCGTTGGCATGGCGTTTTATGTTCCATGCTCACATGTTTTCAGTAGGTAGGATGAAATGGACCATTATTTTTACTTTTCCAAGGTCTTTATATCTTTGTTTCATATTGGAGATCATTCTTCAACACTAAAAAGTTACTTCAGACCAGTGTTCGAAATATCGGTATTGCGTTATGTATCACATCCTTAGGATACATATACGTATCGGTCATTGCACGGGATATATCGTTTGTATCGGGTAATTTATCACACTTTTTGGGAAACATTGGGGAAATGGTTGAATTTTTTAATGAAACTTCAAGGATTGTTAAAAAAAAAAAAAGACCTTAATACACACTTTTAAATCATAACGTCTCAAAAAAGAAGTGCACATAATAGGTTTCCTATGTATTGGATCCTAAGCCATGTGTTGTTTGACTGAACTAATGCAACTATATTCAAATTGAATACATAACATTAAGAGCGTATGTGATGATCTCATTAAACACTCCTAAATACTTTGAAATTAGTCTCAATTGACAACAACACGAAGGGAAATTTCAAATAAAAAAATAAATTTTTTTATTTTTTATTAATTTGTAATTAAAAAAATGATTTTTATTTTTCAAAAATTGACAAGGACTTGACAAATCAGTAGATTAGCCCTCATACATGCTTGATTTCATGTTTAGAGTGCAACATTGTAAGCAATTTGGGAGAAATTGGGGTAATTTTGAATTTTTCCCAATTTTCTCCAAGTCGGACCACCTACACTCAAATTTCAAAATTAGAGTGTATGTGATGATCATTTCATCAATACTTCGAAATTAGTCTCAATTGACAGGTAATAGAAGGAAAATTTCGAAAAATAATGACATGGAGAACACGAAGAACCAATGGATATCAAAATCAAAGCTCCAACTCCATGATTTTTCATGCAAAACATGAAGAACCAATGGATTTGTAACCATTTGACATTGACTTAACATAATTTCAACAAAAAAAAAAGGGGGGGATTGGAAATTGAAAATGCTCATTGGATTGAACATGTGGAATATATTGGCACTACCTGTATGTTTCCTATCACACAGGTGGGATACAAGATATATAGTGGGATATATTGGCCGATATCATCGATATTTAAAACATTGCTTTAGAATAGGTATTCAATAACAGGCCATTTTTCTGTAATGTCTATTTTGGCCCTATAACGCATAACGTACCCATCATTGCCATTACGCAACCCTTTTCGGTACCATTCTTCAGAGACTGTTTAGGTCCTTGTTTGTTCCCAAACTTCTTAAAATTACTATTATAAATCTTTGCCACTCATTGGTGCATGTATGCACATATAAACTAGATATGAAATTCTAAAGCCTGAATTGCTTTTTTATGCATAATTTGATACTGAAATTGCATGGTGATGGCCTGTTATCAAACTTATCCTCTTTCTTGCTGTTCTGTGGGAGTACGGACCAGCAAGCATTGAAGCTGAGGTTTTTTTTTTTTTTTTTTCCCAATACTTCAATGCAACAAACTGTATACTTTATATTTGAACTTTCTTTCCAAATTGCTAAAAAAGAGCATGGTTTGTTTGCTGCTTCTGCACATTTTCTTACTTGTAGAAGTATTAAGATGGCCTTTACAAACTGGAATATTCTGTTTTTTTGGCTTATTGTAGGCATGAATATTGGTTTGCCCTTCATTCCTTATCATTTAGTACAAACATATTTCCTTCTTCTGTTGCTTGTTTTTTCACCATTAGTGAGTCCTGAGTTCATGGCTATCCTATTCCATTACCCTGTCCAATGATTCGTAGAAGGCACTTACCTCCTTGGTTCATTTCTCTGATTTTTCAGAAAGATCCTCATGCAACAAAGTACTTTCCAGTACCACAATTCGAAGATCGAAATGGTACAGTCGTTAACAATGAGACAAGTACAGCAGATCTTGTCGACAGCATCCCGTCCTATTTGCCAAAGATTGTAGAAGGGTTCAATGCACAATATAAACTTCTTGGTGAAAAAATTGAAGGGTTCTCTAGTTCTATGGATGAGCAAATTGCATATCTGTTACCAGTGTTACAGACAACAAAGGATGATATCATCCATATGCTTGAGCTCATGGAGTCCTTGAAGCTAAACGTGAACGACTTGGAAGCTTACAACCAGGCACAAGAAAATCAAATATCTACACTGAAGAATAGTACAAGTATCCTACTTTCTGCATGTGTTGATGCAACCCAAGAACTGCATAATGAAGTCGATAACAATGCATTGGATCCAAAGTTCATGCCAGATCCGGAAAGCTTGAATTACAGTTTGTACTCAAGATCAAGAGAGGCTGATAATGATGCACTGGAAGAGCATTGTGATAGGTTTGGTGCCAGCAAATGTGTTAAGGCAGCAGATGATTTGTTGCTGGCTCTTGGAAGAGTTCGGGCTCAATCCAAACAGCTTGAGAATGCGAAGAGCGTATGGTTAACAACTGTTGAGGATCTGCAAAATAAATTAAAAGAGTCCACGATAACTGCTGAAAATGCCATAAAAGATAGGGATTTAAACCTCAATAAAGTTTCTAAGTTGGATGGTGATCTAGAGGCATTGAATAACTATTGCAATGAGTGGAAGCTTAAGGTAGAGGATTGTCAAGCCAAAGAGGAAAAGTTGAGAGAAAAAGAAGCAGAGCTCTCATCGTTGCACTGTTCTTTAGCCGAGAAAGAAGAAGGTAATTCATGCCATTTGTCCTTGTCTTCTAGATTATATGCAGTTAACTCATCACTTAAGTGTATCGTTTATTAACCTTTTTGTCCTAATTGACATTTCAGCTGCAGAAAAGGGTTTATGGTCAGCAGATCAAGTGGAAACCCTTTTTGACAAAGTAAATAAGATGGAAATCATTTCCGAAGAGTCAGAAGCAGATAGCCCAGACCCGTATTTCGCAGGACCTGTACATAAGCTCTTTTACATTATTGATAGTTATGCAGAGTTGCAACATAGGATGAAATCATTGACTCATGACAAGGGGGAGCTGCAGTCAACTCTTGCAGCCCAAGTTCGTGAAATTGAACATCTGAGGAAGGAAGCTGAAACTCTTATTATTAATAATCAGGATTTAGAAAGGAAACGGTGGGACTTAGATGAGCTGACAATGGGTCTGGACAAAATTATTGAGAAGTTGGGAGGAAATGATTCAGTTGAAGATACGAAGTCTGTTGGTGTGAAGGGACTCTTACCAGTGTTGGAAAAGCTGGTTATAGCCTTAATCCTGGAATGTGAAAATTCCAAGTCAAAATCTCAGGACTTGGGCACAAAATTGCATGAGAAGCAAACTGCGCTGGATGCATTGTCAGCTAGAGTTAAATTGCTCGAAGATTCGCTTCATGACAGGCCAGCTTCATCAGATACTGTCCAGGAAAGGAGCATCTTTGAGACATCTTCATTAGCAACAGGGTCAGAGATATCTGAAATTGAAGACGTGGTAATAACTGTACTTTCTTTCAGTTTACTTCCTTTGCCAGTTTCCTGTGTTTAATAGTAGGTTTGGTATTATTCTTTGCTCACTGACAAAACTCTGAAGTTCAAGACACATTAATTTCTTATGTGTCTTGGGATTTTAATGAAAAAGTGTAGTTTTTCATGAGATGCTTTATTTTAGAGGCATTTAAGTGATATGCCTTAAGACATGCCCTTGAAGTGAGGTACTTGGAAAGTGCAATTGTGCTTGTGCCTTGTAGCATGTGTCATGTGTGTTTTATGAAACTGATCTGCAGGCACCTTTTTATTTGGTTAAAACTTGTTTGCTCTTCACTGACTATATTTTTTTTTTTTTGGAGTATAACCTCTGAGATTTTATAATCTGTAATTAATTATAAAACTCTTGGCTTTGTCAAACAAAGCAGGATCCATTTTTCCATGTCCGATCTTTTTTTTTTCGGCTGCTTGAATTGCTAATAGTGTATACAAACTATGCACAAGTTAGTGAGTATATAAATTTGTAGAATGCAAATTTACTAAAGTGATGATGTACTATATGTAATCATGTTGTTTACGGATTACTTGCCAGATGCGTAGCTGTTTGTTGGGCACCTCTTCCTAGGAAGGCTCTTCTATGTATTTATCATCTTGATTTAAAGAAATTCATCTATTCAGAAAAAAAGAAGCGGATAAAAGAAAAAGAAAAAGAAAATAAAACAAGAAAGAAAGAAATGATAGATAAACAGAAATTGATGCGAGAAAGATTCTTCCTAATGTGTGTTTGATGTGCGGCAATGATCTTGAATCGGTCAATTATTTCTTCCTTCATCATCGCCCCTTTATTTTCAAGTTGTGGCTAGGTTTCTCTCGGATTTTGAGGTGTCTTGGGTAATGCCGAATTCAATGGGAAGCTTTTTGTTGGCTTGGCATGGTGTGGAGGTGGGGAAGAGAAAGATTCCTTTGTGACGGCTATATGCTTGATCGCGGGTCTTTGGTCTATCTAGGCTGAGAGAAATGGAAGATGCTTTAGGAATGTTAGCCATAGTCTCGATTGGGTGTTAGTATAGGTTAAGTGCCTTGCTTTGGAATGGGATGTGTAATGGCGGGGAGGCGAGTGATTTGTCTTTGTAAAAGGATCATTTTATAACATTTATTACGGTAGTCTTTTCTGAATGGCACATATGTTATATTAGTTGCTCAAATGAATTAAAAAGAAAAAAAAATAAAATGCAGGATATGTGAAGTGAGAAAAATAGGTATTTGCCTCGCTATGAGAAATGAATAGGTCTTCAATATTCATTATGATTTTTTTTAGGGTTAACTGATCAATTTATTGAAAAAGAGCCAAAACAACACAAAGAATTACATTCTTAGCAAAAAAGAGAAATTAAAGTCTTGTAGAAGATCTATATAAGCAGCCCATTTGACTACAAGACTTTTAACCTTGAATATGACCTCCCTTTTGATGCGGGACAATTAACTAGTTGCTCTAAAAGCTCGAACTATTAGAGTATGGCGAATTAATCCCTTAATCTCATAACCCAGGCCCCACATTACATGGGTTAGGACCTCAGCCGAACCCCCTTTGTGGGCCCCAAATCACATCAGCCGCTCCACCCCGAGTGTGTCCCCGCATCCCATATGCTACCCCACTCGAGCTCGGTATGAAATGTGCATTAATCACCCCCGGTGAGGAGTCTCGAACACGAGACCTCCCCCGTGAGCCCCAAATCACATGGGTCACCCACCCCGAGTGTGTCTCTGCATCCCACAGGTGACCCTACTCGAGCTCGGTGTGAAAATGCCTCTGCATTACCTTCCCGAGTAATTTCATCACGGAAGAACCTACAATTTCTTCCCCCCATATGGCCCAAAAAGCAGCCAACAAAACCAACCACCAAATGATCCGATTTTTCCTCTCGAGATGAGCGTCATGCCAAACAAGAAGGTCCCGAATAGAATTTGGCACAACCCAAGAAAAATCAAAAGAACTGAGAATAGAATTCCATACCCTCCTAGCAAGCGAGCAATGAATGAAGAGATGATTGATAGATTCTTTATCCGCAATATAAATGACATATATTCAGAAGAATCATGGCCCCACCGTGATGTCTATCGGATATCCACACTGCGCATTTGGTGCGTCCCCTCTAGGTCATGGGATATACCAAAAATCAGCCGTATCCGGAGCTCAAGTGGGACATAACTTCTGAAATTGTGTCAAATCATACCTAAAACATTTAAAATCACTTGGTGGGGCCCACCTGAGTTTTGGATATGGCTGAAACTTGGTGTGGCCCCTTATCCAAGTGGGACACAATAGATGAGTTGGATGTGTGAACCACATCTCAGTGGGCCCTATAAATGATCATGAAGGTTTCAATGGGTGGATCTCAGTGGGCCCTATAAATGATCATGAAGGTTTCAATGGGTGGGTATACACTCTCAACTGTTGCCTGTAAAGCGGCCCACCTAAGTCATGGATTGGCCTGATTTTTAGGTCCATGGCCCATATATATATATATATATATATATATATATATGAAACCCCCAGGTAGGGCTGTACATGAATCGAGTTAGTTCGGTTAGCTCGCTCGACTCGGTTTGAAACTAAGTTCGAGCTGATTTTTTGAGCTCGAAAAAATTTCGAACCGAGTTCGAGCTTGCCCGAGCTCAACTCGACTCGGATCGAACCAGTTCGGTGACTCGGTTACTTTGATATTGACGTTGCTCACCAAGTGTTTGATGAAATGACTCAACGAAGCGTCGGCTAGTGGCAAGGAAGGTATGTATATGAAACAAATACCTTTTTTTCTTGATTTTGATGTTGCCTACAAGGTATTTGTTGAAATACCTGTAAAACCGCTGCTACTATTTTACATACGGTGAGAATTTGAAGGTGCAGTCCATGTGTTTGTGAAAATGCTGCACAGGCAAACTTGGCTCAATCTTGGCTCAAACTCGGCTCGAATTGGCCCAAGCTGCTGACCGAACCAAGCTGAGCTGGCCAGTCAGGCTCGAGGACCGAGCCGAGCCGAGTTCGAGCTGGGGTCAGCTAGTGCCAAGCTCGACTCGACTCGTGTACAGCTCTAACCCCAGGGCTAATTTTTTGGCCTGATCCAAAAATCTGGTGGACCATAGCAAAGGAGAAACCCCTAGGCCCTTGATTTGCCTCTCACTTTGCTATGGCCCACCAGATTTTTGGATAAGCCCAAAAAGTTAGCCTTGGGGGTTTCATGACGTGATTCATCTAGTGAATCATCCAAATATTGTGCTCACACCACATGTGAAATGTTCTCACAAAGTTCCCATGAGAACTGGTTCTCAGGAGAGAATTGTTCTCTCTCTCTCTCTCTCTCTTCTCTCTCTCTCTCTCTCTCTCTCTCTCTCTCGATATATATATATATATAATATATATATATATATATATAGCCTGCTGGATGGATGATGGCATTGGAATACAGAAAATTGTCCATCTGATGATACAGTCAGATGAACGGTTCTGAACATGGAATGGTGAATACAGACCTAGTTGGACTGTGCACGTGCCAAGAGACAACAATTGCTATTTAGAAATGGATAATTACCTCATGCAACACACTCAGCTATTGAAATCTCAGATCAATCGTACAGATAGATGCCAGGTTCCACGCATAGTGAACGGTGGAGGTTAGGACATTGATAATGCTCCACCCAGTTTCACCATCAGCAGTCAAGAGATTGGTGTAATCTGCCATGAAAGTGTGGAAAGTGAGATGATGAGCGGAGGTGGACATCTTTCATGGCTGATTGGTGGAAGCAAGCAGAGAACAGCAGCTATGGAAGATGCCGCATGCTGGATACTGCTATAAACCAGGTTATGGACCTCAATACGGCCCACCTGATGGATGGCTTTGCTTACTGATCAATTGCAAACAGCTCTTAGGCGATCTGGATGGTATGTGTCTGATCACAGTCTGTAAGAAGAGGAAGCAGCTGATATGCAGTAGGGTCTGTTGATCTGCTGCAGGAGCTGATGAGAATCTTGACTAGGACATGGAGATTTGCAGCAGTTCAAGAGAAAGCAGAGCAGTTGGATGTTGAGGAGATCAGCTGGGCGTGCATCAGTTAGATGTGGATTAGAACTCGTAGATCTGGATCAGAATTTCCAGATCTATGGCCTGCTTGTCGCAGATCCAATCTTCCAGATCTATCATTCTCAGATCTGGAAATTAAAGGAGAAGAACGAAGGAAAAACGAGAGAGGGAGGAGAAGAGCGGAGGGAATGAATTTGGTTGGAGCGAGAGAGGTCTTTAAAATGAGAGGATCTTTCTCCTATTTATAGAGAATGAGAAGAGGAGGGCTTGTCGTGTGGCCCCCATCCATAGGTCCACTTAAGCATGGGATGTCATCTAGGTGATAGTTGCCATTCACTAAGAAGTGGTGCCACGTGGCACCATGCAATTGGTCCAAGTCATGCGCTTCACTTAACCAGCGGCCTCTATTTACTGAGAATGGCCATAACTTTCCTGTTAATTGTCGGATCAGGATAATCTTGTACTCCTTGGAAAGAAAATTTGACGTTCTGTCATCCATGTCAGGCCGATTAGACACCATTTGGCCTACCAAATGAGGCCCACAATATGGCTGAGGCGTCCTCAATTGTGGCCACCCGATAGCAGTGTGCATCTTTGGTAATGGGGGTGGGTTTACCTCAATACAAGTCAGATTGAGGTGAGATAAATTTTTGGTGAAAGATACTTTGATGCCTTTTCAAATGGCTTAGGAATCACCTCGATCAGATACCGTTTGCCCCTCCATCCCCTGACTCGAACTCGGTCCATGTATGCTGCCCACTTTTCAACAATCTTTGAAATGTGATTTTTACCCGCCACCCCCTTCTTGGTGGAAGAGGGGGGATGTTTTTGGGAGCTCTAGAGTTCATGTGAAAGTATTGTTATGGTGCTCAGACACACCCTAAGGACATTGGTATGCTATACAACATCAAGATTTTGTCATCATGCTTAATCCACACACAGATCTATGCCCTTCCACTTTACCGTGGCATCCAATTCAGTCCTCTAAAACTCCAATGCAACGCATTAGAATGGACATCGAAAGATAGGACTGTCAGATTTCCATCAAGCTTGATAAAAACAAATCTATGGTGAAAACAAAAGATCCAACAGTTAAAATTCATTATAAAACCTTTGGAAAACATTTAATGATACTGACTAGCTTTTTGTGTATGATGGAGCATCTAAAAGATGAGATCTAGTCACTAATCTTAGTCCCGAGCAACAATTGGATTACTTTTTGAAGTACATCAGGCCTCAACTGAATCTTAACACATGAACTATAACATCTGTTTGTGCTGTATGCAAAACGCGGAATCGGTTGATCATCTTCCGGTGCATTGCCCTTTCATCTCTCAAATCTGGATAGATTTTTGTCAAAGGTTCAGCATATCCTGGTGTATTCCTCACTCGGCCCATAACCTCTTAGCTTCATGGCACGGATTCAGGCTAGGAAAATCTAGAACGTCCATTTGGAGAATGGCTATTTTGGCTATTTGGTGCTCAGTGTGGTTAGAAAGGAATGAGAGATGTTTCAATGATGTTTCTTCCTCAGCTTCTGTAGTTGGGGCTAGGGCCAAGAGGCTTATTGTTGAATGGGCAGCTAATGTTAAGGGTTTGAAGGATGTTGATCTTTGTTTTTTAGGGAGTTAGAGTTCTTCTGCTATCTCAGCAGCTAGTCTCTTTTCTCTCTCTTCCCTGTTTTGTTTTCCCTTTTCCTGTTTTTAATAAAATTCTTCTCGTTGCCTTCCTGCGGTGTGGCCCACCTGGGATTTGGTTCTGCTTCAGCTTGGGCTCATGTCCTCGAATGAGCTGGAAAAACGGATGGACAGCATGGATATACAACACATACATCAAAGTGGGCCCCATGGTCATGACCTGACTGAACTCGTTAGGTCCCAACCTGACTGAATCCATGTCCCCCATTCATTTTTCCAAGTTTCTAAGAAAATTAATATCAAAACACATAGAAAAGTGGGTCACTTATGACCATTTTCTCTTCCTCAATGAAGGTTACTAATGACCAAATTCTGATCAACAAAACAATCTATAGTCAAATTGGCTTTTCATGGCACACACAACACCAAGATCTCCTACCTGAAATGGTCTAGACATTGGAAACTAATAAAATATTCTTCTGCAAAGAAAAAGATTCAGTGTGATATGGTTCAACCTAATGGCAACACTTCTCGCAGCAGTGTTAACTCTATTAGCTCTCAATGTTGATGCTGTTTAACTCCTGGGTTTCCAAGACCGTGTCGCTATTGCAAATTGTTTGACTTTGTTTTGTTACAACTATGCTTGTTTTATGACTATTTGGGGTGGTTTAAATTCTCAATGTAGTTGTCAAAACAAGTTTCTCATGTCTTTCGTTTCTTTGACATGTGTCCCTGATATTCCACTTATCAGCTAGTTAAAAGCCTGCGGATTGGACTTTATGTTTCCTGCTAGTTAAAATTTTGCCAGCCCTTGCTCTGGTTACACTGAATTCATTGAAAACAGGGTACATAGTGGAATCCTACTATATTAAAACTCGTGGATCTGGACACGTTGAAATTATGTTTTCCATGTTTTATGAGGCATTAGTGCATAAATCTCTCACTTGCTTATGAAATATGCAGGGCCCACTTGGAAAGAACTCAATCCCTCCCGCACCAATTGCTGCTCATGTGAGAACACTGCGAAAGGGTTCGAGTGACCACCTTGCTCTCAATATTGATTTGGAGACCGATAGACTAATCAACCACCATGAATCCGAAGATAAAGGTCTTTTTTTTTTTTTTTTTTTTTAATAGCTTTTGATTTCTTAAAGCACTGTTAATTCAGAAGCTTTGGATGCAACTCTAAACTTAATTCTTGCAGGCCATGTATTCAAGTCTCTCAATACCTCCGGTCTCATCCCAAAGCAAGGAAAGTTGATTGCGGACAAAATCGATGGAATTTGGTAATCTATTGACTTTCTTTTTTTAATTCCTCATAAAAAGGTTCCTCCTCCGACATTTCATTTTCTTTTAGTGTTTGTCTTTCTACTTCACAATTGAGAATTCAAGGTTAATCTTCCGAGATATCAAAGACTGGGCTTCGGTTCTCAATCTCCTTGATCTGGACCTTTCAAGATTCTCCATTTTCTTCTTGGCTCTCTGTGGGGTGCTTCTGGCCTTCCTTTCTGCAACTGCTGTTGCAGCCATGAGTCTTTTATGGTGCTAGCTTCCTTTCTTTCTTTCTTTTTTGGTTGCTGCTCTTGCAGCTGGTGGTCTCAAGTTTATAGTCCTTCCTCTTTTTCCCCCCTATTTTCCTTTTCTTTTTCTTTTCTTCTCTTCAGTTCTGTTTTTGTTTTGTTCTTTTTTGTTTTGTGGGTTATCCCTGGCTCCCTTTAATAAATTTTAATCTTCAAAATAATAATAATAATAATTTATGGAACAAATCATTAAAAATACACCTAGGAAACCTGACCCTTATCCAATCTTCAAGGTATATGCTTTGGAATTAATAACCATAACGGTTTTATCTTGAAAAATCATGGACATTTATTTAGCATATTTTCCAACGAAAATGAATTTACCAGAATAATTCAATAGTCTTATTCAGCAATCGAAAATGGAAAACAATTTAAATAAATTGTATCGTTGTTATTTTTTTTCCTCACTTTAAAACAGAGTCATGTGGGTTTAGATCTTTAGTTGCACCATTCCTGCATTCTATTATCATCTCTATCAAAAAAAAAAAAAAATTCCATTTTTCCCTAGCATTTCCCAAAATTTTTCCTGAATTGTGAATAATTCATCACCATCACCATATCCTAGTTGCTATTTGGGGCCACATTGTGAATAATTGGCTTAGGGTGTATTTGTTGGCACCAAATACCATGAAATTTCAGTCTAATTTGGTGCAAGTTTCATGATATTTCATGAAATTTGGTGCAACCAAACGCCCTTATAGAAAATTTACCAAATCCAGACTTTTAACTACTAGACACTACTAGATCTTGGTGTGGCTGCTTTTTCCTCTCTCTGTCTCTCTCCCTCTCTCCCTCTCTCCATCTCTCATTTAATATATGCATATATACAGGGTGTCTGGAGGTCGCATTTTGATGAGCCGCCCTGGAGCGAGGATAGGCCTCATAGGCTACTTGCTTCTCTTGCATATATGGGTATTGAGCGCCATTTTGTAACAGTGTGCCTTTGATCCCTTTGCAGCTCTGCTATTTGTATCATAGATGTAAGTTGGCTTCTTTTTTTTTTCTTTTTTTTCCTTTTCTTTTCTATTCTTTGTATCCTCCTTGATTTTCAGCCATCACTTGATTGATAGGGATTTGGAGAATCCATGGTCTCAATAAGGGGAGAATATCGTTTGTTCTTCTCTTATTATTCTTATTTTCAAGTAATAGGAATGTGTACTGAATACAGCAAAATCTTTCGTTTGAAACCTTATTGTTCACATGCATGCTACCTGAAAAAAACGGTGGAAGGGGAAGATGAGAAAACTAGGCTTCCCAAGACCCATGTGAATCCAAGGCCCTGTTTGTTTGCCACTTAAAAAATGATTTCATCTCATTTTGTTTAACAGTAATTATGTAGTAGAAATCATAATTTACATAAAATATGGCAAGAATATTTTCGATCCTTGCCAAAATTTCTAATACATAATTACTGTTCACTAAAATTAGGGTGGCAATGGGCTAGGATCATGTTTCACCATCCAAACCCTTTAAGCGTCGGATTTAGTGTGGATGGAGAATCTCTCAAAAGAAAATTCTTAAATTGGAGTTATTTCAAACCCCTGATCACTTAACACTTTTCCTAACAGGGCTGGCAGTATAGGGTAGGCCAGGGGTGGGCCATCGGCGAGCCCGGATGGGCTGTAGCCCAGCCTATTGCCACCCCTAATTGGAATGAGATGACCTCAACTTTAAATGGCAGTGAACAGGGTCTGATGGGATTTGTCTGCATTTTATGGTTGGGGATTGGCTAAGTGGACCCATGAGTGAGAACCACAAATTATGGACCACCCTCATTCCCCCATTCATAGGTCCAACCTTTGGTGATAGGAACTGTTCATCTGGTAGGACAATCGATGAAGTGATATTTTCTATTAAATGGGAGCCATCGGTGGACTCTTAGCATGAAGTGATATTTGGGGGTCTGTCCTGATATTGTGAGGTGTGCTTGATTGGTGGTCAGATAAGTGTACACATGGCAATGTGTCCAATGGAGATGTCCATGTACAAATGATTAAAAACGAGTCTTTTGTGACCATTTAAAGAACACTCCTGGTTCATTCGGACAGATTATGTAAATCCCAATACCTCTACGGTTTTCTTCTTCGTCTTTTTTTTTTTTTTTTTTCAAGGGTGTCTACAATGTTTTGGCTGCAGATTGAGGGGACTCTTAAATGGGTTGTTAGCAGGTTTTCGGCTTGTATTAATGGGCCCATGCTTAGATGATCCTGGACATTGGTCTGTTGGGACCCCTATGCACAAAAAATAATAGTAATAAAAATAAAAATAAAAAAAACCCTGATTTGGTGATTGTAGCCAAAGCGTTGGGCCTTGTCTCAGCTGAACGTGGTCAGCGATATCTATCTATCTAGTTACAGCCCTGAAAATCAAAGGTCAGGATCATCCTATACTCGACACTTTCGTTCATCCATGGAGAATGATCTGGATAAGCGAACCATGGGGCCCAAGCTGTACAAACAGAGCCTGAGAACAGTGCTGATACCACCGGAGAGTAGGTGAAATATATTATGAAATGAATTGTCTCAAATCTTGTATTAATTAGTTTGGGTCAGTTGCCTCTGCACTCTGAATCAGCTAAGCAAGGTGGAATTTTCACAAATCATGTACTAATTGTTGAGGTGAGGTCTCATCAAATAAATTTCACCCATTACAAATTAGCTCTATTAAGTGCAACAGATCTGTATTCAGACACAGTGGGTTGCTTCTTAGAGGTCCATTATATCAAGTTGCGCCATAGAAAAATGCAGTAACTAGACATGGATCATGGTCATCCACCGATTAGGACTACCAAGGGAAATCCAAAAGATTTTTTGGAGGGAATCTCAGAGCAATTCCCCTTTTAAGAAACATAAAGAGTACACTTAGCATTTGTCAAATGAGCAATGTCAAGTGCTTGCAATTATCATGCTTGATTGCCGGCATATGAGATGTCGGGTCTAATCATCGTAACATCTTGTAGAGCCTCTACCATACTTCATAGGTACGCATATCGGTGAGAGGATTTCAATCAAGCAGTCCGCCTAATCAATGTGGAAGTAGAAATGATCTTGCCATCACCACAATTACGATGACCCATGGATCTAATCAATAACTTAAGTCGTCTAAAGGCGTCGGGACTCTCATTTCTAGGATTTTTAAGATACAATGGATGAGGGACCTCTTTCTTTTTAATAAGGGACAGGTCGGGAGAGGAGGAATTTGAATAAGGCAACGGTTCTCCAATTTCATCCAATCTCTTCCTTTTCTCAATCAAATCATTTGATTTGAATTCAATTTTAAAATTTTAAATTTAATGTTTCTAAAAGATAAAGCAGAAAAAGAGATAGAGCGTGATCTGCCTATCGTAGTACATATGACCATATTGAATGGAGTTCACTCTCGTTTTGGATTACTAGGCCAACATACCTACTTATTCAATTTATCGAGTTTTATACAGAAAACTCAAAATTTTTATTTTTTTATTTTTATTTTTTTGTAAACATCAATTTAAAATCCTTTTGAAAATAATAATATAATATATATACTTTTTAAAAGAATAATTTTTACGAAAAAAAAAATATATATAAAAAATTCAATAATATTGGTACTAAGTATGTAAGTTCATATTAATAAGATAGAAACTTAGTAAAACTGTCACTGGATCTTTCTAACATGAATGTGTAATTTAGAATCAACAAATCACTTTCCTAATATAACCAACTTTGGTTAATTGAAGGGCCTTTGTTATCATACACTAAAGTAGTAATACTCAAATTTCATCCTCTTATATACAAAAGGAGGGTAGACGAAGACAAAGAGTCATCTATGGGACTCATTATTCACACATTGCAATAATTAGATCAAATCAAAATAATTTGTAGGTAATAAATCCATACACGTAGGTACAATTCATGCCATAACGTACAATATAGTAGGCGTATGTGGGATCTACAATACATAAGCACTCATTAAATATGAATAATCTCATATCATCACGACTTGACTTTAAATCAAGCCATAACATTAATTGCATAAAAAATTAACGGAACTATTACATTTCCTTCATCTTGTATTCTTCATATATTGAGGGCGGTTCTACCTCAATATATGAACATTACCTCAACTATAATTCTCTTATACATTCAGGGTTGGTGTACTCATGCAAGTGGGTAACTAGCTTGTCAACAAAGATAGAGATCCTTCAAGATCTCAAGGGTAAATGTTGATAATCTACATGTCTAGTTATCAATAATCACGTATCATTACTAGCTAAAAAGATGTCATTTATATAAAGAGATATTATTAGAAAATATTTATTAAACAATTCACATATATATACACAATGATTATTGGGAACTTGAATGTAGTGATGGCTAAGTGAAACATCATGTACAACTACCTTGAAGATTGCCTTAACCCATAAATAGATCTCCATAGTTTACAAACTTTCTTTAAGTTCTTTTTGTTCACATATTTTATTGGTTGTTGCATATATATATATATATATATATATATATCATTATTAAATCACCATTTAATAATATGGTCTTTACATCTATCTGATATAACTCTAGATTTAGACTTATGATAATAAACAACATAATACAAATTGAGGAGAATTTCACAACGGGTGAAAAATTCTTTATATAATCAATACCTTTTTGTGCGAAATATTTAGCAATTAATCCCACTTTGTACTTGTCCACTATACCATCCGTCTTTCTTTTTATCGTAAGTAGCCATTTGTTGCCTATCACTTCGTAATTGGAAAATAAATCTATAAATTCTCAACCTTATTTTTCTTTATAGAGGTGATTTTTTCGTCCATGACAACTACCTAATCAGCTAAATTTTGAGATAACAACATATTCTGAGAATAAATAGGTTAATCATCATCAATCAAAATGCGAAAGTATGATTCACCCTCAATTTGGAAGTATCTTTAAGGAATCAATCCTCTTTCACTTCAATGTAATTTAGGAGTATGTTAGGGTGTATTTCCATTGTTCTAACGAATTGTGGGAGCGTCTCCATTGCGAGGAGCTTCCACTCTCCTAAGATATATAGAAAATTTTAAAAAGTTTTATCTTAACGTTTTGCTTCTTTCCACTTAGATATCTATATTTGACGAAGCTATATTTCTACATTCTATCTTTGGCGCAAGTCAAAGAAGAGAGTTGTAGCTATCAATTACAATAAAAAAGATTAAGATAGAAATAGGATTTAAAAAGGCCTAGCAGGAGGGGTAATTTGAATACTAGAATTGATTTCTTCCAAGGACAACCCCCTTGGCTAAATAGGCAACAAAGGCTATCTTTGAATAAGCCTTGATGATGACTAGTTAAATGCTTGTAAGTAACTAGGTAAGAATTAAATACTTCTTCAACTATATAAGAATTAAATTTAATAAGTAACTAGATAACAAGTAATTAGAAGAGTACAATTTTCCAAGATCAATTTTCAAGATAGCTCATAACTCCAAAATACTTCTTTGACTGAGCTTTTTGACTGGCCTTGTATATTTAGGGCGAGCTACTGCATAATGGGCCCATAAATCTTGGGTTGGATGCTCTTATATAATGTGTTTCCAATTAAAAAGTGTTTACTTTTAAACTTGTCATATACTTCTTGAATTTCTTAATAGCTTGTGCATCAATATTTTTCAAGTCAGCTTTTGATATCTAAGTAGCTTCGGTTAGTGGTTTATCCTTCCATTGGACAAGGTATGAAGATAAGATTGATTTCTATTGGTGGTATTCTATCCATCAAGAATTTTAAGAACTTTCTCCAATTCTTCTAAAAATTAAGAGGTTTCTTGTGTAGGCTTATTATCCTCATGGGAAAGAAATAAATCCGAGATGTTACAAATTAGAAAGATGTTAGGGCTACTTTAGTGATCGACTTGGTATGCATCGTTACTAATGTGTTGTAAAACCCATTAAGCCCTAATTTTCTTATAGTAGCCAATGAAGAACTTTTATCTCCTTAAAGGAGACCATGACTAAGTTTGTCATGCCTCGAAAATGGAGCCTAAGCTCCTGACTTTGTTGTTGAGGTGCAATTCGGAGAGGTGGGGGGTTGTATAGTTGGTTCGGTAGTGTTCCTCATTTAAACATGATATACAACATCGAATACAAGATAAAGAATAACTCAAAATGTGATATTACATTATTCGCAAAATATACATCTATTTTTATTATATTATTACATTTTTAAAAGAAAGACTATGCCAAATAAAATAAAAATTCTCTTCTTACTCAGCTACTTTGACTGGCTAAGGTTCCCTCAAAAGTTAAATAATAACTAAAATAAGCTTTTTAAGCCTAGTGAATACATTTCTACTCATGATGGAAGATATAACTATAATGTGTATAATAATCAAGATATATAAGTGTGAACTACAAGTATCAAGATAAAGTAATTCCATGGATATAATGAAAGTAGGAATGTAATGTGTATGAAAGCCTACCTCCAATATATCAACCCCCATATAATCATATACTGCCAATCGAAACAAACAACAGGGCCATGCCCTCTCATTGAATCTCTTCCCTTCAGATCCACCTCCACCCAACCTCGATAATAAGGCATCCTACTCGGACTTGATGATGAGTACCCTATACTCCCCCGCCTGTCCCTGACAATATGGCTCCTCCGTGAGAATTAATACACGCCATCCTACTTGGACTTAACGATGAAGTGACACATTTGTATATCTCCCTAACTAACCTTGGCAGTTGGGGACCCCACTATGCAATCATATCCACCCAACTCGGCTTGACACTAGATAGGCTTGTCACACCTCTTCTCCACCCGTCCTCTACAACAGGACTATTATATAACCAGAATGCTCACCCATGCTTGAACCTGACAATGAAGGATCCAATGCTAAGTATAGTAACCACGACCCATCATAAGGTCCCAAGTATCTAACAACCATGACCAATTGTAAGGTCCTAAGTATACAAACTCCCAATAATCCAACCACTCCTATCTGCACTACATATGCTCATGTATAAGTCATTACAATAAAAGTGTTTGAGATGCATTCAATGTATATCAAATTCTTATATGGTTCAAAAATCTAAGATGATCGAAATCAAAGTATGACATATCTGAGATGTATAGTGTTCATTTGGGTAATTACAACATGAATCTAATGGTATTAAGTTACAATATGATGATTTCAAGGCTCTATCATATAATTCTAAATTCATCATTTATTAAAGTCAAGATGCACATATTCAGGGTCTATAACATGAGACCACTCAAAATTCATAATATCATGATCCAAGGTTTATGAATATATGTATCCATGCATTAGATCAACTACAAGGATCTATCATGTTGCACTATACCTCTTTAACACGAATCTATTTATGTGTTACAAAAGGATTTCACTAGAGTACTCGAACAAGGATACTTGCACATGATATTGGTGTACCTCGCATTAGTCAAATGTGTTATCTGAGTATACTCAAACAATAATATGTATGTGCATAACATTTGTGCATATTTCATTAATCTAATATTCCCTTAAGAGAGAACTTCAACATGGGTTCATGTGCACGCCATTTATTGTGCATCACATAAGTCAAATAGATGTATTTCCCACATGTGCAAGCGTCGTTAACCTAGTTCATGTAGACGCATTTAGCCTTTAGTTAGTATACACTCGAGTAAAACTAACATGGGCATAACAATCACAAGGTCAAGTCACTAATCTATGAGTCATTTTGGTGATTTAACGTTAAATTTTAATCACTATTTTATACATCATATTTTTGGCTTGTGGGAATCCCGTAGTGGGTGTCACATAAACTACAAAGTGGAACTTATCCCCCCAGGTGGTGGGTCGCACATTCAAACACTCATTGTGGGTCCAATTATCCGACTAGTGGGTTGATCGAACCTAAGGGTTAACGATCTCAAGTGCAAGGCTGCGATGAAGTAATAATTCAGTGAGACCAAGGTCGAATCCTTAAGGAATGAGAAATACAACTAGAACTAATCTAAAGGTAAATGGTTATTTGGGTTTTTAATCCGACAAAGTAAAAAATATTTTAAAATAATTAATAAAAGTCTTAGGATTCCTGAATCCACTCATAACAATCACAATATCTAATTTATTAATTTAACTCTTATAACTCAATTGGAATCGAAGTCCTATCTTATCTAATCGGAGAATAATTCTATTAAACCAATCATCAACACCAATAACATATGGTTTCAATTAAACGATTCTCTCATGAAGCATTCTGATCTCAATCGCATTGAATCAAGAGCGTATACTATGACCTTTGTTCTCAATAGATTAATTAATTATATAGATTGATTCCTTCTCTAATCAAGTTGAGCAATTGCTCATTCAAAACATCCATTGTAATCGTAGTTCACAACAAATTAAGAAAATAAATAACTCAAAAACTTTAATAAAGTAAATTCAAATCAATTCAATCTATATCATTATTTAAACCATTATTTTTCAATCAAATAAACTAAATATCTTAATATTTCTATTATTTCTGTTATTGGACTGTGATTTTTCAATCTTTTCTCCAGCTTTGGTACTTGGTTTTCTTGAATCTTTGATACTTGAAATCTCAAAATCTTCATTTAATCATTCTTTTAAGCATGTATTCATCTTTAGGTCCAAAATCACCTCGCATGTAGAAAATATATATTATTAGATAAATTTAACAATTTAATGTAGCCAAAACTAGTGCAATTAAGATGCTAAATATGCAATATTTAGGTGTTATCACACCCAAAACTAGCATTTTGCTAGTCCTAAGCAAAACATGCAAAATATATTTTAAAACCAAATGAATAAGTTCTTATAAACATAAGAAATTTAAAAATAATTTAGATTATAGACATCCAAAGTACATTAATGGATAACATAACTTTCACCTAAACTCTAGCACTTGGTAAATATCTCAATCGAGTTCAAAGAATTAATCCAATAATTAGAAAAAATTTAATCATTGAGTTCCATAAATGCATAGTGAAATCTAGACTTAACACAACTAAAGGGTTAGTTCTCTACTTTCATGATAACATTGATAAATAAATAAATAAATAAAGTATTTAGAATAACTAAAGCCTAAACCATTATCATGCTTTTTCTTCTTTTCTTATCCATTCAAATATTTTTTTCTTATTTTTTTTTATGGACTTCAATAGGTAGCCCTTTTTTATGACAACTATTTTTTTAGCTGGGTATTATTTTTCTTTCCTTATTTCTCCTTTCTTTTTTTCATACTTGAACATGATGAAAAAATTCCCCAGGTTTGGTTCCTATCATTCTCAATAATTATCAAGTTAACATTCAATATCCAACTTAGACTTTAAAAATGTGTAAGCTAAATGCGACATATGAATTATATGACTGAATCAGTGTTAAAACTTTCAAATTAAGAATTATTAACTTCGAACTCAACTTTGAAATTTATCAAATAACTAAAATCTAGGTTTAAAAAATCCTCAACATTAATTATCCTATCATCCTAATCTCTTGATTATCTTCAAAAATAACTTAAATTCATTAAAAAAAAATAGAATGAAATAAACCTAAATTTTCAAAATTTTAGCACACAAATAAAGAATTTTCAAAAGAAACATATCTCCCAACCTACATTATCCTCAATGTATAAATATATGTAATAAGAGCAACATGAGAATAACGAAAATAAAGATTAGTATATGAAAGTACATGAAAGGTAACAAACATACAAGTGCTAGTGCGAACTTCTTATCACTTGATGTTTTAGTAATTAAACTAAACTAATAAAGCAAACTAATTCTAAGAAAGTAATAAAATCCTAATTCTAAACTATCCTTAATAAACAGGATCATCCAAGGCATAGGTTCCTCCTCTAGCAAGTATCTCAGTAAATTTCTCAGCAGACTTTTCAACAAAATCATCCATAAACCTACCTTATAGTAAGTTTGGATGTCCCGAAACATGAATGTACAGAGAAATTTACGAACCACATTAAAAATTTTCTTTTCATTGTGGTGAGGTGCCCAAAGAGTATAAGATTCACTTATGGCATAAAAAAAATTCTGTGTTAGTGGACCATAGTGAATAAGAGACTACAAATACTTAAAATTCAGTAAAGTTCTCTTTGACCAGCGTATTCTCAAATAAATATGAAGTTTCAGTCTTTGATTTAGATTCTAGCTCTTCTACCATTGATGGTAAACATTCAAAATTGGTGAAAGGAGACTTTTCATAATAATTTTCTTCCTAGTCAGTATCAGGCACCAAGGTACAATCACGTAAGGCATTCACTATATCTCTAATCATAAGATCATCTAAATCCGCAAAGTGTGCCAATCATACTTTTATAGGTTTGGAAAATTTAGTCAGGAGAGGCTCATCATTCATAAGTGTATCAATCAAATTAACCTCGTGGATCACATCCTCATCCTCTTGTAGCTTGTGTAAATTAAACACATTCAGCTTTAAAGTCATATTCCCAAAGGATATCTTCATAATTCCATTCCAGTAATTGATTATAACATTAGCAGTAACTAGGAATGGTTAGCCCAAAATGACAGGGATTTGAGTGCTCGCATAATCGGGCGTGTATCCAAGACAATAAAGTCTACCAAGTAGTAGAATGAGTCAACTTGGACCAACACATCTTTAACCACTCCTCTCAATATCCTAATCAAGCGGTCAATCAATTGTAACATTGTCTTTGTGGGTTTTAACTCGTTAAGTTCTAATTGTTCGTATACTGAGTATGGTATCAGATTAATGTTCACCCTATCACGCCCCAAACTCGGAAACCGAGCTCACAAAATTCCCGATCGCCGAATCCGGCGCTGACAGCCTCCATAGTACCCCATTCTCGGCCCCTAACACCCTTACACCAGGTTCCGATCCTGGGATCCTACAAGGAGAATTTCAAACATGATTTGATTTGTAATGAGCATAACCATAAACATAACCTACGAACAATAACCATAAGAACACCATAAAAAAATTCACTATGATAAAAAACTTTAAGTACAATGCGTATGAAGGGAAATACAAGATAATGGTAATATCAGAAACTCCAGAAGCTCGTCTGTATGCTCCAAATGCGGTGAGGCTACGGCTGCGTCCTGGTGTCACCTGCACGCATCAATCATGCATAAGCTTATAGAAAGCTTAGAGGGTGGCGTAAGTGTGTGCGCAATACGAGCATGCTTATAATACAAGGTCAGAGTAATGTGGAGTTATGCTGATGAGTATATGAATGTAATCAGCCGTACCAAGGCTATGCGATGCAAGATATGAATGCGATCGGCCATAATAAGACCATGCGATGTGAGATGCAACTCAAGCATGTCAATCCTCATATCAATGCAGCTCATCACTAGAGTATCAAATATCAGTACGGTTCTCATTCTAGATAGTCATCGGGGTTTAGTACACTTCCAATGGCATTGTCTCTCTCCCAGCCACATAGTCCAAGTAAGAGTAAGAAACCTCACTATCCGCCTGACCAATAATCTGTCAATACCTATCTGGCATGTCGATAGAGAATCCATTCACGAGCTGGTCAAACTCAGCCTAGTAATGCCCCCTACGCTCGGGCGGGTAAGGCCACACCCCTTTCCAACCGACCACGACACAGTGGGAGACGCGACCTCCTAATATTTGGCCCTCATGCGCTCATGAGTCCACTCGGTCTCGACGCTGGAGTCATCCTCTGGTACCATCGGGTTTAGGAATTTTCACCCAGGGACATCTATGGCGCCCCGATGCTAGAATCAGTATTTCTGGTATCCAATCCAACCACTCACGATGTGTCTGTGGAGGCTATGACCCTAATGTCGCTAGGGCATACAATAATCACAATTACACAAATGTAAGTGCATGAATCACCCTACCAGACATGCAACAATCCTACGCGTACTACGCTCATGTGGGGCAATTTCGCCTATTAGGGAGCCCATAAACAATCTGCCCGATGGCATATGCTATGATCAGTCACTCCTCATATCAAGCATACATATGATGCGTATGATCATGAATCATGGATCTATATTAAACATATTATATGGTGATGGACTCTGTTCATAACGAAGATGGGCCTAGACGGCCTACATGCTACAAGTATGGGCTTAACAATGGGCCTTAGGGAGAGTGACAATGCGGACATTTAACTAACATCATCCATACAATGTGGACGTCAAACCATCATTGCTCCCAAGGCATGGCCGGTAAAACAACATCACACAAACCATGGTGGAATCGCACATTGCAATGGGCCTTATGTACATCCCGTTGGGCCTCGACCCAAGGGCTCCAATACATCAAATGGGTCGCATCACATGGCCTCATATATATCCAGGTGGGCCTCAACATCAGACCACAAATACATCAAGATGTGCCTTTAATCACATGGGCCTCATATCTGTTAAGGCAGGCCTCAACAACAACGGGCCTCATACAAATCAAGGTGGGCCTTAACAATGGGCCATAAATATGGTAAGTGGGCCACACCACATGGGCCACATGTATATCAAATGGGCCACACCTAAATATAAGTGGTGATAATAATTTCCACCATTAAAATTCCCAAGGCCCGCCACAACATTTATTTCTCACCCAATCTGATCATAAGGTCCCAAAGGATTTCAATGGTAGACATTCAATCCTCACTGTGCATTGTGGTCCACATGGTAAATAAATCTATCCTTTTTTTTTTTTTTGTCTCAAGCATTAAATTTATCTTTCAAAAATGGTTGGACGGTTTGGATGGAACACATGCATCATGGTGGGTCCCATAGGGATGGATAGCATAGGTAAAGCACATACCTCACGGTGGGGGCCACACCGATGGAAGGTGTGGAACACATACATCAGTGGGTCCCACGTGGGGCCCACCATAATGTTTATTTTCCACCCAACCTGCTGATAGGGTCACACGGACTTGGGCCCACCATAATGTTTGTTTTCCACCCAACCTACTGATAAGGTCACACGGACCTAGGCCCACCATAATGTTTATTTTCCACCCAACCTGCTGATAGGGTCACACTGACCTGAATGAGGAGGAAAAACAAATATCACTTGATTCAAAACTTCTCTGTCCCAAAAAGGGTTTCAATGGCAAACGTTCAATCACCTCTGTTTCCTGTAACGTGGGCCACCTGAGTCCCTGCACGGCTTATTATTATTATTATTATTATTTTATTTATTATTTTATTTTTTTTTTTTTTGGGGGGGGGGGGGGGGGAGGGGGTGGGGTGGGCACTGCCCAGGGCCCCACCCAATGCATGGAGTAGATGTTCCACACACATCATTGTGGGGCCCACGGCTGGGACCGTGGGTCCCTGCCAGTCCGTCCACACGCAGCAGCCGCCTGTGCTGCACGGTCAACAGTAGCAGGTGCTGCTTATATAATATATATATATATATATATATATATATATATATATATATATATATATATATATATATATCTATAGATATATATATATGAGAGAGAGAGAGAGAGAAAACGTTTTTCTGTGTTTTTTCGTGGTAGGGCCCGCATCATGCGGATCCACTCCAACCATTGGACTCCATGGCTCAAGACCATCTAAATGAGCCCAATATGCAGCATGTTTTAGAGAGTAAAAACATCAATGCGGGTTTTAACGGTAAACACTACTGTTTCTCATAGAATGGCCCGCTTGATTATCAGATTGGCCTCATGTTTTGGCTCAACGCCTAAAATGAGCTGGGGAACGGGATAGATGGCGTGGATTATATACATACATCAAGGTGGGGCCTGCAAGAGCAGCCCACCCCAAGCCTAGCTAGTTAGTACACACCCATGTCAGTTCACACTTTATAGTTAGCCACACCCACGCCTACGACTGCACGTCCAGCGTCCAGAGATGCTGGACGGTGTGGAATAACACAGGCACCATGGTGGGTCCCACATGCACGTGGCCCACCATGCATATATATAAATATAATATTAATATAATATTATCATAATATAAATATAATATATTATATATACTATATAGACGGTGGATCTCTCTTGAAATGCGGTGGGCCACACCGTCTGATGGATGGAGTAGATTTAACACAATTCGGTGGGGCCCACTACATTCTAGGGAGAGGAAAAGGAGGAGAGAGAGAGAGAGAGAGAGAGAGAGAGAGAGAGAGAGAGAGAGAGAGAGACACGTGAAGGAGAGGGACCCCGCCACTATTGGGCCCTCCCAAATACAATGCATTCATCAAGTGGGTCCCACAATAAGTGGCCCTAAAATAAGAATCAACAGTGGATCACTCACCTCTAGGCCTTCTCCTTGGTCCCTTAGCCTCCTTAGCTCCTTACCTACACTATTGATGGAGGTTGATGGAGTTTTGATGATGGGGATGAGAGATGAGAGGGTGGAAAAGTGGGCCACACTTGTTGTTGTGGAAGGGGGCTTAGAAGGGTTTGGACGTTGGAATGCTTTGTTGCTTGGGAGAGATTTTTTTTTTGAGAAATGAGGAAGAGAGAGAAGTGATGGGATGATATGGGATGGGTGATGGGTGGAGTGATGTATTGTAAGAAAGGGATGGGTAGAGAGAGAGAAAGAGTTGACTTTGGGAATGGGAAGGAATGGATTGTTGTACTTGGGGTATGGGGTGTACTTGACATTGATTGATTTATTGATTGATTGATTGATGAGACATGTCGTAGAGATTCCCTCGAAGTTCACAACGCGCGACGTTTTTTTTTTCTCAAAATGAACGTGGACCCACAACTTCTAGCCTGGGTATCGGATCGGTCTGCGAGTCGCGGCGTTGGAACCGCGGCGACGGCGCGATCGCCACGGTACAGGTTTCGGTTTGAGCCGACTTCGGTATGCAGGACTCGGCTTAGGATCGTGTGCAAACGTCGGATATGGGATGAGGATTGTCAAAATTCTATTGGAAGGACCGCGGAAGCCTACGGAACGGTGCGGACTAGGATACGAGTCTTACAGCTCTCCCCTCCAAATAAAAATTTCGTCTTCGAAATTTACACAATCATCGCAACCAGACATAAATCATAAGGAAGAAGAAACATAGCATCATCATATAAAATCGGAGGCAGCATATATGATATGATATACAATCAATCATCAAAGAGGTGGGGATAACGCTCTCGAATCTTAGCCTTGCGCTCCCAAGATGCCTCATCAACCGAATGGTGACCCCATTGAACCTTCACCAACGGAATGACCTTGGTCCGGAGGATCTGCTCCTTCTGATCAAGGATATGGACTGGCTGCTCGATGTAGAAAGCATCCTCACGAACCTCTAGCGGCTGCCAATCAATAACAGGAACGATGTTTGACCCACACTTCCTCAGCATAGAGACATGGAAAACATTGTGGACGCCAGACAACTGAGATGGTAAGACAAGCCGATAGGCCACGGCGCCAACACACCTAGTGATCTCGAAAGGTCCTATAAATCTCGGGGCAAGCTTGCCCTTCGCTCCAAATCGAACCACACCCTTCATGGGCGAAACCTTGAGATATACATGGTCCCCTACATCAAACTCCAAGGGACGACGCCGGCGATCAACAAAACTCTTCTATCGGCACTAAGCTGTGCACATCCTCTGCTTATGATATCGATAGCCTCTGACGTCTGCTGCAAAAGCTCTGGACCTAGGAGATGCCTCTCTCCAACCTCGGTCCAACAACTCGGAGATCTGCATGGTCTGTCATACAATGCCTCAAAAGGAGTCATGCCAATGGTCGCCTGATAGCTGTTGTTGTATGCAAACTCAGTTAATCGCAGATGCTCATCACAGTTACCCCCCGAAGTCAATCACGCAGGCCAGAAGCATGTCCTCAAGGATCTGATTGACCCTCTCGGTCTGACCATCGGTCTACGGGTGATACGCGGTGCTGAGCTGCAAATCAGTGCCCATCGCTCTCTGAAAGCTCCTCCAAAACTGAAACGTGAACCTCGGGTCTCGGTCAAAAACGATCGAGACTGAAACACCGTGTAGTCTCACAATCTCCTCGATGAATAACCTAACAAGCCGGTCCAAAGGTGAAGTTGCACGAATCGCAAGAAAATGTGCCGACTTTGTCAGACGATCAATGACAACCCAGATGGCGTCATGACCGCGCTGAGTCTTCGGCAAGCCCATAATAAAATCTGTTGACACGTGCTCCCACTTCCACGTTGGGACGCTCAACGGCTGCAATAGACCAGGGGGTCTCTGATGATCGGCCTTGACACGCTGGCATGTGTCACACTCGGCCACAAAATTGGCAATCTGGTGCTTCATCCCCGCCTAAAAATACTGTTGCCTCATATTACGGTACATCTTCGTCGAGCCAAGGTGGATAGAAAACCGCGATCGATGTGTCTCGGTCATAAGATCTCTGCGCAATTCAGGAATATCCGGGACACATAATCGGCCTCTGAAGCGAAGTCCACCATCAGAACCAATCTGTCAATCCGTCTGACTCTCAGATATTGCCTCTGCTCGGTAATCCTGTAACGACTCGTCTGCCTTCTAAGCCTCGATCACCCTTGCGACATGAGAGGGTTGAATCGACAGGCTCGATAGCTGAACGATAGAAGACTGCAGACCAAAATCGAAGTCGTACTCTGCTATATCCTCGAGCATCCTCCACTCCTGAATCATCATATGTGCCACCAGGCCTTGTGGCTGACGGTTGAAGGCATCTGCCACCACATTCGCTTTGCTTGGGTGGTACCGGAGGTTAAAATCATAGTCCTTCAGAAGCTCCATCCAGCATCTCTGCCTCATGTTCAGCTCGGACTGAGAAAATAGATACTTCAAGTTCTTGTGATCGGAGTAGAGCTCGAACCTAACCCCATAGAGATAATGTCTCCACACCTTCAGTACGAAGACGACTGCTGCCAGCTCCAAATCGTGCGCGGGGTAGTTCAGCTTATGGATCTTGAGCTGACGAGACGCGAAGGCTACTGGCCTGCCGTGCTGCATCAGGACAACACCTAAACCAATACGTGAGGCATTGGTAAATACAATAAATCCATCACTCCCAGAGGGAAGAGTGAGGACAGGAACGGACGTCAGACGGTCCTTCAGCTCCATAAATGCTTGCTCATAAGCATCGCTCCAAACAAACTCTGCGCCCTTCCGAGTCAACCTGGTCAACGGGACTGCAATACGGGAGAAGCCCTCTATGAAACGCCGATAGTATCCCGCTAAACCAAGGAAACTGCGGATCTCAGATGCAGTCGTGGGCTGGCCCCACTGGCGTACTGCCTCAACCTTCGAGGGGTCCACTACGACACCCTCCCTCGTCACCACGTGACTGAGGAACCTCACCTCCTCCTACCAGAACTCGTACTTCTCCAACTTCGCATACAGCTGGTGGGTACGAGGGTCTGCAATGCGATCTCCAGATGCTACATATGGTCCTCACGGGTCCTCGAATAAATCAGAATGTCGTCGATGAAGACCACAACAAACTGATCGAGATATGGACGAAAGACCTCATTCATCAACTGTATGAAGACCGCGGGTGCATTAGTCAGTCCAAAGGACATGACCTGAAATTCAAAATGACCATAACGTGTCCTGAAAGCCGTCTTCGGGATGTCCTCCTCTCGGACACGAATCTGATGATAACCGGAACGCAGGTCAATCTTCGAAAAGAACTGTGCACCCTGTAGCTGATCAAATAAATCATCTATCATCGAGAGTGGGTTGTACTTGTTCTTAATTGTGACCCGGTTGAGCTCGCGGTAGTCCACACAGAGCCTTAACGAGCCATCCTTCTTCCTGACGAAGAGTGTCGGCTCCCACGGAGAACTGCTGGACGAATGAATCCTAACTCACGCAACTCGTCCAACTGTCGCACTGCAGCTAGCGCAACTCCATCGTGCCATATGGTACGGGGCTTTCGAGATAGGCACGGTACCAGGCACAAGATCAATCTGGAACTCAATATGACGGCGCGGCGGCAATCCCGGAATCTCTTAGAACATGTCGGGGAAGTCACAGACAATCGGTAACTGATCGATACATGCGACAACAGGCTCCTCAACTACACAAGACATCAAGTAAGACAATGACTCTCCTCGGGGCTTTACAATAAATTGAAACTGCGGCAAACCTGGTATACAGAAAGTGACTGTCCTCGCGGAACTGTTCAAGATGGCGTGGTACTCAGCAAGCCAATCCATGCCCAGGATAACGTCGAAATCTAACATCGACAGCACAAATAAGTCAGTGGGCAAAAAGATATCACCGACCAGAACGGGGCAAGACGAACAGAAACGGCCCAATACTGTGGTCTTCCCCAAGGGCGTCTATACGGTCAATCCCTCACTAGCAGACTCTATCGGTAATCCAGTCGATCAGTAAAAATCCTTAGACATGAATGAGTGCGAAGCACCGAAATTAAATAGTACTCGAGCGATGCATGAAGAGACTGGAAGTATACCCTTAACGACTCCTTTGGAAGTCTGTGGGTCCTGCTAAGTTATATAGAATCTAGCCTGAGCTGGCTGGGGAGGTGCATGTCCCCTCTAAGGTCCCTGGTACTGTTGATGCCTCTGCGGCGCCCTGTACTGTTGTCTCTCCTGTTGCTGGGGCCTCGGCAGTTGAGGTGGTTGCGGTCGCTGCTGATGGGGTCACTGCTGCTGCGTTGGAGGTGCTGCTGCGGTCGCTGCTGCGCTGGAGGCTGTTGTGGCCCTCTCGACTACAGCAAATGAGGGTAGGGGCACTCATGTACTCGGTGCCCTATCCCACCACATCCAAAACAAGTCCTCGAAAATGGCTGCTGGGGTGGTGCTAGAGATGTCGATGGTGTTGCTAGTACTACTGGTGCTCTAGCGGATGGGTGACTCCTG
This sequence comes from Magnolia officinalis, assembly GCA_021015155.1. NCBI lineage: Eukaryota > Viridiplantae > Streptophyta > Magnoliopsida > Magnoliales > Magnoliaceae > Magnolia > Magnolia officinalis. Next base: position 69,811,104 of record JAJHSJ010000005.1, read on the forward strand.
TATCTCTGCGGTCGTCGATGCTGTTGGGAGCTACTGGAGGGGGTCTGCCCCTTCCGACCCTTCCTCTGATCTCGATCACTCTACCCGCCGGCCCACTCAGTCTCATAAATCTGGGCCCTCCGTACTACCGCCTGAAAGGTCGGGAGCTCATGCCCAATAACATGGCCTCGAAGACCGTAACGTAAGCCATTCTCGAAACGGCGGGCCTTCTGCCCCTCATCATCAACTAAATACGGCGCGAACCTCGATAGCACCACAAAACGAGCCCCGTACTGTGCCACGGTCATGTCCCCCTGCACCAGAGTCTCGAACTCTAACGCTCTCTGACGGCGAATGTGGTCAGGGAAGTACTGCTGCTCAAATTGATCAATGAAATCCTCTCATGTCCAGACATAATCGGGCCCTACAACGCGGGTAACGGAGGTCCACCAATGCTCTTCCTCTTCCTGGAGAAGGAATACCGCCAATCGACTCGCTGCTAGGTCGTACATGTCATAGTATAAAAAATCTTCTCCACATCAGAACACTACTTCTCGGCTGCAGTCGGATCTAGCTTGCCCTAGAAACGTGAAGGATCGAGCTGTCTGAACTCTCGAAGAATGACGCTCGCACGCACTTTCTCCGCCTAAGCTGGAGAAACAACTGGGCGCCTGCCCTGTCCATGAAGCGCCGCTGTCACAGCTTGTAACATCTGCTGTAACTGAGAGGCACTCATAGGTATGGTTGGATCTTCACCGGTCTAAGGTGGAGGAATGACATCCTCAGGCTGGGGAGCAGGGATCTCTGGGGGTGAAACGGGAGTGGCAGGTGGTAAAGTTGGAGCCTCAGGTGGTGGAACGGGAGTCGATCAGATCACTCTCCTGCGTGGCATGTCCTATAGGAAAGAATAAGGATGCCGATCAACCTTGCGAATCGCACGTTTAGGGAATTCAATCGGAATGTTACGCACTCGGGACCTAATCGTCCTAAACTCATAACAAACATGTGATGTTGTCCTCGGTTATTCTCAAGTTATGCTCTGATACCAACTTCTGTCACGCCCCAAACTCAAAAATCGAGCTCACAAAATTTTTCAATCGCCAAATCCGGCGCTGACAGCCTCCATAGTACCCCATTCTCGACCCCCGCACCCATACACCAGGTTCCGATTCTGAGATCCTACAAGGAGGATTTCAAACATGATTTGATTCGTAATGAGTATAACCATAAGCATAACCCACGAACAATAACCACAAGAACACCATCACAAAATCCACAATGATAAAAAACTTTAAGTACAATGCATATGAAGGAAAATACAAGATAATGGTAATATTAGAAACTCCAGAAGCTCGTCTGTATGCTCCAACTGCGGTAAGGCTATGGCTGCGTCCTAGCGTCACTTGCACGCATTAATCGTGTATAAGATTATAGAAAGCTTATACAAAGCTTAGAGGGTGGTGTAAGTGTGTGCACAATACGAGCGTGCTTATAATACAAAGTCAGAGTAATGCGGAATCATGCTGATGAGTACATGAATGTAATTAGCCGTACCAAAGTTATGCGATGCAAGATATGAACGTGATCGGCCATTATAAGACCATGCGATGTGAGATGCAACTCAAGCATGTCAATCCTCATATCAATGCAACTCATCACAAGAGCATCAAATATTAGTACGGTTCTCATTCTGGATAATCACTGGAGTTTAGTACACTCCAAATGGCACTGTCTCTCTCCCAGCCGCACAGTCTAAGTGAGTGTAAGAAATCTCACTATTCCACCTGACCAATAGTCTGCCATTACCTATCCGGCATATCGATAGCGGATCCATTCATGTAACATCCCGAAAAATTGAAGGTCGAGTAGTAACTCAACTCTCGAGTTTCCAGAACATCACTTATGCAACATAGATAATGATGATTGAATGTTGTCTGTATTAGTGCATTGAACATGAATGAGATTAAGCCAAAACAGAATATCATACTCCTAGAACAGTGAATTAGCAAGCGGGAAGACTGTGATAGATATATAAAATATATAAAAACTGTGGTGAGTCTCCAGAGTGTGATAACATTACCAGGTTAATAAATTTCAAGTACATTTTTGAAATATACCAAATGTGTAAGTGTAATGTCTTGTATTCCAAGTACCATAGCCCCGTCAATACAATACCAGGTCTTCATAGACCTGTCAGAGAGCTACATATAGGAGAGCTCCACCTCAACATCATAGTAGTCCGGCTTTGCTTCATAAGCATCGCCATCACCTGAAACTCAACAAATCTGGTTGGTGTGTACAACATCGTCCCGTAACGTGGGAGTGAGTAGCTAACTCAATGGAACAATAAAGCATAGGTTAACATGTTATCGACTCAGTCAAGCAGTAATGATAAAGCAGTACAATCAAACACTCCTAACTACTCTTATTAATGCAAGTATGGATGCATGCATGTATGCCCTCACCACACCCTCCCTCGTGCGACATCATCTCACGTTCGCAGCATGCTTTCATCCCTCAGTGCTCCACATCTTCCAGGCACATGCAATGCATGATGAGCATGATTACCGAGTATTTATTAGTCCATTTCAAACAGCAGGATTGGGAAACTAAGGTACCTCCCTTGTATCATTCCCAAACATGATCCATTCTATGGTCGTCAGTCCTAGTTAATCTCAGACGATGGTGTGTTTTCTAGGTCACTGCAAAGGCTGCCAGGGCTGTTACACACAAAGGTTACACATCTCCCCCATCACCTCTTTAACGATTCATCACTATACAGAAACAGGCCTAGTTCATATTCCATACACCGCGGCAAAACTCTAAGGCTCACCGCGATTCCACAGTATGCTCGAGGTCACTACAAAGGGCTGTCAGGGCTGTTGCTCGCATTCGTTGCACCACTCCCCCATCACCTTATCAATGTAAGACGACAGCACGAATATAGTGTCCCATACCACCATAATCGGCTCACAAGTTTGGTTGCTCACTGGTCACTATGGGGAGGCACGTGGCCCCAGCGTAGGCCGACAGCTCGACCACGGTGTCCCATACCACCATGCCCGGCTCATGAGTCTTAGCGGATCGAGGTACCATGGTTAAAAGGGATTCCACTGGTAAGTTTGGTACCCTAGGTTCAAGCAGTAGTGTCCAAACATGGTGAACATACATAAGACAGATCGGGTTGCCTGACGAGCTCGGCTAGCTCGAGCGCACAACAAGTTGAATGACATGAAGTGCATAAGCACTTCGCGTGGCCAACCACTATTGCCAACCGAATTACGACTCGAGTTCATCGAACACATCTCACGTGGCAAATGAATCACAACCACGAATTCAATTCTGGTACCGATTGTCTAGACTATAATCATAGCCCCAAATACAATCAATTTCAAATAGTAAAGCAGTAATGGATCAAGGTTTAAATCATACAATCAAAGTCTGATATTATCCGTTTAGGGCTGTCAGGGCTGTTGCACTCATTCGTTGCTCCACTCCCCCATCACCCATGACGGATCATACAACGTAAACATGAATTTAACATATGCATTACATAGATAAAATCATAAAAGCAGTTGAGCATGTTATGAAGCACAACACAAGCATGAGTTTGTACATATTCAATTCCTAATCACACAGCTATCCAAGGAAATCATACACATAGTTAAAAGAGTTAAGAATCATATCTCAACACCCTTATACATTACAATCTACTAACTACTACTCATTCAGACATTTCAACAAACACTTTAAAATACATACATCAACATACGTGACATATGTTGAACACATAGGCATTAGGCCAAATCCTTTCACTAGGGAGTTACCCCAATCATAACACACATACACCCACGACGGATAGTCATGGCAAGCAGGAATCCAAGTTCCATATTCATTCAGTCATTTCCACAAACACTTGGGCCACACATTTTAGCATATATAGTGTGTATTGGTCGTGGCGTGATTTAGGGCAAATCCTTTCGTCAAAGGGGTATCGCCAATACAACAATCAATTATCCATGACAATTAGTCATGGCGAGCACGAATGAGAATTCTATACTCATTCAGTCATTTTCACAAAGACTTAGAATACACTATTACAACATACTTAGTGTATGTTAGCAAACATGTATTAGGGCGAATCCTTTCGTCAAATAAGTATATTATTCACATATCATATATTCATACCACAAATAATCATGTCCAACACACTTCCAAAATATATACGTATACGGTATTTTCTACAATACACTATTTCTACATACATAGTGTATATTAGCATAACATGTATTAGGGCGAATTCTTTCGCCAAATTAGTATTTTATCCATATAACATATATTCATACAACAACTAATCATATCAAACACATTTCCAAAATATATACGTATACCGTATTTTCTATGAATACCTAGAGTATGTAAAATTCCATATTCTACGCCTTTAATCGAAACAGAAATCAAAAAGCACTTTGTACATGTGCAATTGCATGCAGATCATGAATCTATCATTATCTGACATTGAAAGTGTTGAAAACCATAACTTATACACCTAAAGTCCGTACCTTTTGTCGTAGAATCATAAAGAATACAGTAGGTTTGCTAAGCTTCCGTCTACGACAGTTTGGCAACCTACATAACGAAATAGGTTAGCTATTTCATAACCTACAACCCTTACAACGCCAAAACAGATTAGGGTTAGGGTTTCTTACTTAGAAACAACGTCGGAATCGTCGGGAAAGTGATGAGAACGGAGCAGTGGAGCTCGTGGAGCGGCAGGGAAGAGTGGTAGGGAGATTCCCCCACTGCTCCCACACTTTCTCTCTTTTCTCTCTTCTCTCTCTAGGGTTTCTCTCAAATTCGTATGGTTACCATGAGAGAGGGTTTAAGGTCCTTATATAGCCTAAAAACTAACCAAAATAGACTCCAGGTCAAAGTATACATAGGTTATAACCAAAATGAGATGTTTCAGCTCAACGGAGGACTTCTGGCGGGCCTCCTTGAGCCAAAGGTCGGACTTAAGCTCACCGACACCGGATCTACATACTATTAAGTTTTCATTTCGGTCGGAATTCCAGATCACGCGTGGTGGACCAGTTTCAGTTCAACGGTCAGCGGATCTCGATCGGAGATTCCGAGTACATGTAAATGTGTATGAAATTTCTCCTGATCCGAGGGTGTAATTTGGTCTGATTCTGACGGTCTGGTTGCTTAAAACTGATCCGCAAGCAACACGTGCCAGATTACTATTCAAGATATTTTATTTTGAATTAATTTCACATTTCTCACACTCTTCACTCCGAGCTCAAGCGAATAGCGCTGGGACACTATCTGGATTTGATTTTCGAGATGGTTGTCAAGCCCAGCAAGGCGGTCCTAGTTCCTTAACTTCGTGTTAAACGGACTTCCGACGTGCGGTCCAGATCCGATACGGAGTTTCGAGATGCTCCCGAGAGCAGCCGGGTAATGAGATTGATCCTAGATTTTAGGGTAACCTAGCGTCAATGATTCTACAAGTTTTGGGTCTTGCAATCATATTTAAAGTGATTAGTGCTAATTTCACGGGCACTCTAGTTTAACACTAGCTAATTCTCGCCTAATTTCTAAAGGATTTAGTCTTGTATGATTTTTGTCTGAGGTGGTACTTAGTCCTTTGTAGTTTGTATATAAAGTGATCCAAGTTATACTACTTAGCTAGTTTAAGATCGTGTCTAGGGTGAAAGTACTTTGAAAAATCTAAGGAACAAGGTGGTGAAGGGTGGGATTTGTGAAAGAAATGGGTTCATAAGCACTTTTAGCCTTTGGGACTGAGTTTTGACAAGTTAATAAAGTGTTAGGATCGACCCATTGCCTAAGGACGTCTAATCCCAGGTTGGCAAAAATTCGGGTTATTACAATTCACGAGCTGGTCAAACTCAGCCTAGTAATACCCCCTACGCTCGGGCGGGTAAGGCCACACCCCTTTCCAACCGACCACGATAAAGTGGGAGACACGGCCTCCTGGTATTCGACCCTCATGCGCTCATGAGTCCACTCGGTCTCGACGCTGGAGTCATCCTCTGTACCATCGGGTTTAAGGATTTTCACTCAGGGACATCTATGGTGCCCCAATGCTAGAATCAGTATTTCCGGTATCCAATCCAACCACTCACGATGTGTCTATGGAGGCTATAGCCCTGATGTCGCTAGGGCATACAATAATCACAATCACACAAATGCAAGTGCATGAATCACCCTACCAAACATGCAACAATCCTGCGCGTACCGCGCTCATGTGGGGCAACTCCGCCTATCAGGGAGCCCATAAACAATCTGCCCGAGGGCATATGCTATGATCAGTCACTCCTCATATCAAGCATACATATGATGCGTATGATCATGAATCATAGATCTATACTAAACATGTTAGATGGTGATGGACTCTGTTCATAACAAAGATGGGCCTACACACTACAAGCATGAGCTTAGCAATGGGCCTTAGGGAGAGTGACAATGCAGACATTTAACTGACATATCCATACAATGTGGACGTCAAACTATCATTGCTCCCAAGGCATGGCTGCCAAAATAACATCACATAAACCATGGTGGAATCGCACATTGCAATGGGCCTTATGTATATCCCGTTGGGCCTCGACCCAAGGGCTCCAATACATCAAATGGGTCGCATCACATGGGCCTCATATATATCCAGGTGGGCCTCAACATCAGGCCACAAATACATCAAGATGGGCCTCTAATCACATGGGCCTCATATCTGTTAAGGCAGACCTCAACAACGGACCTCATATAAATCAAGGTGGGCCTCAACAATGGGCCATAAATATGATAAGTGGGCCACACCACATGGGCCACATGTATATTAAATGAGCCACACCCAAATATAAGTGGTGATAATAATTTCCACCATTAAAATTCCCAAGGCCCGCCATAACATTTATTTCCCATCTAATCTGATCATAAGGTCCCAAAGGATTTCAATGGTAGACGTTCAATCCTCACTGTGGATTGTGGTCCACATGGTAAATAGATCTGTCCCTTTTTTTTTTTGTCTCAAGCCTTAAATTTATCTTTCAAAAATGGTTGGACGGTTTGGATGGAACACATGCATCATGGTGGGTCCCATAAGGATGGACAACATAGGTAAAGCACATACCTCATGGTGGGGGCCACACTGATGGAAGGTGTGGAACACATACATCAGTGGGTCCCACGTGGGGCCCACCATAATGTTTATTTTCCACCCAACCTGCTGATAGGGTCACAGGGACCTGGGCCCACCATAATGTTTATTTTCCACCCAACCTGCTGATAGGGTCACACAAACTTGGGCCCACCATAATGTTTATTTTCCACCCAACCTGCTGAGAGGGTCACACGGACCTAAATGAGGAGGAAAAACAAATATCACTTGATTCAAAACTTCTCTATCCCAAAAAGGGTTCAATGGCAGACGTTCAATCACCTCTGTTTCCTGTAACGTGGGCCACCTGAGTCCCTGCATGGCTGATTTTTGGGAGGGGGGGCCACTGCCCTAGCGGCCCACCCAATGCACGGAGTAGATGTTCCACTCACATCATGGTGGGGCCCAAGGCTGGGACCGTGGGTCCCTGCCAGTCCATCTGCATGCAGCAGCCGCCTGCGCTGCACGCTCAGCAGCAGCAGGTGCTGCTTATATATATATATATATATAATATATATTATATATATATATATATATATATATATATATATATATGAAAAAAAAAAATTTTTCTGTGGTTTTTTCGTGGTAGGGCCCCGCATCATGTGGATCCACCCCAACCATTGGACTCGATGGCTCAAGACCGTCCAAATGAGCCCAATATGCAGCATGTTTTGGACAGTAAAAACATTAATGCGGGTTTTAACGGTAAACACTATTGTTTCTCATAGAATCGGCCCGCTTGATTATCAGATTGGCCTCATGTTTTGGCTCAACGCCTAAAATGAGCTGGGGAACGGGATAGACGGTGTGGATTATATACATACATCAAGGTGGGGCTTGCAAGAGCAGCCCACCCCAAGCCTAGCTAGTTAGTACACACCCATGTGAGTTCACACTTTACTGTTAGCCACACCCACGCCCACGGCTGCATGGACGCTGGACGGTGTGGAATAACACAGGCACCATGGTGGGTCCCACATGACCATGCATATATATATATATAATATTAATATAATATTATCATAATATAAATATAATATATTATATATACTATATAGACGGTGGATCTCTCCTGAAATGCGGTGGGCCACACCTTCTGATGGATGGAGTAGATTTAACCCAATTCAATTCGGTGGGGCCCACTACATTCTAGGGATGAAAAGGAGAGAGAGAGAGAGAGAGAGAGAGAGAGAGAGATACATGTGAAGGAGAGGGACCCCACCAATATTGGGCTCTCTCAAATACAATGCATTCATCAAGTGGGTCCCACAATAAGTGGCCCTAAAATAAGAATCAACGGTGGATCACCCACCTCTAGGCTTTCTCCTTGGTCCCTTAGCCTCCTTAGCTCCTTACCTACACTATTGATGGAGGTTGATGGAGTTTTGATAGTGGGGATGAGAGATGAGAGGGTGAGAAAGTGTGACACACTTGTTGTTGTGGAAGGGGGCTTGAAAAGGTTTGGACGTTGGAATGCTTTGTTGCTTGGGAGAGATTTTTTTTTAGAAATGAGGAAGAGAGAAAAGTGATGGGATGATATGGGATGGGTGATGTGGTGTGATGGGTGATGGGTGGAGTGATGTGTTGTAAGAATGGGATGGGTGGAGAGAGAGAGAGAGTTGACTTTGGGAATGGGAAGGAACGAGTTGTTGTACTTGGGCTATGGGGTGTACTTGACATTGATTGATTGATTGATGGGACATGTTATAAAGATTCCCTCGAAGTTCGTAACGCGTGACATTTTTTTCTCGAAATGAACGTGGACTCACAACTTCTAGCCTGGGTATCGGATCGGTGCACAAGTTGCGACGTTGGAACCTCGTTGACGACGCGGTCTCCAAGGTACAGGTTTCGGTTCGAGTCGGCTTCGGTATGCAGGACTCGGCTTAGGATCATGCGCAAATATCGGATATGGGTCAAGGATTGTCGGAAGTCGACCGAAAGGACCTCGGAAGTCTATGGAACAGTATGGACTAGGATACGGGTCTTACACACCCCAAGATCTAAAAGTGCTTTTTCAACCCGGGAAGTTTCCTATTATACATGAGATTGTATGACTTCCAGGATCCTTGTATTTTAGAGGAGTGTTTTGATTAATAATTGCACTTAATTGTTCCATTAAGAAGGTTTTCTTATGTACATTCAGCTTACGTTTTACCATACATATATCTTTTAAGAATTTGGCATAAGATGGAAACTGTCTAATTGCATCCAACAAGGGTATGTTGATCTTGACTTGTTGAAAGACCTCTAAAATGTCCTGATTTTCACTTAACCGTTTTGATGACACAAGGTGTTGGGGAAACGGGACCACAGGCTTAGGCTCATGCTCTATGTCTTTGTCATGTGAAGCATTGCTAGATTCATCATCATCCTTTGAATCTCTGGATTCCTCAGGTTTCTCAACCTTCTTAGAAATTTTCTTGTTAATCTCTTTACCACTTCTCAGGGTGGTGATGGATTTAACATGTTCCACATGTTGGGCCAAAGAATTGGGATCACTTATCTTGAATTGTCCCTTGGGATTAGGCTGAGGCTGGGCTGAAAAGGACATTTTCTCCATAATACTCAGATGTGCCTCAATTCTTGCAACTGAAGTTTTGAGTTCGTTGATGGCCTGCATTTGCCCTTGCACGAATGCATTCAACGTATACTCAAGGTGTCACGCCCCAAACTCGGGGACCGGGCTCAGAAAATTCCCGATCGCCGAATCCGGCGCCGACAGCCTCCGTAGAACCCCATTCTCGGCTCCCGGCGCCCATTCGCCAGGTTCCGATCCTCGGATGCTACGAGGAGGATTTATATATCAGTTTGAATCGTAATCAGCATAACCAAAGGCATAACCCACAAACAATAACCAAAAACTCCATCACATTTCCACTATGATCAAAAACTTTACAAGTACAATGAGCATAAAGGGAAATACAATGAGAATAGACAAGAAGCTCCAAAACGAACTACGCCCTTCATGGGCGAGACCTTGAGATACACATGGTCCCCTACATCAAACTCCAAGGGACGACGCCGATGATCAGCAAAACTCTTCTGCCGGCTCTGAGCTGTGCGCATCCTCTGCCTGATGATATCGATAGCCTCTGACGTCTCCTGCACAAGCTCGGGACCTAGGAGACGGCGCTCTCCCACCTCGGTCCAACAACTCGGTGATCTGCAGGGTCTGCCATATAGTGCCTCAAAAGAGCCATGCCGATGGTCGCCTGATAGCTGTTATTGTATGCGAACTCAGCCAATCGCAGATGCTCATCCCAGCTACCCCTGAAATCAATCGTGCAGGCCCGAAGCATATCCTCAAGGATCTGGTTGACCCTTTCGGTCTGGCCATCGGTCTGCGGATGATACGCGGTGCTGAGCTGCAAATCAGTCCCCATCGCTCTCTGGAAGCTCCTCCAAAACTAAGACGTGAACCTCGGGTCTCGGTCAGAAACGATTGAGACTGGAACGCCATGCAGTCTCACAATCTCCTCGACGAACAATCTCGCAAGCCGGTCCATGGACCAAGTCGCACGCATCGCAAGGAAATGTGCCGACTTCGTCAGACGATCCACAACAACCCAGATGGAGTCATGACCGCGCTGAGTCCTCGGCAAACCCATAATGAAATCTGTCGACACGTGCTCCCACTTCCACATCGGGACCCTCAACGGCTGCAATAGACCAGGGGGTCTCTGATGATCGGCCTTGACACGCTGGCACGTGTCACACTTGGCCACAAAACTAGCAATCTGGCGCTTCATCCCCGCCCAAAAATACTGTCGCCTCATGTCACGGTACAATTTTGTGAGCCCGGTCCCCGAGTTTGGGGCATGACACAAGGGTTCTCTTCGATGAGGGTACTCATGATGTACCAGTAGATGACCCTTGGGGATTATTGGGTGCATCACAGTTGGTCCATTTCTTCAACTGAGATTTGGATGATTCCACCAATCGAGAGTGTACATGTTAGAATTTGGTGTACTAAAGGGGCATTGATACACGTAATCACCCATATAATAATCCTGCATCGTCCTAACTACTGGAACATCATATACCTTGTTTGCATTATAAACCAACTAATTCTCAATCGTAGTTCCAATTAATTTACAAGATATAGGGTGTTTCCTAACATGGTGATCTAATAGCCCTTCAACTAATATCCCGTCTTTTAGAAGTTGATTAGAGTAATCTCGTGTTCATTTGAGCATGAGTAAGATAAAACTCTAATTCTAAATCTAATCAAAATTCTACAGCAAACTAAAACCTGTATAATAATTAAGGAAGCAAGTAGAGGGAGTGAGGAAGGATGTTGCTGGTGGGAAAGAACTAGAACTTAAATATCCTATAAATAAAGACAAACAACCGATGTTAGTAATGTTAGGAAATTTGAAATATAACAAACCCTGGAAAGAATTTTTTAATTAGAAAATCTAAAAACCCTTGGTTAGAGAAATTCAAAAAATAGAAAAACCTAACCTAAAACAGGAATTAAACCTAGAAAACCTAAACCTAATTATGTTCGTGCCACTCCTTGGCAACAACACTAAAAACTTGATCGAATCTAAAGGTTGGCAACCCCAAGTGTGGGGCTGCGATGTAATAATAACTCAGTGAGACCAAGGTCGAATCCTCAAGGAATGGGAAACACAACTAGAATTAATCTAAAGGTAAACGGATGCCTGTGTTTTTAATCTGACAAAGTTGAAAATATTTTAAAATAATTAATAAAAGTATACGGATCCAGGAATCCACTCATAGCCATCACAATATCTAATTCACTAATTCAAGTCTTCTAACTCAATTGGAATTGAAGTCTTATCCTATCCAATCAGAGAACAATTCTATTATATCAATCATTAACACCAATAACACATGATTTTAATTGAACGATTCTCTCATGAAGCATTCGGATCTCAATTGTAGGAAATTAAGAGCGTCTACCATGACCTTGGTTCTCAATAGATCAATCAATATACAGATTGATTCCCTCTCTAATCAAGCTAAGTAATTGTTGATTCAAAACATCCGTTGCAACCATAATTCACAACGAATCAAGAAAATAAACAACTCAAAAACTTTCATAAAGTAAATTCAAACTAATTCAATCTATTATATAATTTAAACCATTATTATTGAACTAAATAAACTAAATATTGTAATTAATTACAAGCTTTATCGCTTAGCCTTATCTAAGATATTAGCTTAGCATGGCTAACATCCTAGAATAAAAATAAATGAAAAACCTAAAAGACAAACTAGAACAGAAGGGTTGAAGAAGAAGGATGGCTCCGTGGAAGCTCTTCCACCACTTGGTCTCTCTCACAAGCCCCAATTCATCTTTAGAATGACCTAAAATGTCCCTTTAAATAGAAAAAAATCTGCATCGACTTTGGACTGACTTCAAATTTCTACACCTTTATTACGCTTCAGTCGTACCAACGATATCCTTCAGTCACATCAAGTCTAGCTGAATATTCCCTCAATTACAACCAGAGTTTATCAAATTCTGTCTGAAGTCTCAATCTCCTTTCAGTCGCACTGAACTCTCCTTCGGTGGCACCGAACATCACTTCGGTCAGACCTAACTGTCAAACAAAATTAACTCTGAAAATCACTATTTCTTGCTAGACTGTTTTGGGCACTTTCGGTCGAACTGAACCAACCTCAGGTGCAACCAAACAATCTGTTATTTGTATTATTGGACTGTGTGATTTTTCAATCTTTTTTTCAGCTTTGGTACCTGGTTTTCTTAGATCTTTGCCACTTGAAATCTTCAATATTGATATTTAAATATCCAATTCTTCATTTGATCATTCTTTTAAGCACGTATTCATCTTTAATTCTAAAATCACCTTGCGTGTAGAAAATATATCTTATTAGATCAATTTAACAATTCAATACAGCCGAAACTAGTGCAATTGAGAGGATAAATATACAATATTTAGACATTATCATGGGCCCACGCTCATAGTGTCATGGTGGACCCCACTGCACAATATTGGGTCCTGAAGCCTCAAGTGATCATCTCATTTAGGGCAAATACTTAAAATATTGTAGGCTCCACTGTCCAAGATAGTGAGCCCTACATAATGCATGGCTAGCCTGATTAGGAACGACACATGCACACGTCCACGTTGGGCTCCATAATCTTGTGGGTTCCATGACACATACATGAAATTGTGGGTAAATCGCTACTAGTGAAGTACGAAGTTATGTCCAAGTGTCTTAGAGAGGGCAGAATAGGACTTTTTAAAATTTTAATCCTATTAAATACAAATAGTAACTTTTAAGCACTTATAAAACAAGATTAAATGAGAAGGAAGCATAAGCAAAAAAAAAAAAAGGATAGTGAAATATATGAAAGCTGCATTTCATCAAGCATGTTATGTGCAGAAATTAAGCATAACATGAATTATCACAAAACACAAGCAAAAGCATGCATCACAAACACAATGATATATAGTGGTTCAGCTACGTGCCTACTCCACTCCTGGCGGACCCACTCAACCCATGCCTGTACCGGATTTCATTATTGTCACGCCCCAAACCCGGAGATCGGATTCACTGGAATCCCGATCACCGAATCCGATGCCGACAGCCTCCGTAGTAACTCATTCTCGGCTCCCAGCGTCCATACGCCAGATTCCGATCCTGGGACCCTACAAGGAGGATTTTTTCAATGTACATTTAACTCATAATAAGCATAACCACAAGATTACCCAATTCACAAAGGCAACATCATCATCACATATCCACTAATATAATCATTTGAGTACAATGCTGAAAGTGAAATACATAAATCGAAAATCAAGCTCCAGGAGACCGCCGCACGCTCCAAGCTCAACACTGCAACCTAACATCACCTGCACGCATCTATCGTGCATAAGCTTATAGAAAGCTTAGAGGGTGGTGTAAGTGTGTGCACAAGGTAAGTGCCAAGTATTCAATGCAATGTCATAATCATACAATGTCAGAAATATTGACAAGATAATAAATCATACGATATCAGAGTAAATGAAAATACTGACAAGTCCATGAGTCAAGCAATATCAGAATACGCGATACAGATCAACTATACAAATGAGGGGTCATAAAGAGTCAAATATCAGATGCCGTATCTAAACCATATAAATGCAGAAACACAGGTAACCCAAAATGTCATATGCCGCGAATGTAATGCAATATGCGGTGCAAATGGAATGACTATGCTGAAGTGTGAAGTTGGGATGATAGTACGTCGTATCGCAGGCTATGGGGTCCATCACAAGGGACTTCTATCCAAATCAGTCCCATACCTAAATTTGGATAGTCAGACTCGATGTAGTAGACTCCTGATCACAGGTTAGTCGCGCGCCCAACCGAAATCCTAGCCATGCGAAGGTACACAACAGTTAGTTGCGCACCACCAGCCCGAGTGGATAGTGAATGAATGAATGAATGAATGAGTATGCAATTCTTGCCCAATAAGTCCACATATCAGTACGGTTCCTCTCTGGGAAGTCACCGGGGTCTATTACACTCCAAACCAGATTGCCGCCCTATCGCGCGCAACAAGGTGGGTGGAAGAGACCTCACTATCCGCCTGCCAATATCGGGCCCGGCTCATCGATAGCGGACCCATTCCTCGAGCTGGTCAAACTCAGCCTAGCATTGTCCCCTCCTCTCGGGCAGGTAAGGCCGCACCCCCTTCCAACCGACCACGACACAGTGGGAGACGCGGCTTAACGGTATACGGCCCTCATGCGCTCATGCATCCACTCGGTCTAAACGTTGGAGCAACCTCTGGAACCAAGAGGGTTTAGGGACTTTCACCCAGGGATATCTATAGCACCAGAATAGATTTTCGGTGTCCCATCTGCCCATCCACATATGCCTGTGGAGGCCACGACCCTTATGTCGCTAGGGCATACAGTAATCACAGTACACAATGCAAGATGCATGAGTCATGCAATCCAGTCATGCATCAATTCTGCGCATACCGTGCGCTCTTGTGAGATAACCTCCGCCTATCAGGGAGTCTCATAACAATATGCTCAATGACATATACAATGATCAACCACATCTCATAACGAACATGCAGATGATGCGTATGGGCATGTATCATGATGCTATGCTATCACATACTCATAATCGGTATCAATAACCGGCATCAACAACCGGCCTCGATAATGTGCACATTTAACCAACATTGCCCCCAAGGAATGGCCCTCATAGAGCCAAACATATAATGGGCTCGCAGCATCACACAACGCCCTAAAATACAACACAATGGGCCTTACTCAAGGCCACATATATACAACAGGTGGGCCCTGCTCATCGGCCTAATACATATCACAATGGCCTTGCCCATAGGCCATGAACACATCACAATGGGCCTTGCCCATGGGCCATGAATACATCACAATGGGCCTTGCCCATGGGTCGCAAATACATGACATGCGGGCCCTACGCATGGGTCTTGAATACATCAAATGGGTCATGCATCATGGGCCTAATACGTGTCACAATGGTCCTCAACTACGGGTCGCATGTATTCATATAAGTCTCGACAATCAGCCTTGGCAATTGAAATCGGCCTCGACAATCGGAGTCGGTCAATAATCGGAATCGACAAATCGATCACGTCAATCGAAATTGGCAATCAGCCACGACAATCGGAATCGGTCAATATCGGACTCGGCAAATTAGTCACGTCAATCAGAATCGGCAATCGGTCATGATAATTGAAATCGATCGATAATCGGAATCGACAAATCGGTCATGTTAATCAGAATCAGTAATCGGTCATGATAATCGAAATCGGCAATCGGCAATCGGTCACGACAATTGGATCGATCGATAATCAGAGTCGACAAATCGGTCACATCAATCAAAATCGGTAATCAGTCATAATAATCGGAATCGATCGATAATTGAAATCGACAAATCGGTCACGTCAATCAGAATCGATAATCGGTCATGATAATCAAAATCGGCAGTCGGTCACGACAATCAGGATCGATCGATAATCAGAGTCGACAAATCGGTCATGACAATCAGGATTGGTAAGAATGGGCCTAACAAGGCCTAATGGAAGGTCACAATGTGGACATTAAACCATCATTGCCCAATAATGTGGCCATTTAACCAACATTACTCCCAAGGAGTGGCCCATACAAAGAATTCATACATAACGTAACGGGCCATACATACATCACTTTGGGCCTCAACCATGGGCCTTGAATACATCACAATGGTCATTGCCCATAGGCCACAAATACGTTACAATGGGCCTTGCCCAAGGGCCTCGAATACATCCCAATGGGCTACAAGACATGGGCCTTTAATACTTCGAGTGGGCCGTATCACATAGGCCTCAACTATGGGCCTAATGCATCTCATTGGGCCTTACCAAATGGGTCAAAAATACATCACAATGGGCCGCAGGACATGGGCCTCGTATACATCAGGTGGGTCGCATCAATGGGCCGCACCAATGGGCAATGGGTGGGCCCTGCACATGTAGCAATTGTGTCACAATTACATCATAGTAAGGTGGACCTTGCACAGCTAGCAGGTGGGCCTGCACCTTCCAAATGGGCCCACCAAATGATTAGCATGGATACATATATCATGGTGTCCCACGAGGCTGGGTACGGCGCAGATGAAACAGATGGACGACATGCTAAAATATATACATCATGGTTGGCCATACGTCTGAATACAACACATTCATCAAGGCATGCCTCATACATCAAGGTGCGTCCACCTGTTGTGATGGATGGTGGAAAAGCAAAACAGGTGGACGACTTGGGCATAAAACAGATGGACGCCGTGAATGAAACACATATATCATGGTGGGTCCCTGTCCACGTGGACAGCGTGGACATACATCATCAAGGTGGAGCTCCACGTGCTGTACTCAACATGAACGGCGGGGATGAAACACTTACATCATGGTCGGTCCCACATATAGATGGACGGCGTGCATAAAGACACATACATCATGGTAGAATCCCACTGTCCTTGCACTGGATGGTGAGGATACAACACTTACATCATGGTGTGGTCCACGGATGACATGGATAACACACTTACATCAGGATGGGGTCCACACACGTGGCCCACTAGAGAATTGAATTTGCTTCATTTTGTCTCAGGTCTAAAGAAGAGCTCGCCAATGGGTGGACGGCTTGGATCAAAACACATTAAAGGTGGGTCCACCACATAAATCGTCCAGATGGACGACTAAACACATGAATCAAGGTGGGCCTCTACACGTGTGGATGTAAGCATCCACCAAGGTGGGCCCCATGTCTGTGTATATGGATGGACAACATAGATAGAACGTATACATTATGCAGTCCCACGTGGGACCCATGATCTGGACGGTCCGATTACCCACCGTCCAAAGCTACTGGACGGTGGGGATGATTCCATACATCAAGGTGGGTCCGCATGTGGGGCCACCATAGTAGCACATTAACATATATTATATATACGAATATTATATATATATATATATATATATATATATTATATATATATTATATATATATATATCTATATATATATATATTATAATAGCCAACGGCAGTTACTATATGTTATTTTAATATGTATATTAACATACATGGCTGTTTGGCCCACCGTCCAGCCATCTGGACGGTGGGGATGCAAAACAGGTGGGCGGTGTGGAGTTAGAACAGATGGACAGCGTTGATACAACGCATGCATCTCGTGGAGTCCACACGCACGTGGGTCCCACAGTTGCTGTTGCAGCAGGATAAAACACATATATCATGAGTGGGTTCCACAGGACCGTCCAACCTGTCCAGCACCGTCCAGATGGTCTGAACGGTGTGGATGAAACAATTACATCATTGTGTGGCCCAACAGAGATGGTTTGGATAAAGCACATTCCTCAGTGGGGCCACGTGGATGAAATCCACGGAAGATGGTGCATAGAGAGAGAGAGATGGGTACCACGTAGGGCCATCATCATGATATATATTAATATATATTATATATTATATACACCATCAGGTAGGTTACACCGTCCAGGAGATTGGACGGTGTGGAGAACCATACATCATGTGGTGGGGTCCACGACCCCAAACTGATGGACGTTAGGCTATAAAATATGTGCATCAAGGTAGGTCCCACCTAGATGTGCGTCGTCCAAGAAGTGGGTCAACCACATGCATCGCCGGCAGTTGGGCCATTGGCATAAAACAGCAACATCAATGTGGCTAGCGACCAGCCTCTGCACGTTGGCCATTCTGGCTTGAAGTGATCTGTCCGAACGGACGGCGTGGATTTGTTACACATACAACAAGGTGGGATCCACGTAAGGGCCACACAACTGAGAATCAAGCTAATATTTGTGTTATCCCTAGGCCCAAAACAGGTAGTAGGATGGTCTCATCGGTGGACAATCGGGAGTCCCCACTGCTGGATGGTGTGGATCATTCATACATTCATTAGGTGGGCCATCCAACAGAGGAGAGAGAGAGAGAGAGAGAGAGAGAAGAGAGAGAGAGAGAGATGTGAGAAGGGGAGGGACCCCGCCACTATGGGCCCTCCCTATACAATGCACACATCAAGGTGGGTCCCATCATAAATGGACCCTTAAATCACAAAAATCAAAACATAAGATCACCCACCTTTGACCTCTCCTTCCTTCTTCCGCCAATGCATGTTAGAGCTCCAAATGAACGATTTCAACGGTTAGGATCAAACTTGGATGGTGGAGATGAGAGATGGAAAGTGGGCCACACAGCCTCTCCCATGGAGAGCCATGGACAATTGGGTTCTTCTTTGGTTGCTTGGAAGAGAAGGGAGAAATAAGAGAGAGAGAAGATAGGATGGAGTGATGGAGTGATGGGTGAGGTGAGAGCTTTATTGACTTTTGAGGTAAATTTGTGTAAGAGGGGTATGGGTTGCCTTGACTTTTAGGGTTGCTTTGGTAAGGGAGTGATGGGATATGTACTTGACATATGATAGGATGGAGTACTTACACTTGACGCGATTGATGGGACATTCTCTTGGGATTGCAACGCGCGGCGTTTCCCTCGAACTGAACGCGGGCCCACATCTCCTGGCTCGGGTATCGTCTCGGCGCAAAATACGTGGCGTCGGAACTGCGGCGATGGCGCGGTCGCTAGAGTATAAGTCTCGATCGGGCCGACTCTGGAATACAGGATATGACACAGGGTTACGTGCAACTGCCGATTACAGATCGCGGGTCGCCAGAGTTCGACCGGGAGGACCGCGGAAGCCTACGGAATGGTACGGGTTGGGATACGGGTTTGACAATTATCCAATGGTTTTAAATCAGTTTAACCATGAACCTTCACAACCTACACAAGGTTATCAAAAATGTCTACACAAGTAATAGATCTTATGCAAGGACTCTACACGTACTCTCCTGTCGTAGGCCTGCGAAAAGACTTAACGAGTTTGAAAATAACAAACTCTAAATTCCAATTGTACATAAAAAAAGGTTTTCAGACAAAATGAACTCTAATACTTACCTAAAAGCGAGTGAGCCCCCTTCAACACATGATGATGAAGATTTTCCAACTGATGAAGAATCTTCAGCTCCCTTGAACCACAACCAGTTGTACATGCTCTAATCATAGATGCCAAGGTTGTTGGGTCAGGGTTTGGGTAAATCTAATCTAGTTAATGATAGGTCTTTTAAGAGCTTAAGAAGATTCTTAAAGCTAAGCATTTAAAGATTCCAGCACAAAGATTTTCCATTAATGAGAGTTGCCAGAACATAAATGAAGGCTAGAGTTTATAGTTCAATCTAGGCAATGAATGTTCCAATGATTGCCTTTAAGCTATGGATTGAATGATGAACTCCACTGGGAAAGAGGGCTTGAGAGTAAGGGTATTTACTCCTGCAATAACTCTCTCAAAGTTATCTTCAATGCTCGCTCAAGAAGCTAGGAAATAACCTCGAGTGATATATAAATTAAAATCTTAACGGTCAAAAAACGGGCATAAATCTGTCGGGTTTGATGTCATCGAAGGGTCTTCGATGCCATCGAAGTTTCCTTCGATGACATCAAACCTTCTTTGATGCCATCGGTCCATGCACCGAGGATTTCAAATAGGCGTTGGACAGATTATGTCCGATGTCATCGATCACTCTTCTATGTCATCGAAGGAGACCTTCGATGTCATCGAAAGATGACTCGATGCCATCGAGATTTTTCAAAAAAATGCACGAGGTTGCTAGACAGATTGAGCACAATTTCGATGCCATCGAACATCCTTTGATGCCATCTAAGTTTGAATTTCGATGTCATTGAAGGCATTTCGATGCCATCGAGAATTAAATGATTTTTCTTTGAAAACTCTCTAGACCATTTTATCCTCATTACAATGTCATCGAATAACCTTTCAATGCCATCTAAATTTGGATTTCGATGTCATCGAGAATATATGGATTTGCCTTGAAAACTCATTGGACAATCTGGTCTCTAATTCGATGTCATTGAACCTGCTTCGATGTCATCAAAAACTTATCTTTGATGCCATCAAAGGTGGTTCAATTGCATTGAGAATCTTTGGAATTCCTTCAAAGCTTGCCGGAGTGTTTTGGCCTATTTACAATCTCATCGAAGTGGGTTCGATGCCATCGACAATATCCAAAATTTAACAGTTTGGTTGCTAGACTAACTGGCCACTATTTCGATGTCATCTTACAGTCTTTGATGACATCAAAGATGTCTCAATTGCACTCCAATGACATCGACAACACAAAATTTTTACCAATATGTTTCAATATCCACAGGCTTCAAGTTACAACTTTTAACATACTCACCAAGGGTTTTGCAAATCTAATTTTTGGCAAGTATGGACCATATTCAACATGGCACTCAATTGGGATGAGGATCTTGCATCCACATTGACGGGTTCTTCCTATTGTCCTTTGTCTTGTGGCCTCTTACAACCTCAGGGAGACTACTAGACTTTGATTTCGCTCTACCGACTATATTCATTTACTGAGAAACATTAATATAGCACACTGTGTCTCATTGGCCGTACCAAAAAAATAGTATTGTTGTTCAATTCGAAGGAGTGGCCACACATGTTACGAATAAGCCAAATTCAGTCAAATGTAAATGATTAGGAATAGGAATAGTGCATCGCATGCCAGAGTCATCTTCGACTCGAATCAATCGAGCGCTTGTACCTAAAGCATCAAACTAGCTGAATTAGGATCAAACTATGGTTAATATAACTGTTCAACCACTAATTGTTATAACGATCATGTGATTTAAGAAGGGGAGAGTTAGTCCTTCATAATGTGATCTTTTTGCCTTGAGCTAAGGACTTATTTTTCAATAGTGATAACGTATTAGTTCTTAATGAATTAATAATGGATGAATAAGATTAAAAATCAAGCTGAATGTCAATTTTATTGATTGAAATGTAATAACAACACAATTAGCAAGGATTAAAAAAAATAAACTAAGTAGAGAAGAAAATAAATGTTGTTTTTTATGTCTTAAATTTATTTAGAAACAGGGTCTGTCGATGTCATCGACAGACCATTCGATGTCATCGAGCACTGTTCGATACCATTGAACAGTGCTCGATCCCATCGATTTTTTTTTTTTGAATTTTCTCCAGTTGGTTGTTGGACAGATTGGGTGTTATTTCGATGACATCGAAGAGGTTTCGATAGCATTGAAGCTTAAGTTCGATGCCATCGAAGATGGTTCGATGAAATCGAGAAAAATCTGATTTTCATGTTTTGTCTCTCTTTGGTGTTATTTCGATGACATCGAAGTGGGTTCGATGACATTGAGACCCATCGAAGGTGTCATCGAATGTATGCACATAATTGCGGATCTGCGAGATTTATTTTCGATTTCGATTGTGATTCTTCCAAAGGCTATATATTTGGGTGTAATCAGGATTGGGATGTATTTAAGGCTTTCTAATTTGTTCTAGGGTTTCAAGGGTGTAGCTTGGGATTGATTCAAGGTTGTTCGGATCGGATAATCTCTCTTCTCTTGTAATTTTTGCTTTTATAGTGATTATTTGTCACTTTATGCCGTGATTTTTTTTTCTCGAAAGGGTTTTTTCCACATAAAAATCGTTGTGTTCTCTTTGTGCTTGCTTCGTGCGATTAGATTACTTCACTTGATTCATCTCTGTGTGCTTCCGTGGTCCCCCAACAAGTGGTATTAGAAATATCGTTGGGGCGTGGGCTTGAATCCGAAAGTGAGTATCAATGGCTACCAATTCTAAGTATGATGTTGAGATGTACTCCGGTAAAAATAATTTTGAATTATAGAAGGTTAAGATGATTGGCTTATTAGTTCAGTATGGATATGATCATGTCCTTGAGAAGCGACCAGAATCCATGGATGGCGATGAATGGAACAAACTGGATAAGAAAGAGAAAACCTCAATCCAATTGTGTCTAATGGATGAAGTCCTCTACAATGTCATGCGAGAGAAAACTACAACAAGTTTGTGGGGGAAGTTGGAGGACATCTATGTAAATAAGTCCCTTAAAAATCACCTACACTTGAAGTTGCAGTTGTTCAAATTTAAGATGACCAAGGGAGGAGATGTTGAGGCCCACGTTAGCAATTTTAATAAGATAAACTGTAAATTGCTAGATGTGGAGGAAGTTGTCGAGGATGAAGATCAGGTGTGTATCTTGTTGAATTTACTCCCGGCTTCGTATGAGTCTTCTAAAGACATGTTATGCACTGGTAAATCATGTAACATCCCGGATTTTTGCCAACCGGGATTAGACGTCCTTAGGCATTGGGTCGATCCTAAGACCTTACCAACTTGTCAAAACTAAATCCCACAGTCAAAAATCGCTCTTAACCCATTTCCTTCACAAATCCCACCCTTCACTACCTTGTGCTTTCAATTTTTCAAAGCACTTTCGCCCTAGACACTATCTTAAACTAGCTAAGTAGTAAAACTTGGATCACTTTATATACAAACTGCAAAGGCCTAAGTACCATCTCAACCAGAAAACAATTAGGATTAAATCCTTTAGAAATTTAACAAAGTTAACTAGTGCAAAACTCGATTAGCCATGAAATCCGTTGGGATCGCTTTAAATACGATCTGCAAGACCCAAAACTTGCAAAATCAGTGACTCTAGGTTTCCCTAAAGTTTAGAACCAAACTCATTTCCCGTCTGCTCTCGGGAATTAAACGAAACTTCGTATTAGGTCTAGACCGCACATCGGGAGTCCGATTAACACGAAGCTAAGGAACTAGGACCGCCTCACTGGGCTTGACAATCATCTCAAAAATCAGATGATTCCGATGTCCCACGGCCATTGTTTCCACTCCGGAGTGAGAGAGTGTGAAAAAAACACTATTCCCACCCAAATAAAAATATCTGGAATAGTGATCTGGCACCTTTCGGTTGCGCGTCAGTATTAAGCAACCTGACCGTCGGAATCAGACCAAATTACACCCTCGGATTAAGAAAAATTTCGGAACATTTACATGTACTTGGAATTTCGGATCGTGGCCCACTGACCGTTGAACTGAAAGTGGTCCGCCACGTGCGATCTGGGAATCCGATCGAGTCGAAAACGTAATCCCACATAGATCCATGTGTGGTGAGCTTAAGTCTGACGTTTGGCTCAAGGAGGGCCACCAGAACCTTCTTTTGAGCTGGAAAAGTGACGAAATACCTATATTAGCAGTAACCTTTGAACAGGAGTCTATTTCGGTGAGTTTTGAGGCTATATAAGGACCTTAAACCCTCTCTCATGGCAGCCATACGAATTTGGATTTAGAGAGGGAAAGAGAGAGGAAGTGAGGGAGAAGTGGGAGAATCTCCCTGCCGTCGTTCCCTGCCACCACACGGGCTGCACCATCCCTTTCTCATCTCTTTCCCGGCGATTCCAGCCCCGTTTCTAGGTAAGAAACCCTAACCCTAATCTGATTTGGGGCTGGGGTGGTTGTAGGTTATGAGATAGCTAACTATTTCGTTCTCTAGGTTGCCAAACTCCCGTATACGGAAGCTTAGCGAACCTATCAACTCCGTTACGATTCTACGACAAAAGGTGAGGCTTTAAATGCATAAGTTACGTTTTTCAACGCTTTCAATGTCAGATAATGATAGATTCATGATCTG
Organism: Magnolia officinalis; assembly: GCA_021015155.1. Classification (NCBI taxonomy): domain Eukaryota; kingdom Viridiplantae; phylum Streptophyta; class Magnoliopsida; order Magnoliales; family Magnoliaceae; genus Magnolia; species Magnolia officinalis. The sequence goes on from JAJHSJ010000005.1 coordinate 69,835,379, forward strand.
CGTGTAAATGCACATGTACAAAGTGCTTTCCGTTTCCTGTTTCGATTAACGTTGTAGAATATGGAATTTCACATACTCTAGATATACGTAGAAATACCGTATAAGTATTTTTTTTGAGAAAATATTTGACATGTTTATTTAATGTTTGATTATATTATATGTGGATAAAATGTTAGTTTGGCGAAAGGAATCGCAAATATACATGTTCATGTGTAAATGTCATGTATGTTGAAATTGTGTATTCTAGAAGTACCGTATATGTGTAATTTTTGGAAATGCAATAGTCATGATTATTTGATGTATGATTATGCTATACATGGATAAAATACTCACTTGACAAAAGGTTAGCCCTAACACTATTTTGCTAACATACGTCATGTATGTTGTAATAGTATATTTTTAAGTGTTTGTGAAAATGACTGAATGAGTATAGAATTCTCATTCATGCTTGCCATGACTAGTTGTCATGGATTCATGATTGATGTATTGGCGATACCCCTTTGACGAAAGGATTTGCCCTAATCACGCCACGGCCAATATACACTATATATGCTAAAATGTGTGGCCCAAGTGTTTGTGGAAATGACTGAATGAATATGGAATTGGATTCCTGCGTGCCATGACTATCCATCGTGGGTGTACGCGTGTTATGATTGGGGCAACTCCCTAGCGAAAGGATTTGGCCTAATGCCTATGTGACGACATATGTTATGTATGTTGATGTATGTTTGTTTAAGTGTTTCTTGAAATGTCTGAATGTGTAGTAGTTAGCAAACTGTAATATATAAGGGTGTTGAGATATGATTCTCAACCTCTTTTCACTATGTGTATGATCTCCTTTGATAGTTGTGTGATTAGGATTTGAACATGTACAAACTCATGCTTGTGTTGTGATTCATAACATGCTCAACTGTTTTATGATTTTAACTATGTAATGCATATGTTTAAATTTATATTTATGATATATGATCCGTCATGGGTGATGGGGGAGCGGAGCAACCGAGTGCGTGCAACAGCCCTGGCAGCCCTAAACGGATAATACCAGACTGATTATATGATTTGAATCCTGATCTATTACTGCTTTATATCTCTGTAATTGATTGTGTTTGGGGCTATGATTATAGTCCAGGCAATCGGTAACGAGATTGAACTCGTGGCTGAGATTCATTTGCCACGTGGGATGTGTTCGACGAACTCGAGTCGTCCGTTGCCTGTCGGCAGTGGTAGGCCACACGAAGTTGTTTATGTACTTCATGTCGTGCAGCTCAACGGGCGATCGTGCTAGTCGAGCTCGTCAAGTAACCGATCTGCCTTATGTGTGTTCACCCTGTTTGGTCGCTACTGCTTGAACCTAGGGTACCAAACTTACCAGTGGTGATTCCCGTTTAACCATGGTACCTAGATCCGCTAAGACGCATGAGCCGGGCATGGTGGTATGGGACACCGTGGTCGAGCTGTCGGCCTATGCTGGGGCCATGTGCCTCCCCGTAGTGACCATTGCGCAACTATCTCGTGAGCCGAATACGGTGGTATGGGACACTGTATTCGAGCTGTCGATACTTCGGCCGAGAGCCGAGTACGGTGAGATCTGTGCTCGTGCTGACGGGCGACGAGTCCTCCGTGGTATCATCTAGTACACTCCAAGGGTCTGTGATTGGCGACGAGTCTTTCACAGTACTAGAGTGTGAGTTGAGCCGAGTACGGTGAGACCTGTACTTGAGCTGACGGCTAGTGATTGAGCCGAGTACGATGAGACCTGTACTCGAGCTGACGGCCAGCAATTGAGCCGCATACGGTGAGATCTGTATCCGCTCTGACGGGTGACGAGCCCTTTGCGATGCCTTCACTATGCTTCTCAAACCATAATATCGTATGAGATAAACTAGGATTGACGACCCTAGAATGGATCATGTTGGGATGATAGACAAGGGAGGTACCTTAGTTTCCCAATACTGCTGGTTGAAATGGACTAATAATAACTTGGTAATCATGAGCATCATCGCACCCATGTGCTTTGTAGATGTGGCGCACTGAGGGAGTTAAGCATTCGCGAACGTAAGATGATGTCGCTTGAGGGTGGTTTGGCAAGGGCATACAGCATCATGTCATTTCATTCTTGCATTTAATAAGAGTAATTAGAATTGTTTGATTTGTACTGCTTTATCATTACTGCTTGATTGAATTGATAACATGTTAACCTATGCTTTACTGTTCCACTGAGTTGATCACTCACTCCCACGTTACGGGACGGTGTCCGAACACCCACCAGATTTGTTGAGTTTCAGGTGATGGCGATGCTTATGAAGCAGAGCCGGACTTCTATGATGTGGAGGAGGAGTTCTCCTACATGTAACTTTCTGTCAGGCCAATGAGACCTGGTATTGTATTGACGGGGTTATGGTTCTTGGGATAGAAGGCATTACACTTCCTCACATTTGGTAAATTTTAGAACTGCACTTGTATTTATTTAACCTGGTAATGTTATCACACTCTGGAGACTCATCATAAGTTATAATTTATCTATCTATCACAGTCTTCCGCTTGCAAACTTAACTGTCTCTGGAGTATGATATGCTGTTTTGGCTTAATCTCACTCATGTTCAATGCACGAATACAGTCAACATTCATATCATTCATTTTGTTGCATAAGTGATGTTCTAGAACTCGGGAGTTGAGTTTATGCTCGACCCCCGATTTTCAGGGCGTTACAAATCATCTCTTAGTGTCAATACTATCATCTCAGCCCTTCAGGAAAAGGCAATGAGAAAGAAAAACGGTAGCATGTGGCTCTCTACTGATGCGTTGTTTACGAGGGGTTGTAATTTTGAGCAAGACACATGATTTTCTCGATCGAGATCCATGTCCAAAGGCAAGGGCAAGAAAAAGTTAAAGTGCTAGAATTGTGGGATGTCAGGGCATATAAAGAAGGATTGTATAAATCCTAAAGCGAAAAAATATAACTCAGAGGCTTCTTTAAGGGAGGCCAATACTGTCACGTCTAATGAATGAACAAGCGATAGTAATGTATTGTCAGTGTCTATGATCGCACACTTATATGATGATCGTAGAGACGAGTAGATTTTGGACACTGGGGCTTTATATTACATGATTCCTCATCGAATTTGGTTCACCAGTTATAGAGAGTATGATTTATGGGCAATGATAATGCCTGTAACGTTGTGGGTGTTGGTACTGTACGCATCAATATGTTTGATGGGATGGAGCGTACCTTCACTAAGGTGAGGCATGTTCCTGATATAAAGAAGATTTTGATATCTCTTGGCGCACTTGAAGCGATTGGGTGCAAGTTCACTAGTTTCAATGGTGTCCTTAAAGTTTCAAAAGGGGAGCTCGTAGTTATGAAAGCATGGAGGCACGATAATCTTTACAAGTTGATCAGAAGCACTTCAACAAGTGGAGCTGCAACTGACGTAGCGGATTCCATGTCTGCACGTATGTGGCATGCACATCTAGGCTACATGAGCGACCGGGGCATGAAGGTACTTTCTGACCAATGCTTAATTCTAAGTTTTAAAAGTCTTTATTTAAATATATGCGAATATTGTCTATATGGTAAACAATATAGGTTATCTTTTAAATCCGAAAGACATGTATGTAAAGGAGTGCTTGATTATGTGCATTATGACGTATGGGGGTCGTCGCTCATGGTTTCTGTTGATGCAAAAATATGGTCAATCTTGCTTCACCTCCTGCGAGTTGTTGAGTACCTATAATTAATGGAGAACAAGAGAATGCACTAGGGGCATCAGTTAAGGCTGGGGACCCTCCGATGCCTAAGTCAGGCGTATTAACTCCCACTAGGTATAGTAGAATTGGTGTATTTGTGTGTACCTTGTTCCATGGCGAGGGTCTCTATTTATAATCCCTTGACATTACTTACTTATATGGTAATGAATCTACTGGATAGTTACGTATCACAAAGTGGATCTGTCTTTGGGTATATCGTACCTTTCTCGATGTGATCCTCGACGAAGATCTCAGAGGGTAATCCTATCTTTATATTGTAAGGATATTTCTATTCCGAGGTGGTGGTCGATATCTAAGATCGAGGTTAGTACCCGAGGCCGATGTCGGTATCCGAGGTCAGGTCGGTATCCAAGGTCGAGGTTGGTATTTGAGGCCAAGGTCTATGGTCGAGATTGACCTCCGAGGTCGAGGTCGTCCCTTGAGACCGACGTCAGTATCTGAGGTCGGTACTCGAGGGCCAAGTGACAATTGTGGCTGAGGTAGAAAGTAGCCGACACTAAAGGTCGGCGTCATTTTTCATCCCTCAAGCAATCCATAGTCATCGAGTCTGTCTACTCAGCTCATCTGTCTCATACATTTGTTTAGCTCAATTATACCCATAACATAGACCCCTACTTCTGGGCTCTATACTTTATGAGCTCGAGAAGTAACTTTTGAATTAATATATGAGAAGGTCATCTCGTTCCATGTATGTTTCTCGATTTTGTTGCCTTCATGTGTGGGTGATCGTGTATGATGACTTAGTAGATACAATAGTCAAGAATGTAGTGATAGGTCGTGCACGGTAGAATCAATAGGTCGACTGTCAAATAGTAAATGTAGTGTAGTAAGCCGAGCACTAAGAAGGACTTTCTTCCCTTAAATTGAGAGAAGTCCTTATGGTCGATCGTACAGCTCAGATAGTCGGGATTTGAAAGAAATTCTCTTCCCCTGAATTGGGGAAGTTCTTTCCTTGTAGAATTCGTAAAATAGTAGAGGAGAAACGGTAACAGTATCACATGTACCTTTTTTCCTTTTACAAAGGGAGGTCACTCACAGTCGAACATATAAATAAAAATGGTAAATAAAATAGTAGAAATAAATGGGAGAAGCTTCTTCCCTTTAATTGAGGGAGGTTTCTCATAGTCGAACACGAGTAGCTTCTACCGAGGCGATCAATCAAGCAGAGTCATTTTACCCATCGGAGTTCCTCGTGGATAGTAGATTTTTAGATGATCGGTATTTTATGGGTGAGGTCAGAGCTTACCCTCCATGTCTTTTAGTCGGTACATCCTTCAGTACCTGATGTCGAGGTCGGAGTTGGTTGATGACCCTTATTACCAAACTTGGTTGACTGGTTCAGATCAGTAATCAGGTTTTCTTGCTCTGCCCATCTTCCTTAAGTACCTGCTCCGGCTTGGTGTTCAAGGGAGTGTACCGATGAAAGTGACTTTTCAGATGTTAGTTGGTATGCTAGCCTCGGTTTTGGTCGTCCTCATTCTTTCTTTTGGCGTTAGTAATAGAGGGCTCCCCTACTTCCCTCCGCTTCCTATCATTAGCCGACTTATTTCCTTCTCGAGTAGCTCTTTGTGAACTGAAGAACTCCTCGATATTGGAATATTTTTTAACTCGGTTAAGAAGATTGGCGAGGGTATTTGGGGGGTTTTTACTAATAGAGAAGATGAACTTTCTTTGTTTAAGGCCAGGTACCATGACGATCAGAGCTATCTGGTCGGAATAGTCATCCACCTGTACCGCTTCCTCATTGAAGCGGATGATATAGTATTTCAACAACTTATCCTTCTTTTAAGTGATCTTAAAGAGGTGGGTTGATGGCTTTCTCCTATCTTTCCCACTAATAAACCAAGTGATGAAAGCCTTACTAAGTTGGGCGAAAAAATTGATAGAATTTGGCTTCAGTTGTCTATACCACTTCCGCGCCGTTACTAATAGAGTCAAAGAGAATGCTTGGCACATTACGGAGCCAGATGCATCGTAAAGCTCCATCTAAGACCTGAAAGATTCAAAGTGTTCAACCGAATCCCTCGAGCCAGAGAAAGGGGTGATCCAAGGCATCTGAAACCTAAACAGGAGTTTGGCTTCCTTAAGCATGACATCCATAGAGGTCGGTCCCCAGGCTCAACACACTTATTGAATGTCATCGAGCTGGCCCGGATCTCTTCGAGTTTTGCCTCCCATGGGACCTTTCTCTGTGTGACGTCTTTGGGGGCCTTCCCACACCTCCTTTTTTCTAAGGTGTGGCATAAGTCAGAGTCTGCCAGCACAGTCATTTCTGCCGTATGCGCGGAGGCCTGACTGTACTACCCTAGTCGTTGCTTTATGTATGAGTCGTGAGGTGCTCAGGGAGGTCGAGATAATTCGATTGCCGCAGTTGCTTCCGCTTCATGGTCAGGAAGCGGTTACTGCCTCTTCAGTATTTACATTATGCGGTTTATGTTGCTGGTTAGGGCCTCGAATTGTTTTTCCAAGGAAATGAGTCAACCAGCTCTGTTGCAAGGCCTACCCAAGGCCACCGCTGGAATATGGTCGGTATGATGTTCCGAAGGTGATACCTCAGATTACTCATCTGGTGCGGGAATTGAGACAGTAATGGCGACCAAAACCCATTTTCTTCCTTTAGCCATTATTGAGCAGACAAGGTTGATGATTCTTTTTAATGTAAAGGGAACTTCTAAGGTGGCTTTGTTGTCGTTCCCACAGATGGTGCCAACTTTTGATGCAAAAATCTGGTCGATCCTACCTCACCTCCTACGAGCTGCCTAGTACCTGCAATTAATGGAGAACAAGAGAATGCACTGGGGGCACCGGTTAAGGTCAGGGACCCTCTGATGCCTAAGTTAGGCATATTGACTCCCAATAGGTGTAGTAGAATCGGTATATTTGTGTGTACCTTATCCCATGGCGAGGGTCTCTATTTATAATCCCTTGACACCACTTACGTATATGGCAATGAATCTGCTGAATAGTTACATATTACAAAGTGGATATGTTTTTGGGTATATTGCACCTTTCTCGGCGTGATCCTCGGTGAAGATCTCGGAGGGTAATCCTATCTTTATATATTATAAAGATATTTCTATTTTAAGGTAGTGGTCAATATCCGAGGTTGAGGTTGGTACCCAAGGCCGAGGTCGGTATCCAAGGTCGAGGTTGGTACCCGAGGCCGAAGTCAGTATCCGAGGTTGAGGTTGGTTTCCGAAGACAAGGTCTATGGTCGAGGCCGACCTCCGAGGTCAAGGTTGTCCTTTAAGACCGAGGTTGGTACCCGAGGGCCAAAGTGACAATTGAGGCCGAGGTAGAAAGTAGCTGACACCAAAGGTCGAGGTGATTTTTCGGCCCTTAAGCAATCCATAGTTATCGCCCTCAAACAATCCATAGTTATCGAGTCTGGATGCTTGGCTCATCTTTTTCATACATTTGTTTAACTCCATTTTACCGATAATAGTTTCTGTTGGAGGGTCATCATGGTTTGTCACATTCATTGACGACTACTTCCAGAAAGTTTGAGTTTATTTCATGAAATGTAAATCCAAGGTTTTCACCAATTTCAAACAATGGAAGGCCATGGTGGAAAAAGCAGACAGGGTGAAAAGTGAAAATTTTAAGGACTGATAATGCTGGGTAATTTATTTATACTGAATTTAATTAATTTTGTAAGGATGAATGGATTATAAGGCACAACACAATGTGTCACATGCCTAAACAAAACAGTGTGGCTGAGAGGATGAATCGGACTCTCTTGAAGAGGGCCCGATGCATAATTAGTAATGTTGGGTTGGACAAGGACCTATGGACTGAGGCCGTTAACATGGCCTGCAATTTGGTGAATCGGTCCCCTTCTATGGCAATTGATTGCAGGATTCTAGAAGAAGTATGAAGTGATCATAAGGTTGACTACTCAGAATTGTGTGTGCTTAGTTGTGAGACTTACTCTCATGTACCATCAATTGAGAAAGATAAGTTAGACCAAAGAGCCAAAAAGTACATCTTTATTAGTTATAGTGGTGGTGTGAAAGGCTACGGGTTGTATGACAAGGTCATACGAAAAATCATCATTAGTCGTGACGTCAAATTCGACGAGAGATCCCTATTCTGCAAGAATGAGCAGGATGAGCAAAAGGAACTAGAAAAGTTGGTTATGGACATTCAGGTTGACACTGGTGATACTCAGGCTGGGACAGATGCGTAGACAGACATGCAAGAGCAGGTGGAGTAGCCACCTGTGAGAAGGAATTTGCTATGGGATTGCATGTTACCGACGAGATACATGGATGACTCTAATATCGCATATGCTCTCATTACATATGAGGGGATCAACCTACTCTTCAGGAGACTCTTGATAAGCCAATGTAGAAAAGTAAAAAAGCAACGATGGATGATAAGATGGACTCCCTATACAAGAATAAGACTTGAGAGCTGGTAGAGCTTCCAGTTGGCCGAAAAGCGATCGGGTGCAAGTGGATTTTCAAGAAGAAACAGGAAAGATACAAGGCAAGGTTGGTTACTAATTGTTATGCTTAAAGAGAAGGAATCAAATTTATAGAGATATTCGCGTCGGTTGTAAAGCAAGCATGTATCATATTTGTGTTGGCACTGGTTGCCTAATATGATCTCGAGCTGGAACAAATGGACGTGAAGATTGCATTCCTGCATGGGGAATTGGAAGAGCAGATGTACATGAAGCAACCAGAGGATTAGGAAGTTAAATAGCAGAGAACAATATTTGTTGGTTAAAGAGGTTATTGTACGGCTTGAAATAGTCGCCTAAGCAGTGGTATAAAAAAATTGATTCTTTCATGTTAAGTTATAAATTTACTAGGAGTGAATACGATCATTGTGTCTATTACAAGGCACTGAGTGATAGCAAGTTCATCATCCTAGTATTGTATGTTGTTGACCAGTCATAACATGTCTGAAATCGATGTACTGAAGACTCAGTTATCAGGGAATTCAAGATGAAAGATCAGGGGGCTGCAAAGAGGGTTTTCGGCATAGATACTCATAGAGACAGGACGAGGAGCATGCTTTGGTTATCTCAAGGAGAATACCTTGTGAAGGTGTTGATCAAGTATGGAATGGACAAGGCAAAGCAGGTTAGCGTTCCCCACAAGGCTCACTTCAAGCTTCTCTCAGAACAATATCCTAAATCAAATGAGAAAAAACAGGATATGTCTCGTGTGTCTTATTTAAATGTTGTGGGCAGTTTAATGTATGTATGGTCTGCATGAGACCAGATATTTCACAAGCAGTTGGTGTCATGAGAAAATACATGTCAAACCTCGGCAAATAACACTGAGAAGCGGTGATTTGGCTACTTCAATACATTCAAGATATAAAAGACCACGTCTTAACTTTTGAGAAGACAGGGGCCAAATTAGTTAGGTATGTGGATTCAAGTTACGCAAGCAGTATGGATTGCAGAAAATCAACTTTAGGTTACTCGTTTTTGCTAGTGGGTGATGTTTTATTTAAACCAACATGATTTAAATGATTTTTAAACTTGCAAGTATACGAATCAGATGTAGATATGGTACGTATTACGAGATCGTTCCCACGAGGACTGGTCGTCACAATTCAAATCTGTGATTCTCTTTAACTAATCCAACAAATAATGGAGCGAATTACTAAGCACAATTCTAGAAAAAAAAAATAATTAAGAACAGGGAAGAAAATTCAATCAGAGAAAGAGCACTAGGACTTTCGAATCCACCCCTAATTATCCTAACCCTTGTTTGGTTTGTTGATTCTCCTTAATCTAGATTGATACCACTTATATAAAGAAAGCACAATCTGTGTCCTTACTCGGGCATACAAAATGTCTAATTCCTTTAAGCAATGCCATGAATAACACATCCCATGTCCTTAGTCGGGCACATGGAATGTATAGTTCATTAAAGCACCCTGTTTCTTCCTCTATAGAAAACTTGTTCATGATCAGACACAAGCACCTAGAATAAGCATCCAAACAACATCCATCTATATACTTTGGTCGAGTTCATAGATGGAGAAGTATAGATTTTAAACCAATCAAACCCACTTAGAGAAAGAAACACACCAATCAAATCAAAGTAAAATCAAATTATAACAAGAGTATTCAAATTAGGGGCTTCATCTCAGCCCTAGCTGAGAGATTAGCAAGCCATGAATTCAAATAACAAGAAGATTAAATGGAATATAACCGAAAACATCCTTCTCTCTCTCTCTTCTCTTTCTTCTCTTTCTTCTCTTTCTTCTCTCCCTTGCTCCGGATCTGGAATCCCCTGTTTCTGAATGCCTTTCCCACGTTCCAAAACTCCTCTTTTATAGCTGCTGGAGGGCTGGAGTTAGTGGAAGAGTCGTAGCAGGACATGGAGTGCAATTTTTCGCAGCCATGATCGGTGGGCCCCACAGAAATATTTTCTGGAAAATCCACCCCATTCATTGGATTCAGAACAAAATTTCAGTCAAGAATGGGTGGTTTTGAATGTCCATTGACGCGGCCCAGAGAAGAAAACACAGAAAGATCGGATTTGCACGTTGTAGGGCAGCCCTTTTGTGGCCTCTGTATCACACACATGTGCACGCATGGTTGCAAAGTAGTAACATGTTTTTGCAGTATTCGCGGCCGTCTACAAGATGAACGGTTTGGATCGTCCGGAAAGATCATGGACGGGGCCCACTGACGTCCGCAAAAACGGACAGCGTCCGTTCGTTACCGGGACTGTGATTCAAACAGAGCAGCGGATCTCTTCCGCTATGACAATGGTGGGGCCCATTTTCATTTTGCATTGACAGATCTAATCCGTTCACCGAATTCATCTCGGAATCTCGGTCGAAAATACATAATTTTTCTCCGTTTTGGTCTGGGCCATAGAATATCTCATTACACCGTCTATTCCATGTTTGAACGGCTAGATTTCACTCATGATGATCATTTGCAACTCTGCCACCTAGGCAGTGATAATGGCCTTCATTTAGACCTGATGGACGGTCTGGATTGTTAGTTTGATGGATGGTGTGGATCCACAACCGACGACCAGATGTCCGCTTGCGAACACTGGAAACGGCAACTGCCGTTTTGATGAAGAGGCGCGGGTCAGCGGTCGGTTTGACCGGCTGGCGGTCCCATGCACGGCGGGTGTGCATATGCATGGTGTACATGCATCATGTGCGGGGCCCGCTGTAATGTTTGTGCGTAATCTGCACCGTCCATCCTTTTCCTCATATTATTTCAACCGCCAAAACCCAATTTGAGACAGTTCCAGATATCAGGTGGGCCCCAAATTGAAGATTAATGGGCTGATCTGTCCGTTGGGCCACTTTTCGAGATCTTCAGTAGATGAAATTTAATATGTACGGTTAATTTAGAGCCTTCATCACATGTATGCAGTTTCGAGCCAATCGGACGGTGGGAAACCTATGATCTTGCAATTTTTACCAGTTTCGGGCCTCTTTAATGTGAACGGCTTGATTTCCTCGGATCCCCAGCGTGTAAATTCTTCAATATTGGTCCTCTGGAGTCCGTTCCTTGCTCTGGTGTCTTCGGAGTATAAAATCCACGCTTTTAACATCATTTTTCAATCAACGCTCCTGATTTCATCCTGTAACAAAAATACAATTAAAATACTCCATTAAGTATTATCATATACGTAAAATCTGGTAATGATCGGGGTCTGATATGCAATATTTGACCCTCATCAGTGGGTGGAGCAATCTATTGGATGTCGAAGCTTTAGTCCGTGGTAGCTCTTTCCACGATTGAAGCGAAGTATATGGCAGTGATAGAGGCGTTTAAGGAAGAGGTTTAGTTGAGAGGCATGATAAATCAGTTGGGGCTTCAGTAGGAAGTTGTTCTGGTTAATTGTGATAGTGAGATCACTATCAATTTGGCTAAAAACTAGGTTTATAACTCACGTACTAAACATATTGATGTTTGTCACCGTTTTATCCAACAGGTGTTTGAGGAAGGAGGCATGACTCTGGAGAAGATTCACACGAGTGTGAATCTGACGGACATGCTCACCATGGTGGTTCCTACAAAGAAGTTCAAGTTCTATGCAACTTTTCTAAGCTTGACCAAGATGTAAAGAAAGGTGGAGTGTGCACGAGAAGCAATGATGCAAGGCAGAGATGAGAGAAAATGACAAAAAGCTACACGTTTGATGATTGAAGATATGGTAAAGATTGTTGTTTTTTATCTCTTAAATCTATTCAGAAACAGCGTCTATCGATGCCATTGACAGACCATTCGATGCCATTGAGCACTCTATCTGATCGAGAATTTCTAATTTTTCTCCAGTCAGTTGCTAGACATATTGGGTGTTATTTTAATGACATCGAAGCTTAAGTTCAATGCCATCAAAGATGGTTCGATGAAATCGATAAAATCCTATTTTCATGTTTTGTCTCTAGACAGTTTTGGTGTCATTTCGATGACATCGAAGTGGGTTCGATGCCTTCAAAGGTTAAATTCAATGACATCGAGACCTATCGAAGGTTCCATCGATTGTATGCACAGAATTGCGGATCTGCGGGATTTATTTTGGATTTTGATTGTAATTCTTCTAAAGTCTATAAGTTTGGGTGTAATTGGGATTGGGATATATCTAAGGCTTTCTAATTCGTTCTAAGGTTTCAAGGGTGTAGCTTGGGATTGATTCGAGGTTGTTTGGCTAGGGTAATCTCTCTTCTCTTGTAATTTCTACTTTCATAATGATTATCTGTCGCTTTGTGCCGTAGTTTTTTTTTTCGAAAGGATTTTTCCACGTAAAAATTATTGTGTTATCTTTGTGCTTTCTTGGTGCGATTAGATTACTTCACTTGATTCATCTCTATGTGCTTCCGCGGTCCCCCAACAATAAATACTCACACGATTGTTTATGTTGGCAAAACGGTCATTGAAAATACCAAACGATCATGGTGTTGAGTTAGTAAGATGTCATTGGTGATTTACAAGGACTCGATGATCGGGATTTGATGATGGTGGTCGTGAATATTTAATATACTCCTAATGCATATCGTAACAATGATATTGGACAATAGCGGATTTAAACTAAAAATTCCAGACTTGTTATAATGTGGTTGGATAAAAGTCAAATATCTAAGATAAGAAACTAAACTAAGGACAAGCAACATTATGCTATAGAGAGAATGATTGTGTGTGGTGAGCGCCTAAAACTCTTTGTTGAGTGTTGTTTTTATAGGCTTTTGGAGGTGGTGGTCGTACTGTAGTTTCTTTGTGAATTTCTAATTATGCATTGGCCGTATCTCAACAAAATTTGCAATCCTTGTTGTATAGTATTATTAGATATAATTTGCTTCTAATTTTAAATGGACTCTTTGTTAATCACTCCTAACTTTTTATTGACTTTTGAGAAAATATCAATCATCCTAAGAAAAATTATTTTATGTGGATCTATTTTTTATTTGGGACGGGCTTACTGTATGTAAATTCAATTGCGAAGTATTCATCATCGATAAATCTTTGAAAACTCATGCGCATGCAAAGGTTACAGGTATCATGCATTCACATGATATACACCTTTTCTGTCACCACCGACGTGCATACGACATCAAGCAAGTTTGCTTTTGGCAAGGCACATGTTGCCGATTACAGGGTACTTTCATCTCTTTTATGGTGTGGGTATGATTTCCTCTGTCATACAACTGGTAGCTTTTCACTATGCAGGTGTAAACAATTTCAACGAACAAAGTGTCTGCATCAAAGGACGTTTAAACATTATGATATTTTTATGGTATGAGAGTGGATGCAGATGTTCAAACATCATGGGAAGCGGATTTCCTGTGAAGAAATTTACTACTATAAACCCCACCTTTTACCCACCGTCTTTTCTAAACGCTCCCAAACTTTACTTTCCCAAACTAAACCATTCTATACGGACATACTATTTGCAGACGAAAATACCCTTACATTTAGGTGGCGCCGTGAAACCTATGGCTACGGATTATAACCGTAGTTATTGGAAAACATCAAATATAATAAGGCGGGATGAGATTTAATGAGACAAATATGAAATTCACCGAGCCAAACATATGGCTACGGATTATAACTGTAGTAACAGGTTTGGCTCGGTGAATTTCATGAATGCTTCGGTAAATTTCATGTTTTCCAATGGCTACGATTTTAAACCATAGCCATAGATTTAAATGCAAGGGCATTTTCGTCTGCAAATAGTATGTCAGTTAGAGCTGGGCATCGAGTCAAGTCGGACCGAGTTAGGGCTAACCCGATTCGATCCGGTTTTGAAATAGGCCCGACTCGAACTCGACTCGACCTGGTACTGAGTCCAGCATACCTAAACCAATCTGAATCTGGGTCTAGCCTGGACTAATTCGAGCTGAGTCCAACCCGGTAAAAAGTACCGAGTCGGTTCAAGTTGGCACCTATTCGAATCCGATTCGGATTGAGAGAGAGAGAGAGAGAGAGAGAGAGAGAGGAGAGAGAGAGAACTGACGGGGTAGACGAGGTGGATCTTGGTAAGGGTAGTTTCGGGATCGCCAAGCCCTCGAACAGAGGATACAGGAATTTGTAGCCCTGGTTCCTTAGTCGCGTAAGATAGAGCCCCTCGTACCCTCCCTCGTGCGGCGTGTATATCAACAGCACCTTGTGCTTCTCCACGTTGTCCAACCAACGGCCTAAATCCAGCTTCGCCAGATCCCCTCGTATCAGATCCCCGATCCCGCATCTCACCGTCATTCTCCGCCTCCCACCATTCTGGACACAAGCCGGGAGTGCATACCTGAAGGGTGTGCCTGTGCAGAGATGGGGTTTTCCTAAAAAGAAAAAAGAAAAAGAAGAAAAGAAAAGAAAGAGGAGGGTGGTTACCAGGATCGGAAGAGGAGGATGAGGGAGGAAGAGAGAGTTTAAGATTAGGTTAGGGTTTATATATATATATATATATATATATATATATATATATATATATATATTATATATATATATATATATATATATATATCTGAAGCCGAGTCGAGTCGGTTTCGGATCGAGTTTCGGGTCGAGACGGGTCGAGTTACTGGGTAACTCGAACTCGACTCGATTCGAGTTCAGATTGAGAGAAGCCTACTCAGTTCGGACCGACTCACTCATTCGGTTCGGGTCGAGTCGGATCGAAACCGAGTCGGACGAGTCGAATTAGCTGGATCGAGTTGTCCGTGCCCACCTCTAATGTCTGTACGGAATGGTTTAGTTTGGGAAAGTAAAGTTTGGGAGCGTTTAGAAAAGTCGATGGGTAAAAGGTGGGGTTTATAGTCGTAAATTTCTCTTTCCGAAAGCCTTTCCGAAGAAGTTCCTGCTTTGAAAACTTAGGTTGGGGCCAACGTCACGGTTGTGAGAAATCTATCCCGTTCATCCGTTTTTTTTAAGCTCATTTTAGGACTTGAGACAAAGATTGAATAGGATCCAAGACTCAAGTGGGCCTCACAAATGGAAAAGGTGGTTATTGAAATTTCAACCGTTGAAATCTTCTTAAGCTCGACAGTGATGTTTACATGCCATCCATACCGTTCATAATGTCATTCTTACTATGATGAACTGAAAAAACAAATATTATCCTAATTCAAAACTTATTTGGCCCCACTAATATTTCAACTGTAGACGTTCAATCCTCACGTTTTTGGATCACTTGAGTCTGGGATCAAGTTCATTTTTGGCCCTAGCTAAAGTGAGCTTAAAAAACGAATGGACAACGTAGATTTATTATAAACATCACGGTGGGCCTACCCAAGTTTCCAGAGCAGGAACCTCATGCGGAAGCTTTCGCAGGAAATCCGCCTCCAAACATTATGATATTTGGGGAATCGGATTGGCTACCCCCCCCCCCCCCTCTAAAGTCAATGGCTGGTGGTCAGTGCTCTATGGGCTTCACTATCATGTGTGTGTTTCATCCATGCCGTTCATATATTTTTCAAGATCATTTTATGGTATGAGACCTAAAATGAATTATATCCCAATCTCAAGTGCACCACATTATAGGAAACAGTGTCTACATTACAGGAAATAGTGTTGAATGAACATTGACCATTAAAAAAAAAAATTGGGGACCATAAAAGTTTTGGATCAAGTTGATCTTTGTTTTTTACCTTCATCTGGGTCTGTATGACCCAATCAATAGCTTGGATGTCAAATAAATAGTACAGTGGGCCTTAGGAGGATTTTAATGGTGGATATCTAATTAATATTGTTTTCCTGTGGTGTGGTCATCCGAGATCTTTATCCCTCTCATTTTTTGGATCAAGCCCTAAAATGATCTTTAAAAATGGATGAACTGCATGGATGAAACAAATACATCATGGTGGGGCTCACATAGCACCGATCACCAGCCACCGGGCTGGTGTCAGGGGGAGTATCCAGTCCATTTTCGATATTTGGGGAAGCGGATTGGCTGGTGTTCCACACAGCAACAATATAGCTGGTGTATTGGCGCCAGTCAGCAAGTTCTGTAGGTCCCATCATGAGGTATGTGTTATATCCAAACCGTCCATCCATTTGGCTAGCTTGTCCCGCTAGGGATCGATACCAAGACCTCAAGTATTGAAACGAGGTATCTCCACTCAGTCTGGCAGTTGAGCTATGGATCTGAGTGTAATTTTTTTTTTTCTCTATGGAACTGGGTGTAAAATTATTGTTTTTTCTCTATGGATCTGGGTGTAAAATTTTGTATCAAAATGATATTTGCTTTTCCTCTTCATCCAGGTCTCTGTGCCTATGAATGTTTTAACGGTGAAAATCACTATTCCGTTGTTATCTGTGGTGTGGTCAAATTGAGCTTTGGATATGATTCATTTTTTGGTTCATGATCTAAAATGATCTTGAAAAATGAATGAATGGTGTGAATATGATAAATGCATCATTGAGGGGTCATGTAACTTTGATCTCATTTCATCTGTTCATACAACCCGAAGATCGAGGAGTGTCAGCGCTCGTCTTCACACGACACGTACCCACAGGTACATCAGCCAATCGGCTTCCAATATTAGAAGCGGATTGGCTGGTGTACCAGACACTAGCTATATAGTTGCTTTATTGACATCTGCAAGTTTTATGGGTCCCATCATGAGGTATGTATTCTATTCAAACTGTCCATCTATTTGGTGATCTTGTCTTAAGGCTTTAGCCGGAAAATAAGATAGATATAAAGATCAAGTGGACCACACTGCAAAAAGTAGTGGGAGATTGAACGTCTACCATTGAAACCCTTTTGGGGGTTATAGAAGTTGAGGATCAATATGAAATTTGTGTATCCTCTTCATCCATGTACTTGTGACCTTATTAATAGATTGGATGGAAAATAAACATTATGGTGGGCCCCGTGAATTTTTTAATGGTGAAAATCATTATCCTTGCTGCTATTTCTGGTGTGACCCATTTGAGCTTTGGATATGAATCATTTTTTTTCTCTAATGCTCTGAAATGATCTGTAATAATGGATGAACAGTGTGGATATGATAAATACATCATCATGGGCCATGTAACTTTGATCTCCTTTGAACCGTTCGTACAACAGGGAGCTCGAGGGGCGTTGGCTCTCGTCTTCGTGCGACACGTATCTACAACTATATAGCTGGTGTGTGGTACACCGACCAATCCACTTCCTCCGATATTTGGGTGGTATGATAGCGAGCTCCACAATATAATTGTTTTAATTTAACCATTCGGTCCATCAGTTCTGAAATACCCGACAGGGATTACCTTCACAAATCCATTCCGTCCATCAGTTCTGAAAGACCACAGGGAAGGAATTTAAAAATGGGGCGAATCCAAGAGAATTTTACGATTGTGGACCCCACCTTTTATCCAACGGTTTTTATGAAGCAATACAAACTTAACGTACGAACTTATACCTGCTCGTACGGACTGCGAATTTGAGGACAAAAAATACCACTGTTTTTTAAGTAAGTTGGTCTATGGCTACAGATTTGGCGGCCCTCGATGGCTACGGATTATAACCGTATCCATAGGTACCGTAGCTGATCTGGCAGCCGACCCCGACAGTGGGACAAGACATTGAATCGGGGTCGACTGGGTCAGTGGGACAGTGACTCGGGGTCGACCGGGTCAGTGGGATGTGGCTTTTTAAGGCAAAATTAGATGGTTAGCATCATCTTCTCAATGTAATTTTTGAGTTATTCTCCATAATCAAATATCCATGCACCACTCATGTTTTAAAAAATAATAATAATAATAATAAAATAAAATAAAATAAAATAAAATTTTCCATTTTCTTCTATTTTATAATGAGAAAACTAGTTTGGCTCCATGTCTCTAAATTCAGATTGATCATATAATCCTAACCATCCAATTGATGGACATCAAGTGGAGGGTTATAGTAAAATAGCCAGTGGTCCAAAATCCGACTATTAATATTACCATCTCAATGCGATATTTGGGTTATGCTTCATCAGCAATTGTGCATGCATTATGTAGCTATCAAATTCTTATGTTGGTTGTCTCATTTTGGAGTGGTTATACTGAAAATTTTACATCCCTGATAACCCATGAGTACATAAGCAATGTTGACATGTAGTTGGTGATTAAGGTGGATGATTGCAACATTTTGTATTGAATGCATTTGTACTAGCACCTTTTACCCAGATAAAATGATGGCCCGTCTCGATGTGTTTTGTCCTTGTTATATAGCTAAGATATGGATGCAAGTTGATGATCCATCTCAATGTGTTTTGTCATTTCTCTATACATGAGATAGTGATGCAAACAGTCACATCTTTATCGAACATGTCAGATTGGTTAATGGTCCGTCCTACAACCTTAACGATCAAGACTAATTTGCTCAAGAAAACTCAATTTAACTGTATGTTTTAAAGTCGTTGTGATATCTTGAATATCTGATTGTAATTTGAGGAGCATGCATGAACTGACTAACCACTCTATTTATCTAACCGAGGAATTGGTTATTGGTTAGTGGTGAGATAATAATCTTTTCTTTTTTTACCAAGCAATTTCGAACAAAAATTCTTCAAATTTTGAATATAAACATTATATCTAGGCTATTGTTTATTTTTTATTGTTTATTGGTACGTTCTTGAGTCATCATTCCTATTGGATTATCATAGACAAAAACTCCATGTGCTAAATGATATCGAAAATGGAGTTTCCGCAAAAATCAAAAGAGAATTTAACCACTTTTGTAGAAAATCTTGGGTTCTTCAATTTTCTATTTCACAATAAAAGTATATTGAGATCATACTTTTAAAATACAAATTCAACTCAAACCCTATCGAGTTGAGTTAACTAAAACAAAAACTCAGGCAAGTTTCTTGAAATTCACACTAGTTAAATTGAGCGAGGCAAACATGAAATTCAGCTGGGCAAACTGAAATTTGAGCGGGGCTAGCATGACATTAAGCGGGGAAAACATGAAATTGAGCGGGGCAAATTGAAAATTGAGCGAGGTAAGCAAGAAATTCAACGGGGCAAACATGAAATTGAGTGGGTCAAACATGAAATTGAGCGGGGCAAACTAAAATTTGAGCGGGACAAGCATGAAATTGAGCGGGGCAAACATGAAATTGAGCGGGGCAAATATGAAATTCAGCAGAGGAAACTAGAAATTGAGCGGGGCAAACTGGAATTTGAGCGCGGCAAACTAAAAATTAAGCAGGGTAGACATGAAATTCAGCGGGGCAAACTTGAAATTCAGCGGGGCAAACATGAAATTCAGCGGGGGAAACTGAAAATTGAGCGGGGCAAACTAGAAATTGAGTGGGGCAACCTAGAAATTTAACAGGGCAAACTGGAATTTGAGCGAGGCAAACATGAAATTGAGTAGGGCAAAGATCGGAATATCCGAATAATACATGAAGAGAAATATCCCAAAATGAACATCTCAGTCAATTTATCTCCCTCTTTATAACATTGATTGTGGACTGTGTTTATGGAGCATTGACAAATGATTGCAGGCTTGCGTGTTAGCATTGAAGTGCAAAATACAAGTCAGTAAACTGAAAATGAAGGAGCTTAAATTGTTGAACTGAGTGGTAACAAGACATCATGCAGGAGGTTCTAAAGTGACAAAACTTCTTGTTAGTTGTGTCTTAAGTTCATTTGAAGGGAAGTCATCTTTCATTGTTGTGCAACAAGTGTTTGGACGAGATATAGAGGTAGGTCATACTCATCCCACTGATAAAGTAGAAAAACTTTCAAAGTTTCTAACCTGTTATAGTGTGCAGAAAAGACATGTTCTAAAAGATGAGCCTAACCTACGCTATTATAATGAAACCATGTTCGTGGTATGTTTACATGTGATCTCATTAGTACAAGCAATGAAATTACTGGATGATTAGCTCTCACAAGTAAGTTGTAGAAGTATCTAGCCACAATCAATCAAGACAAAAAAAGAACCATCCGTATTACGTTCTCCCCTATCTTGATTTACTATCAGTAGATTCACTCTTGCAAGCTGGTCTAAAAAAGACAGTACAAGTTTATTCGTGCCCAATAGCAGCTGAGACTTGTAGCGTACAGTTCAAGAGCGCCAAAAAAAAAAAAAAAAAAGTTGCGATAGGTGCAGCGAGTAGGTAATGGACAACCAATGTTAGTGGGTTCCACTTCTAGTGAAGGATGCTTTGGACATTGGAAAATGAATGAATTCCGGATGGATGGGAAAAGTCAGGAGAGAAGCTGCACTATTCTTTTTAATAGATACAACTGAGTTTAATACCAATGAGACAGTACCTAGCTCACAAAACGAGGACAAGATGGGACCTGAGTCAGGATGGGGTAAATCAGCAATGCTGCACAGAAACTGAGGACAAGGTATAAAATATCTGCAAAACTGCCTTTTCTACTGTGTGGAATGTGAGGCAGGATTGGATGAATCAACATTGTTATGTAGTTGGGACTCCAGATTGCTCAAGTGTGGTAATACCATGGTAATGACCTAGCCAGTTTTGTTTGGCTGAAATTCTTTGCTCCAGAAATTATTCTGCCCTTAGGCTTTATCTGGCAGCGGCCTTGTTGTAAAAATTGTCGATATGTGTCTATATGAGCTTTTGCATGTACTCCATTGGACATAAATCGTAAGTTATCGATTCTATTGATGAAGGCTCGATATTATCAATGACTTACAATCGATATAATCAACAATTTCTCGACCATATCGACGGTCAAATTTTTTCCTATAAGGGAATTTACAGGATCGATATTATCGACAATGGGTCGATATATCGAGAAATTATGCGATTTTAAGTGTTGGCTGCTGGACATTTTCCAGTCAAAGTCGATATTATCGAGAATTTCTCGATATATCGAAAAAATGAAGCTCGATATGATCAACATATGCTCGATATATCGATAAAATATGCAATTTTCAGTGTTGTTGCTGGATAGTTTACAGGCAAACTCAATATTATCGATAACTGGTCGATATATCGAGATCTTATGGCTTCGATAATATCGTGATATATCGATATGTGTCTATATGAGCTTCTGCAACTATCTTCATGGGCATAATCTATTAATCATCGATTCAAAGGACCAAGTCGCGATAATATCGATGACTTACAATCGATATAATCGATGATATATCGATAATATCGACGGCCAAATGTTTCAAATTTAGAATATTTTTAGTTTTTTTTTTTTTTTATTATTTTTTAAAGAAATTTAGGCTGATTTCATGTTTGGATTATCGATAGCTGGTCGATATATCGAGAGAGGGTACTTTCTCGCTCTATGAGTTCTGGTTCTTTTGGCATATTTAGACCTCTTGCTACAAAATCACACCCGTCCTTGAGATCAACCACAACACCCATCCTTTCCAACTCATTTCCATAAGAAGGCACTGTTTCTTTCGTATTCTTAGTGCAATTCAGCATTGAGAGAACATTGGCACTAGTTAGACCACCTGAAGATGAGAGTGACTTGAACTGAATGGCAACTGTCTTAATTGAACTTTCGAAATCTATGACCACCCCAATTTCATTACCATAAAAGCATTCATCAATAAAAATCATGGAGGCTATATTCCCCATTCAACAAAATAAGACTAACCATTTGAGCTTTGGATTTATGAAAACTAGACCTTTTTTCATGCATCCAAGATAAGTTAGAGGGTGAGAATGCTCCTTTGCCAGAAGTAATGAAAGGCGATCTGACATTAGAATAAGTTGGAAAGGTAACCTCGTACAATTTACTGAATTCCATCGCCAAAGGCAGTGTAGGAGGGCAGCTTGGTTATTTGAGCGGGGCATGCATGAAATTCAATGGGGCAAACTGAAAATTAAGCAGGGCAAGCATGAAATTGAGCGGAGCAAGCATGAAATTGAGCGGGGCAAACTAGAAATTCAGCGGTGAAACATGAAATTCAGTGGGGGAAACATGAAATTGAGCGGGGCAAATTAGAAATTCAGCGGGGGAAACATGAAATTCAATGGGGGAATGATGAAATTGAGCGGGCCAAACATGAAATTGAGCGGGGCAAGCATGAAATCGAGCGGTGGAAGCATGAAATTGAGTAGAGCAAACTAAAATTTGAGCGGGGGATTTCATGTAACCCTGGCCAATATGGAAAATGACAAATGTACAATGTATACAACATGAAATGGTACATGAGTGGGACAGTCTATGCCTCGAATCTTTAGCATTCTTTTATTCATCACTTGTGTCTACTATTTAGGCAGAATACCATCGCCTATTGTCACTAAGAATCTGAAACAAACCTCAAAAATGGAAGAAAGGGGGGAAAGTACGGAAGAAACAGATGTAGAAATAGAAACGACTTCCGAAACGATGTGGACTAAACAGGACAAGAGGCATCCATAAAAGAAGACCCTTCCCTTTGTTCGGAAGAAAATAAGGATCCAGACAAACTATATGGGAATCAAGGGTTTCAAGAAAATTTAAAGTTGGAAATACTTAAAGAGGATAGAGACCTCTTCTGGATTGAAAAACCTCTTGTGACTCTTCTTTTCAACTATAAACGATGGAATTGTCCATTGCGATATATAAAAAACGATCACTTTGAGAAAACATTGAGCGGGGCAAACTAGAAAATTGATCGAGGGAAACATGAAATTTAGCAGGGGAAACATGAAATTCAGCGGGGAAAACATGAAATTCAGCAGGGAAAACATGAAATTGAGGGAGGCAAACTTGAATTTCAGCGGGGGAAACATGAAATTGAGCAGGGCAAACTAGAAAATCAGCGAGGCAAACTAGAAACTCAGCGAGGCAAACTAGAATATCAGCGAGGCTAACTAGAAAGTCAGTGAGGCAAGCATGAAATTGAGTGGGGCAAACTAGAAAATCAGCGGGACAAATTAGAAAATCAGCGGGGTAAACTGGAAAATCAGTGAGGCAAAATAAAAAAATCAGCGGGGCAAACTGGAAAATCAGCGAGGCAAGCATGAAATTGAGTGGGACAAACTAGAAAATCAGCGGGGTAAACTGGAAAATCAGTGGGGCAAACATGAAATTGAGCGGGGGAAATTAGAAAATCAGCGGGGCAAACTAGAAAATCAACGGGGCAAACTTAACAGATAATTTCATGGCTTGAACCGAAAATTCTAAATGTATCGAATGTTCAAATGGACCACGCCACATGAAAATTTTGAATTGAACTTCTAATGTTGATCATTTCTTAGGGGCCACAGAAGTTTTGGATCAAGCTTATAATTGTGTTTTCTATTAATCCATGTCTATATGATCTTATGAATAGGTTTGATAACAAACAAACATCACTGTTGGGCCCACTATGGTTTCAACGGCGGAAATCATTATGCCCATGGTTTCCCGTGGTATGATCCACTTGATCTTTTGATATGCTTCAATTTGGGGCTAAACCGCTAAAATTAGATGGAAAAATGGATAGACGGCGTGGATATACTACATACATTCAATGTGGGCCCAACTGAGTTTACTTAGTATAATGGGAGCATACTGATTAGCTCAGTACGTAATCCGATTACACTTGTTACGCCCTACAATGATGTTTTATTTGTAATACATCATGTTCATCGGATTATGTAATACCCCTCCGTTTTCATCAAAATATGTATACACCAAAACCCCATATGTGGGAGAGAACCTAGACATTGAGGGAGGGAACCTAGACATTGAGCGGGGCAAACATGAAATTGAACGGGGCAAACATGAAATTCAGCGGGGGAAGCATTAAATTCAATGGGGAAAACATGAAATTCAGCGGGGAAAACATGAAATTGATCGGGGCAAACTTGATTTTCAGCGGGGGAAACATGAAATTCAGCAGGACAAATCATGAAATTCAACGGGGGAAACATGACATTCAGTAGGAAAAATTGAAAATTGAGCGGGGAAAACATGAACTTCAGTGGGGGAAACATGAAATTCAGCGGGGTAAACTAGGAATTCAGCGGAGCAAACTAAAAAATCAGTGGGGCAAACATGAAATTCAGCAGGGCAAACTAGAAAATTAGCGGGGCAAACTGAAAAATCATTATGCCCACTGTTTCCCGTGGTATGATCCACTTGATCTTTTGATATGCTTCAATTTGGGGCTCAACACCTTAAATTAGATGGAAAAACGGATGGACGACATGGATATACTACATACATTCAATGTGAGCCTAACTGAGTTTAAAATATATCTATGCTGCGTGCCTTTTTCACTGGACTGACCATTTCAGAAGAAGACAAAATGCTGATAAGGGGGGCCCAGAAAATGGGTTTTTTTGGTCTTTCTACCGGAAGCGGAGTGAGGAAAGGGGGTGAAAGCAGCAGTAGAAAGGGAGAGGAAAAGCAAACAGTGGAAAAGGAAAGGAAAAGCCACAGTAGTGAAAAGGAGGGGTATTTTTGTCCTGGAAGTCGGTCTTTGCACGTGCAGGTCTAAGTTAGTATAGTAAATTTGTATTGCTTGCTTCATAAAAACAGCTGGATAAAAAGGTGGGGTCCACAGTCGTAAATTTCTCGATCCAAAATTCATCTGGGCTACACCTCACGGTACAGTACGGAAAATTCCAATCCAAACCTTCTTGAAGCCTACCATGATTTTTATATGCTATCCAAACCGTTCATATGGTTATTACCACTCAGATAAACTGTAGGCACAAATATCATCCTAATATAAAACTTGTGGCCCCCACAAAGTTTCCAATGATAGCTGTTCAATTTCAGCTGTTTCGTGCATTATGGCCCAGTTGAATTTTTTACCTGCCTGTTTTTTAGACTCCTATCCAATTGTTGTCTTCCAAAACTGATGGACAGAGTGGATTTGTGATGGGGAATCTCTGTGGGCCACATATAGCTTCCGACTAAAGCAACTTCCGGTGATTGGGTGCACAGACAATCCGCTCTTGAAACCTCAACCGCAACTTCTCGTTCCAACGGCAAGTAAAAAAGAAAAAAAAAAAAAAAGAAGAGGAGAGAAAAGAAGAAGAAGAAGGTAGAATCTATTTTCTCCATTCTCTAATTTTTAGTTTTCAAGATTCGATAGGGAATCTCCAAAAATCAAAATAGATTTTTCTGTTGTTGTTGTTGGAATTCCAAACTCTTTCTCGATGATTTTTGGTTTCTTTCCTCTTTTCCTTCGTTCCTCGAACCCAATCATTCAGCCGATTCAACTCGGTATTCGGGAGACCAAGTTCTGAACAATATCAGGGATATTATCGGTATCGCCGAGCTGGAGATATGGATAATATCGGGGATACTCTGAACAATGCTAGCATCCTAATCTAGGAGTTTCATACATCCCAGGCCCTTGAAGAAACCTTGTCCTCAAGATTGAGATATGAGAAAAAAAGGATGTTTTGTGCGACATTGGATAATTGTTTCAGTCCTCCATTAAGAACAATGGAAAAGAATGAAAACAACCTTCAACCTGTCTATGAAGCACAACAAAGACCTGGCAGAAGTACTTGACATTGAAGGTATCAAACCCAAAATAAGTAATTAAGTAAAAGTAGAAATATAAGCAATTTATGATCCTTCTAGTTAGGATATGAGAAACTGGTGGTTTGACGTAAGATTTACTTTCTCAAATAATTGTAGATAAGATCTGGTTTCAATAATGGTAAGGATCTGTTTCTTAATGAATAGTGAAGATTTTATTAGAAAGAGAGAAGAAGGAAAATACAGCATAAGGCTAGCTTATAGAACTAACACAAAAAGGGGCCCAAACAACACAAAAACTATGAAGGATTCACAGTCTACCACTTTTCACTTATCATTATCTCTCCCTCCTTTAGCTTGATTATCAGCCCTTAAGTTGGCTGAATGATGAACATGAGAAAAAGACACCAAAAGATTAGCTCATAGCTCAATGGCTTCTTGTACAATATTCGATTAGTCTCCTTTTAGTTGGCAATAATTATGTGTTTAAGATTTTGGTAAAGATTAAAAGTAATCTTGGTAATCCATAATTTATATAAAATATGATCTGTAATCATTGCTAAGAGTATCCCCGATATTACGATAATATCCCTGATATTATCCGTATCTCTAGCTCGGCGATACCGATAATACTAGTAGTGATACCAATAACACTAATAGTATCCAAAATTCCAGGTTTCGGCGATATATCGCTAAGTATCACCGATGCATCGATATCACTAATATTTTCGACTGTGTAAATTCTAGGTGTCGCTTGTTTTGCCATTGTATCGCCAATATTTTCGACTTTGTAAATTCCAGGTGTCGCTTGTATCATCAGTGTATCAGCGATATTTCAGTAATATCGCTAATGTATCGATATTTCCAAAAAATTGTTTGTTAAAAAGTGTTTGGATGGATGGATGGGATGGTTGGATGGGTAGCCGGATGGATGGATAGATGGGATGGATGGATGTTTGGATGATTGGAAGGGATGGATGGATGGATAGATGACATAGATGGATGTTTGGATGATTGGAAGGGATGTATGGATGGATGGGATGGTCGGGTGGTCGGATGGATGGATGGATGGGATGGATGGATGATTGGATGGGTAGACGGGGTGGATGGATGGTTGGATCATCATGCATGTGTATTGTGTTTATATGCTTATTTATGCATGGATGTATAATGCATCATGCATGTTTGCTTGTTAATTGGTTTAATGAGATATAAATGATTGTTTTATTACTATTGGATTGATTTCTTACGAAACACATACTTTTAGGCCCCATTAAATGGAAGCTTATTATGTATGTATTCTTTTTGGAATTTTTTGATTCCTAAATATTCAAATATGTGTGTTTTAGCATCTCCTGAATTTTTACTGAAAAATTCCAACGTTTTCCCCGATGTTTCCCCGCATTTCCAGAAATCGACAATATTTCAGATATTGATATTGTTTCTGTATCCCCGGCTAGCGAAACATGTAGTGATATCAATACTTTGAACACTGGATGGTAGAGAGTGGCATTTATTTAATATAAGGAAAAGGAGTAACTAGTTTTGGTTTTGAATAATGATTTACGGAGATCATGTGGAGGTTTAACAAGGCAAGTGCAGTGAACATTGGTGAATGTTAAAAAATATGGGAGTTTGTGCAAATATGCAGCCCCTTGAAGTGGCATTAATAACTTAGTCTTTTGTGAGTTTATTTTTATAGTTTTAGTATGTGGGTTCATTACCAGACTGTTATTAGGAATGTCTCATTTTGGTGTTTTAACTGTTTTATACTTTTATTATGTGGCTTCCTTGTTCACGCTGACTTAAGGAAGTCAGCATGTATATTTACTTTTCTTGTCGTTTTGTTGTTCGCTTTCCTTGTTTCTTCTTCCTTTTTTCTGAATAAGATACTCTGCTTATAAAAAAAGGCAAACTATTGTCTAAATTCATGAGCGATGAACTGTAGTATGAAAATGTTCTCAAGTCGATGTTCTGATGATTGTTTCTTTTTTCTTTTCTATGTGTTTTAAGGGCATTGGTTGCATTGGTACTACTTCAAATTTCAATCCAAGGCTGTTCATGTCTTGTTGTTGCAACCTACCAAGCATGAAAATTCTCATTATAAACAGTTCTCCTGAGAAACAGATCACAGTTGCCTTTCCAGGTTATTTCGAGATTTAGACTTTATTGTTTGACTATAATAGATTTCTTGCTGTGAGTAAAAATCGATAATTTGGCTCTCTCTCTCTCTCTCTCTCTCTCTCTCTCTCGGTTTTTTATTTTTATTTTTTATTCGTATGATAGGTGGGCCAAAACGTAATATGGCCTTTGTCTTGCAACTTGCAGAGGTTTTGGTAGTTCCTTTTCATTTGATTAGAGGTTCATGAGTCCAGTACCCCCCTGCTCACCATGCCCAATGTGATAATTTATAATTAACAATGACCACACAACCTCCGGTTACAGTATTGAGGCCTATTAGCCCTTTATTCTTTATGTCGAGATCAAATAGTTAATTAGATGTTTAATTTATGATAATCTAACCAAGAGTCTCTTTATTAATAATGAAAGGCCTACCTTGAGTTGGTGGAAGGTTTTGCATGAGTAGTCCACCTAATTGCATAAGCTTCGATGCCTTTATTCATACATGGAGGTGCAAAACATGGCTGATTGTATAAATCATTCATCTAATTCGCTAAAAACTAAAACAAATTTGCATTTTCACAAACAGCAAGAAAGGATAAGGAATTTACCTAAACAATGGATAATTACCCTTTAGCCTTCGAAAAAAAAAAAAAATCCTGATTTTTAGAGCCCAGTTGGTGTTGTAGATAACCAGCCAGTGGTTCAATTTGGCTAGAAACTCTAATCAGTTTACCATGTTGCGTGGCCTAATCCTGTGTTTTATCATCTGGAAATTATGGCTGGAAAGGGATAGGCGCATGTTTGATGGGAAAACGGTGAATGTTTATGGGGTCATCTCCCATGTAAGAAGAAGGGTGATGGAAATAGGGGGATTGATTTCCCCATCTAGAGACTGTTCTTATGTGGATGCACTCTCTTTGATGGCCTTAGGAGTCCAATCAAAGAGAGCCGCACCCGGGAAACTATGCTTGACCAAATGGGTGTAGCCAAAGTAGTGGTGGGCGGTTAGTTGCATGATCTTTCTAATCCAAGCGCTGCTCCCTCTTCAAATCATGCTTGGGAATCGTGCCTCAGCTTCCGATTCCTAGCCGTTTATACTTGCTAGCATTTTGAAATATGTGCTTCCCTACACCTGCATCCAAATGTATTGTTCCTTCGTTTTGCACTTTGTGCAACTATAGGTGGATGTAAGTTGTTACTGAATGTAGATGGGTCTTCCTATGGAAATTCAAGCTTGGGTGGGGAGGGGAATTCTGTAGGGACCATAGAGGCAAGATGATTTTTGCATTTCACCACCACTATGGTATGGTGTCGAATTTGATGGCAAAACGTTGAGCGATGCTAAGATAATTATCCATTATGGGATTGGTGAATTGCAAGTAGAGAGTGTTTCTAAAAGTGTGGTGGATGGTATATTGTCGAATGCCAATCCTCGAGAGTCTTGTTATTGGCGGACAAGAATGAGGAAAGAGCTATCATCCATAAGATTGAAGCTCTCTCATGTATATAGGGAGAGAAATTCAGTGGGGCTCATCAAATGGTCTGGAACTCTAAACCAGTGTTTTAAATGGAGATGCCAGTTGTGCTGGTTTTGACGGGGACCGCCCACTCCCCACTAATACCCGAGAAATAACTACCAGTGTTTTAAATAGCGCGTAGCGTATTGTGTAGCGTTCAGCCCCCTATAGCGTGTAGCATAAGCTACGTCGCATGTAGCGTAAGCTACACGATACTTCTATTTTTTATATTAAAAAATAGAAAACATATAATAAATAGTAAGAATAAATATGATCCAGTATGGGTTGCAATTTTTGTGTAGCCGGTATGTCATAAGAGAATCCTTAGTATCAACAATTTGCAGAGAAGGGTCATGATCCTTCCTAATATTTGTTTGATGTGTATGGATAGCGAGGAGTCAATCGATCACCTCTTCATCCACTGTTCCTTCACTGGAAAGGTGTGGAGCCACTTCTTATCTTTGTTTCAAACGGATTGGGTGATGCCGTTGTCAGTGGGGAATCTTCTTTGGGCATGGCATGGTGGAGTGGGAAAATTCGGAAAAGCAATTTGGAGATTGGTCATTATGGCCGTGTTTTGGGCTATTTGGGAAGCTAGAAATGGGCGTTGTTTTAGAAATGTTCGGGTGGGGGCTGATGAGGTTATTAGAAGAGTTAAAGTCTAATAGAGGGTTGGGCTATCTATGTAAAGGCCGCTTCAGCCGCTCCTCATGTTTGCTTTTGTCTGTTTGGTGTTTTATTCTTAGCACATTTCTTGCGATCTTTTTAATGAAGTGGTTGTTATCTGTCAAAAAAAGAAAATTGACCGACATATGACCCATGCATGTATTGCCAAATTCGGACACACTCATTTTTACTTGAAGTTGACTTTGGGACACAATTAGTATAAGAATATGAAGCAAATACAGCCCCAGATTCCGTGTCCACTACTAATCATTCCCCTGGTCCACAAATCAAACAATGAATAGGAAAGAAGGTAACATAATAATTTAGTTGACAACAAATCAATTAGGTAGAATTAAGCCACAAGTGGGAGAACATTAGGTAACTAAAAGGAAGAATTGAGCTAATAACTCTATAGCAGGATCATCATGATGTAGGACATGAAATTAAATATGACATGCAAGAGCTCAAGCTTTAAATTATACTAATTTTAAATAATCACAAAATTCCATATCCTACATACGATCAAATTTTCAAAAAGGGGAATCTATGGGGTCCCAAGCCTACACAATTTTAGGGCTGGATCAAATTAAAATTATAAACCAAACAAACCCAAAGGATTGTTAGAGTTATCCATTCTTGCAAAAGATTGTTCCCCAATTCAAGAGATTCACCAAGTTTCAATTTGGGGGAAAATCTAGGGTTCGAAAATTGGGAATAATTAGGATTTGGGACTCGTAGGGTTAGGGATCTGGATTAAGGGGTTTGATTTAAGTCTAAGAGAAGGTAAATAGAGGAAAACAGAACCTGAGATGAATAAATGCTGGGACAACAGATGGAGGCGCGTGCGCCGTAAACCGTCCGCACGTGTGTGGGGCCCACAAAGTCAGAAACTAACTTCTAGGCTAGGATCGGCCAGGGTAGGACTGCCTCCATGCCAAATTTTGTGTCGATCCGATGCATAGTTTGTGCGTAGTACTCCATCGAAGTTTTAACCCATTAGATGGGCCAGAATTTGAAATCTGCTTGTGCCCTGCTGTAGAAGAGAACTTGGGTACAAGAGAGGGTGAATCTGAAGATGGAAATGATGTAGAAGATGATGAATGTGGGGTGTAAAGAGGTGGGGGTAATTTGGAATGGGTGTGGCTTCACACCACGGTAGTTAGCCCTTTGAGGAAGGGAGGGTTTCACACCCAATTTGATCCTTCAACCCAAAGAGATAGAGAGGAAGAAAATGCAGCAATTTTATTCATAAACTTTATACTAATATACCTACATGGGGCTGCTTTATTTATAAGAAAACCCTGAACCTCAAAAGACAATCTTACCCTTGCGCCATGTGTGCGCATTAATACCAAAACTTAAAGCAAATAAATAGTAAGCAATAAAAACTGTTCATGAAGTTTCTAATAACAAAAGTAATCAAAACTAAAAATTCTAGATCATCTAAAGTAGTGGGCTGCGATCATGAGATCCGATGGTAGAATCTACATGATGATCGGGTACACACCAAAGCCCCATAACGCATCCCCTAACTATGAGGCTCTCCAAAGATGTCGTTGTCGATCCAGATCGAAATTGGGGCCCGCCTCCTCCTTAAATATGTGCGCAGGGTGGGGAGCATGCGCATGATGTCTCCATCAACTCTCTCCGACTGCGAAGGTTTTGCCACCGGCGAAACGAAACTCCTGAACCGCTCCAAGATGTCTGGATCAAGTCTCTGAAGCTCCTCCTCAGTGAGCCTCGTACCGTCTGAAGCTGGGCGTGACTTTCACTTGACAAGAAACTTTTGAAAGCCGACATCCAACGTCAATATTATCTGATGGTCTAGAATATCCTCTATCTCCTCTCTGGGTGTAGGAAGGGTAGGTATGGGAGGTAGAGGCTGGGAAGATAGGTCGGGAAGGGGCCACGGGTTAAGGGAAAGGTTTGGGGAATCAAGATGGTTAGGTGAAAGGCCGAACGATGTATCAGTGGTCCCCTGAAATGTAACTAGATCCTCCACATTGAATGTAGAACTAATTCCCATGGAAGGTGAAAGATTTACCATATATGCATTAGGACTGTTTCATTTTATAATTTTGAATGGTCTAGTGCTACGTGCGTGTTATTTCCGAACGGCTCCCTGAAGATACCGCTCTGGCCTGATGCGGACCATCACAGAGTCCCTTACATTGAATTCCTTGAATCATTTATGTTGGTATGCAGAAAATTTGTACTGTTCATTACTAATATTGATCTTTCGCTTGATTTCTTGATGCAATGAATGAATATGATGTGTAAAGGACTCTGCAGACTTTGATGGCCTATGGGACAGAGACACTGGGACAAGATCAATAGACTTCCTAGGTTTATAACCAGTAACGACTTCAAAAAGACTTAAACCTGTGGATCTATTGACAGAACTATTAAATGCAAACTCGGCGATAGGTAGTGTAGTGTCCCATGTCCTGGTGTACTCTCCTATTAAACACCTGAGTAAATTTCCTAGGCTCTTGTTGACCACCTCAGTTTGACCATCAGTCTGAGGGTGGTCGGTAGAAGAAAATTGGAGCCTAGTACTCATCATATGCCATAATATCTTCCAAAAATAACTCATGAACTGCACATCACGGTCAGACACTATGGTTTTGGGTAACCCATAAAGTTTGACAACCTCACTGAAGAACAATTTGGCAACATGGGATGCATCAGAAGTCTTCGAACAAGGGGATGAAGTGGGCCATTTTAGAAAAACGGTCCACGACAATAAATATCGAATCGTGTTTTCGAATGGTCTTGGGAAGCCCAAGCATGAAGTCTTTACTGATGTCCTGCCAAGGGGCGAATGGAACTGGCAAAGGTGTGTATAGCCCTGTATTCTGCTTTTTCTGTTTTGCCAGTTGACAAGTACGACACTGCCCTATAATTTTGGCCACGTCTCGTTTGAGGCCAATAGAATCTATCCCCCACTAGGCAATGGTTTTGTCTCGACCAAAATGACCTGCGACCCCTCCTGAATGTAACTCGCAGACAAGAAAATCGTGGAGGAAGGTGCGAGGTATGCACAAACGGTCACTCCTAAACAAATATCCGTCCAATATCAAATACTCACTACTAGCTCCTGACAGACTCTCTAACAACGATGCGTACACAACTCCAAAATCGGAGCACTCGGAAGAATCCTCTCTAACACGCTCGAGCCCCGTGACCTCGACACTTATGGAATTGAGTAACGCAACTCGACAACTCAACGCGTCGGCAGGCTTATTTTCTACACCGGCCTTGTGCTTAAGCACAAAAGTGTACTCTTGAAGGAACTGAACCCACTTGGCGTGCGTAGGGTTTAATTTCTTCTAAGAGTTCAGATATCTTAAGGCCTCGTGATCTGAGAACAGGACGAATTCTTGTGGCAATAGATAATGATGGCAGTGGTGCAACGATTGCACTACCACATAAAATTCTTTGTCATAGGTGGAGTATTTTTGTTTCACCTCATTCATTTTCTCACTAAAAAAGGCGACAGGGTGCCCTTCCTGACTAAGTACTCCTATGCCGACTCCTGACGCGTCGCATGCGACTTTAAAAACTTTCGAAAAATTCGGAAGTCGCGTGACTGGAGCTTCAGTCATCTTGACCTTTATCTCCTTGAAGGCCTTTGAGGATTAAAACTCTCATTTTTTTATGCAATCCGTGATGGGAGCCATAATGGAACTAAAGCCTCGATTGAACCGTCTATAGAAGGTGGCCAAGCCGTGAAAGCTGCGCACCTCGTGAATACTGCGCGGTTCAGGCCAATTGATGATGGCCTTGACCTTCTCGGGATCCGCCGACATCCCTCAAATGACATAATAAAACCTAAGAAGATAACACTACTAGACATAAACGCACACTTCTTTAGGTTGACGTACAATTTTTTGGCTCTAAGGATCCCACAAACTTGCCTCAAATGGTTGAGGTGTTGTTCCTTGGTGTTGCTATAAATCAGGATATCATCAAAGTAGACAACTAGGAACTTCTCCATGAAGGGCCTCAACACTTGGGTCATAACACGCATGAAGATACTCGGGGCATTAGTCAGCTCGAAAGGCATAACTAGCCACTCGCATAGCCCATCCTTCGTCTTGAAGGCCGTCTTCCACTCGTCGCCAGGGCGTATACGGATTTGGTGATAACCACTTTTGAGGTCAATTTTTGAGAAGATAGTAGCATTGACCATCATGTCGAACATGTCATCAAGACGCGGTATGGAAAACCAATACTTGATTGTGATTTTGTTGATGACCCTACTATCAACACACATTCTCCATGTGCCATCCTTCTTAGGTGCAAGAAGGGCGGGCACAGCACACGGGCTCATGCTCTCTTGAATGAAACCCTTTTCTAGGAGCTCGTCAACCTGCCTCTTCAACTCTGCATGCTCCTTTGGGTTCATTCTGTAATGAGGGAAGTTTGGTAGAGTCGCCCTAGGGACTAAATCAATGACGTGCTATATATCCCTCATAGGGGGAAGCTCATCCAGTAGATCATCAGGAAAGACATCACAAAACTTATCCACTACCGGAATGACCTCAGTGGGTAACTCTACACTAGCCTTTGGTGCACTCTCCCTAGTCACAAGGGTGTACACCATCGAGTCTGATTCAGTCTCGCGCTCAAAATCTTTGGCATTTATAATATGGAGAGGCTTAGACTTGGACTTCGATTCCTTCATTTTCTTCGAGCCGCTCACACCACCCTTTATGGTGGACTCCTTTCCAGTCGTATTCTTGGGTGGAAGTAGATTTAGCTTTACTTTCTTGCCCTCAAACCAGAATGTACACACATTCGAATGACCAAATATGGTGACATCCCTGTCATAGAGCCAGGGCCTACCCAAAATGATATGGCCAACATCTATGGGAACAACATCACACCAGAGTATGTCTTTATATGATCCAAACTGAATAGGAACAAGACAACGATGCGAGACTGGAATGGAAGTCTCATCAACCCAAGACACTCTATAGGGTGGGGGATGGGCTTCAAGCTTCAAGCCCAAACGGCTCACAGTGCCAGTGGACGCCACATTGGCACAACTACTACTATCCTTGATCATCTTGCAACTCTTATCACCACATTTTGCGTAGGTATAGAAGATCGTGTTGTGGCGCCAATCGTCGGTATTCTTTGCTTGTGCAAAGGCGCAATGAACAACTGCAAGTGTCGCAATCTCTTGCACTCCCTCTTCCTCATCACTAGGGATCTCCGCTGGCTTGTATTCTTCCTCTTCACCGTCACTTTCTGGGGGCACTACTTTTACTTGCTCATCAATAAGGAACACCTTGTTGCCCTCTTTCGTGCCACACTGGTGAGCAAAATGACCAAACCTCTGACATCTAAAACACCTAGTTGTATCGTTTCTACGCGAGCTAGACCCAACAACTCCTTTATCCTTATCATCCTTCGACCTAAACTGAGAACTACTGGAAGGCTTGTATTGATATCCAGTGCTATGCTTAGCCCCAAAAGGGTTGGCTTTAGCGCCAGAATCACGGGACTCAAACCGCCTTCCCATAGATGCCTTGAGGTATTGCTCGACCTCCAATACCACTCGATACATCTGTTCAAGAGTGTCTATTTCTTTGGCGAGCAACTCTCTCCTAATGTCAGAACGGAGGCCCATCTTAAGTCGAGCAACAGTGAGTACGAGATCCTCCTCAACCTCACACCGGGTCAAGTACTCTTCGAACTTCTCAATGTACTTGGCCGCACTCATGAAACCTCGTCGAAGAGATTGCCAGTCTTCAACCAACCTCAAGTGATAAGAGAAAGGTAGGTACTTCTCTTTTAGAATTTCTTTCATTTCTTCCCAATGGACTATTGGGGGTTCCCTCAACCTTTCTTTCTTTCGTTCCACAGTAGTCCAAAACCTCTTTGCTTGGCCCACGAACTTCATCTTGCTAAATCGGACTCGGTGAGCATCTGACATGTCGTACCACTCAAAATAGTGATCCATATCTGCTAACCAATCTAAAAAAGCCTTAGGGTCTAATTGGCCATTAAATGTAGGGGCCTCTACCCTAACTCCTTTGAGGAGTTGCGCATCTGGGTCATAATGATCACGATGCCCCTTGTGGGGTGGGTGCAGGGGTGCGCGCCCACGACCATTTCCTTGGCCACTCCCATTCCCTTGTCTCTCCTCCTGACCACTTGCCTGAGATTGGGTATCTTCACCAATGGTGGTGTTTGCTTGGGTGGAGGTTTCAACTTGATGGACGCGTGCATCTAATTGGTCAAAACGATTATTAACCTGTTGCGAAGATGCTTTGATGCTTGCATCCATGACGTCCAACTTTTGGGTTATTCTCCTAAGAGACTCGATAAGTTGCTCGGTGTTCATGATGGGGTGCAGACCAAAGCCGCGTCCGGTACATGTGGGCATGCACTACACAACTCAAGGGGTCCTAAGATGCAACTATATGCGCCTAGACTCCACTATATGCACTATAATGACATTAGATAATCCTATAGGATGCTATATGAACAAAATTACGCAACTCTACAAAAATCCAGCAATATAGCTATCAAAATAAATGGATAACAGAAAATTCAGCAATGTGAATTGCTAACTTTCTGATAACAGAAATTTCAGCAGCTTATATCATGAATTATGGACCTCTAAATAGCCCTAAATGAATGAGTGTGGTACATAAAAAAAAAAAAAAGAAGAAGAAAAAAGAACTAACCCCTAATCATGCATTGTATTCCCCTATGAAAAACTTGTCTCTGATACCAAATTTGATGTAGGACATGAAAATTAAATATGACATGCAAGAGCTCAAGCTTTAGATTATATCAATTTTAAACAATCACAAAATTCCACATCCTACATACGATCAAATATTCAAAAAGGGGAATTTATGGGTGTCCAAGCTTACACAATTT
Source organism: Magnolia officinalis (assembly GCA_021015155.1). Classification (NCBI taxonomy): domain Eukaryota; kingdom Viridiplantae; phylum Streptophyta; class Magnoliopsida; order Magnoliales; family Magnoliaceae; genus Magnolia; species Magnolia officinalis. The sequence goes on from JAJHSJ010000005.1 coordinate 69,872,183, forward strand.
TAGGGCTGGATCAAATTAAAATTATAAACCAAACAAACCCAAAGGATTGTTAGAGTCATCCATTCTTGCAAAAGATTGTTCCCCAATTCAAGAGATTCACCAAGTTTCAATTTGGGGGAAAAATCTAGGGTTCGAAAATTGGGAATAATTAGGATTTGGGACTCTTAGGGTTAGGGATCTGGATTAAGGGGTTTGATTTAAGTCTAAGAGAATGTAAATAGAGGAAAACAGAACCTGAGATGAATCACATGCACTGGACAACAGATGACCTTGGGTGCTCGTGCGTGTCCAACCGTCCGCACATGTGTGGGGCCCACAAAGTCAGAAATTGACTTCTGGGCTAGGATTGGACAGGGTAGGACGGCCTCCATGCCAAATTTCGTGTCGATCCGATGCACGGTTTGTGCGTAATACTCTGCCGTGCCCCTCAGATGGGCCAGAATCTGAAATATGCTTGTGCCCTGCTGTAAAAGAGAACTTGGGTACGAGAGAGGGTGAATCTGAAGCTGGAAATGATGTAGAAGATGATGGATGTGGGGTGTAAAGAGGTGGGGTTGATTTGGAATGGGTATGGCTTCACACCATGGTAGTTAGCCCTTCGAGGAAGGGAGGGTTTCGCACCCAATTTGATTCTTCAACCCAAAGAGATAGAGGAAGAAAACGCAACAATTTTATTCATAAACTTCATACCAATACTTACATGGGGCTGCTTTATTTATAAGAAAACCTTAAACGCCAAAAGACAATTTTACCCTTGCGCCATGCGCCGGCATTAATACCAAAACTTAAAGCAAATAAATACTAAGCAATAAAAATCGTTCATGAAGTTTCTAATAACAAAAGTAGATGATCATCTAAAGTAGTGGTCACGATCATGAGATTTCGATGGTAAAATCTATATGATAATCGGGTCCATTCCAAAGCCCCATAATGCAGCCCCTAACTGTGAGGGTCTCCAACGATGTCGTCGTCGATCTAGATCGAAAGTGGGGCCCGCCTCCTCCTTGAATATGTGCGTAGGGTGGGGGGCGTGCGCATGATGTCCCCATCACATCAGCCAATTTAATATGATGTGGAAGGTAGAAATATGAAAGAAAGTATCTTTCTGTCCAGTCATGTGATCGGTGGCACCAAAATCAATGATCCATGACTTAGAAGGATGGGATGCAGGCCTAGATTAGCTTACAGGTATACTTGGTGGATCACTCGAATTACCGACAACAAAAGGAGAAGGATGAAGACTGGAATCCTCCCAATGAAGCTCATTGATGACAGTGGATTTTGAGTTAATAGAGGGCTCTCCTCAATCTTTCAGTATTGTCAGCACTATCTTTAACAATTGGCATGTGTGCTAGCGCATAGATAGCTAGGCTTCCACATGCCTTCTTCCTTCATGAGTCAACCTGCTTGACATGACAGTTAGATCGATTTGGCCTGCCTATAGGTCCTTGTCTGATTTGGGTTTGAAAACATTGCTCCAAACACACGAGTCTACTTGTATAGTCTTGGTGTGCCTACAATTCATCTGAAGGAAATAAAAACACATGCATGAAAGGAAAAGAGCATCGGGTCTAAGGGATTTGTTTGGAGCAATTTTTCAAAGTTGTGTTTAATTTGTTCAAAATAAAAGTCTAAATGCCCATTTAGGTCAACAAAATTGTCTTGTATAGTCTGGATAGCTTGTTTGGACACTCCATCTTAAATACTATGTTGTAAACACCTCGGAATAGGAAAAGATCACCTGACACATCTATCACAAGGGTACATTAGCACATTGGGTTGCTTTTAGATTGATGGTGGCACATGTCGCACGTGAGGTGCTTGAAGATTGATCTTGGAACATTTGACATGTGTGGAGTGCTTGAAGATGGATGATGGCATATGCAACGCTTTGCACACTGATGCACTAGCACATGTGTCACATATCAGGAACTTGCATGTCAAATGTGACACATGGACAAAAGGTTGAATATGACACATATGGGGTGCTTGAAGGTTGAATGTGACATATATGAGGGCGCTTGAAGGTTGTTTGTGGCACATGTTTGATGTAGGACATGAAATTTTAAACATGATATGCGAGATTCCAGGCTTTTTATCATACTAGTTCAAAACGATTACACGAAATTCCACATCCCACATAAAGTAAAGCACTCAATCAAGGGGAATCTATGTGGGTCCAGGCCTACATATGCTAGGGCTGGATCAATTAAAGTTATAGACCAAACAATGCTCAAAGGAGAGTAAATTCATCCACACATGTACATAAATATTTCCCCAACCTAAGGGATTCACAGGTTTCAATTCGGGGAACCCTAGGGTCATAGAAAAGGGCATAAAAATTAGGATTTAAGACAATCTAGGATTAAGGTTAGGGAAATCAAGTAAGAGAGGATGAAAGAGAAGAGAGAGTGAACCTGAAGCCAGCCTGCACGTGTAGACAGCAGGCCAGGCCTGACGCACATGTACTGAGGGCTGTTTGCACGTGTGTGGGGTCCACGAACCCAAAAAACCCCAACTTGGGTCTGGTCGGCCAGGGCTGGGCCACACAACCACCAAGTTTCAGCCTGATCTGAGTTCCGGTCCGCGTGTGGTGCTCCGTCAAAGTTTCAGCCCTCTTGCAGGGCCAGATTCTGGAAATCTGCCGTAGGGAAGGATTGACTGCAAAATAACAATAGATTTGATGGTTGGATGACTGTAAGAAAATGTGAATATGAATGGTAGAAGATGGGGGCGAATCGGGATGGGTGTGGCTTCGCACCATGGTAGTAGCCCTTCGAAGAAGGGAGGGCTTCGCACCCAGTTAGGTTTTCACAACTCAGAAAGGAGCAGGAAAAACACAAATTTTATTCCAATCATCAATGAGAAAACAAAGACTATAAGGGGTGCCTATTTATAATAAAATCCTATACTTCAAAACTCGCGCCATGTGTGCACCCTATTACTTGGAGACGAAGTAATAAAAAATAATAACTAATCAAAGCAATTTAAATCGTCCATGATATTCCTAATAACATTAATAAGCAAAACCTAAAGTACTAGATTATTTAAAATAGTGGGCCACGATCATAAGAACCCATGGTGGGATTCACATGACGATCGGGTCCACTCTAATGAACCAAAACACAGTCCTCTAACTAAGAGGTCCTCCCTGGACGTTGTCATCGATCCAGATCGATGGTGAGGCCCTCCTGCTTGCATACGTGCGTAGGGGGGGTGTGCGTGTGCGCGTGATGTCCCCATCAACTCTCCCCGGCTGCGAAGATTTTGCCACTGGCGAAACAACACTCCTGAACTGCTCTAAGATGTCAGGATCAAGTCTCTGAAGCTCCTCCTCAGTGAGCCACGTACTGTCTGAAGCTGGACATGACTTCCACTTGATTAGGAACTTTTGAAATCCGCCGTCCAACGTTGATACTATCTGATGGTCCAGGATATCCTCCATCTCCTCTCTAGGTGTGGGAATGGTAGGTATGAGAGGTAGAGGCTGGGAGGAAGGATCGGGTAGAGGCCATGGATTAAGGGACAGGTCCGGGGAATCAGGATGGTTGGGCGAAAGGCCGGACAATGTATCAGCGGTCCCCTGAAAAGCAACTAGATCCTCCACATTAAATGTGGAACTAATTTCCATGGAAGGTGGAAGATCTACCACATACGCATTGAGACCGTTTCGTTTTATAATTTTGAATGGTCCAGCGCTACGTGTGTGTAATTTACGAACGACCCCCTGAGGGTACCGCTCAGGCCTGATGCGGACCATCATAGAGTCCCTTACATTGAACTCCTTGAAACGTTTATGTTGGTCTGCAGAAATTTGTAATGTTCATTACTAGTATTGATCTTTTGCCTGATTTCTTAATGCAATGGATGTATGTGATGTGCAAAGGACTCTGCAGACTCTGATGGCCTATGGGACAGGGACATAGGGACAAGATCAATAGGCTTCCTAGGTTTATACGTCCTAAACTAAATAGGAACAACATCACACCCAAATGTGTTTTTATATGATCCAAACTGAATAGGAACAAAACAACGGTGCGAGATTGGAATGAAAGTTTCATCTACCCAAGACACTCTATAGGGTTGAGTATGGGCTTCAAGTTTCAAGTCCAAACGGCTCATAGTGCCAGTTGATGCCACGTTGGCACAACCATCGCTATCCACGATCATCTTGCAGATCTTATCACCACATTTTGTGTAAGTATCGGAGATTGTGTTGCGGTGCAAATTGTCGGTGTTCTTTGCTTGAGCAAAGGCGCAACGCATAATCGCAAGGGTCGTGGACTCTTGCGCTCCCTCTTCCTTATCACTAGGGGTTTCTGTTGGCTCATATTCTTCCTCCTCATTGTTACTTTCTGGGGGTACTACTTCTACTTGCCCCTCAATAAAGAACACCTTGGTGCCCTCTTTCATGCCACACTGGTGGGCAAAGTGACCAAACCCCTGAAACCTAAAACACCTAGTCGCCTCGCTTCTGCGTGAGCCAGATCCGACAACTTCTTTACCCTTATCATCCTCGGGCCTAGACTGAGAGCTACTGGAAGGCTTAACTGATATCGAGTGCCAGTTTATCCCCAGAAGGGTTGGCTTTAGTACCAGAATCACGAGACTCAAACCGCCTTCCCGCAGATGCTTTGAGGTATTGCTCGACCTCCAACACTATTTGATATATCTGTTCAAGAGTGTTTGTCCTTGGCGAGCAATTCTCTCCTAATGTCAGAACGGAGGCCCGCCTTAAATCGAACAAGAGTGAGTACAGGGTGCTCATCAACTTCACAACGGGTCAAGTACTCTTCGAACTTCTCAATGTATTCAGCAACGCTCTTGCAACCTTGTCAAAGAGACTACCATTCCTCAACCAACCTCAAGTGGTAAGAGAAAGGGAGGTATTTTTCCTTAAGAGTTTCTTTCATTTCTCCACAATGGACTATTGGGAGCTCCCTCGACCTTTCTTTCTTTCGCTCTACAGTAACCCGAAACGTCTTTGCTTGGCCCGCAAACTTCATCCTGGCAAATCGGACTCGACGAGCATTCGACATGTCATACCACTCAAAATAGTGGTCCATATCCGCCAACCAATCTAGAAAAGCTTTAGGGTCCAAGTGTCCATCAAACATAGGGGCATCTACTCTAACTCTCTTGAGGAGTTGCGCATCGGGGTTATAATGGTCTTGATGTCCCTCACAGGGTGGGTGCATGGGTGCGCGCCCATAACCGATTTCTTGGCCACCTCCATTCCTTGGTCTATTCTCCTGACCACCTGCCTGAGATTGGGCATCTTCCCCAATAGTGGGGTTTGCCCGCGTGGAGGTCTCTAATTGGGTAACGCACACATTAATTTGTTCAAGGCGATGGTCAATACGTTGTTCCAAGCGTTTACCCAAAGACTCAAACTGCCGGGTTAGGTTGTCCATTGATTTTTGCAATTGCTCCATGTTTAGCGTAGGGTGCAAACCAAAACCGAGACCAGTACGTGTGGGCATACAACTACTCCCCACTCAAAGACCCTCTAACACAACTATATGTGTCTAAATGAGGCTAAATGATCTTACGAGACTCCATGATGAGAGTTAATGCAAACTAAACATGAATAGACCAAACCCTAAACATGCAATGCATTCCCCTATAAAAACTCTAAGCTCTGATGCCAATTTGATGCAGGACATGAAATTAAAAATGATATGCGAGATTCCAGGCTTTAGATCATACTAGTTCAAAATGGTCACAAAAAATTCCACATCCCACATAAAGTCAAGTACTCAATCAAGGGGAATATATGCGGGTCCAGGCCTACACATGCTAGGGCTGGATCAATTAAAGTTATAGACCAAACAATGCTCAAAAGGAGAGTAAATTCATCCACACATGCACATAAATATTTCCCCAACCTAAGGGATTCATAGGTTTCAATTCGGGGAACCCTAGGGTCGCAGAAAAGGGCATAAAAATTGGGATTTAAGACAATCTAGGGTTAGGGTTAGGGTTAGGGAAATCAAGTAAGAGAGGAATGAAAGAGAGGAGAGAGTGAACCTGAAGCCAGCCCGCACGTGTGGGTAGCTGGACAGGCCTGACGCACATGCGTTGAGGGCTGTCCGCACGTGTGTGGGGCCCACGAACCCAAAAAACCCCAACTTGGGTCTGCTTTGCCAGGGCTGGCCCACACAACCACTAAGTTTCAACCCGATCTGAGTTTCGGTCCACGCGTGGTGCTCCGCCGAAGTTTCGGCCCTCTTGCAGGGCCAGATTCTGAAAATCTGCTGTAGGGAAGGATTGACTGCAAAATAACAATGGATTTGAAGGTTGGATGGCTGTAGGAAAATGTGAATATGGATGGTAGGAGATGGGGGTGAATCGGGATGGGTGTGGCTTCGCACCACGGTAGTAACCCTTCGAAGAAGGGAGGGCTTCACACCCAATTAGGTTTTCACAACTCGGAAAGGAGCAGGAAAAACACAGAAATTTTATTCCAATCATCAATGAGAAAAAAAGATTACAAGGGGTGCCTATTTATAATAAAATCATATACCTCAAAACTTGCGCTATGTGTACACCCTATTACTTGGAAACGAAGTAATAAAAAATAACAACTAATCAAAACAATCTAAACTGTCCATGATATTCCTAATAACAATAATAAGCAAAACGTAAAGTACTAAATTATTTAGAATAGTGGGCCACGATAATGAGAACCCATGGTGGGATTCACATGACGATCGGGTCCACTCAAATGAACCAAAACGTAGTCCTCTAACTAGGAGGCCCTCCCTAGACGTCGTCATCGATCCAGATCGATGGTGGGGCCCTCCTCCTTGCGTACGTGCGTAGGAGGGGCGTGCGTGTGCGTGTGATGTCCCCATCAACTCTCCCCGACTGCGAAGATTTCGTCACTGACGTAACAATACTCCTAAACCGCTCTAAAATGTTAGGATCAAGTCTCTGAAGCTCCTCCTCAGTGAGCCACGTATTGTCTGAAGCTGGGCGTGACTTCCACTTGACCAGAAACTTTTGAAATCCGCCGTCCATCGTCGATACTATTTGATGGTCCAGGATATCCTCCATCTCCTCTCTGGGTGTGGGAAGGGTAGGTATGGCTGTATGGGAGGTAGAGGTTGGGAAGAAGGATTGGGTAGAGGCCATGGATCAAGGGATAGGTCTAGAGAATCAGGATGGTTGGGCAAAAGGCCGGACAATGTATCAGTGGTTCCTTGAAAAGCAACTAGATCCTCCACATTGAATGTGGAACTAATTCCCATGGAAGGTGGAAGATCTACCACATATGCATTGAGACCGTTTCGTTTTATAATTTTGAATGGTCCAGCGCTACGTGTGTGTAATTTACGAACGGCCTGTTGAGGGTACCGCTCGGGCCTGATGCGGAGCATCACAGAGTCCCCTACATTGAACTCCTTGAAACGTTTATGTTGGTCTGCAGAAATTTTGTAACGTTCATTACTAGTATTGATCTTTCCTCTGATTTCTTGATGCAATGAATGAATGTGATGTACAAAGGACTCTGCAGACTCTGATGGCCTATGGGACAGGGACATAGGGACAAGATTAATAGGCTTCCTAGGTTTATACATCCCAAACTGAATAGGAACAACATCACACCAAAACGTGTCTTTATATGATCTAAAATGAATAAGAACAAGACAACGGTGCGAGATTGGAATGAAAGTTTCATTGACCCAAGACACTCTATAAGGTTGAGTATGAGCATCAAGTTTCAAGTCCAGACGGCTCACAGTGCCAGTTGATGCCACGTTGGCACAACCATTGCTATCCACGATAATCTCTCAGCTCTTATCACCAAATTTTGTATTAGTATCGGAGATCGTGTTGCGGTGCAAATTGTCGGTATTCTTTGCTTGTGCAAAGGCGCAACGCATAACCACAAGGGTCGCAGACTCTTGCGCTCCCTCTTCCTCATCACTAGGGGCTTTTGCTGGCTCATATTCTTCCTCCTTATCATTACTTTCTGGGAGAATTACTTCTACTTGCCCCTCAATAAGGAACACCTTGGTGCCCTCTTTCATGCCACACTGGTGGGCAAAGTGACCAAACCCCTAACACCTAAAACACCTAGTCACCTCGCTTCTGCGCGAGCCAGATCCAACAACTTCTTTACCCTTATTATTCTTGGGCCTAGATCGAGAGTTACTGGAAGGCTTATACTGATATCCAATGCCAAGTTTATCCCCATAAAGGTTGGCCTTAGCACCAGAATCACGAGACTCAAACTGCCTTCTCGCAGATGCTTTGAGGTATTGCTCGACCTCCAACATTACTTGATATATCTGTTCAAGATTGTCTATGTCCTTAGCGAGCAATTCTCTCCTAATGTCAGAACGGAGGTCTGCCTTAAATTGAGCAAGAGTGAGTACAGGGTCTTCATCAACTTCACAACGGGTCAAGTACTCTTCGAACTTCTCAATGTATTCAGCAACACTCATGGAACCTTGTCGAAGAGACTGCCATTCTCAACCAACCCCAAGTGGTAAGAAAAAGGGCCTTAAGAGTTTCTTTTATTTCTCCCCAATGGACTATTATGAGCTCCCTCGACCTTTCTTTCTTTTGCTCTATAGTAGCCCAAAACCTCTTTGCTTGGCCTACAAGCTTCATCTTGGCGAATTGGACTCGACGAGCATCCGACATGTCATACCACTCAAAATAGTGGTCCATATCCGCCAACCAATCTAGAAAAGCTTTAGGGTCCAAGTGGATCATCAAACGTGGGGGCATCTACTCTAACTCCCTTGAGGAGGTGCGCATTGGGGTCATAATGGTCTTGATGTCCCTCACGGGGTGGGTGCACGGGTGTGCGCCCATAACCGATTCCTTGGCCACCTCCATTCATTGGTCTATCCTCCTGACCACTTGCCTGAGATTGGGCATCTTTCCCAATGGTGGGGTTTGCCCGGGCGGAGGTCTCTAATTGGGTAACGCGCACGTTAATTTGTTCAAGGCGATGGTCAATACATTGTTCAAAGCATTTACCTAAAGACTCAAATTGCCGGGTTAGGTTGTCCATTGATTCTTGCAATTGCTCCATGTTTAGCGTAGGGTGCAAACCAAAACCGAGACCAGTACGTGTGGGCATACAACTACTCCCCAACTCAAAGACCCTCTAACACAACTATATGCGTCTAAATGAGGCTAAATGATCCTACAAGACTCCATGATGAGAGTTAATGCAAACTAAATGTGAATAGACCAAACCCTAAACATGCAATGCATTCCCCTATAAGAACCCTAAGCTCTGATACCAATTTGATGCAGGACATGAAATTTTAAACATGATATGCGAGATTCCAGGCTTTAGATCATACTAGTTCAAAACGATCACACAAAATTCCACATCCCACATAAAGTCAAGCACTCAATCAAGCGGAATCTATGCGGGTCCATGTCTACACATGCTAGGGCTGGATCAATTAAAGTTATAGACCAAACAATGCTCAAAAGGAGAGTAAATTCATCCACACATGCACATAAATATTTCCCCAACCCAAGGGATTCACAGGTTTCAATTCAAGGAATCCTAGGGTTGTAGAAAAGGGCGTAAAAATTGAGATTTAAGACAATCTAGGATTAGGGTTAGGGAAATCAAGTAAGAGAGGAATGAAAGAGAGGAGAGAGTGAACCTGAAGCTAGCCCGCACGTGTGGACAGCAGGCTAGGCCTGACGCACATTCGCTGAGGGTTGTCCGCACGTGTGTGGGGTCCACGAACCCAAAGACCCCAACTTGGGTCTGGTCGGCCACAGTTAGGCCACACAACCACCAAGTTTCAACCCGATCTGAGTTCCGGTCCGCGCGTGGTGCTCCGCCGAAGTTTCAGCCCTCTTGCAGGGCCAAATTCTGGAAATTCACTGTAGGGAAGGATTGACTGCAAAATAACAACGGATAGGATAAGGTGAATATGGATGGTAGGAGATGGGGGCGAATCGGGATGGGTGTGGCTTCGTACCACGGTAGTAGCCATTCGAAGAAGAGAGGGCTTCGCACCCAATTAGGTTTTCACAACTCAGAAAGGAGCAGGAAAAATGCAGAAATTTTATTCCAATCATCAATGAGAAAAAAAGACTACAAGGGGTGCCTATTTATAATAAAATCCTATACCCCAAAACTTATGCCATGTGCGCACCCTATTACTTGGAAACGAAGTAATAAAAAATAGCAACTAATCAAAGCAATTTAAACCGTCCATGATATTTTTAATAACAATAATAAGCAAAACCCAAAGTACTAGATTATTTAGAATAGTGGGCCACGACCATGAGAACCCATGGTGGGATTCACATGACGATCTGGTCCACTCCAATGAACCAAAACACAGTCCTCTAACTAGGAGGCCCTTCCTAGACGTCGTCATCAATCTTGATCGATGGTGGGGCCCTCCTCCTTGCGTACGTGCGTAGGGGGGTGTGCGTGTGCGCGTGATGTCCCCATCAATGTTGGCTTGCCAAAAGGTTGATAGCAGCACATTGGCACATTTGGCACATGGTGCATGTGTACAAAACAACATTCACCGGTGAGTGCCTTTATGAATGGCTATCCAACACATTTTATCCCCCCTTTGTTCAAAGATAGTCGATCCTCACTTTTTGAGATTGGGTATCCTCACTTCTTTTGGCAACCATGCAAATATGGGTTTGACTCGTCTGACAAACTAGGGATAGAGCTCCCAACGGGTAGACTTGTCCCATATAGGCTATACAAGACAACTTTTATTGCATCCGAACGGGCCGGAAATATCCAGGATTCCTTGCATGAAAATGTATTCAAATAGGGGGGCATTCCTCACTTTTAGAAGTATTATTTGCACACACACACATATATTGTGTATCGTGTAACTGACTAGCAGATATTTTCTTGTCTTTTGTGCTACACATACACTGGTCTGGTTGTCAATACTTGTCATGAACAAAATGTTATTCGGATCTAGCACATTAACTAATGATTGATGTTGGACTTCCGAGTCTGATTTTACTATTAAATTCTGGTTCCACCAAGTGTTATTGATATTTGTTGATGCATTTCCAACTACATTTCTACCTCTCTTTTTTCTTGGATGTGCATTGTATGTTTCATGAATTGTTAATTATTGGTCAAGATGATTTGCTGTTCACTCTGATTGTAAAAAAATGTCACATTATCAGGTAGAAAGTGTAGTGGCTTTTTACCCTCTAGGAGGAGGATTTTGCCTGCCAAAGGACACCGCGTAAGTGCATTTCTAAGTTTCCTTTTCAATATTATTGTTATTTGTGTGGGAAGCAATGCAAAGTTGCATTACTACGCACTTCTAAGTTTAAATTCTTATGTGATATATATATATATATATAATATATATATATATATATATATATATATATATTATATATATATATATATAATATATATATATATATATATCTGATAGATAGCTTGAGAAAACATTCTCAGTCTCCCTTCAGTAGAACTTCAAATACCTTAAGATGAAAGCAATAAAAAATAATTGCGGAGTAATTTAAATTATACCCAATACTTCTATACAAGTAGTCTTCTCATCATTCTTGCAGGGCTTTGGAGCTGATCTAAGAGCTTTTGCAACTCGGAAATCTGTCAGAAAAGCAAGAAAAGATGGGGAAGCACCCAAAAGTAGAACTTCAGAAACTAACAAGCGTCCTTCAAATGAATATGACAGGTTTGAAGACAGATCATCTGCAGTAGGTGATGTTATTTCTGATGATAGTGTGGAGTTGTTGAATGATAACTTGATTGGAAAGAGTTCTACTTCTACCCCAAGTTCTTCTAGAAGTGTTGTGCTTCAGGCTTGCATCGTCACATCTGGGTTGATATTCACTTTGGGTGTGATAATTCGACAGGTTGGTTTCTTCCTTTTTCCGAGTACTGTTTTATTTGTCATAGAAACCCTCATCTTTCCTCTTTCATTGCCATCCAAGTTGCTCCTGTTGTCTTCTTAAAAAACTAATATAGGGATGTCGATGGGCCACAGTCGGGCTGGGCAAGATCAAAATTTTGAATATGCCTGGCACGACAGGTTCAAAGTCCAGGCTGAAGCTAACCAAGGTTGGCCTACTCGCCGATTACACTCAGGACTTCGCCGAGTCAACCTGCTTTTGAAGCCCTACTGAGCCAAAATAGGTGGTCTTGATGGAGGGCAAAATCAAATGTCACTTGGATGAATTTGACTGAGTTTTTGAGTGACTCGCAGTGGTAAAAAATGGGTATGTCTTGACAATTTTGTGACCTATATGTGTAAGTTTTTTTTTCCCCTAATGCCTTATACGGAAGGCAGTGGCGGGTAGCGATGGGGTTAAAAATGGCGGTCTGCAACTCCCTGATGGTTCCTGGTTGTCTTCTGCTTGGAGGAGGAGAAAAGGAGAAAGAAGAGTCATTCGATACTTTTGTCAGATTGACATGGTTGATGCATGTGCACTCAGAAACTGGAAGCTTGCCAAAACAAAAGTTCCAAAATACCATTGAAATTGCGGGACCTACTATAGAGAGATTGTCCCGAAAACTTGATTGGCTGAAGGGTCCAAACCTCTGATTTATGGTCACATATTTGATGAATTAGGAGGGTTGTCTATTCTTCTTTCCAATCATCCAATAATTGTTCACAATAGTTACATTATTTAATTAGCATAAATTTAAATTTTTGTTAACACTGCATTTAAATTGGGGATCACCATTGGGGCATTTCAATTTGAGTTATTTGTATTTTACATGTAGAACCTTGAAGTGCCTATGTATAATCTTTCATACTCCACGCTACTATCAAATTTCTTTCTCCCTTACTATTCACAGACTAGACAAAGAAGTCAGGGCCTTGCTGGGCACGCGCATGCGTATGACAGATCCCATCTATTTCATGTGCTGAAGAGTCACTTAGGGCAATCCACTCTGCTCATTAGATGGTTCCCATTATGAAAATCCTGTTGAGCAAAAATAAGGCCTGTGCCCTGATCAGTGGACCTTAGAGGCTACAAAGCAAATGAATGGCTAAAAATGTTTAGCCAAGCTTTTTGAAGATATCCTATCATTTCTTAAATTCACAAATGGACCGAGCTTGACTTTAAAGAAATGGAATCTACAAAGTGGACTGCTTAGATCTCATACGTGTGCCAAGTTGGCATATGTGGTGTCATGAAGGACTCTCCTGTTATATGTGTGTTCACGGAGTAAGCCTTGCCAACCTAATACTTTAAAAAAGTACAGGCTACACTAGTATTGTAGTTTACCACCTGTTTGATTTTAAAACTAGATGACTCAGCCTCCTCTTACATGGAACTCATGTATGTCTTCACCATCCAAATTATGGGGCATTATATCTAGAATCAGATCAAACAATACTCACCATCAGGTAATTAAGTATTTTAAAATATTTTTCTATAATTTTTATAATTATATAAGTATTTACTCTGAAAAATGTGACTCACCTGAGTCAACTTTTGTGGACCAACTAAGTCGAGTCCAAGTCCCGTGTTCGCAACCTTGAAGCCAATGTCATGTATGGCCTGTTGGCAGGCATATAATAAATTCTTCTTTTAATTCACATTTTCCGGCTTTTTTTGTTGGGTCTATAGGGAGTTGCTGCCTTCCATTCCCCTGGAGGAATGGAAGCATTTTTCTGTTATACTTCTCCAAGTTCATAAAACCTGGTTTAATCTTCAAAACGGTAGGACAAGTAGCAGCTTTTCTTAAAGTCTAGTTCAAGTTTTCTACATGCTTATCATGCATCAGATTCTCCAACACCCAGATAACAACACAATTCTAGCTATGCATGTTTAACAAGATCTCCACATTTTTGGGTTAGTTTTATGGTTAGATTCTGCAACCTATTTATATTCTTAGTGGTGTGTTCGTATGCACTGTCGGATTAAATTGCAATCATCGTTGCCATAGCCTTGGCCCAGTTATTTAGGCTTGAATTGAGCAATATAGCATGACGTACACACACACACTGCATACACACATGCATGCACACATTTCACTTGTGCACCTGAACTAAGTGTTACACACACATTTCACTTCTGCATCCAAACTTAAGTGTTCCCGACTAAATACTCACCTTCCTTCTCTGGTTGTGACTTGCAGGTTTCTCATATTGCATTTACAGAAGGATGGGCAATCCTTGACTCATACTCAGAAGTATCATGTAAAAATTTTCATGCTTTTTTTTTTCCTATACAGTTTCCTTTTGCACTTATGATTGTTTCCTTGTTTTACATGCACGCTCTCTGTTATGCTTGTAGCAAATATTTTCATTATTTTAGAGGAGTTGCTGATTGGTTTCATATACAGTTGATTTTGAGACATGGCATCTTGAGTTGATCACAGGACTGGTTATATTGATATCGTCATGTCGATATTTACTATTGAAAATATGGCCAGATTTTGCAGAGTCCAGTGAAGCAGCCAATCAACAGGTATGCTTTATATTTCAACCTGGTAGTGTCTATTAAAGAATTAAGAAAATCCTGTCATGGAGAATCACTATAAGGGGGTTTTTTATTTTTCAAACCCTCTTGTAAATACCCGTAAATGGGTAATGATTATTTACCTTTGAAATTACAGCAGCACTCCCAACCTGACATTGACAAGTATTACCATTGACGTATTTTGTCTCTAAACCCAAGGCAGAAAACGAAAAAACAGTGGGGCCCACCGTGATAATCCACGACATCCATTCCTTTCGCAAGTTCATTTTAGGGCATGAGCTGAAAAATGAAGCAAATCCAAAGCTCAAGTGGACCACACCACAGCAAATAATGGGATTTGAGCACCTACTGTTGAAAACTTCTTGGGGGCCCCAGAAGTTTTGTATGAAGCCGATATTTGTGTTTTCCCTTTATCCATGGCTCTGAATCCTTCTAAATAGGTTAGATGACAAACAAACCTCAATGTGGGTCCTAGGAAGGAAATAGCTTTCAATGGTGGACCTCTTTAGGATCACTGTTGCCTGTGGCGTGGTCCACTTGAGCTTCGCATCTGCCTCATTTGTTGGCTCGTGCCCCTAAAATGTTATGGTAAAACTGATGGACGGCATGGATAAATCACATACATAACGGTGAGGCTCACAAATTTAAGTTAGCTCTTTTTGGACCGATTTCCAAGGAGGAAATATGCACTTATTTCCATACCTTGGCCAACATTTGTAAAGGGTAATAATGACTTCTTTCCTTGCATTTACAGGCGATTTGGAAAATCAGACACCCCCTAAGGGAAAGTGCTCCTCTTGCTTGAAACATGGCTTGTATAGTCCGTTTGTCAACCACAAGCAAAAAGATGTTGGATCTATCTTTTAAAAATAAATAACTAGATCGGGGGAGAGTTCCCTCTTCATTCTGAACAGGGCACTTCCCTATTCAAAACTTGGTTTGTAGAAGTGGGGCCCATGGTTGATCTATCCAACGGTCACCATCATGGATGTACCATTCCCCCCAAATCCCCCAAATTAGAAGATCCTAGCTATCGAATCTTTGGTCTTTCCTCCATGAATGTGGTTTGTTCATGCATTTCTTTTTAGCGGTGTATTTGCATGCCAACAACAGGAAGGTTAGAGTTGACAAATGGAGAGGGTATTCTGGGAATGGTCCATCCATGATGGGGCCATCAAAGCAATGGCTTGGATACACCAATCATGGGCCTCACATCTACAAACTAAGTTCAAAACAGGGAAGATCCCTGTTCGGAATGAATGGGGAACTCGGTCTCAAATAAATAAAGGAATCTTACTTGTGTCATTTGTTTCAATATACCAATCGTCTCTTGAATAACTATCAAGATTTGTAACTTTCACAAATCTGTGCATACTGCATAACAATGTATTGAATCTTTGAAACAGTTTTTTGTTTTTTTCCCAGTAAGCTGGGTTTTACCTGATATTTCAATGTTGTGGTGAAGGTTGTCTACCATTGAGCTTGGACTTGAACCCCATTTTGAATCTAAGAACTGAAAATAAGATTTAATAGATTTCCTATGCATGAAGCTGTACCTGTTAAATTGCCTAGAGGACCCTAGCTGTCAAATTGCATCAATTTAATCCTTGCTTGTTGTGTTAGAGTTTCTGCAACTATTACAATTTTGTATTTCAGGTCCTCGGTTCACTTCAACCTTTGGATTATGTGGTGGTAGCATTTCTGCCTGGGATTAGTGAGGTAAACTTCAAAAATCTGTGCCTTAGATAGCAAACAAGAATCACTGCCTTCATATCACATA
This sequence comes from Magnolia officinalis, assembly GCA_021015155.1. Taxonomy (NCBI): domain Eukaryota; kingdom Viridiplantae; phylum Streptophyta; class Magnoliopsida; order Magnoliales; family Magnoliaceae; genus Magnolia; species Magnolia officinalis. The sequence continues at coordinate 69,888,408 of JAJHSJ010000005.1, forward strand.
AATGCTGTCATCGCAGGAGCTGCTTTTCCGTGGGGCATTACTGCCTCTCTTTGGGCTTGGTTGGAAGAGTGCCTTGGCAGTCGGTGCTATATTTGGAGCTCTTCACTTGGGTAGCGGCCGGAAGTATTCGTTTGCTGTCTGGTAATCATGTTCATGCCTTGCTAGATTTGTTTTTGAGTTACGACATGATTGAAACATTTTCTTGAACTTTTATGCTTGTGAAGCATTCACAAGGCTTTTTGGTAAATGATCTAGACCACCCATTTTTTGGTCATTAATCAGATGGTTATGATCATCACTTTGAGCCCAGTGCTAGTTCTGGAAACCAGATCCAGGATGGTCCGTTTCACCCAAAATTGCCATTTTCCACCAAAAGCGCGCATGCCCAAAAATGGCCTTGCTGAATATTTAGGCTGATGGGTTTTGATTCTCAATGAAAGATCTCTCCAAAGAAATGCTTTTGACCTTATACTTCACTGCTAATCTGGCCCCACTCTACACCCAGCTCAGTAGCCAAGTTGGTAGTGTACCCACTCTCCCAAGGCATGGCCTGTGATCGAGGCTCCTTACTGTGGCGTTCGGAGAGGCAGTTGCGCAAATGCCCTAACAAAAAAAAAGAAAAAAGAAAAAAGAAAAACAAACAAAAACAAAAAAAAAAGAAAAGAAAAGAAAAGAAAATTCGACTACAATCTAAATTTTAATGCAAACCATTTCAGGGCAACATTTGTGGGGCTTGCTTATGGTCTTGCGACAACAGTAACCTCAAGTATCATTGTACCAATGGCTTCGCATTCCCTGAACAATCTTGTTGGAGGGATTCTATGGCACTACACGTCCCCTTCAGGTAAGAAACATAACTAATCTTCTAATTTTCTCTTCAACTGTATAGTTTCATCAGAGAGAATAACCCCCTTTGTTGTATTTACACATCTGTGATGTAGACATTTTTTCAGTATATGTATTGTGAAACCAATAATAGGTATAGAGATCTCCTAAGCCCACAGGTGTTTTACAAGGCTTCTAGTCCAACACGCAATAAATTTATTTTGTAAACTATGGCCCACCTGACGATTGGACTGATCTTATTCTTAGGTGAGATCATCTAAATAGTGCCACTTTGATGATGCATGGATTAGATCTCTTACCAATGTGCCAGGCTGCCACATGTGTGGCTTGCATTAACTGTCTTGACATGTGTGTGACATAGCAAAGCTCTATAATGGAAATGTGCCCATTTTTCTTCCAGTCTGCACGAGGGATCTTGTAATCATATTCCCACACTTAACGCTGCCTTTAAATTGGCCAAGAACATACAATCCATATAATTTGTGATGAAAAGAACCTGGTGATGCTTTTGGTCCATCAATGTTGTGGACCCCACCTCTACTTCCCCATTCCTCTCAAGAATCACTTTGATATGATGATCCTTCTACCTGATCAATAGTCAACAAAATGGATGGCTTAGATCATTTACAACCAAATACTAATTGGTATGGATTTGGGTTGTCTATCTCGTGGGAGTCACTTTGATAGGATGATCCTCGCTCAATAAAATAGACGGTTCAGATCACTTATGCAAAAATGTGTAATGATTGATTTGGATCTTCCATAATTTGTGCCTGCATTTCGACTTCACTCTCTCAAGAATCACATGGATTTAATGGTCGTAAACATCTGATCAATGATGAACGAAATGGATGGTCCAGATCATTTATCATAAGGTTGGTTGATTACGGATCTAGAATGCCAATCATGCGGGCTGCACCTCTTAATTCCTCACCCTCCCAAGAATCACTTTGATCTAATAATCTTTGCTAGCTGATCAATGACAAGCAAAAATGGATGGTCCAGATCATTTATGTAAAAAAGCAGTTTGATCGTGGATCTAGATTATCATCCTAATGGGTCCCACCTGTACCTCTCAAGTATCACTTTGATCCGACGTAAGCTAACAACCTGATCAGTCAACCAACAAAACATACAATCCTAGTCATTTTTGACCATGTTCTATTCATGGATCAAGATAATCCACCTTGGGCCGCCACAGACGTGGGACCCAGCTTCTAGCCAACCTAGAGAGAGAGAGAGAGGGAGAGGGGAGAGAGAGAGAGAGAGAGAGAGAGAGAGCCATGATATCAAAGGCATTGAGAGAGAGAGCCATGATATCAAAGGCATTCCTAACCATGAAGATCATCCGTCCACTGTCCATTCATTCCAATGGTATGGTCTACCTGATGAGCCCACTGGCCTGATCTTCATGGTGGGAACTACAGTTTTGATGGTGCTGATGTCCTACACAAGTAGCATATTGGGCAGAAATATGGTATGGTACACCACAAGTTGTGGTGCCTTGCTGTAGGTTGGGCAATTGCATTTTGGAGCCTACTTAACTTCCCCAGCTTGGAAACCATGGCAGTTATGCTAACTTGGTCATTTCCACCTTATCCAAACTGTCATTGCAATCTGACCGTAGATCCAAATGCGGCCCAATGTTGAAGCATGTGTGCATGTGCATGTGCATGTGCATATATTATATATATATATATATATATATATATATATATATATATATATATAATATATATATATATATATATATGGGAAATGGTTCTATGCGGTCGACCTCATGGCAAGTTCCCATGAGGTCGAGTTGTGTGGGTCCCACCGTGATGCGCGTCGAACATCAACACCGTGCATTTGATGGGTTCCCTTTAAATTATTGGATATCCCAAAAATCAGCCCGTATATGGAATTCAGGTGGCCTGTATATATTTCTGTACGAACTGTTTTGAGAACTCATCATATGTGATGTGACTCTAAAATCTGAACGGTCCACGTGAAGCAGAACCTCATTAAATCCCTTGGCCCAATTTTTACTTTGATCCAAAACTTTAGTGGGCCATGAAAAATTAAAACAGTTTCCTCCTTTGATATGCATTTCTCTTTGCTATGGCCCACCAGAATTTTAGATCAGGGTGAAAATGTCCCTTGAGATTTCATGGGATTCTGCATCACATGGACCGTTCGGATTAGTCACCCATGACACGTGTGCAAAGGTGCACACAAGCGTAGGTGCGCAGGTGAGCATGACATGGGATGTTTAATACATGCATCTGGATCCTTGACATGGGATGTTTAATACATGCAGACAAGGAGATTTTATTTAGGATTAGGTATTATGTATTTGGGACCACCATGAAATGTTGATCAGCAGCACTGCTTGCAGATGGGCATGCTGCGGTAGTACGTGCATAAGCAACACTTGCAGTGAAGATCCTTACTCTTGCTCGGGTGGGTAGACTCTCAGGAGTTTCAACACTGGGTCAAGGGTCCAAACATCCATAAGTGGTGAAATCCCACTATGGTGTGAGTGTGTGCGTGTGTTAAAATAAAAAATAAAAAAAAACAACAACAACAACAACACTTGCAGTGCTTGTTGCAGATTGTATCCGCTAACACAGGAAAAAAATCCAACAGAAATCACACCGTTCGTTAGTAGCAACTTTGGAGCTTTGCTAAGCATGACACACTGTCACAAGATCGGAAGCCGTTCATCAGGTGGGTCCCACTGTCTAGATGCCTTGGCATGAAGGGCCGGTCCACTTGTTAGGTTGGCCATAGTTTATTAAACCTATGGATGCCCGAATGTGCCTGTTTCTAACAATGTGGTCCACTTGAAGTTCGGAATTCAGGCTGAATTTTGGTACAGAGCGTCTGCATGGTTGGGCCTGTCTGATGAATGGGCTGGATCTTCCACCCTTGTTACACATTGGCATTTGGGAGCGTGTAGAAGGGAAACAAGCATATTTTAGTTGCATTTACCGGCGACCAATCGTGGATGCATACCATTCATCTAGTGTATTTATCCTTAGATGGTCCACGGTTGAAAACACATCCATCAGGCTATCCTCGCCATCATTTTTCCCCCATTGAATATCGATCAATGGCTGTTTTCGTGTTTACGTGTCTGTTTAAAGGGGCCACTCATCAGATAGCTAAGATCACCAATCAGTGTATTATACGAAAAAGATATCAACCGTTGACAGATATGAACCACTAGATGGTTGGTTTAGATCCACAGACCCACCTCCCACTGGCCAGCTCTACAATATACAGTGAGAAAGATGCTCTAGAAAGGCTTACCTACACGAACGGCATCAACCCCTTCTCCTGGTGGACCGTCAAGATCAATTCTGAATAAGCTGCGTGTTGCATAAGTGGTGACGGCGAGCGTGGCCACCATCGAAACAAACATGCAGATATGAGATAACGAATTACTCAGTCCGCTCTTACCGTACTGAGTAAACTCTGTTGGGCCCACCGTGAATGTATGTGATCTATCCACGCCGTCCATCCATTTTTCCATCTTATTTTACCGGTTGAGCCCAAAATTTAATCATACCCAAAGATCAGGTGGACCATACCATAGGAAACAGTTGGAATAATGATTTCCACTGTTGAAACCTTTTGAGGGCCCACAGTGATGTTTATTTCTCATCAAACCTGTTCGTACGATCACACAGACATGGATGAAGGGACAAAAATAAATACAAGCTTGATCCAACACTTCTGTAGCCCCCAAGAAATTTTCAACGGTACATATTCAATTCACACTGTTTCCTGTGGTGTGGTTCACTTGAGGTATATATATATTCTTCATTTTTATATTCAAGCCCTAAAATTATTCGGTAAAATGGATGGATGGAGTGGATAAAATAGGTAAATCACGGTGGACCCCACAGAATTTACTCAGTACGCTTAGGGTACTGAGTTACCCGGTACGCTATCCGCTCCCTGAGATAACTATGGGAAGTTTCATGGTGATACTCTCAAGGGACGCGGTTTGGCTAGTGACGCTGCCATCAGCCAGGTGCCCAGTAGTCGGTGCTATGTGGAGCCCACCATGATGTATGTATTTTGTCCAAGCCGTCCATCCATTTTGAAAGATAAATTTAGGTTTGAAGACAAAAATGAGGTTGATCTAAATCTCAGGTGGACCACACCATGGGAAAACAATAGTGATTGAATGGCCACCATTAAAAACCTCCTAAGGCCCACTGTAATGGTTATTTGACATCTAACCTGTTGATTAGGTCATACAGACTTGGATGAAGGGAAAAAATATATATCAGCTTGATCCAAAACTTTTGTGGCCCCTGAGAAATTTTTAACGGTAGGCGTTTAATCAACACCGCGGTTCACTTGAGATATGGATCAGCCTCATTTTTGGGCTCATACCATAAAATGACCTGGAAGAATGGGTGGACGTCACGGATGAAACACATACATCATGGTGGGGCCCACAGAGCACCGACCACTAGCCATTGGCTAGTGGCAGGGTCAGTAGCCAATCCGTTTCCACTCTCAAGTGCCAACAGCTTCAATGCATCACCTTAACTGATACTGCCTACACTAAATATATAGATGTTCAAAGGAGCTTGATACGATTCTAAACCATCTAAAAACTCGGTGACTTGACTCGAAACTCGGCTGAGTAAACTCAACGAGAAATTGAGCCAACTCACTCACCAGCTTGACTCGGAATGACCCGTCGAGTTGACTCAACATGATGCAAACCGAGTCAGTCACTGAGTGAATTTCATTTTTAAATAAAAAGACATGCAAGCATCTACCAGCAAGCCATGCAATTTTGTGATTTTGTTTCCCTAATTTTTGCTTGTACTATTTTAATCAGTTATTATTATTGAAATACTAATCCTAGTTTAGTATTTAAATATGAATTGAATTGAGTCTTTGAATCTTCGAGCCAACCTAGTTCAGCTGGATATTGAGTCGAGTCGAATTTTCAAGTTTTAAAACTATGTTCTAAAGATGTAGTGTGATCATGGTGTTAGTGTACTTATTTGTGCACATTATTTTTCAATCACATGCGCTAATGTATTAGGGAGTCAGTTGAGCACTTGGAAACTGAAGATCGAAGACACGTGAAGACTGAAGCATCAAGGAAGTAAAAAATAAGTAAATGAGGTGCCTTGATGAGTCTAACGTTAACCCAAAATAACCCTAAATCTCTCAATGACCCTAACCTTAATAGGTAAACCTTATTTATCATCCATAACTTCAGGAACCTTAATTGAAATATGATAAATGAAGCTAGAAGAGGTGTGAAGCTGCTACGAAAACATATTTTTTAAAACAGTAGTTTTTGAGTGGTTCTCGATTCCATCAAGCAATCATCAAGTAGTCATTGATGTCATCGAGTAGTCATCTCAAACCTGTCCAATAAGTTATGATAATTTTATATGAGTTTCTCGATGGAATCGAGTACCTGTTCAATGGCATCGAAGGATTTTCTCGATGGCATTGAAGACTACTTAATGACATTGAGTAGAAGAGAGTAAATTGTCCAGTAATTTCTCTACTAAAATCTTGAGTTTCACGATGCCATCAACAAAGCTGTTTTCTGCCTATTTTTTACTATTAGATCTCAAAGTTTTAATAAATGACATTCAGTTCTTAGGCATTTAAATGTATTTTTTGTGCAATAGAAGCTATGTGATTCCACATTCATATCCCACATCCTAAACCTCTAATCTCATGAGTTACAAGTCATATTCCTTGATATTTTTACTCTAATGAGAATTTCAACTTCCACCTTGAAGATGATCTTGAACTTTACCATTTTTAAAGATTAGATCCAATCTTATTGGTATATTCTTTGTTTAAATCCTCTACAAGACTCATCTAGGTGAATCCCCTATGATTACAACATTCTCATGAGTTGTAGGAGATTCAATCAATCTTACTTACCTTGGTCACCTCTTTGACACATTATATGCAATGCAAACAATCGTAGAAGCTGAAGCATCAACATCAACGATTAGGGGAGCAATTGAGGAGCAAATTCAAACACTAGAGAGCTTTGAAGAAGCGACTCAAGTACGATGTGTCAAAGTGGCTCAATTCGACAAGTAACTATCGCGTATGAGTCCATACTCTCTTTCCTTGTATAGGATTGAGTGTAAGAGTTTGTAACCCAAACTCGATAGGTTCTTTTGTAGGGTCGAATTCACCGACATGAGTGTGTATGTGGTCCACCTGATACGAGTGCATACATGTTAGTCTCCGTGGGAGCCTCTAGAGGGATTGTACGTACGACCTTAGATTAGGATCGCTTATAGTTGTTGATTAGCCGATAGAAAACCAACTAATGTCTCTCGCGGGATCCACTGACATGGGTGAGTATGTTGGCAAGTCCTTATGTAGGCCTCTAATAAAAGCGTATGCTAGGTTATTGTGTAGGACTGTAAAGGTTAGAGGTGAACATATTGAAAACCTCCGATAGTGAATACCGGTACACTCGACAAAAGTGCATTTACCGGTAATGGAGTAGGGAAACCGAACCACTATATATGCTTGTGTTTGCGATTGTGAATTATATACATTCTATTCTTGCTTATTGTTTGATTAGTTAAATCATTCGAATGCTTGAATTAGATTGTATACTAGGTACCTAACTTGTAAAGCACACACAAGCTTATTATCTCATATAAACTAGTTGCTTCATTGGCATATCTTAAATAGTTTATATGATTGGATTCACTTTTACTTGGAAGCCTTAATGTTAATTTTCCTTAATTAGTTTAATTGATAAATTAGTTTATAAAGTAATTGAGTTTTAATTGACATATTTTTAAGTGGTCATATTCACCCTCCTTTAGGATATAGTGCTTGTGATCCACCGTCGTCACTTGCCACGTGTCAAGAATGCATGGTCTTAATGGTGTACCTTAAGGAAAAACCACCCATGTAATCTAAAAAATGCCCAATTCAACTGATCAACTGCCTCTAAAAACTCTTTTGGTTGCTCTTTTATTTTCTTCCCCAAGTCACTCTCACTTTCCATGAACAGTCAATCCTGGTAGAGATGGTATGCACATGGTTACAAATTTGCTAAAAAAGAAGAAACGCATTTCAAGAATAAATGACATAACTTCAATGGCACCACCACCCATAGATTCTAAATTTACAATCTCAAATGGGTACAGTTGGATTCTTTAAATATTTGTGTTGGATAGGGCCTTTTTCCAAATCAATATTATAGATATATTCTAAATTTGCAGTAAATTAGTGAGAAGAATTTAGATATATGAGGGGAGTTTGAGTGGGTAAAAATAAAGCTAGGTGGGCTCACCTTAATTTCTTTGTGACATCCACTCAATCCATCAGTTCGGTGAGATAATTTAGAACATGAATTCAGGCCACGACACAAGAAACAATGGATATGCATGCACCCACCACTTAAAACCTTCTAGGGGCCACCAAATTTCTCAATTAGCAAAATATTTTTCTCCATTCATCCATTTTTTTAAAGGATAATTTGAACGGTAGGTGTTGTTGATGTCTTAAATTTGTCAATAATAGGGTCTGTCAATGCCATAAAAAAAATTAAAAAAATTCATGTTGGTTACTAGAACGTCTTGGTGTTAATACTTGATGTCATCGAAGGTGTTCGATGCCATCGAGGTCTTTGATGGGTTGTTGATGCCATCAAAGGTCCCATTGAGCGCGCACGCATACTTGCGTACGTGCGGAATTTGTTTGCTATTCCGGTTGTGATACTTTATATAACGGGTGTAATCAGGATGAGAGAGAGAGAGAGAGAGAGAGAGAGAGAGAGAGAGAGAGAGAGAGAGAGAGAGAGAGAGAGAGAGAGAGAGAGAGAGAGAGAGAGAGAGAGAGAGAGACGTGTTATAAGGCTTTTTAATTTGTTCCTAAGGGTTCATGGGCATTGCTAGGGTTTGTGAAGTAGATTCGAGGGTTGTTCAAATTGGTAAGACTCTATCTCTTGTAATTTCTACTTTCATAGTGCATTACTCGTCGCTTTGTGCTGTGGTTTTTTCCCTCAAGGGTTTTTCTATGTAAAATTCAAATTGTTCTTGTTTGGACTTGGTTGTGCCATTGCGAGTACTTTACTTGATTCGTATCTGGGTGTTTCCCCGGTTCCCAACAAGTGGTATCAGAGCTAATGTTGGAAACTAGATTGAATATGAAAGCAAGGTATCAATGACATTTAATATGAAGTTCGATGTAGAAAAATAGTCTGATAAAAATAATTTTGAACTATGAAAAGTTAAAATGAATGGTGTCCTAGTTCAACAATTATTAGATGAAGCTCTCCTTGAAAAGCGACTGGAATTTATGACAGAAGAAGAATGAAATAAGATGGATAAGAAAGCTAGAACCTCTAGCCAATTATGCTTTACGGATGAGGTCCTCTATAATGTAATGAGAGTGAAAACTGCAGCAAACACATGGGCAAAATTAGAGAATATCTATACAAAGAAATCTCTTGAGAATTGTTTATACTTGAAATTATAATTATTCAATCTGAAGATGGCGGAGGGGGCTGACGTTGAGGACCATATTAGTAACTTCAATAGGTTGATTTGTAAATTATTGGATGTGGAGGAAACGATGAAAGATGAAGATTGGGCATGTATACTGTTGAATTATCTCCCAACATCGTATGAGTCGTTCAAGGACTCGTTGTGCACCGGTATAATGACTATTAACGTTGAGACCGTTATCTCAACGCTTCAGTTAAAAGTGTTGAGAAAGAAAAATGGTGACGTGGGTGCTTCTACAGATGCATTAGTTACGAGGGGGAGATATTTTTATCGGAACTGTGGATCTTCCTGATTAAGGTCCAAATCCAAGGGTAAGGGCAAAGGTAAATTGAAGTGCTGGAATTGTGGGATGTCAAGGCACATGAAGAAGAATTGTTAGAATCCTAGATCGAGAAAATGAATGGTAGTGACGTGCTGACCGCATCAAAATCTGGGTACTTCGACGAATAATGGATTTTGGATATGGGGGTTTCGTACCACATGATTGTTCATAACCTCAAGTGCATGGTTGCGATGTAGTAATAACTCGGTGAGACCAAGTTCGAATCCACATGGACTAAATTTGTACGTATTCTGAAAAATAATTAAAACTATAACTAGAATCAAAACTAAACTAAAATCTGGAATAGTTGAGAATAATTGTGAATAAACTATCAATCAAAAGAGGAACTAGAGCACCAAGGATCCATTTACAGTTGTTAAGATGCTACCTCACTTGATTCAATAAATACAACTGGAATCAAAGTCCTATCTTATCCAGTTGGAAGATGGAATAGTTAAAACAATCTTAAACTTTTCATTGAATTAGTTCTCACATGAAGAACCATTGTGATGATCGGAAGGGAATTCAATCATCCACCACGCCCAGGAGACAATGGTGAATCATGAATTTTACAGAACCCACAACTTAAAACGAGTAAGAAGATATTCAAAGCTTGCACAACATCTACTGTAATTGGATTCATAATAAACCATAGAAAATTGAAAATATTCTTTTAATCAAACTAGAAATCAATGGAGCTTAACATAAACTTGAATCAAAGTAAGATAAAGATTTAAACAAACTACATGCTTCACCTCTTAGCTCTAGCTAAGAGGTTTAGTTAACCATAAACATGATTATGACTAAAATTCTTAAACAAAATATTAAAAATAAACTAAGGAAGAAGAAAAACTATTTGGGAAGCTGCTCCACCCTTTTACTCTGCTTCTTGAACCCTAAATCGTCATTAGAACTCCTTAAAGAACTCAAATATATAGGCTTTGTTCGGCCGACTTTGGAAACTGCCTCAAATTTATGCACTCTGCGTAACGCCTTCGATGTCATCTAACAACTTTTGCTAGCATCAAAAGTAGAATCCCAGTTTGAATTGAATTCGGAAGTCGCGCCCTTTCCCACTGCGTAAATCTTCGATGTCATCGAATATGCCTTCGATGTCATCGAACAAACCTTCAATGTTATCGAAATGTGTTCAATCAATGGAAAAATGTGTCCAGAAAGTTCCAGCGAGATGCTCCAGAAATCTTCGAATTACTTGATCCCATCGAACGTGTTTCGATGTCATTGAACTGGTCGTCGATGAATCGAACGGGTCTTCAATGAATCAAAAAATTGTGCCCAAATAGTCCAGCAACCAAACTTGATTTTCATGTAATTCTCGATGCAATCAAACAAACTTTGATTTCATCGAACACTTTGATGTCATCGAAGGGTGTTCGATGTCATCGACAGTGAAGTTCAATAGCTTCTGATTTTTGCACTTTACACTTTCGACTTTCGTTATTCTCCACTTGCTATCTTTGAATCTTAGGTCCTTGAAATCTTCAATCTTGGTCTCCTAAGATCCATCACTTGCCTTAGCGATCTTCAAGCATCAATTTCCATGTTTTTAGCATTCTTTTCAATTTAAGCTCTCAGACTCACCTTACAATACAAACATGCATAAAATATACCAATTAAGGATTATCATGTTCATAAAACTAACATATAAATAAGGAAAAAAATGCAATATTTGACACTCAATACACCCCCTAACCAACATTTTGCTAGTCTCGAGCAAAACACGTGTGAAGAAATCCTCAATTCTCAATGTTCAAATCACTTTTCAGAAAATAATCTTGTAAGACCCATATCCTAGCACGTACCGTTTCGTAGGCTTCCGCGGTCCTCCCGGTCGAATTCCGGTGACCTGCAATCTTTTATCAGCAGTTGCGCATGACTCCGAGTCGTATCCCATATTCCAGAGTCGGCTCGACTCGAGACTTGTACTAGTGCGACCGCATCGTCGCCGCGGTTCTGACGCCGCGTCTCGCGTGCCGAGGTGATACCCAACCCAGGAGATGTGGGCCGACATTTATTTCGAAGAAACGTCGTGCGTTTGCAATCCCAAGAGAATCTCTACAACATGTCCCATCAATCAATCAATCAATCAATCAATGTTTTCTTTTTCCTTGTCACGCCCCAAACCTAGAGATCGGATTCACAGGAATCCCGATCGCCGAATCCGGTGCCGGCAGCCTCCGTAGTACCCCATTCTCGGCTCCTAGCGTCAATACAACAGATTCCGATTCTAGGATCCTACAAGGAGGATTTTTTTTTTTATACATTTAACTCGTAATAAGCATAACCACAAGATTACCCAACTCACAATGGCAACATCATCATTACATATCCACTAATATAATCATCTGAGTACAATGCTGAAAAGGAAATACATAAATCGAAAAAAAAATCAAGCTCTAGAAGACCGCTGCACGCTCCAAGCTCAACACTGCTGCAACCTAACATCACCTGCACACATCTATCGCGCATAAGCTTATAGAAAGCTTAGAGGGTGGTGTAAGTGTGTGAGGGTGGTGTAAGTGTGCGCATAAGGTAACTGCCAAGTATTCAATACAATGCCATCATCATACAGTACCGAAAATACTGGTAATCCATAAATCGTACAATTTCGGAATAATCAGAATTACTAACAAGATCATGAATTACCAGAGTAAGCAGAAATACCGACAAGATCATAAATTATATGATAACAGAGTAAGCAAAAATACGGACAAATCCATGAGTCAACCAATATCAGAATACGTAATATAGAACAACTATGCAAATGAGGAGTCATAAAGAGCCAAATATCAAATGTCGAGGATGCGATGCAGTATGTAATTTCAGATGAGTCCACGAATAACGTCAATCGTATCTAGACCATATAAATGCAGAGACACAGTAACCCAAAATACCATATGCCGTGGATGTAATGCAATATGCGGTACGAATGGAATGACCATACTAGAGTGTGAAGTCGGGATGATAGTACGTAGTATCGCGGGCTATGGGGTCCATCACAAGGGACTTTTATTCAAACCAGTCCCATACTTAAATTTGGATAGTCAGACTCAATGTGGTAAACTCCTGATCTTAGGTTAGTCGCGCGCCCAACCGAAATCCTAGCCATGCGAAGGTACATGTAACAAATAGTTGCGCACCACCAGCCCGAGTGGATAGTGAATGAATGAATGAATGAATGAGTATGCAACTCCTGCTCAATAAGTCCACATATCAATACGGTTCATCTCTGGTATCATCACCAGGGTCTAGTACACTCTACGCCAGCTTACCGCCCCTATCCGAGCGCACAACTGGGTAAGTGGAAGAGACCTCACTATTCGCCTGTCAATATCGGGCCCGGCTCGTCGATAGTGGATCCATTCCTCAAGCTGGTCAAACTCAACCTAGATATTGCCCCCTCACTCAGGCGGGTAAGGTCACACCCCCTCCCAACCGACCACGACATAGTGGGAGACGCAACCTCCTGGTAATCGGTACTCTGGTGCTCATGTATCCACTCGGTCTCGACATTGGGGCGTCTCCTGGCCATGGAGGTTTAGGAATTTTCACCCAGGGACATCTATGGCGCCCGTATGCTAGAACCAAATATTTCCAGTGTCCCCTCTGGCCATCCACGATATGCCTGTGGAGGCTACGGCCCTGATGTCGCTAGGGCGTATAATAATCACAACACACAATGCAAGATGCATAAGTCATACAATCCAGTCATGCATCAATCTTGCGCATACCGTGCGCTCATGTGAGATAACCTCCGTCTATTAGGGGGTTTCATAACAACACGCTCAATGACATATGCAATGATCAACCACGTCTCATAACAAACATGCAGATGATGCGTATGGGCATGTATCATGATGTTATGTTGTCACATACTCATAATCGGTATCAATAACCGGCATCGACAATCGACCTCGACAATGTGGACATTTAACCAACATTGCCCCCAAGTAATGACCCTCATGGATCCTAACATATAATGAACCCATGACCTCACACAAGGACCAATTATACAACACCATGGGCCTCTCTCAAGAGCTTACTACACATCACGATGGGCCTCTTACATGGGCCTAATATACATCATGCTGGGCTCCATTGCCTAGTCCTCAAAAGCATCACAATGGGCCTTATATACATCACATTGGCCTTAAACACGGGCAGAATACATCACAACAGGCCTCAAATACGAGCCGCATATACATCACATCGGGTCTCGACAATTGGCCACAATAATTGGCCTTGATCGATAATCGGTCAATCGACCACGACAATCATAATCTGTAATCGGCCACGATAATTGACCTCGATCGATAATCGGTCAATCGGCCACGACAATCATAATTGGCCTATACAATCGGTCTCGACAATCGGAATCGATCGATAATTAGAATCGGCAAATCAATCATGTCAATCGGAGTCGGTAATCGCTCATGACAATCGGAATCGATCGATAATTAGAATCAGCAAATCGGTCACGTCAATTGGAGTCGGTAATCGGTCACGACAATCGGAACCGATCGATAATCAGAATCGACAAATCGGTCACGACAATCGAAATTGATTGATAATTAGAATCGGCAAATCAGTCACGTCAATCGGAGTCGGTAATCGGTCACGACAATCGGAATCGATTGATAATCAGAATCAGCAAATCGGTCACGTCAATTAGAGTCGGTAATTGGTCACAATAATCGGAATCGATTGATAATCAGAATCGGCAAATCGGTCACCAATCGGAGTCGGTAATCGGTCATGACATTCAGAATCAATAATCTGCCTCAATAATCGGCACCGACAACCAGTACATAAATAAGGCGGGGTTCATAGATGAAGAGCTGATCAACCATAATATAAAGATCGCCCTCGACCGTGGTTATTTGAAATCCGATAGCACGGAGCCATCCGTCTATGGTGAATGGGGCTCACTTATTTGGGTTAATCCACTAAGAGGATGATGAGAATGGTCTTAACAAGGCCTAAGGAAAGGTCACAATGAGGACATCTAACCATCATTGCTTAGCAATGTGGACATCTAACCAACATTACTCCCAAGGAGTGGCCCATACAGGGTTAAACATATAGTGGGCTCATGACCTCACACAAAGGTCTAATATACATTGCAATGGGCCTCACTCATGGGCCTCAAATACATCACATTAGGCTTCGCCCATGGGCCTCGAATACATCGCATTAGGCCTCACCCATGGGCCATAAATACACACTAGGTGGGTCTCACCCATGGGGCCTCGAATACATCACATAAGCCTCGCCCATGGGCCATAAATACACAATAGGTGGGTCTCGCCCATGGGCCTTGAATACATCACATTAGGCCTCAAATACAATTATGTGGCCGCATCATCGGGTCATAGATACATCAAGGTGAGCCGTGCACGCTGCAGGTGAACGGCCTGTATGAAACACATGCATCACGGTGACCCTCACAACAAGCAGCCCAGCAGCAGTCCAACAGATGGACGGAGCAGATAAAATACATACATCATGGTGGCCCACTAGCTGTACAGCTGGTACTATATTGCTATTACCGTCCAGATGATGGACGGTAGGATGAGACGTACATCCTGGTGGGGTCCACACTTCCCACGTGGACCGGATGGTGTGGAGATAACACATACCACATGGGTCCCACAGCTGCTGGACGTCAGTCCAGCAGCCTCAGGTGGACGGTAAATGAAACACATACATTAAAGTGGGCCCCACCATCCAGATGAATGGACGATGGATACTACACATACATCAAAGGGGCCCATGTGCTGGAGGCAGCACGTGTCCAGGTGGGCCCCACCTCCAGCGACCACACGTGTCACCAAGGTGGGCCTTGCACGGATGGGTGGAGTGGATTAAAACCCACGTGGATGGACGGTTTACATGTAATACATACCACATGGTGGTTCCCACGTGTGGGGCCATGCTGCTAGGCAGCGTGAATAAAACACTTACATCACGGTGGATCCCACCGTCCTTGCTGGACGGTGAGGATGCCACACGTGTGGTCAGGCTCCACCGTCCAAACCCCTGGACGGTGGATGGCATGGATTGAAACATATACA
Source organism: Magnolia officinalis (assembly GCA_021015155.1). Classification (NCBI taxonomy): domain Eukaryota; kingdom Viridiplantae; phylum Streptophyta; class Magnoliopsida; order Magnoliales; family Magnoliaceae; genus Magnolia; species Magnolia officinalis. The sequence continues at coordinate 69,904,196 of JAJHSJ010000005.1, forward strand.
TTAACGTGGGGTCCGCTGACGGTGCAGATGGAAAGCAGATGGACAGAGTGGAATACATACATCATGTGTGGGGTCCGCGCCTAGTCCACTGACGTCAGCAGCAGTAGCTGCTGCTGCAGGGAGATGCACGGCGTGGATAAAGCCCATATTACAGTGGGCCACGTCCAAATGAACGGAGGGCTGGATGAAACCCTTACGTCACATGGGTCCCACAGCAGGGATAAAACACATATGTTACAGGTGGGTCCCATCCCACACGTGCAACACGTGTAGGTGGGCCCCACAGGAGCCAAATGAAGGGATGGTTTGAATATCGCACGTACCTCAGGATGGGACCACCACGCTTCGCTGAACCAGCACAGCAGCGGGGTGCATGCTGGACGGTCATCAGTGTGGGCCCTGCTTGATGAACGGCTTGGATAAATTACATGTATCATAGTGGGGCCCACACGACTCGACAGCGTGGGTATAAAACATATACATCAGGGTGGCCTTCGCACCGTCCAAACAGCCCAGCACCGTCCAGACGTTCTGGACGGTGTAAAGAAAGACATACTTCAAGGTGGGTCCATGTGGTGGCTCACCACCGCTTAGGTCAACTGATATTTGTGCTTTTGTTTCATCCATGGCGGTGGGAAGGGGCCAACAAATGGATGGTCTATATCAAGTTAGCCACAATCCAACAAAAGGAGAGAGGGGAAGAGAGATAGAGAGAGGACGGTGAAAATGGGAGGGACCCCGCCACTATGGGCCCCTCCTAGATACAAAATATACATCAAGATGGGTCCCACCACAAGTGGGCCCTAAGATCATCAAAATCATACAAAAAAAATATCACCCACCTCGAATTTCTTCCTTCCTTCTTCCACCAACGGGTTCTAGAGCTCCAAGGAAACAAGATTCAACAGTTAAGATTGATTTTGGAGGGTGGGGATGGGAGATAAGAAGTGGGCCACACAAAGCCTCTCATAGAGTTTTGCTTGGACGTGGGTTGCTCCCATGGGAGTTTCTTGGAATGATGAGAGAGGAAATGAGAGAGAGAAGTGGTGAGGTGGAGTGATGGGATGAGAGGGATGGTGAGTGATGTAAGGGGGTACTTTGTTGTAAGAGAAGTTGACTTTTGGGGAGGGTAGTTGTACTTAGGGATGGGTATGAGTGATGGGAGTGATATGTACTTGATTGATGTGACCGATGTTATGTGTCGTAGAGATTCCCTCGATATTTGTAACGTGTGGCACTTTCCTCGAACTGAACGCGGGCCCACATCTCCTGGCCTGGGTATCGCCTCGGCGCGCGAGACACGGCGTTGGAACCGCGGCCACGACGCGGTCGCACTTGTACAAGCCTCGTGTCATGATGACTCTAGAATACAGGATGCAACTCAGGATTGCGTGCAACTGCTGTCTACGCGTCGCGGGTCATCGGAATTCGACCGGGAGATACGGGTCTTACACTCCCCAAGTCAAGCAACCACCAAGTCAACTCTCTCTCACCCTCTCTCTTACACGCCCATACATGTCAAGTACATCACTCACCTCACCCATCACTCACCTCACATACATCACTCCATCACCCATCTCACTCTCTCTCCTTACAACCCTCTCTCTCTCTCTCTCTCTACACCATTTTTCTAAGCAACAAATCCCAAGCAAAAGATTGTGGACGTCCAACATTTCTACGGAGAGAAAAGTGAGTGTGTGTGGCTCACTTCCCACCCCAAGAACCATCATCATAGCCATTCAAACCTCATCATCTTCCATCAAAGAGACGCACAAGGAGCTTGGCGTTCCATCAGATCAAGAAGATCGAACGGTGGGTGCTTCTATAGGCTAGATTTTCATGTTTTGATGATGGGCCAAGTGAGGCCTACCAATTGATGGTATGGATCTCACTTTGGATCCTTGATGTGGCCGATGGCCCACCTTGTTTTTATTATCATTCCATGATGGGGCCATTCTCCATGGACCCCATCATGATGTTTACTTTCTAGTTTAAAAAGGGGTCATCTAGACCTTTTATTTTGGTGGAGAAAGGATCTTCACCGTTGATTTTGATCGGTGGGCCCATATGAAATGGGACCCACGTGATGTATGATTAAATGTATGGAATGGAGGGCCCATAGTGCCGGGGGTCCCTCCATCATCACGTGTCTCTCCCTCCCTCTCTCTCTCTCTCTCTCTCTCTCTCTCTCTCTCTCTCTCCTTCCTTTATTTATTTTGTGGCCCACATGATGAGTGTACATGGTGTTCGAACCGTCCATTAAATGGACCCCATGGCCGTCCAAGCCATGTGGGCCCTACCTTGGGACGATGGGAAAAACACAAATGTCAGATTTATTCAAATCAAGTGGGCCACATCTATGTGGGACCCACCTTGATCAACATGTGAACCCAGTCCGTCCAGTGTCCCTAGACGCTGGGCGTGTTCACTGGAGTGTGAACGCACAGTGAGGTGCACTAACAAACAAAGAAATATATGCATGTATGTTTGATTTTAGACTTTTTGGTTGGGCCACTCATACAGGCCCCACATTGACGTATGGCCTTAATCCCAGCCGTCCATTCCATTCCTTAGATCGTTTTAGGCATTGAGCCGAAAAATGAAGCTGACCCAAATTTCTGGTGGGCCATAGCATAGAAGATAGTGACTTTACCATTGAAATCCACTCTGATGTTTTTGTACTCCGAAGTATGCTTAATATTGGGCTTGATGGATTTGTTACGAATTGTAGAATTCAATGGGTGGACCGGATCCACCTGTTGCGGGCCCCACATGGGAAAAACTGCATAATTACATAGTTTAATAATAATAATAATAATAAGAGAGCAGCAGCAGCGCCTGCTACTGCTGACACTCCTGAGGACGCGCAGGGCGTCCTGCACCACTGACGGACGGGCAGGCAGGGACCCACAGTCCCAGCCGTGGGCCCCACTGTGATGTGTGTTGAACATCACACCGTGCATTTGGTGGGCCCCTTCTAGTTGTGGGCCCCCTCCAAAAATCAGCCATACCCGGAGTTCAGGTGGCCCACATCATAGGGAACAGTGAGATTGAATGGCTGCCATTTGACACCCTTTTAGGTATCACAGAAGTTTTGGGTCAATATGAAATTTATTTTTCCTTTGCATTCAGGGTCCTTGTGACCTGATCAACGGGTTGGATTACAGATAAACATTATGGTGGGCCCCATGTAGAAGCCACAATGATGTATGTGTTTTATTCTCACCGTCCATAGTAGTAGACAGTGGAACCCACCACCGTTTATGTGTTTTATCCACATCGTCGACACTTGGACGGTGGGACCCACCATGATGCATGTGTTGCATCCAAACCGTCCAACCGTTTGGCCAGCTTGTCTTACAAGCTTGAGACTAAAAATGAGGCAGATCTAGGATCAAGTGGACCACATAGTAAAAAGTAGTGGGGATTGAGTGTTTGCCATTGAAACCTTTTATTTCACAAAAGTTTTGGATCGTTAGAAAATTTGTTTCCTCTTAATCCAGGTCTGTGTGACCTTATGGCCAGATTGGATAGAAAATAAATGATACAGTGGGCCTTGAGAATTTTAATGGTGGAAATCATTGTTACCACTGTCATTTAGAGTGCAGTCCAGTTGATCTTTTGAGATGATTCATATATATATATATTATATATTGATGTACTTGTGGCCATCCATTGGGGCCCACCCTAGGTATATATATGAGGCCCATGTGATTAGGCCCATATTGATGTATTTGTGGCCCATTGTTGAGGCCCACCTTGATATATACGAGGCCCATTCGATGTATCTAAGGCCCATGGGTTAAGGCCCAATGGGATGTAGGCCCTTTGTAATATGTGATTCCACCTTAGTTATGTAATGATGTTTATGACAGACCATGTCTTGTGAGCAATGTTGGTTTGATGTCCACATTGTAAGATTAATGTTGGTTAAATGTCCGCATTGTCACTCTCCCTAGGGCCCATTGATAAGCCCAACTTATTGTGTATGAGGCCCATGTGCAGGGCCCACCTGTGATGTATATTAGGCCCATGTGTAGGGCCCACCCATTGTGTATTAAGGCCCATGGGTTGTGGCCCATTGTGATGTATTTCCGACCCAGATGGCAAGGCCTGTTGTTATGTATGAGAGGCCCATGGGATGTGGCTCATTGTGATTTATTTGAGGCCCAGGTACGAGGCCCATTATGATATATTTAAGACCCATGGGACGTAGCCCAGTGTAGTGTATTTGAGGCCCATGGGATATGGCCCATTACGATGTGTTTGGTGCCCATGGGATATGGTCTATTGTAATGTACATGCGGTCCGTATATGGGGACCATTATGATGTTACATATGGCCTTGTGTGAGAACTAATGTGATGCACGTGAGGCTTATGTGATGAGGCCCACTTTGATATACTTGAGGCCCATTAGTGCGGCCCATTGATACAACCCACTTGATGTGTATGAGGCCCATTAGTACGGCCCATTGATGCAACCCACTTGTTGTATATGAGGCCCATGAGCGAGGCCCATCGTGATGTATTTGAGGCCCATGTGATGCGGCCCATAGTGATGTGTATGTAGCCCTTGTATGAGGCCCATGATATTGTATATTAGACCCTTGTGTGAGGCCATGGGCCCACCATATGTTTGGCTCTATGTGGGCCACTTCTTGGGAGTAATGTTGGTTGGATGTTCACATTGATGGGGCAATGATGGTTGGATGTCCACATTGTGACCTTCCCTTAGGCCTTATTAGGCCCATTTTCATAATCCTCTTGTGGGTTAACCCATATAAGTGGGCCCCATTCGCCATAGACGGATGGTTTCACGCTATCGGATTTGATATAACCACGGCCGAAGGCTGATCTTTATATTATGGGTGATCGGTTGTTCATCTATGGATCCCGCCTTGTTTATATGTTGGTTATCAGTGCCAATTATCGATGCTGATTTTGGTGCCGATTGTCGATGCTAATCATTGATGCCGATTGTTGAGGCTGATTCCAATTGTGAGGCCGATCATCGAGGTCGATTCCGATTGTCGAGGCTTAATGTAATGTATATAATGCTCATGGGAGGTGGCCCCTTGTGATGTATATTAGGCCCGTGTTAGAGGCCCATTGTGATGTATATGTGGCCCATGTGATGTGGCCTACTTGATGTATATAAGACCCAATGTGACGTATTTATGGCCTTCAATTGAGACCCACCTTGAAGTGATGCATAATGGACCCGTGTGAGAGGCCCATTGCGATGTTCTGGGGGCCCATGGGTTGTGGCCCATTGTGATGTATTCGGGGCCCATGGGACGTGGCCCATCCGATGTATATAGGCCCATTCGATGCAGCCCATGTGATGTGTATTAGGCCCATGTGACGCGGCTCACTATGATTGTAAGAGGCCATTGTGGTGCATTTGAGGGCCAGGTTATGTAGCTCATTGTGATATATGATAAGCCCATGTGAAAGGCCCCTCGTAATGTGTATTAAGCTCTTGAGTAAGGCCCATTGTGTTGTATATTAGGCCCTTGAGTGAGGCCATGCGCCCATTATATGTTTGGCCCTATGTGGGCCATTCCTTAGGGGCAATGTTGGTTAAATGTCCACATTGTCGAAGCCGATTATTGATGCCGGTTATTGATACCGATTATGAGTATGTGACAACATAGCATCATGATACATGCCCATATGCATCATCTGCATGTTTGTTATGAGATGTGGTTGACCATTGCATATGTCATTGGACATATTGTTATGAGATTCCTTGATAGGCGGAGGTTATCTCACATGAGCGCACGGTATGCGCAGGATTGATGCATGACTGGATTATATGACTCATGCATCTTGCATTGTGATTACTGTACGCCCTAGCGACATCAGGGCTGTAGCCCCCACAGGCACACATGGCCAGATGGGATGCCCTGAATCACAGCGGATGCCAAGAGAGCCAACGCCCATCGACCCCTAGCATCGGGCTGCCATAGATGGCCCTGGGGTGAAAATTCCTAAACCCTCTTGGTATCAGAGGACGGCCCAACGTCGAGACCGAGTGGATATATATGAGCGCATGAGGGCCGTATACCAATAGGTCGTGTCTCCCACTGTGTCGTGGTCTGTTGGGAGGGGGTGTGACTTTACCTGCCTGAGTGAGGGGGCAATGTTTAGGTTGAGTTTAACCAGCTTGAGGAATGGGTCCGCTATCGTCGAGCCGGGCCCAATATTGGCAGGCGGATAGTGAGGTCTCTTCCACTTACCCAGTTGTGTGCTCGGATAGGGGCGACAAGCTGGGGTAGGGTGTAATAGACCCCGGTGATGATCCCAGAGAGGAACTGTACTGATATGTGGACTTATTAAGCAGGAATTACATACCCATTCATTCATTCATTCACCATCCACTCGGGCTGGTGGTGCGCAACTGTTTGTTACGTGTACCTTCGCACGGCCAGGATTTCGGTTGGGTGCGCGAATAACCTGAGATCAGAAGTTTACCACATTGAGTCTGACTATCCAAATTTAGGTATGGGATTGGTTTGGATAGAAGTCCCTTGTGATAGACCCCGCAGTCTGTGATACTACGTACTATCATCCCGACCTCACACTTCTTCTTGGTCATTTCATTCGCATCATATATTGCATCCGCAGGCATATGGCATTTTAGGTTGTTATGTTTTCTATACTTATATGGCCTAGATGGACTTAACAGGATTTACATATTGCATTATACCCTCGACATCTGATATTTGGCTCTTTATGACTTATTTTCATAGCTGATCTGTATTGCATACTCTAATATCGTATAACTCATGGACTTGTCAGTATTTCCGCTTACTCTGTTATCGTATGATTTATGATCTTGTCAGTATTTCTGCTTACTCTGATAATTCATGATCTTGTCAGTATTTCTGCTTATTTCGATATTGAACGATTTATGGATTACCAGTATTTTCGGTATTATCCTCTAAGCTTTCTATAAGCTTATGCACGATAGATGCGTGCAAGTGATGTTAGGTTGTAGCAGTGTGGAGATTGAAGCCTGTAGCTGAATTCTGGAGCTTTAATTTTTACATACGTATTTCCCATTCAGCATTGTATTCAAATGTTTATATTAGTGGATATGTGATGATGATGTTGCCTTTTTGATTTGGGTATACTTGTGGTTATGCTTATTATTATGAATTAAATATACATTGGAAAGAAAAAAAATCCTCCTTGTAGGATCCCAGGATCGGAATCTAGCGTATGGATGCTAGGAGCCGAGAATGGGGTACTACGGAGGCTATCGGCACCGGATTCGACGATCGGGATTCCTGTGAATCCGATTTCCGGGTTTGGGGCGTGACAAATCTTTTGTGCAATCAAGTATGAATAAGTATAATCAAGATGAGAAAGTGAAAATTTGAAATACTACAACTGAATCTCATGGATAAACGGTCAAGTTAAGTCTTCCAACATCAATGACGAAGAGAATAAGTTTACATATCTAATTTCTAATGTGCTCGGTGAATTTCAACCCATCCTCCATAGAAAACAACTATTATTTCATAATGTTAGCCATGCTCATCACATCAAGGCAAAATAAATTACTTAAGCATTGATTTCGAATTTATCCCCTCTGTCTTCTTTTCCAGTTTTTGATTTTATTTCGACGGCCTTTTTAACATTCTTTTAGTCTTCTTTTTAAACAACCTTTTCAAGTGAGAGTTTCTTTACAGTATATGGCCTTTTGGTCGAATTATTATTTTTTAACTGGTTTCTTTCATCTTTTTAGGTAAATAAATTTCTCCAATCTTGATCCTTAATGCCGGTTAGTGATTTACATGCTCAGATTAGAAGTTCTAGCATCCTCCTTAAAAAATATATCGAGAATGAATTGTGAATCAGAAAAATGATATTTATCTATCCTTTTAACCAGTCAATTGGAAGAATTTATCAGTAATTTACTCATTTGATCAAACTCCAATAATTCAAAGTTTAATTCCCTTATATTATCATCATACTCAAAACATTCTTAATTACACAAACTTTTTTTTTTCCATATAATTCTTTTACTTGAAAGAATTGAAAATTTTGAAATATTTTTGCTCAAAGACCAAGTAAACATTGAATAGATTATCTAATCTACACCCCCCAACTTAAAATCTACATTGTCCTCAATATAAAAGATAGAAACATGCAATGCATATGAGACAACGAAAAGAAAGGAGAAGTGATGGGAAGGTAGTACCTGAAGAAGGAGAATTGAAGTTTTTCCAAAGTTCTCAACATGTAAATGGGTTAGTAGGAAGACTAAATAAACTAAAATCAAACTATCCTAATCTTAAATCCTATGAAAGCAATAAACCTAACTACTCCTCCATCAGACTAGGAAGTCAATCTTGATAGACAGGATCAGTCAGATGGATGAACATATCCTTTGAGTTAAATTTCTCAACGAATGGCTTGGGACGATGATCGTTCACTTTGAAAATATTTTCATTCATTAGATTCTGTATCTTGACAGCCCCATGAGGATAAACGGTTGTAACATTAAAAGGGCCAGTCCAATGAGATCGAAGCTTATCCGAAAAAAAATGTAAATGAGAATTAAACAAGACCTTGCATGAATGATTTTCGAAGAATGTTCTAGTCATGAAATACCTTCATTCTGTCATTGTAAATTCTCGAGTTCTCGTATGCATCGTTTCGAATTTTCTTGAGTTCATTTAATTGAAGTTTGCGTAGCAAGCTGGCGTTGTCCAAATTGAAGTTCAAATTCTTAATCGCCCAGTAGGCCTTATGTTCCAACTCCACAGACAAGTGGCAAGCCTTCACGTAGAAAAGTTTAAAGGGAGACATTACAATGGGGGGTCTCGTAAGCTATAGCTAAACCCATAACGCATCAGACAGTTTAATTGACCAATCTTTGCGATCGGGGTTAACCATTTTTTCTTGAATTTGTTTGATTTCCTTGTCGAAAATTTCAGCTTAACGACTTGTCTGTGGGTGATAGAGGTACTGACTTTGTGAGAGATGCCATATTTCTTCATTAAGGTCTTGAATGGCCTGTTGCAAAAGTGTGACCCTCCATCACTTATGATGGCTCGAGGTGTTCCAAACTGGAAAATGATGTTTTCTTTTAAGAATCGAATGACCGTTTGATGATCATTGTTCTGGAACGAGATCACCTTGACCCACTTGGTAACATAATCTATAGCTAACAAGATGTAAATATTTCTAAATGATTGGGGGAATGGTCCCATGAAATCAATGCCCCAGCAATCGAATGCTTCAATAATTAGAATGAGTTTTAATGACATCATGTTTCGATGGGACAATCCTTCTAATTTTTTACAATGCTCACAAGCTTCACAAAACTCATGAGTATCTTTGAACATTGTGGGCTAGTAAAAGCCGCACTGTAAAATTTTGGTCGTGGTCTTTTTAGCAGAAAAGTAACCACCACAGGCCTGAGAGTGACGAAAAGAGACTACGCTTTGTTGTTCATTGCCAGGCACACATCTCCTTAGTATTTGGTCTGGGCAATATTTGAATAGTTATGGATCATCCCAGATAAATTTGCGTACCTCTGTGTAGAATTTCTTCTTATCTTGCACAGTCCAATGGATCGGTGCGAAACCTGTAGCAAGAAAATTCGCAATATCAGCAAACAAAGATAATTGGGAAAGTTTAAACAATTGTTCCTCAGGGAACGTGTCGTTTATAGGTGTCGTCTCAAGGGAATCGGGTAGGTCAAGTCTTGAAAGATGGTCAGCAACTACATTTTCTACTCCTTTTTTATCGCGTATTTCAATGTCGAATTCTTAGAGTAGGATGATCTGTTTTATCAAATGAGGCTTGACATCTTTCTTAGAAAGAAGATACTTCAGCGTCGCATGATCAGTGTAGATGATGATCTTGGATCCAATCAAGTAGGACGTAAATTCATCCAAAGCGAACACTACAACTAAGAGTTCCTTCTCCGTAGTAGAGTAGTTCACTTGAGCAGAATTTAGAGTTCTACTCGCATAGTAAATCACATAGGGCTTCTTCTCCTTTCTTTGGCCTAACACCGCCCTAATAACATAATCAAATGCATCACACATTATCTCAAAAGGAATATTTCAATTGGGCGATTACATGATAGGAGAGGTGGTCAACATAGCCTTGAGCTTAGAGAAAGCTCCTTGGCATTCTTCGCTCCACTCGTATGGAACATTCTTTTATAGGAGATTGCATAAAGTCCTTAATGAATGTCCTATAGAACCTAACGTGTCTTAGAAAGGATCTCACATCACGTATGCTTTTGAGTGGAGGTAGGTTAGAGATTAAATCAATTTTAGCCTTATCCACCTCAATTCCCTTGGACGAAATTATGTGTCCAATAACTATTTCCTTGGGAACTAAGAAATAACATTTTTCCCAATTTAGCACAAGATTTTTCTCTTTGCATTTTTTTTAGCATAAGTTTAAGATGTTAAAAGCATTCACTGAAAGATGAACCGAAGACCGAGAAATCGTCTTTGAAGACCTTTAAATATTGCCCCACCATATATGAAAATATGCTCAACATACATCGTTGAAATGTGGTATGGGCATTACACAGTCCAAATGACATCCTTCGGTAATCAAAGGTGCCAAAGGGACATGTGAACGTCATTTTCTCTTGATCTTTAAGAACTATCTCTATCTGATTGTAGCCCGAATACCCATCCAAGAAACAGTAGTAAGAATGACCAGCTAGCCTTTCTAAAATTTGATCAATAAAAGGTAAAGGAAAGTGGTCCTTGTGACAGTATTCAACTTTCGATAGTTAAAGCATATCCTCCAACTAGAAGTAACTCTAGTTGGCACGAGTTCGTTATCGGCATTGGCTATGATGGTGATTCCAAACTTCTTAAGAACCACCTATGTTGGACTTACTCATTGACTGTTGGATATAGGGTATAGGATACCCACTTCCAATAATTTAAGTACCACAACCTTAATCACTTCCTTCATGTTAGGATTTAAACAACGTTGTGGTTGTCGGGAGGTTTTTGCATTTTCTTCTAAGTGAATGCGGTGAGTACGAATTAAAGGGTCAATTCCCTTGAGGTTCGCAATCATCCATCCAAGGGCTCCCTTATGTTCCTTGAGAGTAGAAATGAGCATACTCTCTTGTTTTTCATCAAGGTGGGAAGAGATCACCACCGGGTATGTCTCGTCTTGACCTAAATAGACATATTTAAGATTGGTGGGTAAAGGTTTTAGGTCAAGCTTCGGTGCCTTAAGACTAGATGGTAGAGGCACTATATTGGTTTAGGACAGTCTCAAATTGTGGCATCCACTAGTTAATTTCAAGTACCGACGTCACATCAAGCAAGGCATCCATCTTCCTAATCATGTCATCATCTAAATCAGGGGAGTGGGCCAAGCACGTCTCCAAAGGGTCAGAGTATAGAGTCAGAAGTGCTCTATCTTCCACGAAAGAATTGATCATGTTAATGTTGCGGGTATCGTCAACATTCCCTGATTGTTTGCTCATATTGAAAAAAATGTTGAGCTTTAATGTCATTTTCCCAAAAGATAAGTTCATAGCTAGGAATGGGCGACCAAGAATGACGGGAATCTGAGTGCTCACATATATGTTAGGTTGAGTATCCAAAATGATAAAATCCACTGGATAGTAGAATTTATCGACTTGGGCTAACACATCCTCAATCATTTCTCTCAGTACACGAACTGAACGATCAGCAAGTTGTAGAATAGTTCGGTGGGTTTTAATTTACCTAGACCTAACTATTCGTAGACTGATTAAGGGATCAAATTAACGCTTGCCCTTAAGTCAAGGAGTGCATGTTCAATCTGGTGGTTCCCAATTACACAAGTGATGGTTGGGTTATCGGGATCCTTGTATTTTTGTGGCACATCTTGCTTGAGGATGACACTCACTTTTTTTTGTCAAAAAGATTTTCTTTTGAATATTTTGCCACCTTTTGGTAGTGCATAGATCTTTTATGAACTTTTTTTTTAAAAGAAGAGGATTCATTCATATATCTAAAGGGGAACATATACATCTCATTCGGGCCCAAGCCAGGCAGATAAAAAGATACCCTTGCGAAGGCCTATTGTAAAATAGAAAATAAAACCACTATCAACAAGGGCGAGACCTAGACGACCTTGGGACCCCGAGCGCCCCAAGGCCCACCTTGTCTAGGAAGATTAGACCTTTGATCTTGGGGGGGAGAGTCGCCATCTGAGTCGACACAATGGACTGATGAAGAGAGGCACCCAACCGGGCTATCCCGTTCACTGGACCATTCCATTCTCTAAGAATATGGCTGCATGAGAAGGACCCACCAGTCCTCAGCCTATCGATCCTCTGGATCCAGTGGGCCCATCTCCAAGAGGTCTCCATGGAGCCGTTGAGGAGAGCCACCACTAGGCGAGAGTCTGACTCGATCTAGACCTTACTAAACTCAAACTGAAAGAAAAGCAAAATAGCATTATAGACTGCCTTGAGCTCAGCCATAGAGTTAGATCTTATGCCATACCCTGCGGCGAAGGAGAAACAGAAACCACCATCATCCCGCTTGCAGATGCCACCACCGCCTGATCTCCCTGGATTACCCAAGGACGACCCGTCCACGTTAATCTTTACGAACCCGCATGTGGACCTAGCCCATTTGATGATAAGGGGCATGAAGGATGGTAGAACGGGCGCTTGAAACTCGAGCCTAGACATCCAAGGAAGGAGATGGTAGGGAGGGCTACTGGATGAGCAGACCTGCACCCACAACCACCACTTAACTTTAGCAATCATGGAGGCCACCGAATCTGGCCCGGTTCTTTGCGAGCCACAACTCCCAGAGAATTAGAGAAGGAGATAAACCGTGAAGTATATGAACCGGGGAAGAAGGGTGGGACGAGGTCCACCAATTCAGTACATGCCCAACCAACGATGAAGAAGATGGAAACCGCAACCCAAAGATAGAGGCAAACGAATTCCACACTATGGACGCCAGCTCGCTGGGAAGAAAAACATGGTGCATGGATTCAATGGACGAGCTGGCAATATGGCCAGGAGGGCAACAGGAACACCTGCAGGCAAGTTGAACACCCTTGCCCATAATCCTTTCATCAACCAGAACCGCGCCCAGAAGTAACCTCCACACGAAAAGGGAGATCTTGGGAAGCAGATTATGGTGCCAAACCCACCTAGCCGAGGTAACCTGCGGCTTGTGATCACGCACTAGGGGCCATGCCGATTTGACCGAGAACTTCCCAGAAGGTTCAAGCGGCTAGAAAGGAGAAGCTAGGCCATCAGAAGTACAAAAACCTCCCGAAAAAATCATATCAATCACCTGCTGAGGTAAGAAATTGAAAACGACGGATGGCAAGAGAGGACCATTCGGTCCAATGCAGCTACCGATAGGCAGGTTGGAAACATTTGGAGGGAGTGGCTGCGTTGCCAGATTGAGAAGGGGCCCGAGCCCAGTCCAGTTAACCGACCACAAGTTGGTGCGGCCGAGACCGACTGATACTTGGGTTGCTTGCGAGAGGAGAGGAAGCAGGCTACAAATAGATTTCCACAGCGGCGACGCCGTTACCAAAGCTGATGCCGCAGGCATGTTGGGATGGTTGGAGTAGTATTTGGCTCTCATTGATGAGACCCACAGGCTAGATGAGAGACCAAATTTAACAGCCCATGCCAATTTAAGGCGTAGAGCCTTCGCCACATCCTTCAACTTCTGGAAACCAGCCTCTCCTTTGGCCTTCGGCCTGAGAGATCACCCCAGCTCTTCCAGTGCAGCTTATGCTTCCCATCAACCCATCCCCTGAAGAAGTTAGCAAATTTTCTGTCTAGCTCCTTTAGAATTGATTTGGGAACCACAAAAGCAGCCATGGCATGGATGGGAATGCTACCCAAGACGTGTTGCACCAGAACACTCCTCCCTTCCTGGGACAAACATCTAGTTTTCCACCCCGCAATACGACCCTCATTTTTCTCGATTAGTGGCCTGAAAGCAGCGCACTTTGATTTACCAACAATAGGCTGGACCCCTAGATAGACCGGACAGGATGTAGACCGAGCAATTCCCAATAGCCACTTGATGCCCCTGGCCCTGGCAGCAGGAACTTTGACCGAGCAAAAGAAAAATGATTTGTTCTTGTTAATCTTTTGGCCAGAGGCAAGCTGATAAGACACTAGGAAACGTTTTAAAGCAATAAGAGATCTGACGCCTCCGTTTATAAATAGAATGGTGTCGTCGGCGTAGAGTAAATGGGAGATCCTTATGCAGCCCTGACACAGCTTGAACGGAGAGCACCGACCACTGTCTAACAAATGGAGAATCCCCCTACTTAACACTTCAGCCGCCAGGATGAAGAGACTAGGAGAAAGCGGGTCATCTTGATGTAGACCCCTGGAGGACTGGAAAAAGCCCGCCGCCACACCGTTAATCAACACCAAAAACCAACAGTTCTTCCAGCACTTTTCCACTAACTGAATCCACGGTACGCTGAAACTAAATGAACCCAAAACGTGCTTGAGGAAATCCTAGTCTAATTTGTCGTATGCTTTTTCCATATCCAGTTTTATCATGACATTCCCACCACGACATTTCCTATTAATCTCTCTTATGGTTTCCTGGGCCATCGCAACACTCTCGGCTATATTCCGACCCTTGATGAAAGCCCCCTACTCCTCAGCTATCAACTTTGGAAGAAGACCACTCAACCTAGTTGAAATGATCTTGGAGAAAATCTTATAAATACAGTTACACAAGCTAATCGACCTGAAGTCTGATAGCTTTTTTGGGTTAGGGCCCTTAGGGATAAGGCAGATAGAAGAAGTAGTGAAGGCTCTAGGAATATCCCCACCCTGAAAAAGACTCACAGCCGCCCGATGAATGTCAGGACCAATGGTGTCCCAGCAGGAGAGAAAGAATGCACCTGAGAAGTCGTCTGAGCCGGCCGCACCATCGAGAGGCAGGAAGCGCATCGCTAGCTCTCTCTCCTGGAGAGATGGAAGGCACATCAAATCTGCATTGTCTTCCACCGAGACCAAAGAGGGAATAACTGAGAGGATCTGACTATTCACAGAAGGAGGGGGTGCAGGAGAGGCTGAAAATGCCTCCTAGAAAACTTGATTGCCTCGGTCTGGATAGCCTGCTGATCCAAAACCACCCGACCTGAGTTGAGGACAATTTCTCTGATAGTCGCTCGACACACATTCCCTTGAACCACTGCATGAAAGAACTTCAAGTTTTTATCACCCTCATCTAGCTAGTTGACCCGAGACTTCTGCTTTCAGAAGAGCTCCTCCCTCAGCTCAGCAGAGGCCAGCTTCCCCTTGGCTGCAATAAACTCCTGCTGAAGATTGACTGGTGGATCTGAAACCTGGGGGACCGTGTGCAACCGCTGATCGGCCTCATCCAGCTGACGCTCAGCCTCCTTAACTTGCTCGAAGATGTTGTTGAAGACTGTTTTATTCCAAACCTTGAGGGCCATCTTCACCCTCTTGAGCCTGAGTAAGATGTTGATCATAGGCTGGGAATCACTGACTGAGTTCTAAGCAACCTTGACAACTTTCAGAAAATCAGCATGTAACGTCCACATTCTGTGAAACTTGAACAGTTTCACCACCTGCATTGAGGGATGGATGGAAGACATAGCAAGAGAGGAGCATGGTCCGAGTTCGATCGAGGGAGATGATCAATAGTGGATAGACGGAATTGATCAACCCACTCCTGATTCACTAACACTCTATCTAATCTGGCCCACACTCTAGATGACCCAGACTGATTATTGCACCACGTGAATTTGTTCCTCGAGAAGCCTAAAAAGGCTTAGCTATATGTCCTAGAGGGGGGGTGAATAGGACAATGCCAAATAAAACTTATAACAGCGGAATTAAAAAGAATATGATAGCCAAAGTAAATCACAATGCAGGAAAGTAAAACAACCTCAAAATTTAGATCTTGAGAGGTTGATACAAATGTTGTTCTAAGGACAACCTTTCACCAAAAACCAGAGTTTATGGTAGGACAACCTTATTTCTAGAAAGATCTTTGTATCAAATCTCAAATCAAAGAGGAATACGGAAATAAATACAAACTGAATTGAAATAAATTGTAATCACAAATGTATTATTCTAGGGACAGCCATACACCATAGAAATGGCAGGGCAACCTTGCTGGAACAACTTTTAAAGAAAATTGAATATCAAGCTGATAAAGGAATAACAGAAAATAAATTCTAAACTATTACAAAAATTCCCACAACGCTTGAATTAAATGATTACAACATTCACCACCATACATACATCCCACAAATGAATAATTAAAGATTTAGAAGAATAAATCATTCAACCACAACACAAGGGATTATAGAGGTTCGCCTGTGTGTTCACCAACTGTTAAACAACAACCACACAGAATGCTACTCCACTCCTAATATCCTCACACAGGGGATATTAGCGTTCACTAACAAAATAGGTTTTCACAGGTTCACCCAAAACCTTTACAATTGTGTCTTTGTCTGTGGGCTTACACAATTAAAAAAACCCCACTTCTAAGTTTTCCTGGCTCTCCTCATATAACCAATACAACAAGATTTTTCTGGCAAATCTTGAAAGAAACCAAAACAGAAAGGAATTTACAATTAAATGTAAAATACCTGATTATCTCCTTCGTTGTAGCAGCCCAGTAGAACCAAGTCAGAGTAGATGATTGAATGTCCAAGTTCAATGTCCAGTACTCAATTACAATGGTTCTAATTCTAATAGATTTTAAATTAAACCAAGTAAGGCTTGCCTTAATTGATTTTGATTCCAAAGAAAGGGAATAACAATTCCTCTCATCAAATTAGATTGGAATAGGAGAAACAAAATCAATTAAATAAAGCTAAGGAAAGAGAATATTAAATAAGCACACTTAGCTTAGATGGAGCACAGCATTATCTCTCAGAAGTTCGACGAAGATTGGCTTGAATGGATAAATTAATTCGATGATTTCTTCTGAGATTCGTGCTCTATTTATAGGTGAGCAGACCGCGTCTTCGACTGGTCTAGGGAGCTCTTCGACTAGTCGAAGCAATAACAGATATTTGAAAAATCAGGCGCGATAAGCTTTGACCGTTCTACGACTGGTCGAAGGTCACCTTCGACTGGTCGTAGGTCACCTTCGACTGGTCGAAGAACTTAAAATTCATCGTTGGACTTTGAGTCGAAGACTTTCGATTGGTCGAAGATGCAGTCGACACTGTTCCTTCGACTGGTCGAACAGATTCCTGGACTAGTCGAAGCCTAACAGAAATTATCCGATTTTTGTAACAAACTCACGACTGATCGAGGAATTTCTTAGACTGGTCGAAGCAAATCTAGGACTAGTCGAAGAAGGCCTAGGACTAGTCGAAGAATAGACCAAACTTATGTAAAACAAACATTCGACTTATGTATCCAAAGTGACCTACTTCTAAGGTCAACCTAAGGTCAGTCAAACCTCAACCATGAACTAAGGACATTGAAACATTAGGAACTAGTGACCTTGAAGTTTAAGTTTTGAAGTCTTGATGTAGTTCAATCTTGAAATCTTGATGTAGTTCAATCTTGAAAGTGTCTTGAGTTCTTTACGAACTGCCTTGTACTCTTCTTGAAGTCTTGTATTCTTGAGTCATGTCTTGTGAGCAGTTCTTGTAGTCAAGGTTGATTTTTGTACTTGTGAGCTTTACTTGTTGTGAGCTTTGCTTGTTCATGAATGTTGATCTTTGAGAGAGCTTCACTTATGCAAGTTATATAACAGTGATTTTGGCACCACAAATTTGACAACAGACAGGGATATAAACTATAGCACTTACAATCTCCCCCTTTGTCAAATTAGTGACAAAACACATAACCAAGATAAACATAAAGTAAAACAATTGGTTAAAGAAGCATAAACCAGTTAATATCAACTAGCTTACCTGCAAATCAATATTCAATATTCAATATTCAACATTCAACCAGTTTCATTCAACTAGTTCAAACATACTCCCCCAGAGTAACATAACCAATGATACTCCTCTCACAATCACATCGTTAAGAACAAACCATTCTCCCCCTTTTTGTCACAATATGACAAAGGAAACAACAATGTAGGAGAACTAAATAAAGGGATATATGAGAGTAAATATGAGGAGTTATGAGATTATAGCAAAACAGAGATAGAGATACTCAGCATAGCTTCACATAGAATAAATATCCAGCATAAAACATAGATAATATCCAACTCAAAATCAATCAATCAACCAAGTGCTAAGTTATAAAGTTATTACAGACCAGAAGTCCCATATAAACTAATCAGAACTAGAACCAGATGACGGAGCAGGAATAGAGGGATCAAGTTGGTGCATGCCTTTGTTCAATCACCCAAGATATTTGCGCATGTACTTGAATTGTAAATCATGAGCAACAGACATGTTTTCCATCTTTACATTTATATTTTCAACTTTATCCTCTAATGCACTCAGACGAGCATCAACATCAGATGGTTCAAAATCTGGATCATTTGTTGAGTCAGAATCTAGTTCCTCAAAACTGTCATCCATATTAATGTCATCACCAGCTTCTTCATGACCACCTCCACCACCACCACCTTGTTCAGGAAGTAGATCCAGCTTCATCTTATTGATATTAGTATTGTTGAAAATCAGATGATGGATTGGTGCCTCATGAACCGGCATATCGACTAACATATGTGTAGCCAATACAATCATTAAATAGGCAAAAGGAATGTCACTATGACCAGGATGGAGTCTAAACTGAAGAATGAAATGACAGATTAAGGATAGTAAACAAATTTGAGTACCTTTGGAGATAGCATGGATAACATGAACCATAAACGAGGTCAAGTCAGTTTTATTACCCGAACGAGGATACAGATTAGACACAAAGATTTTGTAGAGAATTCTGTACTTGGGTAACAAAAACCTTGCGGGAAGCACATTCCCTTTTTGTGTCCATTGAACATCCATGTTGCACAAATCTCTAGTGAGCATGCATTTTTCAGACATTGAGGGTTTAGCAGTTAAGTTATGGATAGGAATACCCTTATCATTCACAGGAATGTCCATAAGGGCTGAAATTAAATGACCATCAATGTCAAAAGGCCCTTCTCTAGTAGATATTTTAAAAGTTAAATTATCCTGTGAGAAAGCACTAATACATGCAAACATGGATTAGGCAATGGACCGGTATGCTAGCCCACCCCAATGTAATAAGTTAACCCAACCTACAGCTTCAAGCATAGGAAGGATGTCAAAAGGTGCAATATGATTAACATCAAAAGGATGTTCAACAATAACATTACGTAATCTAATGTCCCTAACATAAGATGGATCATCATTGGAAACAAGAAGATGACGCTTAGAGATAATGGTCGATCTGGAGGAAGAAGAAGGACCACGGGAAGTAGTTTTTCTACCTCTAGAAGCCATTTGCAACAAAGATAACAAGGAAAATAAGAAATTGCAAAGGATTGAGAAGTGGGTTTACTCAAAACAGATTTTTCAAAATCCAAACCCCAAATCTCAATGAAATCCAAAATACGAAGCTTAAAGCTTGAAAAGTAAACAATCTAGACACAAATTTGCAAGAAAAACGTGATTTGGAACACTAACCTTGAAGAACATGAACAATGGGTTTGACAAGTCGAAGCTCGGCTCCTTAGAGAGGAAAAACGGAATGAGGAAGAAAGCAAAATCCCCAAATTTTAAGTGATTCCCGAGATCTATGACTGGTCGTGGATATCTACGACCGGTCGAAGGTCGACTGGTCGAGTATACTCACGACTGGTCGAAGAATGTCTAAAAATTCATATTTCTTGCAAATTATTCAAAATTTGGAATTCAACCTAGCAAATATATACACTATGATACAAGTAGGCATAAATAATCATTTTAAAATGCACATGCCAAGATCAAATTTCATCTTTTTGAACCTGCTTTTATCGAGAGGTTTTGTGAAAATGTCAGCTCGTTGATCTTCGGTAGGAATATATTCCAGAGATATAACTTTTTCTTCTACTAATTCCCGAATATAATGAAATCTAATGTCAATGTGCTTCGTACGAGAATGCTGAATAGGATTTTTTGAAATATTTATCGCACTGAAATTATCACAATGTAATAACATAGAATCCTGTTTAATTCCATAATCACTTAGCATTCGTTGCATCCGAACTAGTTGTGTACATGCATTACCAGCTGCGATATACTCAGCTTCAGCTGTTGAAAGTGATATAGAATTTTATTTCTTACTAAACCAGGAAACTAGACAATTTTCAATGTAAAAACAACCACCACTGGTTGATTTTCTATCATCTAGATTACCAGCCCAGTCAGTATCCGAGTACCCAGCTAATTGGACACTAGTCTCATGAGGATACCAGAGACCGAGATTTACAGTACTTGCGACATATCTAATAATCCGCTTGACAGCAATCAAGTGAGATTCTTTTGGATCAGATTGATATCTTACGCAAATACTAACACTTAGAGAAATGTCAGGTCTACTAGCAGTTAAATATAACAAACTACCAATCATACTCCGATAAAGTTTTGAGTCAACATTTTTACCATTAGAGTCTTTTGAGAGTTTCAAGGTAGTACTCATAGGAGTATCGAAATTCTTGCCATTCTCAAATCCAAATCTTTTGATTAGATTCAAAGCAGACTTAGATTGAGAAATGAATATTCCTTCAGGTTGTTGCTTTACTTGTAATCCAAGGAAATAAGTCAATTCCCCAACCATTCTCATTTCGAATTGTGATTTCATCAAATCTGCAAACTCAGTAGTCAAGTCAGTACAAGTTGATCCATAAATGATATCATCAACATAAATCTGTACCAATAAGATATGATCATTATGTTTTTTAACAAACAGAGTTTTATCAACAGATCCCATTTGAAAATTATGACTTAAAAGAAATTTCGTTAGTTTCTCATACCATGCCCTAGGTGCTTGTTTTAATCCATAAAGTGCCTTTTTAAGCCGATACACATAATCAGTATTTTTGGGATCTTCAAAACCCATTGGCTGTTGAACATATACTTCTTCATGTAAATCGCCATTTAGAAAATCACTTTTCACATCCATCTGATAGATCTTTATCTTTCTAAAACATGCAATGGATATAAATAGTCTGATAGATTCAAGACGTGCTACTGGTGCAAAAGTTTCATCGAAATCAATTCCTTCAATTTGATTATAACCTTGTACCACTAGTCTAGCCTTGTTTCTAATTATATTTCCACATTCGTCAGACTTATTTTTGAAAATCCATTTTGTTCCAATGATGTGTTTATCTTTAGGTCTTGGTACGAGATACTAAACATCATTTCTTACGAATTGGTTGAGTTCTTCTTGCATCACAACAATCCAGTTCTCATTAGCAAGAGCTTCTTTTATGTTAGATGGTTCTATTTGGGATGTAAAATATACATAATTACATATATCCTCAAGTTGTCTACGGGTGCGAACACCGGTGAGAGGGTTTCCAAGAATTTGTGTGGTTGGATGATCTTTAACAGTCCTTAACTCAGAATCAATCTGATTTGATGAAGTATCGGGTTTATCAATGATTAGTACTTCATCATTATCTGAATTAGGGATTGGCGTGTTTAAGTGATAATCAATGACAACATTAATGGACTCTTGAATCACACCAGTTCTTTTGTTCAGAACCCTATAAGCTCGACTGTTTAAGGAATATCCTAGAAAAATCCCTTCATCACTCTTCGTATCGAATTTTCCCAAATTTTCACGATCATGTAAAATATAGCACTTGCTACCAAAAACTCGAAAGTATTTAACAGTAGGCTTTTTATTGAACCACAATTCATAAGCCGTTTTATTATTATCTTTGCTAGTGTATACTCGGTTAATAATATAACAAGCTGTGTTGACTGCTTCAGCCCAAAGATTTTTAGAGAGCTTCATGCTATTCAACATGACATTAGTCATTTCTTGAAGCACCCTATTCTTTCTTTCTACAATTCCATTTTGTTGTGGAGTTTTGGGAGCAGAGAATTCATGTAATATTCCTTGGTCGGTACAGAACTTCTCAAAATTGCTATTCTCAAATTCAGATCCATGATCACTACGAATCTTACTGATTTGAGAACATTTTTCAGTTTGAATCCTTTTGAGAACTTTTATTACTTCTTCAAGGGTTTCAGATTTATCCCTTAAGAAGACTACCCATGTAAATCTGGTAAAGTCATTAAGTATTACCAGGATATACTTTTTCCCACCACGACTTTCCGTTCTAGTAGGTCCTATCAGATCCATGTGGAGGAGTTCGAGTGGTCTTGATGTGGTATTTGAATTCACCTTTTTGTGTGAGTTCCTTGTTTGTTTGCCTATCTGGCACTCACCACATATTTTATCTAATTTCTGAAGTTTGGGTAAACTTCTTATAAGTTCTCGTTTGCTCAATCTATATAAATTTCGATAATGTACATGTCCAAGACGTTTGTGCCATAAATCAGTCTCGTCTGTATGGACCATGTAACATGTTTGATTAGATGAGATGGATTCACTAATAATATAGCAATTTTCAGACGTTCTACGTCCAGTTAATATTACAGAACCCTTATTGTTTAATATCTCACAGCTTTGATTAGAAAACCGAACACTATGGTTATTATCACATATTTGAGATATACTAAGCAAGTTATGTTTTAAGCCTTCAACATATAAAATATTTTTAAACACAGGAAGATTAAAAAGTTGAACCGTACCTTGGCCTATAATCTTGCAGTTGCTACCATCACCAAATGTGACTGAACCATCAGTCATATCTTTCAGATCCGTGAGTAAAGCTTTGTCACTTGTCATATGCCTGGAGCATCCACTGTCTAGGTACCACTTTGAATGACTTGTTGCATTGAAAGCAGTGTGAGCAACCAAGCAGGCAACTTTAGGAACCCATTTCATAACTGTTTTGGGTTTAGGAACATAGTTGGTCTTCTTTTGTTTATAGTTGTAAGAATGACCTATAGAGTTAGATTTTAAGAGCTCCTTGAGTAAATCAACTATCTTTTCAGCTAGTGGATTTCGTTTCTGATTAAAGTTGACATGACTGCTTCTAGGTTTTTGAAAAGTTTTTGAATTTCTAGAAAAACCTTGATAAGTACTTTTTCCTTTTGAGTTTGAGGACTCTCCTTTAACAAACATAGGAGGAGTATACTTTTGTTTAGGAGATAAATTTTTATCATAGCCCAACCCGGATAGATTGCCACATTTTCTTGATCCGGATAAAAGTTTCTCTAACTTTGGATCACCTTGGGCATATTTCCATGTGTCCTTTAGACTCAGAAGAGAAGATACTTCAGTTTTGAGTTTCTCAATTTCAGATTTCAAATCAATAATTAGGGAGTTTTTGAATTCCAGATCGCATTTTGATTTTTCAAAACAATATGAAATTTGTGATTTTTCTAAGATAAGTGATTCAAAACATTCTTTGAGTTTAGAAAACTTTTCTTTTTGAAGTTTAAGTTTGACAGCAAATTTACAACTTTCCTTATATAGGGCATTGTAAGCGTCTTGAAGATCATCTTCAATTTCACATTCACTACTCAGATTTTCTTCACTTGTTGAGTCATTATCTGAAAATGTGAATTTGGCTAGAGTCATAAGAGCTTTAACCTCATTGCCCGACTCAGTTTCAGAATCTTCTGATTCAGAAGTACCTTCAGAATTAGATGATTCATCCCATTTAGCCAACATATCCTTGTTCTTGGGTTTGTCCTTTTTAGGACATCTATTTGCTAAGTGCCCATATTCTTGACAGTTGTAACATTGACTATCTTTTAAAGATTTTCGAGATTTGGGTCTAAACTTCTTTTTATCATTCGATTTTTGAAAATCAACCCTTTTCTTGCTTTTGAAAATCTTGTAAAATTTCTTAGCTAAAAGAGCCATATCATCTTCTGAATCAGAATTTTCTTCTGAATTATATTTAGAAGATTTTAGTGCGATAGATCTACCTTTAGGAGCTTTAAAGTTTAAATCGTAGGTTTGTAGAGAACCAACTAGTTCTTCTACCCTCATATTATCCGTATCACGAAGTTCCTAGATTGCAGTTACTTTAGAATTGAATCGTTCAGGAAGTGAGCGTAATATCTTTGCACACACTTTACTTTCTGGGATTTTATCGCCAAGACCCCACATTGAGTTTACAATGTCATTCAATCTGGTGTAAAAGTCCATAAACATTTCATTTTCTTCCATATGAATTTCTTCAAATCTGGTTGTGAGGAGTTGGACTTTAGATTTTTTGACAATTGTAGTACCCTCGTGTGTCATTTCTAATATATCCCAAGCTTGCTTTGCAGTATCACAGGAAATGATTCTTTTGAACTCATCCGGTGATAGTGCGCAAGTGATTGCATTTAGTGCTTTAGCATTTGCACTACTCTCACTTTCTGAAGAGTGGTCCATTGGTAATATGGTGTGACTTTCATAGATTTTGAACCATCAACCCCAGTAACTTCCATGATAGGAGGTTTCCATTCAGTCACTGTGGCTTGCCACACATTTTAATCCATTGATTTGAGGAAGATCCTCATTCTAGCTTTTCAATAGGCATAGTTGGAGCCATCAAATGGTGGAGGCCTTGTGACTGAAAGGCTATCAAAATTTGACATCTTAAATAGCTTAAATCGTTAGCTCAGGAATTAAATCCAAGAATTAAAAAAGAGCTATTAGGCTCTGATACCACTTGAAAAGGCCTAACTATATGTCCTTGAGAGGGGGGGGGGGGGGGTGTGTGAATAGGACAATGCCAAATAAAACTTATAACAGCAGAATTAGAAAGAATATGATAGCCAAAGTAAATCACAATGCAGGAAAGTAAAACAACCTCAAAATTTAGATCTTGAGAGGTTGATACAAATGTTGTTCTAAGGACAACCTTTCACCAAAAACCAGAGTTTATGGTAGGACAACCTTATTTCTAGAAAGATCTTTGTATCAAATCTCAAATCAAAGAGGAATACAGAAATAAATACAAACTGAATTGAAATAAATTGTAATCACAAATGTATTGTTCTAGGGACAGTCATACACCATAAAAATGGCAGGGCAACCTTGCTGGAACAACTTTTAAAGGAAATTGAATATCAAGCTGATAAAGGAATAACATAAAATAAATTCTAAACTATTACAAAAATTGTAACGCCCTGAAAATCGGGGGTCGAGCATAAACTCAACTCCCAAGTTCCAGAACATCACTTATGCAACAAAATGAATGATGATTGAATGTTGACTGTATTCGTGTATTGAACATGAGTGAGATTAAGCCAAAACAGCATATCATACTCCAGAGACAGTTAAATTTGCAAGCAGAAGACTGTGATAGATAGATAAAATATATAAACTATGATGAGTCTCTAGAGTGTGATAACATTACCAGGTTAAATAATTGCAAGTACAGTTTTAAAATATACCAAATGTGAGGAAGTGTAATGTCTCCTATCTCAAGTACCATAGCCCCGTCAATACAATATCAGGTCTTCATTGACCTGCCAGAGAGATACAGATAGGAGAACTCCTCCTATCATTATAGAAGTAGTCCGGTTCTGCTTCACAAGCATCGCCATCACCTGAAACTCAACAAATCTGGTTGGTGTGTACAACACCGTCCCGTAACGTGGGAGTGAGTGATCAACTCAGTGGAACAATAAGGCATAGGTTAACATGTTATCAATTCAGTCACGCAGTAATGATAAAGCAGTACAATCAAACAATTCTAACTACTCTTATTTAATGCAAGTATGAAATGACATGATGTATGCCCTTGCCAAACCACCCTCATGTGACATCATCTTATGTTCGCTAATGCGTCCATCCCTCAGTGCTCCACATCTACCAGGCACATGCAGTGAAATGATGAGCATGATTACCGAGTAATTATTAGTTCATTTCAAACAGCAGTATTGGAAAACTAAGGTACCTCCCTTATATCATTCCTAAACATGATCCATTCTAGGGTCGTCCGTCCTAGTTAATCTCATACGATATTATGGTTTGAGAGGCGTAGCGAAGGCATCACAAAGGGCTCGTCACCCGTCAGCACGGATACAGATCTCACCGTATGCGGCTTAATTGCTAACCGTCAGCTCGAGTACAGGTCTCACCGTACTCGGCTCAATCGCTGGCCGTAAGCTCGAATACAGGTCTCACCGTACTCGGCTCAACTCATACTCTAGTTGCTGTGAAGGGCTCGTCGCCAATCACAGACCTTGGAGTATACTCGAAGACACTACAGAGGACTCGTCGCCCATCAGCACGAGTACAGGTCTCACCGTACTCGGCTCTCGCCGTAAGTGTCGACAGCTCGAATACAGTGTCCCATACCACTGTATTCGGCTCACGAGTTTGGTTGCTCAATGGTCACTACGGGGAGGCACGTGGCCCCAGCATAGGCCGACAGCTCGACCACGGTGTCCCATACCACCATGCCTGGCTCATGAGTCTTAGCGGATCGAGGTACCATGGTTAAAAGGGATTTCACTGATAAGTTTGGTACCCTAGGTTCAAGCAGTAGCGTCCAAACATGGTGAACATACATACGACAGATCGAGTTACTTGACGAGCTCGGCTAGCTCGAGCGCACAACAAGTTGAACGACATGAAGTGCATAAGCGCTTCGCGTGGTCAACCACTATCGTCAACCGAAGTACGACTCGGGTTCGTCGAACACATCTCACGTGGAAAATGAATCACAGCCACGAATGCAATTCTGGTACCGATTGTCTGAACTATAATCATAGCCCCAAACACAATCAAGTGCAGATAGATAAAGCAGTAGTAGATCAAGATTCAACTCATACAATCAAAGTCTGGTATTATCCGTTTAGGGCTGCCAGGGCTGTTGCACGCACTCATTGCTCCGCTCCCCCATCACCCATGACAGATCATACAACGTAAATATGAATTTAAACATATGCATTACATAGATAAAATCATAAAGGCAGTTGAGCATGTTATGAAGCATAACACAAGCATGAGTTTGTACATATTCAATTCCTAATCACACAGCTATTCAAGGAAAACATACACATAGTTAAAGGAGTTGAGAATCATATCTCATCACCCCTATACATTACAATTTACTAACTACTACTCATTCATACATTTCAACAAACACTTTAGAATACATACATCAACATACATGACATATGTTGATCACATAGGCATTAGGCCAAATCCTTTCACTAGGGAGTTGCCCCAATCATAACACGCATACACCCACGACGAATAGTCATGGCAAGCAGGAATCCAAGTTCCATATTCATTCAGTCATTTCCACAAACACTTGGGCCACACATTTTAACATATATAGTGTATATTGGCCGTGACATGATTTAGGGCAAATCCTTTCGTCAAAGGGGTATCGCCAATACAACAATCATATATCATGACAAGTAGTCATGCGAGCATGAATGAGGATTCTATACTCATTCAGTCATTTTCACAAACACTTAGAATACACTATTACAACATACATGGTGTATGTTAGCAAAACATGTATTAGGGCTATCCTTTCGCCAAGTAAGTATTTTATCCATGTATAATATATTCATACAACAAATAATCATGTCAAATACATCTCCAAAATTTATACGTATACGATACTTTCTAGAATACACAATTTCAACATACATAGTGTATATAAGCAAAACATGTATTAGGGCGAGTCCTTTCGCCAAGCAAGTAATTTATCCACATATAATATATTCATACAACAAATAAACATGTCAAACACATTTCCAAAAAATATACGTATACCGTACTTTCTACAAATACCTAGAGTATGTAGAATTCCATATTTTTCATCTTTAATCGAAACGGAAAACAGACAGCACTTTGTACATGTGCAATTGCATGCAGATCATGAATCTATCATTATCTGACATTGAAAGCGTTGAAAACCATAACCTATACACCTAAAGTCCGCACCTTTTGTCGTAGAATCGTAACGAAGTCGATAGGTTTGCTAAGCTTCCGTATTCGGCAGTTTAGCAACCTATAAAACGAAATAAGTTAGCTATTTCACAACCTACAATAGTCTAAACCCCAAAACAGATTAGGGTTAGGGTTTCTTATCTAGAAATGACGCCGAAAACGTCGGGAAAGTGATGAGAATCAGGCGGTGGAGCCCGAATAGCGGCAGGGAAGAGTGACAGGGAGATTCTCTCACTGCTCCCACACTTTCTCTCTCTTTTCTCTCTCTCAATCTCGAATTCATATGGCTGCCATGAGAGAGGGTTTAAGGTCCTCATATAGCCTAAAAATTCACCGAAATAGACTTATGTTCAAAGTATACTTACATTATAACCAAATCGACATTGTTTTAGCTCAAAAGAGGGTTTCTGGCAGGCCTCCTTGAGGTAAAGGTCGGACTTAAGCTCACTAATGCTGGATCTACGTTCTATTAAGTTTTCGTTTCAGTGGGATTTCCAGATCACGCATGGCGGACCAATTTCAGTTCAACGGTTAGCGGATCTCGATCGGAGATTCCGAGTACATGTAAATGTGTATAAAATTTCTCCTGATCCGAGGGTGTAATTTAGTCTGATTCTGACGGTCTGGTTGCTTAATACTGATCTGCAAGCGAGTGGTGCCAGATTACTATTCAAGATATTTTATTTTGAATTAATTTCACATTTCTCACACTCTTCACTCCGAGCTCAAGCGAATAGCGCTGGGACATTATCTGGATTTGATTTCTGAGATGGTTGTCAAGCCCAACGAGGCGGTCCTAAGTCCTTAACTTCGTGTTAATCGGACTTCCGAAGTGCAGTCCAGATCTGATACGAAGTTTCGAGATGCTCCCGAGAGCAGCCGGGTAATGAGAATGATCCTAGATTTTAGGGTAACCTAGCGTCAATGATTCTACAAGTTTTGGGTCTTGCAGATCGTATTTAAAGCGATTGGTGCTAATTTCACAGGTACTCTAGTTTAGCACTAGCTAATTCTCGCCTAATTTCTAAAGGATTTAGTCCTGTATGATTTCTGTCTGAGGTGGTACCTGGGCCTTTGTAGTTTGTATATAAAGTGATCCAAGTTATACTACTTAGCTAGTTTAGGATAGTGTCTAGGATGAAAGTGCTTAGAAAAATTGAAAGAACAAGGTAGTGAAGGGTGAGATTTGTGAAGGAAATGGGTTAAGGAGCGATTTTAGACTGTGGGATTCAGTTCTGACAAGTTGATAAGGTCTTAGGATCGACCCATTGCCTAAGGACGTCTAATCCCAGGTTGGCCAAAATCCAGGATGTTACAAAAATTCCCATAATGCTTGAATTAAATGATTACAACATTCACCACCATACATACATCCCACAAATGAATAATTAAAGATTTAGAAGAATAAATCATTCAACCACAACACAAGGGATTATAGTGGTTCGCCTGTGTGTTCACCAATTGTTAAACAACAGCCACACAGAATGCTACTCCACTCCTAATATCCTCCCACAGGGGATATTAGCGTTCACTAACAAAATAGGTTTTCACAGGTTCACCTAAAACCTTTACATTGTGTCTTTGTCTGTGGGCTTACACAATTAAAAAAACCCCACTTCTGAGTTTTCCTGGCTCTCCTCAGATAACCAATACAACAAGATTTTTCTGGCAAATCTTGAAAGAAACCAAAACAGAAATGAATTTACTATTAAATGTAAAATACCTGATTATCTCCTTCGTTGTAGCAGCCCAGTAGAACCAAGTCAGAGTAGATGATTGAATGTCCAAGTTCAATGTCCAGTACTTAATTACAATGGTTCTAATTCTAATAAATTTTAAATTAAACCAAGTAGGGCTTGCCTTAATTGATTTTGATTCCAAAGAAAGGGAATAACAATTCCTCTTATCAAATTAGATTGGAATAGCAGAAACAAAATAAATTAAATAAAGCTAAGGAAAGAGAATATTAAATAAGCACACTTAGCTTAGATGGAGCACAGAATTATCTCTCAGAAGTTCGACGAAGATTGGCTTGAATGGATTAATTAATTCGATGATTTCTTCTGAGATTCGTGCTCTATTTATAGGCGAGCAGATCGCGTCTTCGACTGGTCTAGGGAGCACTTCGACTAGTCGAAGCAATAACAGATATTTGAAAAATCAGGCGCGATAAGCTTTGACCGTTCTACGACTGGTCGAAGGTCACCTTTGACTGGTCATAGGTCACCTTCAACTGGTCGAAGAACTTAAAATTCATCGCTGGACTTTGAGTCGAAGACTTTCGACTGGTCGAAGATGCAGACGACACTGTTCCTTCGACTGGTCGAACAGATTCCTGGACTAGTCGAAGCCTAACAGAAATTATCCGATTTTTGTAACAAACTCACGACTGATCAAGGAATTTCTTAGACTGGTCGAAGCAAATCTAGGACTAGTCGAAGAAGGCCTAGGACTAGTCGAAGAACAGACCAAACTTATGTAAAACAAACATTCGACTTATGTATCCAAAGTGACCTACTTCTAAGGTCAACCTAAGGTCAGTCAAACCTCAACCATGAAGTAAGGACATTGAAACATTAGGAACTAGTGACCTTGAAGTTTAAGCTTTGAAGTCTTGATATAGTTCAATCTTGAAATCTTGATGTAGTTCAATCTTGAAAGTGTCTTGAGTTCTTTACGAACTGCCCTGTACTCTTCTTGAAGTCTTGTATTCTTGAGTCATGTCTTGTGAGTAGTTCTTGCAGTCAAGGTTGATCTTTGTACTTGTGAGCTTTGCTTGTTGTGAGCTTTACTTGTTCATGAATGTTGATCTTTGAGAGAGCTTCACTTATGCAAGTTATATACCAGTGATTTTGGCACCACAAATTTGACAACAAACAGGGATATAAACTATAGCACTTACAAAGCCGACATCGATTAACCTAGCAGCATTGTTGGCATCAGCAAAATCTGTAACACTGGCACTGTCGAAAGGACTGGAGGATCTCCTTTCAGCCGAGGTGGTTACAACATTGAAGTCCCCTCCAACAGCCCAGGGACCCGCAGAAGAAGAGGCTAAACCTGCCAGATCTGACCAAAGTTTTGTTTGAGACTCCTAGAACACTTGGCATACACCACCGTGAGCTGAACATGACCTTGTATATTAGCAAAGCTAACAGACAGAGTAAGCATTTGAAGAGTAAGCATTTGATTAGAAACAGCAAGAATAGAAATTACAGTTGGAGAGTTAAAAAATACCCAAATCTTTCCACCCATATCTCCATTGGAGATGGATGAATGGAAACCCCACTTGAGCCCAGCTGCCACCCTCCTGTCTTCTCTGATCATTGGTTCAAGTATTGTAAGAATGAAAGGTCGGTGCCTAGAAACAAGGCTTCTGATTTTGGCAATGGTGGGATGGTTGCCCACTCCTCGGGCATTCAAAATAAGGACTTTATCCATAAGAAAACCACTCTGCTTTCGCGGTCTTCTTTCTCGATTTTCTTAGTCTTTGTTTCTAGTCTCCCGAGGGTCCTATGAGATGGCCCTTGCATGATTTGGTAGCAGGCTTGGACCTGGTCGAAGTAGGCATAGGACATGACAACTGAGGCCCTGGCTCGGTGCAATTGGCTGGGTTGGGAGCCTTATGAATGCCACTGTCAGGATGATCCAGATTCAGATCCTGGGGAGCAAGTGAAATGTGCAATGGGCCAGCTCCAACAGGTTCCCTAGAGCACGAATTTGGGGTAGGCTTCAGAAAGAACGGAGGCATGTCAATCTCCAGCCCCAGCGGAAGATCAGACATCCTAGAGCAGGCCTTCACTCTCCTATTGGATTGCCTCACATCCAAGGAATCTGGAATGAAGGAAGACATGGATGAGGCTATTGGCGATCTGCCCGGATCGTTGGAGCATTCGAAAACATGAAAAGGCGAACCCCCTTCGGACCTGATATTATAATGGCGAGAGGTAATATGGATAGGGGAGCAACTACCCCTGTTTTGGTGGCACTGGCTAATTCTGGGAGGGGGAGGCAGGTCCACCCTATCTCTTATGGCATGTAACATCCCGAATTTTTACGGCCAGAGTATGCACTCAGGTCCGAGGAAACCGGGTGTTAATACTATAAAGTGAGAATGTCTCAAGGACTGGCCCTGAGATTTCCCCCTTCAACATTACATTCATTTATATATTTGATGGAGACCAGCCGAAGAATGAAATTAACTACCTTTCTCATTTCAAAAGAACATGAATAAATTGTCAAAGGCTCTCACAATGGGAGCATAACACAAATTCTGTTAATAATAGTAAAGTAAGTAAATCTAATTTCTATTCTCTGTCTTAATTGTCGGGTTCTCCCTCGAGTCGGTGCTCCTCTGGTTCTTCCATCTGTTCGTCACCTGCATCGTCTAAATGGTTGGGAGAGGGTCAATGACCTACTCATAGTGAAGGTTATCCTTTAAGATTAACAACAATTCAAACAAATCATAATAGGTAAAATAAGGGGTACTGATACGTCTCACACTCCACTAATACAAGAGGCATTAATATGCACAAATAAGCTATATGAGATGCATGAGTTAGCATAGTGTGTGCGGTTCATCATACGTAGTGATCGTCACAATGTGGAATATGATTCACCAGGGAACCCAGCTCGACCCGCATCCCATAACTACGGATATTCACCGGCATGGCCAACGCTAACGTGGATTTATGCGAACATCTCAAGGCAACACAACACGCAGTTGGGGGATTTACGTAACACGATGTGTTCATGGAGCGACTAATTGCGACATCCAATCCCGAAAAGTTGATGTAACACGTATGCCGATTTACACACATCGATTGTGCACCACGCCAACCAACCCACGGATTTACGTGCCGACCAAGAGGGCCGCTACCCGTAACGCATTACGTCCATGATAAGATAATCAATTCACTAGTCGTGATACCTCATAACACATCACTTGTACTTATAAAGAATGTAATTGCATCACGAAGAGTATAACCTGGATCATGAAGAATGTAGACTGAATCATGGAGGTTTTGGAATAGCAAGACACTTGCCCGTGCCCTTTAAAGATAGACGACAAGAGGCCAATATAATAAGAGAAGAGTGACAATGGTCAACTCCACAAAGAAAAGTGGCAGAGCCAACTCAAATAAAAGACGAGTGACATAGCCAACTCACGTATAAAGACGAGTGACAGAGCCAACCCAATAATGGGTGAGACAAGGGCAAGGCTTGTACCCATGTCCTCACATAAATTCAAAGAAATTCTCTTATATTTGACATCAGATCATAATCCCAAAAGGGCCAATAAATCAATTGATAAGATAATTCCCAAGGAACATGTAAATATGAAATACATGATAATTCATATTATAAAAGGCATGAAAAGGCCTAAATTGCTGGTGGAACACATAATAACATGGAAGATTCAAATTGATGAATAAAGGGAATACATGTAAAAGCAATAACAAATTCATGAAAACATATATAGAAGCCAAAATAAACTAGTATGAAGACAGATAAAGTCCAAGAATTACTGTAAGCTTTAAAGGATAGAACCCTCACTTGTGGTTGCTTGATTGTTTACCACCAAAAGTATAGATCCAGATGCAAACGTTCGTCCTAAGCCATATGGTTTGAATAATTAAAGTTAAACTAAAGTTTAGTATGTTATGAGGTCAGATATAGGCTAGGATATAAGTTAGAATTCAAACTAGTGAAGGTGTCCCTCTTACCTTGTCTTAGTCCCGCGATCTCAGCCCGACAATCTAATGTTGGTGGATTGTAATGTGACTAACCGACCTTCCGTTTAGACGAACCAAGGTAGCGAGTTGACTCACTGAGTCACCTTGAGTTAACTCAGTTCAACTCTATTTCCTTCCTTCTTCCTCTTCTCTTCTCTTTCTCTTTTCCTTTCTTCCTTATTTCTTCTTCTCTTCTCTTTCTTTCCTCCTCTCCTTCTTGCCCAGCAAGGTTGCTGGACCACAACTCAGAACCTGGCTCGATCGGTGACTCGATTGAGTTAACTCGCACAGCAGCTCTTGAGTCGAAATCTCTCTCTCTCCCTTTCCCTTTCACCCAAGTGCTGGGTGGGGTTTTCTTTTATAGAGTTTTGAGGAGGTTGCTAGTTCGGTTGCAGCCTCAGTACTGATCCTGTTTACGTAGAGAGAATTCCAGGAACCCCTTACACAGTCCCTGTTTCGGTGCGGAAGTTCTTGGAAGCCAACCTGCGTTGGATCGGGAATTGGTTGGTTATTCGTCCAATCCCTCCAATCAGACTTCTTACACGTGGTCGGGACCCTTATCTCAAGAGCTTGGACGGTCCGGATCAAGTCCTCGATTCCCTGTTCTACCGTCCATCTGAACAGATTGTCCGGATTGCTCGGACGTTCGCATCTTGTGTAAAGCCGATTCACGGAGACATCGGTGGGGCCTGTATCGAATGTTGTTGGAGAAATCCACGCCTTCCATCAGCCGCGTGGTGAGATTTCGTCCTAAGAGAAGGTGTTTTTACCTCGTTTCAGTGTAGCCCCTCGTGGTGATCTTGCTACGATGATTTGGATGTCCAGAACAGTGGGGGACGACCTTTGATGCATTCTCGGTGAAATTTGCTGGGTTTTGGTCGAAATCCCCTTCTGCACGTGATGGACGGGTCGGATCATCCGAGTGATTGATGATGGTGGGCCATCACTCGTCCCAGTGGACGATCGTCCGTCCGAACACAGCAGAGGAGGAAGATTCCTCTTCGAAATCGGCTTTCAGTCGGGTCAATTGCCGTTTGACCCGACCTCATGTTCAGTGCACCGCGAGTGCACCACTGTGGTGCTTGCGCAGCACACGTGTGGGGCCCACAGTGTAATGCTTCACAGAAATCCAGACCATCCATTCATTTCCCCATCTACTTTGACGCGTTGAGCCCCAAGTTTAGAGTATATCCAAAGGTCAGGTGGTCCCGCAAGAACGGTTACAGACCTTTTCCTCAATTTGGATCACTTCTACGATGATCTAATGGCTGCAATCTATTATGTACGGTTAATTTATTCTGATTAAGCTTCAGATCAGGTTTTTACATGATTTGGATCTTGGGAATCATGTGATTTTAGAATTCAAGGCCTACGCTAATGGCATTTTCAAAATTATTGTTAGTTTACGAGTTTTGTGAAATCTAATGGGTCTACATGGTAGTAAGCACATTTCTAAGTAACCTTTACAAATGAACTTGCATCTAAATTCTTATGGATATCCGGTTATTCTCAAATATGTTTAAGGGAAAGTGCGTATGTCGATCACATGATGAATCAACGGTTAAATGGCCGAATTTATTGAATAAATGTAATTTCCAATGGTTAGATTTATGTCAGGGCGAGGATGTAAGGATAGGATAATTGGATTGATAATGTACACACATATCTCCTGTTGAATCTTATGGGAACGCTCGAGGACTTACAATGCCCGAGTATCGAAAAGTTCGGGGTGTTACATGGCATGACCACTGAACCCTTGCCGAGAAGTCGTAGAACCAAGTTGGTGAACTATAGAATTTCTGCCGCATCCCACATGAGGGGATTGCTTGGAGGCCTCAGCGCAAATAACTTCCCTCGTAGGAGGAGCCTCAGGGAAGTGAAGGCCTCTACAGTCGACCAACCTCAGTGGCAAAGGGGTAGGTAGGTTCGGGCTATGAGTTGATGATGAGACTTCGAAGTTGGGGAAAGGACCTAGGGTGTGGAGTTGTGCAGCTGGGACAAATGGTACCATTGCCGCATTAAGGCAAACAGATGGCGGGCATAACGAGCGAGCTGGATCCCGAAACGTCTTCACCACCCATTCCTTGGTAGACACATGGTTATCCTGGGTTTCCTCCTGCATGGATTTGTTGAGCGGAGCCAAACATTCCGATTCTGGCATATGAGGGAATTTGTTTAACAACATCCAATAGAGGGATATTGACTTTTACTTGTTTAAGCACCTCCAAAATATCCTAAGAATTAGATATAGGTTTTGGTGCAATCAACCGTTGGGAGAATGGTGCAATTGACTAATTTTTGGAGTCCGATTCTATCCCATGTGAGATGTTGCTAAGTTTATCATCCTCGACTTCTTCTGAGTCTTTAGGTTTCTCAGTCTTTGTCTGGATGGTTTTATCAATTTCCTTTCCACTTCTAAGAGTGGTTATAGACTTAGCTTGTTCCACGTGTTGATTGGAAGAGCTCGGGTCACTGATTTCACATTGTGGCTTCAGATTGGGGAGAGGTTGGGCTGGAAAAGTCCCTTTCTCCCTAATCGTTAAGTGTGACTTAATCATTTAAATTGACAATGCAAACATTCTCATTATTGTTTTGAGATACTGGAATGCTTGCACCGTATTCGGGTTGAATAACTCTTGGTTTTGCATGAATTTTTGAATCGGATCCTCTCAAGGTTTCCTTTGATTTAAGATTTGAGTAAGGGCCTCCTGAGGATTAGTCATTTGTCAATTCCTCCAACTGAAGTTTAGATGATTCCTCCAGCTGGAATTATAAGTATTTAAGGCGGGTCTACTAAATGGCGTTGGTAATTATTTACAGCGTTGGATTGCTCGTTTAACAATTCTTGAAACGCGGGAATTGTAGGACAATCCTGTCACACCTCAAACTCGGAAACTGGGCTCACAAAATTCTCGATCGCTGGATCCGGTGCCGACAGCCTCCGTAGCACCCCATTCTCGGCTCCCAGCACCTCTACGCCACTTTTCGATCTTGGGATCCTACAAGGAAGATTTTTTTTTTAAAATATGAATTCGTCTCATAAGAAGCAAAAACAAGTATACCCAAATCACAAGAACAACATCATCACCACATATCCACTAATATAATCGTTTGAATACAGTGCTGAAAGGGAAATACATATGACAAAGTCAAAACTCCAGAAGTCCGCTACATGCTCCAAGATCAACGCTGCTGCAACCTAACGTCACCTGCACACATCTATCGTGCATAAGCTTATAGAAAGCTTAGTGGGTGGTGAAAGTGTGTGCACAAGGTAAGTGCTAAGTAAGCAATATCAGAGTAATCAAAGTAATGCGAAAACATGCTGATAGGCCCATAAATATCATCAGCCTTATCCAGGCTATGTGATGCAAAAATATAATAAAAATAATATCATATACTGATGAAGCAATGTAGATGAGATATGCAATGCGGGGATAGTAAGCCAAATATCAAATGCTGATGATACAATGCAATATGCGGTGCGAATGAAATGACCAAGCTGGAGTGAAGTCGGGATGATAGTACATAGTATTGCAGGCTATGAGGTCCATCACAAGAGACTTCTATCCAAACCAGTCACATACCTAAATTTGGATAGACAGACTCAATGTAGTAGACTCCTGATCTCAGGTTAGTCGCGCGCCCAACCAAAATCCTTGCCATTACGAAGGTACACAATAATTAGTTGAGCACCACCAACCCGAGTGGATAGTGAATGAATGAATATACAACTCTTACTTGATAAGTCCACATATCAGTATAGTTTCTCTCTGGGATCATCACCGGGGTCTAGTACACTCTACATGCAAATCACCGCCCACTGACATGTGACTATGTAAGTGGAAGAGACCTTACCATCTGCCTGGTCAGTAGTCAGCCAATATCTACCCAATACGTCGATAGCGGACCCATTCACGAGCTGGTCAAACTCAGCCTAGTAATGCTCCCTACCCTCAGACAGATAAGGCCACACCCATCCCAACCGACCATGACACAGTGGGAGACGTGGCCTCCTGGTATTCGGCCCTCATGCGCTCATATATATCCACTCGGTCTTGACGTTGGGGAGTCTCCTGGCCACGGAGGTTTAGGAATTTTCACCTAGGGACATCTATGACGCCCGTATGCTAGAACCAAACATTTCGGTGTCCCATCTGGCCACCCACGATATGTCTGTGGAGGCTATGACCCTGATGTCGCTAGGGTGTACGGTAGTCACAACATACAATGCAAGATGCATGAGTCATACAATTCAGTCATGCATCAATCTTGCGCATACCGTGTGATCATGTGAGATAACCTCCACCGATCAGGGAGTCTCATAACAACCTGCTTAATGACATATGTAACGGTCAATCACATCTCATAACAAACATGCAGATGATGCGTATGGAACTGTATCACGATGCTATGCTATCACATACTCATAATCGGTATTAATAATCGGCATCAACAATCGGCAATTGTAAGACCCGTATCCTAGTTCGTACTGTTCCGTCGAATCCCGCAATCCTTTCCGTCGAAGTTCGGCAGTCCGCGACTGATAACCGACGTTGCGCACGACCGTAAGTCATTTTCTTTAGATTCGAGTCGGTTTAATCCGAGACATGTATCATTGCGACCGCACCGTCGCCGCGGTTCCAACGCCGCGACTTACGCACCGATCCGATACCTTGACCAGAAGACGTGAGTCGGCGTTTATTTCGAAGAAACGCCGCGCTTTCTCGATCCCAAGAGAATCTCTACACAATGTCAAATCAATCCCATCAATCAATCAATCACATCAATCTATCAATCACTTCAATGTCAAGTACAAGCAACCCATGCTTTCTCTCTCCAAAGTCAACTCTTTCTTACCCTCTCTCTTACACCACCATACATGTCAAGTATACATCACACATCACTCACCCTTTCACCCATCACACCCATCTCTCACATCTCCTTACAACCCTCTCTCGCTTCCTCATTTTTCACCACAATCCTAAGCAACCAAAAATCCTACGTTGGGAGCTCTTCCATGAGAGAAAATAAGCAAGTGTGAGGCCAACCTTTTCCATTCCCAAAACCCTTCATCCTAGCCATCCATTTCCCATCTCCACCATCAAAGAGGAGCACAAGGAGATAGGCGTTCCAACGGACCGAAGAGATCAACCGGTGGGTGCTTATTAGGCTAAGTTTTTCATGTTTTTATGATGGGCCAAGTGAGGCCTACCGATCAATGGTACGGATCTCACTTGGGACTCTAAGATGTGGCCGATGGCCCACCTTGATTATCATTTGATGTATGATTAGATGCGAGGGAGGGCCCATAGTGTCGGGGTCCCTCCATCACACGTGTGTCCCACCTTCTCTCTCTCTCTCTCTCTCTCTCTCTCTCTTTTTCATTTTCCTTTTCTCAAGATGATATGATTGTGTGGCCCACTTGAATGGACCCCACCATGAAGTGAGTATTTTATTCGAACCGCCTATGAGTGGGGACCACCTTATATGTATTGCACCCACACCAACCACCATTTGGTGGCCCACCTAAACAGGGCCCACCTCAATGCATGTGTTACACCCAAACCGTCCAGACGCTGGACGTGAATGGGGAAAAACACAAATATTGGCTTGTTTCAAAGCCTTGGGGAAGGGTGTCCCATGTAGGCCCCACCTTGATGTATGTAGTCAATCCAAGCCATCCATCCTTTTCCACAATTCATTTTAGGCGTTGAGCCAAAAAATGAGGATGATCTGACTTTCTGGTGGGCCATACCTTAGCAAATACTAATTCTCACCGTTTAAATTCACTTGAATCTTTCTACGCGCCAAAATATACCCAATATTGGGCTTGATGGGTTGGTAATGAACTGTAGACGCCATTGGGTGAGTCAGATTCGCCTGATGTGGGCCCTACTACAGAAAAACCCACGGGATCTCGACTTTTAAAAAAAAAAAAAAAAAAACTACAAACACAGCAGCAGCTGCTGCTGCCTGTCTGCCAGAGAGGGAAAGGTAGATTGCGCTGGGCGGACGAGCAGGCCACCCACAGCCCCCCCAGCCGTGGGCCCCCTGATGTTTATGTTTATTTGACATCCAATCCATCCATGAGGTGGACCACC
This sequence comes from Magnolia officinalis, assembly GCA_021015155.1. NCBI lineage: Eukaryota > Viridiplantae > Streptophyta > Magnoliopsida > Magnoliales > Magnoliaceae > Magnolia > Magnolia officinalis. The sequence goes on from JAJHSJ010000005.1 coordinate 69,943,994, forward strand.
CTCTGAGGTGGGTCCTCTCCAAAATTCAGTCAGATCCGGATCTCAGGCAGCCCACACCACAAGAAAACAGCGGTGATTGAACTCTACCACTGAACCCTTTTATGGGCCATAGAAGTTTCGGATCAAGGTGAGATTTGTTTTCACCCTTCATCCAGGTCCACGTGACCTTATGAACGGGTTGGATGGAAAATAAACATTACAGTGGGCCCCACATGGGACCCACCCAGATGTATGTGTTTTATGCTCACCGTCCAGGCGGACGGTGGCACCCACCTAATGTATGTGTTTTATTCACGCCGTCCAGCAGCCTGCTGGACAGCCAGTAGGCCCCACAGCTGGACGGCCGGTAGGCCCCACAGCTGGCCACACATTAGTGGACCCCACCATGATATTTGTGTTGCATCTAAACCGTCCACCATTTGACAAGCTTGTCTTAAGGCTTGTGGCTAAAAATAAAAATAAAATAATAATAATAATAATAATAATAATAATAATAATAAATAAATAAATAAAATAAAATAAAATAACTTAGATCTATTTATCACGAGGACCCCACTATACAGTGAGGACTGAACGTCCATCATTAGACCCTTGGGCCACCAAGTTCTTGGTGACTCTATGAACAGATTGTATGAGAAATAAATGTTATAGTGGGCCCTAGGGATTTTAATGGTGGAATTCATTATCACCACTTACATTGTTGCGGCCCATCCTAATTTAGTTATGGTCATCCATTGAGACCCACCTTGTTGTATATATGGCCCATGTTACAAGGCCCATTGTGATGTATTCAAAGGCCCATGTGATGGGGCCCATTCAATGTATTTGAGGCCCATGTTACAAGGCCCATTGTGATGTATTCAAAGGCCCGTGGGATATGGCCCATTGCAATGTACATAAGGCCCCTTTGATGTGGCCCACTTGATTTACAAAAGGCCCATATGATGCGGCCCATTTGATGAATATAAGGCCCATGGGTCGAGGCCCAACAGGATGTCCTTAGGGTCCATTGCAATGAGGGATTCCCCCATAGTGTGTGAAATAATGTTTGATGACAGGTTATGCCTTGGGAGAAATGTTGGTTTGACGTCCACGTTGTAAGAATAATGTTGGTTAAATGTCCGCATTATAACTCTCCCCAGGGCCCATTAGTAGGCCCACATTTGATGATAGTTCACCACTTTATAACATACTTAGTATAGCTCCATGTTTCATACCCATACGCATCATTTGTATGCTTGATATGAGAATGTTTGATCATAGCATAAGCCATTGGGCTGAGACATTTACGGGACTCCTTATGAGACGGAGCGCCCCACATGATCGCGTGGTAGCGTGAGATTGCTGCATGATTGTACGGTATGGCTCATGCATCTCGCATATGTGTGACTTGATCACTACACGCCCTAGCGACATCAGGGCCATGGCTCCACAGGCACATCGTGGATAGCCGTATCGGATACCGGAAATACTTTGTTCTAGCACTGTGGACACTTAGGATGTCCTTGGGTGAGAGTCCTAGAACCTTTTTGGTACCAGGAGATGCTCCAACGTCTAGACCGAGTGGATACACGAGCGCCCGAGTGCCGAATACCAGTAGGCCGCGTCTCCTACTGTGTCGTGGTCGGTTGGAAGGGGGTGTGGCCTTATCCGCCTGAGTGAGGGGGCTATAAGCTAGGCCGAGTCTGACTAGCTCGCAAATGTGTCCGCTATCGACGAGCCGGGTAGGTATTGGCAGACTACTGGTCAGGTGGATAGTGTGGTCTCTTCCACTTGCTTGACTGTGCAGCTAGGGAGGAGGCAGTCAGTGTGAGGTGTATTAGACCCCGGTGATATCTAGAGAGGAACTATACTGATATATGTACATGATGAGGACTGACATGCTTGTATTGCATCTCGCATATGACATTCGGCTACGTAGGCCTTGCATTGCGTCGGTATGGCCGATATCATTCATGTTTCGCATCGCATGGCCTTGGTATGGCCGATATCATTCATGCCTTACATTACATAGCTCTGGTTGTATTCATGGACTTACCGCATATTTCCGCATTACTCTGATATTGTACACTTAGCGTGTGCCTTGTACACACACTTACACCACCCTTTAAGCTTTTGTAAGCTTATGCATGACCGTTGCGTGCAGGTAGCGTTGGACAGCAGCAGCGCTGAGGCAGGAGTGTGGATCAGATCATTTTGGAGCCTTTTGACTATACTGTATTTCCCTTCCCGCATTGTACTTAAAAGTTTTTGTTATAGTGGATATGTGGTGTTGTTGTTTTGTGACTTGGTTATGCTTGTGGTTATGCTCCATTACAAAAAAAAAAAATCATACTAAAAATCCTCCTTGTAGGATCCCAGGATCGGAAATCTGGCGTATGGGCGCTGGAAGCCGAGAATGGGGTGCTACGGAGGCTGTCGGCGCCGGATTCGGCGATCGGGAATTTTGTGAGCCCGGTTTCCAAGTTTGGGACGTGACAACAATGTGGACATTTAACCAACATTGCCCCTAAGGAATGACCCACATGGAACCTAACATATAGCGGACCCATGGCCTCGCATAAGGGCGTAATATACAACACCATGGGCCTTACTCAAGAGCTTAATATACATCACGATGGGCCTCTCACATGGGCCTAATATACATCACATAGGTCTCGACAATTGGCCTTAATAATCGAAATCAGTCTCAACAATCGGAATCGACCTCGATACTCGGCCTCGACAATCGGAACCGTCTTATACAATCGGCCTCGACAAATTGAAATCGGCCTCGATACTCGGCCTCGACAATCAGAATTGGCCTATATAATTGGCCTCGACAATCAGAATCGGCCTCGACAATCAGAATCAGCCTCGATATTTGACGTCGACAATTGGAATTGGCCTCGATACTTGGCCTTGACAATCCAAATCGGTCTATACAATCGGCCTCGACAAATCGGAATTGGCCTCAATACTTGGCCTCGACAATCGGAATCGGGCTCGATACTCGGCCTCTACAATCAGAATTGGCCTATACAATTGGCCTCGATACTCGGCCTCGACAATCAGAATCGGCCTATATAATTGGCCTCGACAATCGGTGAGAATGGACCTAACAAGGCCTAAGGGAAGGTCACAATGTGGACATCCAACCATCATTGCCCATTAATATGGACATTTAACCATCATTGCTTTCAAGGAGTGGCCCACATAGGGCCAAACATAAAGTGGGCCCATGGCCTCACACAAAGGCCTAATATACATTGCAATGGGCCTCATATACATCACATTCGACTCACATAAAGGCCTCACATACGTTTCATTAGGCCCACTCATGGTCCTTATATACATTACATTGGGCCTCGACCAATGGGCCTCAAATACATCAAATTGGCTGCATCAATGTGAGCCTAATACATATCACAATGGGCCTTGCCCATAGGCCACGAATACATCATAATGGGCCTTGCCCATAACCTCGAATACATCAAATGGGCCGCATCATGTGGGCCAGAAATGTATTGCAATGAGCCACGACATATGGGCCGAAAATACATCGTAATGGGCTGCAACAATGGGCCAGAAATATATCACAAGGGGTCGCAACAATGGACTATATAAATATCATAGGTGGGCCATATCCACGGGCGACACCAATGGACCTCAAATACACAACAGGTGGGCCCTGCACATGCAGCAAATGGGTCCCGCCAAATGGGTAGTGGATACAACATACATAACGGCGGGTCCCACTACCCAAACGACTGGACAGTGCGGATGTACAGATGCATCAGGGTGGTCCCACATATGAAGCAAAAATGGACGGACAATGTGAATACAACACACACCTCATGACAGGCCTGGACGGTGTGGATGGTAAAATAAATACATCACTGTGGGTCCACATCCAGACAGTTGGACGGCCTGGATATGACACATACAGGGGCCCCACGTCCAGCGTGATGTTCGACGTGAATATACATTACTGCGGGTCCAACACCATCCACAGGCTGTTGGACATTGTGGATTCACGCATTCATCGTGGTGGGTACCCACCGTCCAAAGAGTGGACGGTGAATACATGATAACACATCAAGGTGGGCCACGTCCAGCGCTGCTGGACGACCCAAATACATCACATACGTCATGGTGGGCCCCACATAAGTGGAGGGTGTGAATACACCACATTCATCAGGCAGACCTCACATTCGGATCTTCTGGGCGGTGAGGATGAAATACATAAATGACTATGGATTCCACCATCCTTGGTGGATGGTGGATGCAAAACATACATTAGGTGGGTCCCACGTACACGTGGCCCACAGCTTGGGACCAAGCAGAAATTTATGGTTTCCCCACCGTCTAGACAGTTGGGCGGTGTGGATAGATACATCATAGTGTGGCCCGTAGAACTTGCTGCTGTAAATACAGCAGATATATATAGCTGGTGTGCAGGTCCACCGTCCATCAGACGGATGGCTTGGATATGAAATAGATGGACGGTGTGTAGATATAACACATACGTCTGATGGGGTCCACGCAGAGGGACGCTCTAGATAATCAGACCAGACATCAATACACCAGCTAGGTGGGCGGGACCTCTGCCAATCTGTTCAGTAGGTGGGTCCCACATGGGGCCCACCACATACATGTATATATATATATATATATATATATATATATATATATATATATATATATATATATATATATATATATATAATATATTATAATGATATATGTACATCATATATATAATATAATATAATATTATATCCTTTAATAGGACAAGCGCCCAGGCCCTGTACTAACGACCTGGATGTAAATCACATATATCACGTGGGTCCCATGTGTCAGGGCAAGCCCCACCATCCACGCATCTGGATGGTGGGTGGATGGTTTGGATTAAACACATACATCACAGTGGCTACTCAAAGCTCCCGCCCGTCCAATCTATAAATGGATGGACGGTGATAAGATCATACGTCTGGTGGGTCCCACGTGGGGCCCCCCGTAACTTTTATTTTCATCCAATCTGTTGTTATGGTCACAGAGACCTGAATGAATAAAGGGGAAAAATAAATTTCATATAGATCCAAAACTCCCCTGACCGAAAAAGGGTTTCAAAGGTAAACGTTCAATCTCCTGCTGCCCATGGTGTGGACCACCTGAGTGACATTAACAGTAAGTTTTTGGGATAATCCTATGCCTAAAGGGGACCCATCAAATGCACGGTGTGGATGCTCCACATGCATCAAGGTGGAGGCCTGAGGTGGGGCCCACTCTCCCTGCCCGTTCATATGCATCAGGACGTTGCTGGCTGCAGCGTCCTTTGGACGTTAGCAGCAGCAGTGTCAACTATGTGTGTGTATATCTATATCTATATATATATATTATATATATATAATATATATATATATATTATATATATAACTGTAGGTGGGGCCCACATCCGGAGGATCCACTCTGTTGATTGGGTTCTCCGGCTCGTGTCAGGTCTAACAAGCCCTATATTCAACATTCTTTGATGCACAACATCATCATTGTGGGCCCTACCAGTTTTTCACTATTAAAAGTAAAGGTCTTGATGGTATGGCCTACCGGAGATTTGGATTGGCTCCTTTTTCTGGCTCAACGCCTAAAATAAGTTGGGAAATGGGATGGACGGTGTGGATAAGATACACACATCATGGTGGGGTCCATGTGATCAGGCTTCCAGAACATATAACCTTAATACGTCAGCCAGCTGCCGGGTGGTAGACAAGCCAATCCGCTTCCGCGATCAGGGTGGGTCCACACGTGTGGCCCACCTCATGTTGGAATAAGATGATATTTGCATTTTCCATTCATCCAGGACACTGGACGTCCGGCAGACGGACAACCCTGGATGGGGCACGCCATCAAGGTGGGTCCCGCGGTTAGAGGGCATGGATGTAACACATGTTGGTGGGCCACACATACACACACACACTAGGTGGGCCACAAACCTCATAATCAACATGAAAATGAAAGAGAGAGAAGGAGAGAGGAAGAACGTGTGAAGGGAAGGGACCCCGCCACTATGGGCCCTCCCTAAACAATGCATACATTAAGATGGGTCCCACCATAAGTGGGCCCTCAAATCAGTAAAATCACATAAAACAAACCTTAGAAGAACACCCACCTTTGATCTCCTCTTCCTTCTTCCGCCAATGCGACCTAGAGCTCCAAGGGGTGCGATTCAACGGTCGAGATGGGCTTTGGATGGTGGGGATGGGAGATAGGAAGGTGGGCCACACCAAGCTCTCTCTCTCATGGAGGTTGGGACGTTGAGTCTCCTTTGGTGCTTGGGGATGGAGTGAGAAATGAAAGAGAGGATGTGTTGTTGTAAGGGAGATGGGATGGAGGGTATGGTTTCTTTTGACTTTTGGTAAGAAGGGAATGGTTAGGTATAGGTGTTGTTGACTTGGTGAAGAGAGAGGTATGGGTGAGTGATGGCTTGTGATGGGATGTACTTGACTTATGATTGATGTGATTGATGAGACATGTCATAGAGATTCTCTCAGAATTTGCAACGCGCGGCGTTTTCCTTGAACTGAACGCGGGCCCACATCTCCTGGCCTAGGTATCGCCTCGGCACGCAAGATGCGGCGTTAGAATCGTGGCGATGGCACGGTCGCACTGGTACAAGTCTCGGATTGAGCTGACCCCGATATGCATGACTCGGCTTAGGATCACATGCAAACGCTGATAGTAGATCGTGGGTCGCCGAAATTTAACCGGGAGGACCGCAGAGGCCTTAGGAACAGTACAGGCTAGGATACGGGTCTTACAAATCCTGTGTTAAGTGTATGTTGCTGGCACAAATACTATAAGCAACTTCCACAACCTCCTTTAGTTTCACCATTTTCACCTTCTCAAGTTTCATGGCCTCGACTTTCATTGTGAGCTTGGTCACCCTTATACTCATGTCATCTTCTTCTTTTAAGATGTACATTCCTCATTTCTCTCTTGACTGAGTAGGCTTAGACATGGTGGGTCTTGGGGAGGTGTCCTATGATTGCGCATTCTCTGAAAGTTGATCTAAATAGTCCCACGTATTATCAGCCTCCTTGTTCATGAATTCGCCGTTACACATCTTCTCTACAAATTGGCGCATGGGCAATGTCAGTCCATTATAGAAAAATCTTATTATCCGTCAGATTTCATAGCCATTATGTGGACACAAATTCATGAGATCCTTGAACCTTTTCCAGCATTGGAAGAAGGTTTCTTCCTCTTTTAGGGCAAAGTTCATGATTTCCTTGCATGAAGGTGTACTCACTCTCGACAGTTGTAAGTAATCTCATACAGTGTGAGGTGTGGGGACATGATGCAACTCATTCTTATCTTAAAATTCCTCAACTGGATGTTGAGGTTGATTTGCAGCCATTACTTCAATTAACTCAGATGATCTCAAGTGGTTTCTAATTCGTTGATGGATAGACAGCCCTTCGACTAATCCTCCTTCACTTAAGAGACGCTGAGTGTTGTCATGAACCTACTTGGGCATGAAACACTCACAACCCTCAAATTCTAAACAACTAAAACCTAAAAACTACATAAATAAGAAATCTAGAAGGAAAAGAAAGTTGGAAATAAGTTACTAGATTGGAGTTGCTATGTTAGATTTTTACAAAAAAGAAAACAATGTTAGTTTCTAAAAACAAATTTAGAAAATCCTAATAGCAAAAGTTAACCCTAATCCTAACTCAATTTTAATGTTAATCAATTTCAGAAAAAACGTAGCCAAAGTCCCTAGCAACAGTGTCAAAAACTTGTTTACAATCCCAAGTGCAGGGTCACGATGTACTAATAACTTGGTGAGACCGAGGTCGAATCCACAGGGACTAAACTTGTACGTATTTTGAAAAATAATTAAAACTAGAACTCTAATTGGAACTAAACTAAAATCTGGAATAGTTGAGAATAATTGTGAATAAACTATCAATCAAAAGAGGAACTAGAACACCAAGGATCCACTTGCAGCTGTTAAGATGCCACCTCACTTGATTCAATAAATACAATTGGAATTGAAGTCCTATCTTATCAAGTTGGAAGATGGAATAATTAAAACAATCTTGAATTTTCATTGAATTAGTTCTCACATAAAGAAGATCGGAAAGGAATTCAACCATCCACCATGCCCAGGAGACAATGGTGAATCACGAATTTTATAGATCCCATAACTTAAAACAAGTAAGAAGATATTCAAAGCTCTTATAGCATCTACTGTAATTGGAGTCACAATAAACCATAGAAAAATGAAAATATTCCTTTAATCAAACTAGAAATCAATGGAGTTTAACATGAACTTGAATCAAAGTAAGATAAAGATCCAAACAAACTACAAACGTCACCTGTAACGCCCTGAAAATCGGGGGTCGAGCATAAACTCAACTCTCGAGTTCCAACGCATCACTTATGCAACAAAATGAATGATGATTGAATTGTTGTCTGAAATAGTGCATTGAACATGAGTGAGATTAAGCCAAAATAGCATATCATACTCTAGAGATAGTTAAATTGCAAGCGGAAGACTGTGATAGATATATAAAATATATAAAAATAGTGGTGAGTCTCTAGAGTGTGATAATGTTACCAGGTTAATGAATTACAAGTACAATTTTAAATTATACCAAAGGTGTAGTGTTATCTAGTCAACATCCCTGTAATCCCGTCGATCGAGACACGGCTCACTTGAAGCCATCAGCACATAGCATATACGAACAAGCATCATTGTCTTCATAAAGGTCTGGCTCCGCCTCAGGAGTAGCGTCGCCATCTGCAATCAGACAAAGTCTGGTGGGTGTTCGAAACACCGTCCCGTATCGTGGGAGTAAGTATCTAACTTAGTGGAACAATAAAGCATAGGTTAACATGTCAGCAACTTAGTCAAGCACTAATGATAAAGTAATACAATCAAACAATTCTAAATACTCTTATTAATGCAACTGTAAATGCAGTCTTGATGTATGCCCTCACCACACACTCCCTTGTGCGACACCATCTTACGTTCGCGGCATGCTTGCATTCCTCAGTGCTCCACACCTTTCAGGCACATGCAATGCATGATGATCATGATTACCGAGTTGTTATTAGTCCATTTCAAATAGCAGGATTGGAAAACTAAGGTACCTCCCTTGTATCATTCCCAAACATGATCCATTCTAGGGTCGTCAGTCCTAGTTAATCTCAGACGATGGTGTGTTTTCTAGGTCGCTACAAAGGCTGCCAGGGCTGTAAGGCACAAAGGTTACACCACTCCCTCATCACCTTTTTAACGATTCATCACTATATAGATACAGGCCTAGTTTCATACTCTATACACTGCGGCAAAACTCGTCGCCTCACCGCAATTCAGAGTATGCTCGAGGTCACTACAAAGGGCTGCCAGGGCTGTTGCTTGCATTCGTTGCACCACTCCCCCATCACCTTATCAATGTAGGCCGACAGCACGAATATAGTGTCCCATACCACCATAATTGGTTCACGAGTCTGGTTGCTCATTGGTTACTACGGGGAGACACGTGGCCCCAGCGTAGGCTGACAGCTCGACCACGGTGTCCCATACCACCATGCCCGGCTCATGAGTCTTAACGGATCGATGTACGATGGTTAAAAGGGATTTCACTGGTAAGTTTGGTACCCTAGGTTCAAGCAGTAGCGTCCAAACATGGTGAACATACATTAGACAGATCGGGTTACTTGACGAGCTCGGCTAGCTCGAGCGCACAACAAGTTGAACGACATGAAGTGCATAAGCACCTCTCGTGGCCAACCACTATCACCAACCGAAGTACGACTCAGGTTTGTCGAACACATCTCACGTGGCAAATGAATCTCAGCCACGCATTCATTTTCGTTACCAATTACCTGGACTATAATCATAGCCCCAATCACATTCAATTGCAGATAGTTAAAGCAGTAATGAATCAAGATTCAAATCATGCAACCAAAATCTGATATTATCCGTTTAGGGTTGCCAGGGCTGTTGCACGCACTCGTTGCTCCACTCCCCCATCACCTATGACGGATCATACAACGTAAACATGAATTTAAACATATGCATTACATAGATAAAATCATACAATCAATTGAGCATGTTATGAAGTACAACATAAGCATGAGTTTGTACATATTCAATTCCTAATCACACAGATATCTAAAGAAATCATACACATAGTTAAAGAAGTTGAGAATCATATCTCAACACCCTTAAACATTACAATTTACTAACCACTACTCATTCATACATTTCAACAAACACTTTAAAATACATACATCAATATACATGACATATGTTGATCACATAAACATTAGTCCAAATCCTTTCACTAGGGAGTTGCCCCAATTATAACACGCTTACACTCATGACGGATAGTCATGGAAAGTAGGAATCCAAGTTCCATATTCATTTGAACATTTTCACAAACACTTGGGCTACACATTTCAACATATATAGCGTATAGTGGTCATGGCGTGATTTAGGGCAAATCCTTTCATCAAAGGGGTATCGCCAATACAACAATCATATATCCATGACAATTAGTCATGGCGAGCGCGAATGAGAATTCTATACTCATTCGGTCATTTTCACAAACACTTAGAACACACTATTTTAACATACATAGTGTATATTATCAAAAACATGTATTAGGGCGAGTCCTTTCGCCACACAAGTATTTTATCCATATAGTATATTCATACAACAATTAATCATGGCAAACACATTTCCAAAATTTTTACGTATACGGTACTTTCTACAAATACCTAGAGTATGTAAAATTCCATATTCTTCATCTTTAATCGAAATGAAAAACAGACAGCACTTTGTACATGTACAATTGCATGCAGATCATGAATCTATCATTATCTGACATTGAAAGCGTTGAAAACCATAACCTATACACCTAAAGTCTGCACCTTTTGTCATAGAATCGTAACGGAGTCGATAGAATTGCTAAGCTTCTGTATACGGCTGTTTGGTAACCTATAGAACGAAATAGGTTAGCTATTTCATAACCTACAACTATCAAAACCCCAAATCAGGTTAGGGTTAAGGTTTCTTACCTAGAAATGATGCCGGAATCACCGGGAAAGCGATGAGAATGGGATGGTTGAGCATGGATAGCAGCAGGGAAGAGTGGCAGGGAGATTCTCCCACTTCTCTCTCACTTTCTCTCTCTTTTCTCTCTTCTCTCTCTAGGGTTTCTCTCAAATTCATATGGCTGCAATGAGAGAGGGTTTAAGGTCCTTATATAGCCTAAAAACTCACCGAAATAGACTCCAGGTCAAAGTATACTTAGGTTATAACCAAAGTGGGTCAGTTTTAGCTCAACGGAGGACTTCTAGCGGGCCTCCTTGAGCTAAAGGTTGGACTTAAGCTCACTAGCACTGGATCTAGGTGGAGTTAAGTTTTCATTCCAGTTGGGTTCTCAGATCACGCGTGGCGGACCAGTTTCAGTTCAACGGTCAGTGGATCTCGATCGGAGATTCCGAGTACATGGATAAGTGTATGAAATTTCCCCTGATCCGCGGGTGTAATTTAGTCTGCAGATTCTGACAGTCTGGTTGCTTAAAACTGATCCGCAAGCGAGAGGTGCCAGATTACTATTTGAGATATTTATTTGTAAAGAAATTCAAGTGTTTTCACACTCCTCGCTCCGGACTCAAGCGAATTACACTGGGACACTATTGGATTTGATTTCCGAGGTGGTTGTCAAGCCCAGCAAGGCGGTCCTAATTCCTTAACTTCGTGTAAATCGGACTTTCGACGTGCGGTCCAGATCTGATACGGAGTTTCGTGATGCTTCCGAAAGCAGACGAGTAATGAGATTGATCCTAGATTTCAGGGTACCCTAGCGTCAATGATTCCACAAGTTTTGGTTCTTGCAGATTGTATTTAAAGTGATTGGTGCTAATTTCACAGGCACTCTAGTTTAACACTAACTAATTCTCGCCTAATTTCTAAAGGATTTAGTCCTGGGTGATTTCGGTCTGAGGTGGTACTTAGTCCTTTGTAGCAATGTTTAGTTTAAGTATTGTTCTTCATCACCTAAACTTTAAGATAGTGACTGATGTGAAAGTACTTAGAAAATTTAAAGAACAAGGTGGTGAAGGATGGGATTTGTGAAGGACATGGGTTAAGGAGCGATTTTAGACTGTGGGATTCAGTTCTGACAAGTTAATAAGGTGTTAGGATCGACCTATTGCCTAAGGACATCTAATCCCAGGTTGGCAAAAATCTGGGATGTTACATCACCTCTTAGCTCTAGCTAAAAGGTTTAGTTAACCATAGACATGATTAAGACTAAAACTCTCAAACAAAATATTAAAAATTAACTAAGAAAGAAGAAAAAAAAAATCTTTGGGAGGCTTCTCCATCCTTTTGCTATGCTCATTGAGCCCTAATTCATCATTAGAACTCCTTAAAGAACCTAAATATATAGGCTTTGTTTGGCCGACTTTGGAAACCGCCTTAAATTTATGCACTTTGTGTAACGCCTTTGATGTCATCAAACAACTTTCGATGACATCGAACGTAGAATCCCAGTTTAAATCAAATTTGGAAGTCGCGCCCTTTCGTATTGTGTAAATCTTTGATGCTATCGAACATGCCTTCGATGTCATCGAGCAGACCTTCAATGTCATCGAAGGGTGTTCGATCAATCGAAAAATGTGTCCAGAAAGCTCCAACGAGTTGCTCCAGAAATCTTCAAATTACTCGATCCCATCGAACGTGTTTCGATGTCATTGAATTGGTCATCGATGAATCGAACGGGCGCTCGATGAATAAAAAATTTATGCCCAAATAGTCCATCAACCAAACTTGATTTTCATGTAATTCTCGATGCAATTGAACGGACTTTGATTTCATCGAACACTTACTTTGATGTCATAAAAGGGTGTTCGATGTCAGCGACAGTGAAGTTCAGCAGCTTCTGATTTCTACACTTTACACTTTCGACTTCCATCATTCTCCACTTAGTTTCTTTGAATCTTGGGTCCTTGAAATCTTCAATCTTGGTCTCCTAAGATCCATCCCTTACCTTGGCGATCTTCAAGCATCAATTTCCATGTTTTTCGCATTCTTTTCAATCCAAGCTCTCAGACTCACCTCGCAATACAAACATGCATAAAATATACCAATTAAGGATTATCTTGTTCATAAAACCAAGATATAAATAGGGGGAATATGCAATATTTGACACTCAACAATGACCCCTCATCGGAGTTGGTTCACCAGTTATAGTGAGTGCGATGGTGGCCAGGTGTTTATGGACAATGATAAAGCCTGTAAAGTAGTAGGCGTTGGATCGGTGCGTATCAAGATGTTTCATGACATGGAGCGTATCTTCACTGAAGTGAGATATGTTCCTAATTTGAGGAAGAGTCTGATATCTCTGGGAGCACTCGATGCATGTGGGTGCAAATTCACTAGGTTTTTTCTTGTCCTTAAAGTTTCAAAGGGGGTGCTTATATTCATGAAGGCACAGAGGAATGGAAACCTTTATATGTAATACCCGTAACCTCACGAGTCATTCCGTACACTTTTACTTATATAATGACATGTTCCTGGCAGATCAGAACTACGAGTTTTGATCGTTACCCTACTTTTGTACCGCGATACCCCAAAACTTGTACCCTAATGACTGTGCGGGCGTTACGATTCCAATGTCGTGCGACACTCCCCATTTCGACCATTCGATTAGAAGTTACAATCTTAGTACAATCCTAAGTGGGTCGCGCAATGCACGTGGGACCCATTTGCACAAATCCCCATGTTGTCAAATCAATCAATTCATCAAGCCATTCATAACTCATGTCATTCTCTCCCCATTAGTCAAACAAACTCATGCCATTCTCATGCAACCCATACCCCTATCTATGCTAGCCATCATTCTTTTCTTCTTTTTCTCCCCATTTTACCCCTCCATCTTCCCCTTATTCTCTCTTTATCTTAAAATCTCTACCACAAAAACTCCCTAACTCCCTCTCATTTCCACCATTTTCTAGCAAGAGTAGAGAAGGATTAAAAGAGAGAAAAAAAATATTAGAAAGATTAAGGAGAGATTGAGAGAGAGAGAGAAAGAAAAGAAAGAAAGATTAGGGAGAGATTAAGAGGAAAAAAAAAGAGAGCTTGTGAGAGGATTAGGAAAGATCAAGAGAGTAAGAGTAAGAGAAAATAAAAAAGAGTGATTAGAGGAGGTTAGGGGTGGAGAGGAGCTTGGTGGGCCATCCGATTGCCGATCCGAGATGATCCAATCGTCCATCATTCTAAGTGAGTGCATAGGAGGGTTAAAACCCTCCCCTTTGTTTGTGATTTCTCTATTTCGATGGACACATAAGGGTGGGACCTACCTTGATCATGTATTGAATATGTGGTGGACCTCATAGTGGCAGGGGGCCACCCTGATGGCCGGATCTATTTCCTTCCTTCCCATTTTTTTTCTAATTCTCATGGTGTTGTGGGACCTACAAGTGGGCCACGCTATTGGAGAGCGTGTCTTGCACACTATCATAGCATGGATCACCTTGTGTGACCTACCGTGATGTTTAATTTTTACTTAAACCAGTTGATTGTGTAAGCACACTTGGATGGTGAAAATACACAAAGAATGGATGTGATCCAAAGCTTCTTGGCCCCACCATGAGTTGAACATTCAAATGGATGGAGTGGATTTCCTAGGTGGGCCCTACTTCACCCTTAAAACACAAGAGAGGGAGAGGGATAGTGGCACCATTGTCCCTTGACGCAACAATGTCCAGAGAAGTCTCTTGGCACCATTTACTTTCTAAAGTCACCGTGTGGGCTTCCCTCGTGGGCCCCAACATAATGTATCTATATATCATCCACACCATCTATCTATTTGCTGGCTCATTTTAGCTGTGAAGCCTAAAGATCTAGCCGATCCAACCATCAGGTGGACCACACCACAACCAACGGTGGGGGTGGGAGCACCCCTCATGTCAGCCATGTGGACGTGGGTGGGGGGCATCCCAGTCGTCGACCCCACCTTGATGTATATGTTTAATCCACACCATCCACCACCTTCTCCATATCATTTTAGGCTATGAGCCGAAAAAGAGACAGATCCGAGTTCCTAGTGGACCACACCAAGGGAAACAAAGTCCCAGTGTTGGAACTTTCCAAGGCCGACTATTGTGTGTGTAGATGGTGGACCTATCCATCATTGGACTCCTTTGGTCCGTAGAGAGCTGGCCGATATAATGGACTGAATGGATTATCCACTAGTGAACCCGACATAGTAGAAAAAAATAAAGGAAGAAAGAAAAACAAAGAAGTGTCACTAGGCGTTATTGCCCAGTGACGTGAGGGTAGAAGCCTCGTTGGATTGCCCCCACACGTGGACCCCACCATGATGTATGTGTTTAATCCACACTGTCCACCATCTACTTCAGATAATTTCAGGCCATGGGCCAAAATTTGAGGCAGATCTAAGTCTCGAGTGAGCTGTATTAAGGAGAACAATGCTCATCTGTTAAAACCTTCTAGGGCTCGTTGTGGAGTCCTGATCATCCAAATCAGTCCTATTCAAAGTCTATTTAACCTCATTCGAGGTGTCGAAGATGGTGAACAGATTAGATCATCCACTTGGGGCTTACCTTAATAGTGATTGCAAAACGTACAACAAATATAATAGTAATAAAAAAAAATCTATATATGTCGTGCACCTGGGCGGTAACCCCATTCATGGCCAATTTTAGGTCTCATAAGTGGGACCTCATTCTGATGTTTATATTAAATTCGTACCGTCCACCAACTTCGCAAGGTCATTTTAGGCCATGGACCAAAAGATGAGACAAATTCGGGTCTCAAGTGGGCCGCAATGAGAGAAACAGACCATTGCTGTTGAAATCTTCCAAGGCCCATCGCAGAGTCCTTGTTTGTTCAAATCAACCCAAATCAGAGCCCATTAGACCCGCTCGAGATGGACTACGCGGTGAATGGAGTAGAAGATCCACATGGGGCCCGCACTGATAGTGTATTAAAAAAAAGAGAGAAACAAAAAAAAGAAAGGTGTTACTGGGCGGTTTTGCCCAATGATGTGAGGGCGGAAGCCTCCTTGGGCTGCCCCCACACGTGGGACCCTACATGATGTATGTATCTTATCCACTCCGTTCATCCGTCTTATTAGATCATGTTAGGCCATGGGCCCAAAACTCAGGTTGATCCAGATCTCAGGTGGGCCGCACCATAAGGTAATGTGGGGGTAAAAACCTCTTGGATTTGGGATTTCTTAGTTTTAGGATCCCTTGGACTTGGGAATCCCTAGTTTTGGGATCCCTTGGACTTGGAAATCTCTGAAATGAAGATCCCTTAGGTCTTTGGTTATGTTTGGCATCTTGGATTCAAATCTTTAAATTAGTTGGTATGTGAATGTTGAAACTATGGTTTTATTAAATCCATTTAAGCATATAATTTGCATGAAATGATGAAATTCCAAAACTCAGATGGGTCATGAGCATAGGATCACATCCTAGTGACTAATCAATGATCTGTAACCGTTGGTTTACATTAGCAATGATCAGATGGTGCAAATCTTTCTACTAAAGTAATTATAGTGATGTCATTGATAATTTGATTATTTTAGGACATCGTTAGTGGGTCATGTGCATAAATGGATTGGTAGCCTAGTGACACACATGTTGTACATGTGGGTGTCCATATGGGTCACTCCCAGTATCACACCCTAAACTCAAAAATCGGGCTCACAAAATTTTCAATCCCCGAATCTGACGCCGACAGCCTCTGTAGTACCCCATTCTCGGCTCCCGGCACCCATATACTAGGTTCCGATCCTGGGATCCTATAAGGAGGATTTTTTTGACATAAGTTTATTTCGTAATAAGCATAACCATAAGTATAACCCACAAACAATAACCAAAACTCCATCATAAAATCCACTATGATAAACAAAACTTTAAGATATAATGCGCATAAAGGGAAATACAATGATAATAATAACAAAACTCCAGAAGCTCTACGACACACTCTTGCCCCTGCTTAGCTACAACTGCGTCTTGGCATCACCTGCACGCATCTATTGTGATAAGCTTATAGAAAACTTAGAGGGCGGTGAAAGTGTGTGCGCAAGGTAGCAATGCAAGTATGCAATATCAGAGTAATGTGGAAACATCCTAGTAAGTCCATGGATGCTAACAGCCGAACCAAGGCTATGCGATGCAAGGCATGAATGCTATCGGCCACACCAGGGCCATGCGATGTAAGGCATAAATGCTATCGGCCACACCAAGGCCTACTAATGTCATGTGTGAGATGCAACTCAAGCATACCAATCCACATATCAATCCAGCTCATCTCTGGAGTATCATATATCAGTACAGTTCTCTCTGGATAATTACCGGGGTCTAATACACTATACACCACATTACTGCCCTACACTGGATGCACAGCCGTGCAAGCGGAAGAGACCTCACTATCCGCCTGGCCAATAGTCAGCCAATATCTATCCGACACGTCGATAACGGACCCATTTACGAGTTGGTCATACTCAGCCTAGCAATTGCCCCCTACCCTCGAGCAGGTAAGGTCACACCCCCTTCCAACCGACCACGACACAGTGGGAGACGCTGCCTCCTAGTATTCGGCCCTCATGCGCTCATACATCCACTCGGTCTAGGCATTAGAGCATCCTCCATGATACCATAAGGGTTTGAGGACTTTCACCCTGAGACATCCTTTGCGCCCCTGTGCTTAACAAGAATTTTCGGTATCCAATCTTACCATCAACGCTATATCTGCGGAGGTTACAACCCTGATGTCGTTAGGGCGTACAGTAATTATAATCACACAGTCCAATCATGCATCAATCCTACACATACCGTGTGCTCATGTGGGACAGCTCCGCCTA
Source organism: Magnolia officinalis (assembly GCA_021015155.1). NCBI lineage: Eukaryota > Viridiplantae > Streptophyta > Magnoliopsida > Magnoliales > Magnoliaceae > Magnolia > Magnolia officinalis. The sequence continues at coordinate 69,961,897 of JAJHSJ010000005.1, forward strand.
TCAGGGAGTCCCATAAACAACCTACCCAATGGAATATGCAATGGTCAACTACATCTCATATCAAGCATGTAGATGATGCGTATGGGCATGTATCATGATGTTATGCTATCACATGCTCATAATCGGTATCGATAACCGGCCTATATATAAGGTAGGGTCCATAGATGGACAACCGAACTAAACCATAACATAAAGACAGGTCCTCAACTATTGATATACCAAATCCGATAACATGAATCCTCCTGTCTATGGCAATGATGAACTCTCCTCATATCAAGGTTGGGCCTAGGTGGCCTACCTATAATCCTAAGGATCCGGAACGGGCTTCCTTCACCATACTATTATATGACCCGCTAGATGCCCTAGGGGGGCTCAAATAAGTCTTAGATGGACTCCAAGATTAAGAAAAAATAACCCTACAAGCAACCAATGGGGGCCCAACATCTTGGGTTAGCCCAATATGAATAGATGGATCATGCACATATCAATGAGGCCCAATGATTTGGGTTAACCCACTTAGAGAAGGATGAGAATAGGCTTAACAAAGGCCTAAGAGAAGGTCACAATGTAGACATTTAACCATCATTGCCCATCAATGTGGACATTTAACCAACATTACTTCCAAGGAGTGGCCCACATAGAGCCTAACATATAGTGAGCCCATGGCCTCACACAAGGGCCTCATACACATCATAATGGGCCTTACACAAGGGCCTAACATACATCACAATGGGCCTCATATACATCACATCAGACCTCATCATATGGGCCTCATATACATCATATCGGGCCTCATCATATGGGCCTCTGTAAGTGCTATGTTGTAATTCTAACACCCGGTATTGTCAAATTTTGTTGTGTCAAACCACTTGGAGTCATTATCTTGTTATGATAAGATGGAAAGTTCAAGATGACCACCGTTAACTCTTCTACATTTTCAAGCTAAAGAACATTGCCAAAGATCAAACACAAGCTTAGGTACAAGAATAGAAATTCAAAGCTCAAGTTTAACACAAGCTCTACCTCATGCTTAAGTTCAAGACTACAAGGTCAAGCTTTACATACTTCAATATAATCGAGTTACCTTTCGATGTTTCAAACTCACATTTAAGGTATGAATGACCCTAGATTGACTATAGGTTAGGTCATGTTAATTACATATTAAATTTGGGTCATTGTATAAGTTTATAGGCTTTTCTTTGACTAGTCCTAGCCTTTGTTTGACTAGTCCAGGCACTGGCTCGACCAGTCAAGAATTTTTTCGACCAGTCCAAGTTTTGTTGAAGATTTTTTAGATTTTCTGTTGGACTCTCGACCAGTCATGCACACTGCTCGACCATTCGAGTGAACAGAGCTCGACTAGTCGTGCAGTGCTCGACTTAAAGTCCAGCATGCTTCTTTGGTCCCACTCGACCAGTAGAGTAATGGCTTTAACCTATCGCGCCAGAATTTTTAAAAATTGGTTGGTGCTTCAACGAGTCGAACCGAACCCTACACCAGTCGAGGGAACAATATTTCTGCCTATAAATAGAAGACATTTCTCAGAATTATTCATCAATTCCAAGCCTAATCAAGCCATCACTCTGAGAGATAAGTCCCTGCAATTGTGAAGCTATTACTTATTTATTTTAGATTATTTTATACCTTTTTGTATTTGATTTTGAGATCTCTTTATTCAATTTTATTCTATTAAAAAGGAAATTTTGACTTACCCTTTTGAGATCAAAATCAAATCAAGCTAGCCCCAGGTTGATTTAATTTAAAAATCATTTAGATTTAGAACCCTTTCATTTGTGAGATTGGACATTGAACATTTACGTCTACATCGAATTGATTCTATCGGGCTACATCGGAAGAACAATCTCAAGATAAGTACTATTTCATTTTTTATATTTTTGGTTTGTGAGGTTCAACCAGGAAAATCTGATTGTGGGGGTTTTTGTGATTGTGTAAGCCCATTTGAAAAACACAATTGTGAAGGTTTTAAGGTGAACCTTGGAAAACCTTATTTCTCAGTGAAAACTAATATTCCATGGGTGTGGATATTGTGAGTGGAGTAGTTGTGTGGTTGTTTGCGAACTGTTGGTGTACACACACGAACCACTATAATTCTCGGAGTTTGGATGATGGTTGTGATGTATGTGTGGTGCTGAATGTTGTAATTTTCTTTATGCGCTTGTGGTGAATGTTGTAATAATTTAGTTTATTTCCTTCACCTCATTCTCAGTTTGAGTTTTTAATACTTACTAAAGTTCTAAACATCAGGTTGTCCTACCATAAACCTTGGTTTTTGGTGAAAGGTTGTCCTTAGAACTCAGTTTGTATCAACCTCTCAAGACTAGTACATTTGAGGTTACTATTTAATTGTGTTATTTGTCTTTGTATTCTACATTTATTTTTATTTGGCATAGTCTTATTCACCCCCCTCTAGGACTTAGAACTCGGCCTTTTCACATGGTATCAGAGCCTAATAGCTCATTTATTTGGATTCATTTCCTGAGCTAAGTGATCTCGAGCTTTTAATATGTCAAATTTCGATAGCCTCTCTATTACTAGGCCTCCACCTTTTGATGGCTCCGATTATACTTATTGGAAGGCCAGGATGAGGATCTTTTTTAGGTCCATCGATGAGAGCATGTGGGAAGCCACAGTGACTAGATGAAACCCACCCATGTCTGAAGTTCTAGGCACTGATAGAACTAAGTTTGTTAAAGTTACACCTTATTATTTATGGACCACTCTTCAGAAAAATGAGAGTAGTGCCAATGCCAAAGCTTTAAATGCAATCACTTGGGCACTATCACCAGATGAATTCAAAAGATTTATATCTTGTGACAATGCAAAGCAAACTTGGGATATCTTAGAAATGACACATGTACGACTATCATAAAAAAGTCAAAACTTCAAATCCTCACCACTAGGTTTGAGGAAATACGTATGGAAGAAAGTGAAACGTTCATGGACTTCTATACTAAATTGAATGACATAGTCAACTCAATGTGGGGTCTTGGAGATAGCATCTCAGAAAGTAAAGTTTGTACAAAGATACTACGCTCATTGCCTGAAAGGTTCAATTCTAAGGTGACTGCCATTCAGGAACTTCGTGACACGGATAATATGAGGGTTAAAGAGATTGTTGGTTCTTTACAAACCTACGAGTTGAATTTCAAGGCTCCTAACGGTAAGTCCATAGCCCTTAAGTCATCTATATGTATTTCTCAAGATAATTCTAGTAATTCTGATTGTGAAAATTCAGAGGATGATATGACACTATTAGCCAAGAAGTTTTATAAGATTTTCAACAGAAAAAGAGAGTTGATTTTCAAAAATTCTCTGAGAAGAAAAAGAGTAAATCTAAAAATTGAAAATCTCTTAAAGACAACCAATGCTTCAACTGCCGTGAATACATGCATTTAGCAAACAAGTGTCCAAAGAAGGACAAATCAAAGAAGAAAGTATGTTGGCCACATGGGATGAATCGTCTTGCTCGGAAGCCTCTTTTGAGTCAAATGATTTAGAACCCAAATCTACTAATGAGGTCAAGGCCTTAATGACTCTAGCCAGAGTCAATTCCACAGATAGTTGTGATTCAACTTATCATGAAAATCTGAGGGGTGACCTTGAAAACGATGAAGATTTACAAGATGCCTATAATGCCCTATACAGGGAAAGTTGTAAGATAGCTGTAAAACTTAAACTTTAAAAAGAAAAATTTTTAAAGTTAAAAGAGGATTTTGAAAACTTAGTTTTAGGAAAATCACATCCTTCTGATTGTTTTGAAAAGACTAAATGTGATTTAGCTTTCAAAATGTCCCAAGTTAAAAATTTTAAATCAGAAAATGAAAAACTAAAACTAGAAGTCTCTACTCCCTTGAGTTTAAAGGATACTTGGAGGTATACCCAGGGTGATCCTAAATTAGAAAAATTGCTAACCGGATTAAGAAAATGTGGAGATAGATATGGTCTGGGCTATGATAAAAATATGCCTCTAAAAAATATGATTACACCTCCTAAGTTTGTTAAAGGATAGTCCTCCAACTCAAAAGGGAAAAGTTTGAATCAAAATGGTTTTAAAAATCTTAAAAATTTTCAAGCTACAAAACCTAAAAACAGCCATATCAATTTTAGAAATCAGAGTATAATCCCTTAGCTGAAAAAATTGTGGATCTACTCAAGGAGCTTCTGAAATCTAAATCTAATGGTAGAATATATAACAACTATAAGCACAGAAAAACTAACAGTGCTCCAAAACCCAAAATGGTAATGAAATGGGTCCCTAAAGTTACTTGTCTATTTACCCACACTGCTTTCAAGGCTTCGAGTCAATCAAAGTGGTACCTAGACAGTGGTTGCTCTAGACACATGACAGGTGACAAAGATTTGTTCACCAACTTCAAAGATACGACTGATGGTTCAGTCACATTTGGTGATGGTAGCAACCGCAGAATAATTGGCCAAGGTACGGTTCAACTCTTCAATCTTCCTCCTTTTGAGAATGTTTTGTTTGTAGAAGGTCTTAAACATAATCTCTTAAGTATTTCTCAAATATGCGATAATAAACATAGTGTAAAATTCACTAATCAAGGAAGTGAGATTTCTAATGAGAAAGGTTCTGTGATATTGACTGGTCGCAGAACATTTGAGAATTACTATATAGTTAGTGACTCTAGCTCGTCTAAATTATCATGTTACATGGTTCAAACCAATGAGACCGAATTATGGCATAAACGCCTTGGGCATGTATACTACCAAAATCTATATAGACTGAGCAAAGGTGAGTTAATAAGAGGTCTACCCAAATTAAAGAAAATGGATAAAATTTATGGCGAATGTCAAATTGGGAAACAAACTAGGAGTAGTCACAAGAAAGTGAACTCGAGTGCTACATCTAAACCCCTTGAACTCCTCCACATGGATCTCGTTAGACTTACCAGAACGGAGAGTCGAGGTGGAAAGAAATATTTTTTGGTAATTGTGGATGACTTTACCAAATATACATGGGTAACTTTCATGAGAGAGAAGTCTGATACTCTCAATGAAGTGAAAAGGATACTCAAGTGTATCCAAACTGAGAAGGAATCAAATGTTTCAAAAATCTGAAGTTACCATGGATCAAAATTTGATAATAGCAATTTTGAGAAGTTCTGTAGTGATCACAGGATGTCGCATGAATTTTCTGCACCTAAGACACCTCAACGAAATGGGGTTGTTGAAAGGAAAAACTGTGTGCTTCAAGAAATGGCCAATGTTATGTTAAATAACATGAAATTAACTAAAAATCCATGGGCTGAAGCTGTGAACACTGCATGTTATATAGTAAGCCGTGTTTATACTAGAAAATCAAATGATAAGACTACATATGAACTATAGTTCAATAAGAACCCCACAGTCAAATACTTTCGATTTTTTGGCAGCAAGTGCTATATTTTGTGTGACTGCAAAAATTTAGGGAAGTTCGACACTAAAAGTGGCGAAAGAATTTTTCTAGGGTTTGCTCTAATAGTCGAGCGTATCGAGTTCTCAACAAAAGAACTGGTGTTATTCAAGAGTCCATTAATGTGGTTATAGATGATCACCTGAATACACCTGTCTTTAGTTCAGAAGATGATGAAGTCTCTATATTTGATAAACCAAACTCTTCATCCAGTCAAAATGACACTGAACTGCAGTCAGTTAAAGACCATCCAACTGATCAAATTCTTGGGAACCCTCTTATTGGTATGTATACTGGTAAACAATTAGAAAACATATGTGCTTCACTTCCCAAATTGAGCCGACCAATGTAACAGAAGTGCTTACTGATGAAAACTGGATAGTAGCCATGCAAGAGGAACTAAATCAATTTATAAGGAATGATGTGTGGTATTTAGTTCCTAGACCTAATGATAAACGTATAATTGGAACTAAGTGGATCTTTAAAAATAAATTTGATGAATTAGGAAATATTATAAGAAACAAGGCAAGACTAGTTGTACAAGGGTATACTTAGATTGAAGGCATCAATTATGATGAAACCTTTGCCCTAGTAGCTCGTCTTGAATCTATCAGATTATTTATATCCATTGCTTGTTTCAAAAAGTTGAAAAATCTATCAAATGGATGTCAAGAGTGCTTTCTTGAATGGTGATTTACATGAGAAAGTATATGTAGAACAACCTAAGGGTTTTGAAGACCCTAAATACATTGATCATGTTTATCACCTGAAAAAGGCACTTTATGGTTTAAAACAAGCTCCCACGGCATGGTATGAGAAGCTGACTAAGTTTTTACTAAGTCATAACTTTATAATAGGGAGTGTTGATAAGACACTGTTTGTAAAGAAACACAATGATCACATACTCCTAGTACAAATATATGTTGATGATATTATTTATGGTTCTACATGTTCTAACTTGACTACTGAGTTTACAGAATTGATGAAGTCTAAGTTTGAAATGAGCTTGGTTGGAGAACTGAACTACTTTTTAGGTCTACAAGTGAAATAACTTGAAGACGAGATTTTTATTTCTCAAACCAAGTATGCTCTGAACTTGGTGAAGAAGTTTGGTTTTGAGAGTGGCAAAAACTTCAATACTCCTATGAGTATGACTCTTAAGCTCCCTAAGGATGTAACAGGTAAAAGTGTATATCCTAGGTTGTATCACAGTATGATTGGTAGCTTATTATATTTAACTACGAGCAGACCTGATATAACATTCAGCATAGGTATCTGTGCTAGATATCAATCAGATCGTAAGGAATCTCACCTGATTGCTGTCAAACGAATTATGAGATATGTCGCAAGCTCGACCAATCTTGGCCTTTGGTATCCATATGATACTAATGTTTAATTAGCTAGTTATACGGATGCTGACTGGGCTAGTAATATAGATGACCGAAAGTATACAAGTGGCGGATGTTTTTATGTCAGGAATTGTTTAGGTTCATGGCATAGCAAGAAACAGAGTTCCGTATCACTCTCCACAGTTGAGGCTGAATATATTGCAGCCGGAAATGCATACACTCAGCTTGTGTAGATGAAAAGAATGTTAAATGACTATGGATTTACGCAAGATACTATGGTACTGTATTGTGATAACTTTAGCACAATCAATATCTCTAAGAATCTCATCCAGCACTCACGAACCAAGCATATTGACATTAGATATCACTACATTCGTGAATTAGTGGAAGATAAAATTATTTCATTGGATTATGTTCAAACTGAAAATCAACTTGCGGACATTTTCACCAAACCACTTGACAGAAATAGGTTCTCTAAATTAAAACTGGATATTGGTATGTGTACTTTGATATGAGATTATTGTGACTGCTTGTACTATTTATTTTTTTTTTTTACAAATTTCTGGATTTCAAAAATTAATAAAATTGATATTTTTTTCTACACGACCAGTCGAGTACACACTCGACCAGTCGTGGCACGACCGGTCGAGTATGTACTCAACCAGTCGAGATGCGCAGTTGGGTTGCTTTTAATGTGAAAAAATTACTTTTTCTTCACTTTCTTCATCTTCTCCAACAACCCATTCTCCAACCGGTCGAACCCACCTCTAAATACAACTTGGTTAGTGCGTCGTTTTTATTTTTCTTTCGGATTTAGGTATGTTGCATTTCTATTTTCTTGATTTTAAAATTTATTTCAAGTTTTCTAGTGGTTTCCTTGCATTTTTTTGGATAAAATCTGATTTGTGTGAAACCCTTAAATCCTTCTTGCATTCTATTTTTGTTTATTACAATAGAAGGTAGATCTAAGAAGAAAACAACTCGTGGTCCTTCTTCTTCCCGTTCCACGCCTATTACTCATCGACCACCAGAAGAGGACCCTGAATATGTGCAGGACATCCGTCTCCGCAACATCATTGTTGAACGGATTGTCAATTCCAACCATTTGGTTCAGTTCAATATCATTTCCCTCCTTGTGGCTGTAGGATGGGATAACATATTGAATTGGAGCGGACCCCCATATCGGTTCATTGCACAAGCCATGTATGCATGTATTGGTGATGTTTCTATTGAAAATTTAACCTTCACTATTATGTTTAGAGAAGGTCCATTTCCAGTAGATCATCACTTGATCTCTAGCTTGATGGATATACCAGTTAATGATGAAGGGATTCCAATATCCACATTGGTTGAGAGATCGAATGAATATGAAAAACGGCTTTTAACCAGAAATTTATGCAACATAAATTCGGAATGGAATTTCAAGATTGCGCTCCGTGCCAATTAGATGTTACCCAGATACAGAGTACTTCATCGTATCTTTATTTCTAATGTTTATCCTAGATCTGGTAACAAGGCTGAATTAACTTCTTTCACAGTGCGCATTCTTCATTATGTTGTTTTTGGTATTTAACTGTGTCTTCCTTCATTAATTTGTTATATTATAATCCAATTTCGTTCACACCCGAGGCATAGTGATATTCCTTTCGTTTATTCGATGACCACCCTTGCTACTCATTGTCGCGTGGTCATGCCATCTGGAGAAGCTCCTGTTTCCCATCTTCCATTCAACAACTCCAATATCAATAAGATGAAATTAGAGTTGGCTCCTAGTCAAGTTGATAGGGATGCTGGAGGAGCTAGAGAAGAAGTTGGAGAGGAAGAGGCACTACCTACTGACAATGTGAATATGGATGATCTGTTTGATGAGTTAGAATTTGATTCTGAGGTTGATCTTGATTTTCAGCCATCCGATTTTGATGAGCGGTTGACAACCGTAGAAGAGAAGGTGGACGGTCTACATGTATCCCATGAAACTCAATCTAAATATATGTGCAAATACCTTCGTCGCATTTAAAAGGGATTACATCGAATTGACCCATCTATTCCTCCACCGTTCTCTTCTGGTGTTGACTAGTGTTTTCATTTATGTTGAGCATGTATTAAAATCGTAAACTTTACTTTTGCTTGGATGATCCTTGGACATGTTTTTATTTGCTACTCTATGGACATGTTTATGCTTGATGATGACATATACTGGTTGATGCTTGGACATGTTGTTATTCTACTAATATTAACTCTCTTAACTCATACTCTTCTCTTACTTTTTTATTTTGATCATCTATGAATTTCAGTTACTTTCCTTTATCATATTGTGACAAACAGGGGGAGAAATGTGATTGGAATGGTATATGAGTGGTATATGATGATTGTTGGATAAGGGTTGTAGAGACATATCTGTATGGAATGTGTATGGAAATGTTTTTTTTTTTTTTTGTGTGCATATTTTTGTTTGGATATGTATAGGTACTCTACAAATCACCTTGCTTGAACTGAGGGGAAGTAATGGATTGAGGGGGAGTAGTAGTCACATTGCCTTGCGATATGTACAAACTGATGCATGATTCTTTAGTCGATTTTGTCACAAATTTGATAAAGGGGGCAGGTACTCAAGTGCTGAAAGGGGGGGTGAGCTAAAAACTGCATTAACAAGTATGATCATTGTGTCTATTACAAGACATTGCATGATGGGAAGTTTATTATATTGGTATTGAATGTTGATGACATGCTTATCGCCAGTCATAGCATGTCTAAGATTAACATACTGAAGACTCAGTTATTAGGGACATTCGAGATGAAAGATTTGGGGGCTACAAAGAGTTCTCGGCATTGACATACACAGAGACATGAATAGGAGCAAGCTATAATTTTCTCAGGCTAAATATCTTAAGAAGGTATTGATGAAGTATGGGATGGACAAGGCAAAGCTGGTCAGTGTTCCCCACATGGCTCATTTTAAGCTATTTTCTGAACAATGTCCTAAAAAGATGAAGAAAGGCATGTTATGTCTCGTTTGCGTTATTCGAGTGCAGTTGGAAGCTTGATGTATGCCATATTCTGTACAAGACTGAATATTTCACATGCAGTGGCTGTTGTTTGTAAATACATGTTTAACCCCAACAAGCAACACTGAGAGGCAAGAAAATGCTACTTCGATATATTCAATGTACGTAGGACTACGTCTTATCATTTGAAAAATCAGGGGACAATTTGGTAGGCTATGTGGATTCTGATTATGCAAGCAATGTGGATAATAGAAGGTCGACTTTCGGTTACTCGTTTATGTTAGCGGGTGGAGTGATCAGTTGGATGTTGAAGCTTCAATCTATGGTGGATCTTTCCACAACCAAAGTTGAATATATGTCGATAACAGAAGTGTTCAAGGAAGGTGTTTGGTTGAGGGGATGATAAATCAGTTGAGGCTTTAACAAGGGGTCATGCTAGTTAATTGTAACAGCAAAAGCATGATTAATTTAGCTAAAATTTCTATTTATCACTCATGTACTAAACATATTAATGTGCGTAAATATTTTATCCAACAAGTGCTTAAGGAAGGAGGCATGACTCTAAAGAAGATTCATACAAGCGTGAATTTGGCTAACATGCTTACGAAGGTGGTTCCCACAGAGAAGTTTAAGTTCTATGTAACTTCTCTAGGATTGGTGAAGGTGTAAATGAAGGACAAAGTGTACACGAGAAGCAATGGTAAATCTATGATGTAAAGGAGAATTATATATGGTGATTAATAAGGAGCTATGATGAATGAAGATTAAAGACATGGTGGAGATTGTTGTTGATGTCTTGAATTTGTTAATAACAGGGTCTCTCGATGCCATCAACCGATCACTCAATGCCATCGAGTAGATGTCAATGCCATTGGGAAAATTCAGAAAATCTATGTTAGTTACCGGAACATTTTGGTGTTTCTACTCAATGTCATTAAAGGTGTTTGATGACATCGAGGTCTTCGATGGGTTGTCAATGCCATCGAATGTCCCTTCGAGTGAGTGCACAAAGTTGTGTTAGTGTGGGATTTGTTTCCTATTCTAATTATGATCATTTATAAATTGAGTGTTATCTGGATTTGAGAGAGAGAGAGAGAGAGGAGGTGTTCTAGGGTTTTTTTAATTTGTTCCTAAGAGTTCAAGGGCATAGCTAGGGCTTGCAAAGTAGATTCGAGGCTTGTTTGAATCGGTAAGACTCTATGTCTTGTAATTTATGCTTTTATAATGCATTACTCGTTGCTTTGTGCTGTGGTTTTTTCCTGTAAGGATTTTTCCACGTAAATTTTGGATTGTTCTTTTTTGGAATTGGTTGTGCAATTGCGAGTATTTTTCTTGATTCGTCTCTGTGTGTTTCCACGGCTCCCTAGCAGTGGGCATCCCATGTCTAACTTTTTTGTGTGTGGCCAACTCGAGTTTATGATTTGCCACTTCTCTAGGCTGTTGTACTAATATTTACCAGTGTAACAGATGAAAAAAGTGGATGTCACACAATCATCGCGATAGGCTTCTTAGAGCCTTTATTACACAGCTCCCTAGTCTCTTAAAATTGTCGTCAATGCAGCTTATAGGTATAGTGGAGATGTATGAGCATGATACTGGCATGAAAGAATTAAGAGCACAAAAAATGCTCTCAATTGAAGGACCAAGCACATCCCATTTTCCTTTTAAAATCAAAAGTTTATTTCATACCATATCTATCATTTGTTGTAGAGGTAAAATTGGGCAAACACTTTGTAAGTCTGATGTTATTATATTTAGACTCTATTATCATATTATGGAAAGGTATCCATGATTTATTCTATTCTTAATAGATTTTCAGTTCTGAATAGATTTTAGTATATTTGGTTGCTCTACTTAAGATTTAAATTTAATACAATTAAAAAAAAATCATCAGGTTACTAATTATGTTTAGAATTGATTTGTAGATAGGATTTTCTAGTCTAAGAGATTTAGATGGTCCATGATATGGGCCTACCTTAGTTTGCCCACCCTTGCAAAAATACTTTGATGTAATAACCAAAATCATTTGATTAATAGATACAAAAATTTTTATCCATATTTATTATATTGGAAAAGGTTTGATTAGGGATGTGGACCATCATCATGTGGTGCCAACAATTGATTGGTCATTGCTCTTAAAAGTCACTTTGATTAGATAATCCTGATCAAGGAATAGGCTTTGAAAAGTTATGAACCATATTTATTGTACAAGAAAAAGTCTAATCACTAATCCAAACTATCCATAATGTGAGGCCTACCTTCACCTATGATCCCTCTTAAAAATCACTTTGATATGATAACCTTAACAATTAGATCAATACATAAGATATATAATCCATATTATTATACTAAAAATAATTCCATGAGTTATGTAGATCATCTATCATGTGGGCCCACCTTCAATTGCCATTCACTTCTAAGAAATAATCATTATAGAATGACCTAACCATCTAATTGATGGCTAGGAAAATATACATATTGATTATGATAAAGGAGACTATCATCAATTATCTAGATCATCCGTCAGAGGGGCATACCTTTGGTTGTTGTTCCTCTTAAAAGTTACTTTGATAGGATAATCCTGATAATTAATATATGGTTAGGAAAATGGGTAGTACATATCTATTATAGATATAAAAAAATATTAACCAATGATTTAGATAATTTATCATGTAGGCCTTTGATTGCTCATCCCTTTGTAGACACTCCACCTAAAATGAGGATAAGCCACTCTTTGAGCTTCAGCTTAAATTCAATAAATTATCTCCTATTAACTTAGAAATAATTTAAAATCTAAACGGGTCAAACATGGAGCATACTTGGCATGACCCAGAGACAACCAATGGACCCGATCGGCTAATGCCAAATCCAGTAATGATTCAATCATGATCGTACATCCGAACTCCAGAGCCCTAGGAACTCTCTATCTGTAACAACTGATGTGGGGAAAAAATGATAAAATGAACTCTCTCTATCTAAGGATTACTCTTTATTACTTAGTTTTCCCAAATAATGTTGTGTTAAGGCGTGAAAGGTCACATGTTTTAGATTGAGGAAAGTACGGTCGTTCTTATACACAAAGTGACCATGGTGTTATTGAAAGAAAATTTTGACCGATCAACATGATTTATGATTCATTAGAAAGGTGGTCAAATAATCTTCCTAACAAACTTAAGTTTCCTCCAATCCAGGTTATGATAAAGAAGATCCGATCCGTTTCCCAAAATCACGCATTACCGAGTGGCAAAAGTCGTAAAAAAAAACTATGGCCGCATTTTACACTAGTCAAACGGTATCCGATTGAAGTGATTTCAGTTACATTGAAAAGCTTATCAGACGACATTTCAAATGAGCCTAAGATCATCGAAAACGGACAATTGGTTAAATTGCAGACAACTGATTTCATATATTGAACGATCGTATTTTCGACAGGTCAAATGGGATCCGATCAAAGTGATTCTAGTCTTGTTAGGAAGCTTATATGATTATCTTCCAACCATATTAAGATTACCGAAAGCGGACAAACGACAACAAGATACAAACATTTAAACAATTTGTAATAAAAAAAAAAGCAAAAAAAAAGACAAACTAATCATACTATTTATATATAAAAACAACATATATATATATATAATATATATATATATATATATATATATATATATATATATATATAAGTAATCATTATTTTTATAAATAAATAATATGTAAAAAAATTCATCATTACCTTTAATATAATATATTATATATTAAAATATTTATATATTATTTTATGATTTAAACAACGGGCACCCACAATGCAATCCAATGAACTGTGGCTGTTGCAACAAATTGTGGCTGCCAGCGCCTATATAAGAAGCTCGTTGCCAAGGAGAGATAGGGACTGACAATGGAAATTGAGACAGAGGGAGAGAGAGAAAGAGAAATAAATACAGAGCGAAAGAGAGAAATAGAGAGAAGAAAGAGAGAGATATGAATATACAAAGAGGGTCCGAGGGTTGGAGTTCATCCAGAGATGCCGCTCAATGTGCCTTAAAAATTTTCAACATGCCGACATGCTACCCGATATAGGAGAAAAAAAGGTCATCAAAGAAGTCATTGAAGCTAAGAGTTGCTTGTCTACTTCCATTTAAGTCACATTCCACTCCACACATTTCAAGTGCATCAATCACCTTCACATTTTCTTCTATCTCATTTTGCATTATTCTCCTTTCTTTCATTTTATTTTACTTTATTTGCCTACCTAGGATCTTAAATTCTATAAAGCAAGGCTAATTGACACTTCATCTTATTCACTACATTTTTATTTTATTTACCTACCTGTACTATTTAGCCCCTCAAAGTAAGGCTAGTTTGCATTTCATTTTACTCACTACATTTTTACTTTATTTTCCTAGTCGGGACCATTTGGCTCTGTGATGTAAAGCTAGATAGTTTCTTTTTCTTATTTTCGCCTGCCCAACCCTTATGGGTTATGCAAAGCACAACCAAATATAAGAATGCCAAAATTATGTTGAATTCCTAAAAACTTCAAAATCTTGTGAAGTAGAGACTGCACATTGTGTGGGCGAAAAAGGGTGCTCAATCCCTTCCTTTTCTATCACCGAGGCCCTTACTTGAAATCTACGGTCGCAGACCAACCGAGGGAGTCACTTGAGTTAGGGTCAAATGCATTTTTACACTTGAGTTAATAACATACTTTGGCTACACTAACATATCAATACCAAAGCCAAGGAAGTGAGGGCACCGCCGCACTCACGCGAGGGGAGGCGTTCATACCCTCTTAAAAGTCTCTTTAGCTACATGATCTTAATCATTAAAGAAGGTCCAATCATGTGGGGCATAATTGTGATTGTCGACTCATCTTAAATTCACTTTTGTCGAATGATCCTAACCATTTAATTAGTGGCTATAAAAATAAACAATCTATATTAAATATAATATTAAAGCTCTAGTCATTAATTTAGAATATCAATGATGTAGAGCCCACCTTATAAAAAATAAAATATGAAAAACATTCTTGCACTTACAGAATGTTAAGAGTGGCTTAAAGGCGCATACCACTGTAAGTCGAATCCTTCCAAGTGTGCAAAGGATTCAGCCACACTACCCTTAAAATTCAATTAAGCATGGCTTGATCCAGTCTTCCAGTAAAGTTACACTACTCTGTGAAAGCACTGTACTTGACCTTTTCTCTATATGTCCAAAATGAATTGAAATGAAGGGAATGAAGTTAAAGTGATTTGGGTTCCAACCTATAGCTTAGTGGTAGACAAAGTGTATTTCAACACTAACGTCATGAGTTTGAGTGCCCATGTGGGGGGCGTGTGTGTGTAGAAAAAAGAATTTTAAAGTGACTCCAACACCTATCTCCATCTTCTCTTACAAAAGGAAACTAACATGTAGTTATAATGTGCACAGTCTCAATATAGTGCAGGGTTGCTATGTCTATGGAAAATCTGCCATGTGGGGAGCATGTGTGTATGTAGAAAAAAAGAAATTTAAAGTGATTCCAACACCTATCTCCATCTTCTCTTACAAAAGGAAACTAACGTGTAGTTAATAACATGCACAGTCTCAATACAGTGCAGGGTTGCTATGTTTATGGAAAATTTGGACATCATGTAAAAAAATGTTGACATCAAAATTCAAAACCCACAAAAGGTAAGTCCGATGAAATGCTTTTACTAGTAGTTTCCAAGGCCAATATGGTGGGAAATGATAAAGATCAATGGGTTGACACTGGAGCCACCATGCATGTCACATGTGACATGAGCATTTTCAAGACCTATGAACTAATGAAAAATAACATGGAGCTCTGCATGGGTAACTCTCTATCTACTAAAGTCATGAAAATTGAAAATATTGAGGTAAAACTTTTATTTCAGAAAGTGCTCACTCTAAGGAATGTCTTACCTACGCTAAACATCAAGAAGAACCTTATATCAAGTTATTTGGCAAGAATGGTTTCAAAATGGTGTTTAAATCCACCAAGTTTTTTTATCAAATAACGAGGCTTTTATTGGAAAAGGATATGCTTGTAATGAAATGTTCAAACTCAACATGATTAATGAAATAAACAATGCCATTTCTGCATATACAATTAATAGAATGAATCTTTGGCATGGTAGATTAAGACATGTGAATTTCAATTCTATGAAGTGCATTTCAAATCTAAGGTTCATTAATAAAGTTGATAATGATCACATGAACAAATGTAAAATTTGTAGCAAATGTAAAATTTGTAGCAAATGTAAAATTACTAAAAGGCCTTTCAAAAATGTAGAAAGAGAATATAAGTTTTAAGGGTCGGTACATAATAACAAATGTAATGTTAATGAAGTACTAACTTGGGGTAGTCAACGATACTTCATCACTTTTATTGATAACCACTCTAAATATATTGATATTGTATCTTATCATAATAAAAGATGAGGCCTTGAATAAATTTAAGATATATAACACTAAGGTAGAGAATTATCGTAATACAATATTAATTAAAATTCTTAGATGAAATAATAGTGGAAAATACATATCTAATGAGTTAAATGCGTTTTATGAAACCTATGGAATCATACATCAATTTTATGTGCCTTATATCCCACAACAAAATAGAGTGGTTGAAACAAAGAACATGTCATTGATAGAAATGATGAATTGTATGCTCACTAGTTCAGGATTATCTTTGAACCTATTGAGAGAGGCTCCTTTTTTGTATGCCACATACAAAATAGAATTCCATTTAGAAAAATCGTCACATCACCATATGAGATATGGAAAAAACAGAAAGCTTAATCTTAATTACTTGAGGGTTCAAAGATTTCTAACTAAAGTCAGATTATGTGATAAAGAGAAACCAAAGTTAGAAACTTGTGCAAGCATGTGAGTTTTTATAGACTATGCCATGAATTGCAAGGCTTATAGGTTTATACACTTGGAATCTTAAAAGTATTTTTTTTCTTTTTTATTTTTTTGTAGAGAAGAATTTAATTAAAGAAGTTGAAGAACATATTGGGATTTGGCCCGTGGAATCACACAGATATGGATCTAGGATAGCAATCCAAGAGCACCAAGCAATGACAAGAAACACAGAGATTTAACGTGGAAAACCCTTGCAGGAAAAAACCATGGCACAAAGCGACAAAAAATTCCACTATGAAATCACAAATTACAAAGAGAGCGGACTTATCCGGCTTGAGCAATCCTCAAACCTCACCTTTTCTCCACCCCTTGAAACCCTAGAGCCCCTTTAGAAACCTTAGAACCCTTTTAGAAATACTTAGACCTCTTAGAATACCTCCTAGTCCCGTATCCACCCCTATTTATAGATTTAGAAACAAGTGGAAACGAAATAGGAAACAAAAATTGCAAAATCTGCATTTCCGCAAACGAATCCCCGTAAACCTTCGATGACATCGAACCTAGTTCGATGTCATCGAAAAATGACAAAATTAGTCCAGCGACCGGGGCTAAAAATCCTGAAAAAAAAAAGGCGATGACATCGACCGACTTTGATGTCATCAAACTAAGTTCGATGACATCGAGGCTGGTTCGATGTCATCGAACCCTCAACTGACAGATTAAAGACATTTGTTAATAACAATCTCCACCATATCTTCAATCTTCAAATGTGTAGCTTCTTATCCTCTCTTCTTATCTCTGCATCGCATCCTAGCTCCATCAATGCTTCTCGTGTACACTCTGTCCTTCTTTTACGCCATCGTCAAGCCAAGAGAAGTTGCACAGAACTTGAACTTCTCTTCAAGAACGACCTTGGTGAATATGTCCGCCGGATTTGAATCCACATACCCAACCACCTTTACTCCTATCTTCTCAAAAGTTAAGACGTAGTCTTTCGTACCATCTCACTGCCACCTAATGTTGTTATCCAGGGTATTTACCCACAACACCAATTGCTCGTGAAATAACTGGTCTAATACAAACCATGGCATGCACTGCCAACCATATTTGAATAAGGCTCATGAGACATATCCTACTTTTCCTCATCTATTTTGGGAATGTCATAAGGAAAGCCTTGAATTGAGCTGCGTCGGAAGCGCTCACCAGATTTGCCTGGTCCATCACATCCCTGATCAATACCTACAAAAGGTATTCTACCTGTGATTCCTAAAACCTGCTCTTCTTCCAGTTTCTATGAATATCACCGCCAAGAACTTTCTTTGCAGCCCCCCGATCCTTCATCCTGAATGTTCCACTTAACCGAGTCTCCAGTATATTGATTTCAAACAAGTCATGATTGGCGATCTAAATGTCATAAACATACAATTCCTAACTCACCATGAAGTAATCAAATTATATATCACTGCCTAGGCAATAGGTCATACGACGACCTCCTACAAAACTTTCTCTCAGCCCATTTGAACTTCGAAGCCCTCTGGTTGCTTCATGCAGATCTTCTCTTCCAATTTCCTATACAGAAGTTTAGACTCCACATCAGTTCTTTCCAACTCAAGATTGCATTGGCCAACCAGCGCTAATACGAATCTTATAGACACCTACTATACCATCATCGCAAATATCTCTGAGAAGTTGATCCCATCTCTCTGAGCATGACCCTTCGCTACCAACCTCTCTCTATATCTATGTTGTATCCTCTTGAAGATCCACCTGCATCCAATCACTTTCCAACCCACTGGAAGCTCTACCAGCTCCCATGTGTTAATCTAGTACAACGAGTCCATCACATCGGCCATAGTCACCTTCTACTTCTCAGCACCGGGCTCACCTAGAGCCATCTGAATAGAAGATGGATCCCCTGCGACATTATAGTCGTCCATGTACCTTGCGATTACCTACGATTATGCTGGTGTGATTCTTCTCACAAGTGGCTGCTCCACCTGCTCTATATCTCTGTTCGTGCGTCTCAGCCTTCATGCCCTGCCCGCTCATGTGGCCATGTCCAGCATGTCACACACGTGTAGAAGTGGAATCCGTACAGCTACTGCAACTCCACCTTTTAAAGTGCTCCCAATCAACTTGTAAACATTATCAAGTCACTACGTTTCATGATCACTCGTGTCCCCTTAGATACTTTAAGGACACCATCAATACTTGTGAACTCGCACCCTATAGCCTCGAGTGCACCGAGAAAAATCAGGCTCTTCTTCATGTCAGGAATGTGCCTCACCCCAATTAAGGTACACTCTGTCCCATCAAACATCTTGACACGCACCGTACCAACAGCCACAACATTATAGGCATTGTTATAGCCCATAAATACCTATCCACCATCGCACTCCCTGTAACTGGTGAACCAACTCTGATAATGAGTCATATGAAAAGAATACCCTGTGTCTAGAACCCACTCGCTCTTACGATTATCATATGGGCGTCTGATCGTAGACATAGATAAGACATCATCATCACATCCACTCGATCCATCTGATGTGGTAACGTTGGCATCCCTATACGAAGCCTCAAATTCTTCTCTCTTAAATTTAGGATTTGTACAATCCTTCTTCACATGTCCTTCCATCCCACAGTTCCAGCACTTTAACTTACATTTGCCCTTGTCCTTGGATTTGGTCCCAGAGCTCGAAGATCCTGTACCTTGCTCGAAATTCCTATCCCTCGTAATTATTGCATCAGAAGATGTCCCTATGTCACTGTTACGCTTTCTCATGGCCTTCCCTTGAAGAGCTGAGATAACGGTGTCAACACTTAGGGTTTTATTTACGGTGCACATCATGTCCTTGAATGACTCATACAATGTCGGAAGAGAATTTAACAACATACATGCTTGTTCTTCATCCTTGATCACTTCGTCCATATCCAGCAATTTGAAAACCAATTTTTTAAAGTTACTGATGTAGGCCTCCAGATCTCCACCCTCTGCCATCTTGAAGGTATATTACTGTGACTTTAAGTGTAGGTAATTTTCAGAGGATTTTTTCGTATAAACATCCTCTAACTTCACCCATAACTTAGCCACAGTTTTCTCCCTCATGACATTGTAGAGAACCTCATCTGTGAGACATAAACGGATGGATGTTAAAACATTACTATCAAGGGTCTCCCACTCTTCATCTTTCATAGTCGGTTTCCGCTCCTCAAGAGCCTTAACTTCGCCTTACTTGGTTAATAGACTAATCATCTTAATCTTCCATAACTCAAAATTATTTTTGCTTAAGTACTTCTCAATATCAAACTTGGCATTTCCCATTATTACTAATCTGCAGATTCAGATCTGTGCCCCAATGATTTCTCTGATACCACTTGTTGGGATTCGGCCTGCAGAATCACACAGATATGGATCTAGGATGACAATCCAAGAGCACCAAGCAATCACAAGAAACACAGAGATTTAACGTGGAAAACCCTTGTGGGAAAAAACCACGGACACAAAGCGACAAAAAATTTCACTATGAAAGCACAAATTACAAAGATAGAGTACTTACCCTGCTTGAGCAATCCTCAAACCTCACCTTTTCTCCACCCCTTGAAACCCTAGAGCCCCTTTAGAAACCCTAAAACCCTTTTAGAAATACTTAGACCTATTAGAATACCTCCTAGTCCTATATCCACTCCTATCTATAGATTTAGAAATAAGTGGAAATGAAATAGGAAACAAAAATCGCAGAATCTGCGTTTCCGCAAACGAATCTGCATAAACCTTCATCGAAAAATGACAAAAACAGTGCAGCAACCAGCGCTAAAAATCTCAAAAAAAAGTCAATGGCATCAATCGGCTTCGATGTCATCAAGGCTGGTTCGATGTCATCAAACCCTCAACTGACAGATTAAAGACATCTGTTAATAACATAACATAGTGAGCTTTTATAAACTATGTCATGAATTACAATGCTTATAAGTTTCTACACTTAGAATCTTATACCCCTCTTATAATTATTGAGTCAGTATATGCAGACTTCTTTGAAAGTATTTTTCCTTATAGAGAGAAGAATATAATCAAAGAAGTTGAAGAACCTAGTGAGACTAAAAAAAAAAAAGAATAAGAAGGCGTGGAAGTTTTTGAAACTTGAAAGAAGTAAGAGGGCAAGAAGTAAGAGTTCCACCCCACAAGTGTGGGGGAGTGTTAAAAGTCCTTTTATATACATTGATACACCATCCTTAAACGGCTCAAGCTTTTAGAGAAAGTAGTTGTTTGACAGTCCCGAGTTTCAGTTATATATGATTAAGGATGAAATGCATTTTATAACATTCAATAACATTTGAATTTTGATGATAGACCTACCTATTAGCTTAAAATCTACGAGTTGTAAGTGGATCTTTATAATAATAATAAAAATATTGGATGGAGCAATAGATAAATATAAAGTTGGTTTAGTGGCTGAAGGGTTTAAACAACAAGAAAGCATAGATTTACACACACATATGCCCTTATAGCTAGAGTAACTACAATTAGCTACAATCAGACTTCTTGTTGCTGAAAGTGCACCTACTTGTGCCCTGGTTTGTCAAGTTACGTGTGTGGTGAGTCAGACTGGCTACAGAGATCGATAGGAAGAACAATTTAAGCATCTGCCTCGACCGGATGTGTGGAAGCTCGCAATAGGTAAATCATAGCCTCACATCCCATGTCCCAAAACACCAGGTGATTTAAACCCTTAAAACAAGATAGACATCTTAGGGTTTTTATGGTGAGAAAACTTTTTCAAAATAAGAAAATCTCTAAGTTTTTCTCGCCTTGTCGATTTATCGAAGCACCCTCGATATGATCGACCTGTTCTGTCAATGTCCTTGATACCTTAACGATATTCTCAAAAGAGGACCAAAAGTGTCCAGCAACTAAATATTCAACTAGACGGATTTATCGATGTATCGATACACCTATCGATATCATTGATAAAAGCACTAAACATGTCCAGTAACTTCATAACATATCTGGACGAATTATCGATGTATTGATACGCATATCGATACCATCGATATTCAAATCTCGAGACCATCGAGAGTGGCTCGATAAGATCGACAGGCAGATTTCTGGCCCCCCTATTTTTTAATGAAAATCTCAAAATTCTTCGATATATCGATGACCGTCCGATATGATCTGAAATCAAATATCGATAAGATCGGAGGTCCATCGATGATATCGATGGTGGGCGCGCATTTCTTACAGCAGTTATTTCAGGATGTTTTTAACTATGATCGGGGGCCCATTCGATTTAATCGATATTCAAATATCAATGATATCGACACCAGATCGATTGCATCGAACAAAGCCATAATCAGTCCAGCAAGTTTAAAGACAAATCAGCTGGATTTATCGATGCCTCGACTCTGATCTCAATACCATCGACATTCAAATTCCGATGACCTCGACGGTTTCCTCGATCATTCATGAAAACCTGAAATATCTCAAAGTCAAGTCTCTCTCATTTTTCAAGTGTCATGGATCGAACTTATCATCGATGGAATCGGAGTTCGAAATCCGATGACATCAACAATAAATTCGATTCATCGACCTAATGGCAAAGAGTTTCAAAAACGTATGACATCGAGTCCGAGTTATCGAGCAAATCATCGATTCCATCAAGAGTATACGCTATATGATATCGAACCTGCTCGATGATATCGAACTCTGTTATAAATATGACCATTTTATATCTGTTGGAACTTTTTGCCTATATATAGAGGACTTGTTCTTTGTTGCTGTAAGAGAGAAAAAAGAGAGAGCTTTTGTGTGTTTCAACTTACATCTTATACCTAAAGCCTTTCTCTCTAGGGAGTTCATCCTCCAATCCACCCTTACCAATGATATTAAATAGAGTGGATTGGGGAATGAACTTCCACATTCAAGGATCCTTCAACTACCATCTTAATGACAAATCATTAAGCTGGGATGCCTTGAATGCATAAGAGAGGAACCACTCTATCTTCCTTATAGGAAAATCTTTAGAGAGTAGGATTCTATCTCACCCTTGACCCAACCCGAAGCCAAGCATTGGTATATCATCTTGTGTTGCGGATTAAGGGAGCTAAAGACTCTTCGTCAACAAGGAGGATGAGATCTTCAACATTGTGCTTAACAGGACTCATCAACTTATCTGTAAGTATCCAGAGTCCAGAGGACACTTGTGATCATTCCTTCCTAGGTCTTAGTCTTAAGTGGTTCTCACCCTTTGAAGTCCTTAAGGAGGCCTCTGGCGGGAGTGTACGTACTGGGTACATAGTGTTGGACCCTTGCTCTTGTGTAGGGCATAAACTGTTAGGTCCTTGTGTAGGTCCTTGACCTGTGTGGTCTAATCTAGGTGCGTTGTGTGGACCCTTGCTCTATGGTGAGCATAAACATCTGGTTAAGAGTGAACTAGTAAAACTCCGGGTTTGAGGTGAACCGCGTAAAACCTCTGTAAAGGTTGAAGGTGAACCTATTTTAAAACCTTAGGTTTGAGGTGAACCCTGGAAAACCTCCTTAGTGAAATCCGGTACACTCAAGGGTTGAGTGCAGTAGCCGGGAGTGGAGTAGACAAATAGTCGAACCACTATAAAATGACTGTGTTTGCGATTGCTATTCTTCTATGTGTGTGTTCTATGTCAATGCTTTCATATTCATATACCTGAGATCACACCTCACACACTTACACAGTCATATCCATCATAAACTGGTTTGTATAACTGTTTACTTCTTTCATAGCTTGTGATTGGATCCTCTACTTAGCTTGAAAGCCAGTAGAGTTACATTTGAGTAATCCTGAAAAATTGCATATATAATAGGATTAGTGTGATAGGATTTTTAAATAACTCATAAATCTTTAAAAAGTCATATTCACCCCCCCCCCCCCTCCTCCAGAACATATTGACATATTCCAACTTCTACTCAAGCGGTCTTCACCGCTATTTCTATTGGTATCAGAGCGGGTCTCTCTTTAAGGGCTTCACCGCCTAGAGAGTGATCTTGACTGAAGTTGGGAATATGGCCAAAGGAGAGGGCTCATCGGTCACTAGACCTCCAGTATTTAATATTCCAATTATGCATACTGGAAGATTAGGATGCACTACTTTCTGAGATCTTTGGATCATGACGTTTGGGACATAGTTGAAAGTGGATATGTGCCACCTACTGAACAAATTGTACTTGATAGTGGCACAACAATCACAAAGCCCAAACCCAAAGAAAAGTGGACAGCATTCGACAAAGAAAGGCAAACATCTGAAGCCAAGGCTATGAATGCTATCTACTGTGCCGTGTCCCAAGATATTTTCAATCAAATAAGCATGTGTGGGACATCAAAAGAAGCATGGGATTTACTGAAAACAACCCATGAAGGCACAAGTACTGTGAAGAGGTCTAAACTTCAACTATTGACCTCATAGTTCGAAAGTCTCAGAATGGAAGAGCATGAAACATTTATGGAGTTCTTTACAAAGCTAAATACCATTTGTAACTTTGTGGGTGGATTGGGAGAGAAAGTTCCGGTACCGAAAATCTGTAGAAAAATTCTAAGATCCTTATCGAAACGGTTTAATCCCAAGGTGACAACAATTGAGGAGTGTAGGAACATAGACGAGATGAAAGTAGAAGAACTAGTAGGTTCCCTACAAACTTTTGAACTACACTTCACTCAAGCCCAAAAATCCAAAAACACTGTCCTAAAAGCTTCAAAGAAAACAACTCATGAGGACAATGAAAGTGAAAGAGAGGATGATGATGAGGAAGTGGCTTTGCTGGCACAAAGATTCAGAAGATTCTTTCAAAAGAATCGTGGTCGTCACTCTAGAGGTAGAAAGGTGGATAACAAACTCTCTGCAGGCAAATTTGGCAAAAAGACCAAAGAACAACAATGCTACGTCTGTCAAGAGTATGGACATCTATCTACCGAATGCCCAAATAGAAAAACCAAGGGCAAGGCAATGGCCATCACGTGGGATGATACAGATGAGTCAAATTCAGAATCTAGTGACTCAAAATGCAATGGAGATAAAAAATCTTTGAAAATACTTATGATCTCCACTGCTTCGGTCATTCCAACTGAATCTGAGAACCAAAGAGAACAGCAAGCCACAGAATCACTTCCATCTGATGATGAAGAAACTGAAAATGAAGAAGGAAAAGAAAAAGATAAGTTGCAAGATAATTACAATCAACTCTATACTCATAGCATCAACATTCTTAAGAAACTTGGAATCTCGAAAAATAAGAAGGTACATCTACAAAAAGATCTGGATAAAACACTGGAGATCAATTCTCATATAATCATTGATCTACAGCAATATTATGCAGAAAATGACAAGTTGGAAAGAATCAACCTATCCCTAAAAACTGAATCATCTAAGCTTACCAAACAAATCGAATTATTAGAAGATGAGAATTGGCATCTCAAGAATGAGAATCACACACTCCGCTATGACTTAGAAAAATCAAAAAAATTTGCTGAAATAAACTATAAATTCTCTCAGAGTGGTGAAAAGCTTGAAAGGATGTTAGGGATAGGAAGGCCTGGAAAGGACAAAAGTGGCCTAGGGTATGAGAAAACTAAGAAGAAAACAGGAAATGCAGCACCAAAAACTAAATCATCGGCTGCTTCAGGAAGCAATGTAAGAATCTCTCCAGTATGTCATTTATGTGGTGATACGGGTCATTATGAGGTTGAATGCCTAACATCTAGACGGACTTCACATAACTCTGGACAAAATCACATTGGAAAATTCAAATTGATCAGAGAAACACAGAATGTTAAGAGTCCATCTAGGGAAAACACTCATCTATCACCACCTAAGATGCAAGACAGGAGAAAGAAGTTTATTTTAAAATGGGTAGAAAAAGAAAAACAAAATTGTCTTATGACTAATATTCACATACCCTAAAAATTCCAAGTGTGGAAGGACAAGTCCAAGTCATGCATCTGACCTGGATATTTGCTGAAATGATGCAAATTTTGCTGAGCCTAAAGTAGTACATCTGAGGTTCTTGACCTCAAATTTTTGTATATGAACATACATATGTTTGTAATTTTTGTGTGTACAGAAATTGTACATAATTTTTGAAAGGTATACTACTGATTTATAGAAATTCTAAAAGTATACTTGGAATATTGGTTGTGTGCTGAAAATTGAAAATCTTCATCGTCGATATAAGCATCGATATGACATTCTCGAGTAATCGATTGTGCGTCGATAAAAGTCTGTGGAGCGAAAAAGGGATTATTTTTTCGGTCGTCTTCTGTGCTCGATACACTCAATCGAATTACTTGGAGCCACAACGGACTAACCAAAATGTCTTCCCAAATCGGGTAATACCTTTCTATACTACAAGAGGTAAATTTCTCATTTAGGTATTTTCGATATTGTCAAGTGATTGTTATGTTTCCCAAAGTCTTGTTTTGTCTATATGGGAAAAGACAAAGGGATAGCATCCGGACAGGGGAAATCTTCAAGGACTACCCGACAAAAAGTTCTCACATCTAGAGAAAGAGCGAGGGCCCCGGAAAGTGGGATTCCCAAACGTCAAAGATCACAAACTTCGCGAGGCGGGTCCCAAACTGATTCTCCAGCACCTCCTCCTCCTCTAGTTAGGCAGCCCTCACGTCCAGCGAAGTACACCGGTCGGAAGCTGATCCATGAGAGAAAAGTGGACAGGGCCTGCTCAGCCCCATATAATCTAGAACCCCTATTTGCTGCAGTTGGTTGGCTGCCCATCCTAGATTTCGGAGGGCCTTGTCAACTCGAGCAAATGCGCAATTTCCTTGCCACGTGTCACTCTCCAGTATTTGATCCTCCTTCGTTCATGGTCTCTCTGGATGGTGATGATGCGTTCATCACCCCTACCACAATAGCTGACACTCTCAACGTACAGATGGAACCAAAAGGACTTTCCGACCTAGATCTCGATCTTCCTAAGGTTCGTTCCATTGTAACCAAGTATCTGTGCAATAATAGAGATATTACCTGGTACCAGGGGAATGCCTTAAAATCTAGGTCAATGGAACCCCGCTTTCGGGTTATGCATGGAATCTTTGCTACAAATCTGTATCCAAGGAGTACTAATCGATCTGATCTCACTAGTCTTATGGTCATGATTATATACTACGTGGCAAATGGAACAAAGGTTTGCCTTCCAACACTAATTGTCAATCAATTGGTTAATGCAATACATACCTCCAGAGATCTGCATTTGCCATATCCGTGGATTATAAACAAGATCTGTCAAAGAATTGGCTTTCCACCTGCCACTGATCCTGTACTTCTAGTTCATGTCTTTAATGCAAAGAACATTCGAAAAATGGACCTGGAGTACCACGAGTACAAAGAAGAAGGGATTCAAAGATGTGAAGAGGAAGGTGTTGGTGATCCTCGTTGGGAGGAAACTAAGAGGACAGGAGATGAATCATCTCGACCCGATCCAGCCCCATCTACATCAATACCCGGACATGCAAAGAGATTCAAAATGGACAGAATCGGGGCAATCCAGAGAGATATTCACTCTGTACGTGAGCAGTTGACAATTTTGGAGCGAGTCGTCCAAAAAGTGCAGCAATCTGTACAACAGCTGGTGGATCTGCTGACATGCCGAAGGGACGACACGATGCCATCTCACTCTGCTCCGTAAGGTCAGGTCATGCATGCTATCATACACACTACACTATTATCTCCACGATTGAACATCAGTATCTTTTTGGATGTTCTTCGCTATCACTGGTGTGTATGACAACCCTCTAAGATATGCATTTTTTTTTGGGTGTATATGCCCACAAATGGGCTAATGTTGATGAATGTTGTTGGGTGCCCATATATGGGTTTATTTTTATTTTTTTTGTAACTACTGTGTGGAGCAGTATCTTTGGTGGTTTTCTAAATAGTTATTTTTTTTGTTTGGGATTTACTGCCGTCTGGGACAGTTTTGGTTCTGTTATGACTGAATATAATTCATACCTTTAAGGTCATCTAGTTCCCCTAGTTTGACTGATGGAATGCATATAATGTGTTTAATGCTTAATTGATTTACTGTTATCACTGCTTTCCTTAAACTGATATGCATATACTTGTTCTGACCACAGATGGCTTCTTATAATATTTTGATCATTACTCATCTGTATCTTGTATGCATGGTTCTCCCATGCAATTCATTCTTCAGTCAATATCACTTATTGTACCTTTGCCAATGACTGACAAAAAGGGGGAGAACAGTTCAAAACACCTCGAGCGGAAAATCGTGTATCTATCTATGTTTATGCAGGTGTTAGGGGGAGCAGCTGCAAGAAAGGGGGAGTTTTGAAGTAAGGTGGAGCGGATACTTCTAGAATGTGTACATGGGTTAGAAAACATTGTAAAATTGTGTAAATGCATGTACACACAATTTAGGGTGCGTCTAGAAGTATTCTAGGGTGTTTTGGGTATTTTGTCACGTAATTGACAAAGGGGGAGATTGAAAGTGCACCTACTTGTGCCCTGGTTTGTCAAGTTACGTGTGTGGTGAGTCAGACTGGCTACAAAGATCGATAGGAAGAACAATTCAAGCGTCTGCCTCGACCGGATGTGTGGAAGCTCACAATAGGTAAATCATAGCCTCACATCCCATGTCCCAAAACACCAGGTGATTTAAACCCTTAAAACAAGATAGACATCTTAGGGTTTTTATGGCAAGAAAACTTTTTCAAAATAGAAAAATCTCTAAGTTTTTCTCGCCTTGTCGATTTTATCGAAGCACCCTCAATATGATCGACCTGTTCTGTCGATGTACTCGATACCTTAACGATATTATCGAAAAGAGGACCAAAAGTGTCTAGCAACTAAATATTCATCTGGACGGATTTATCGATGTATCGATACACCTATCGATATCATCGATAAAAGCACTAAACATGTCCAGTAACTTCATAACATATCTGAACAAATTATCGATGTATCGATACGCATATCGATATCATCGATATTCAAATCTCGAGACCATCGGGAGTGGCTCGATAAGATCGACAGACAAATTTTCGACGCCCCTGTTTTTTAATGAAAATCTCAAAATTCTTCGATATATCGATGACCGTCCGATATGATCTGAAATCAAATATCGATAAGATCGGAGGTCCATCGATGATATCGATGGTGGGCGAGCATTTCTTACAGCAGTTATTTCAAGATGTTTTTAACTATGATCGGGGCCCTTCAATTTAATCGATATTCAAATATCGATGATATCGACACCAGATCGATTGCATCGAACAAAGCCGTAATCAGTCCAACAAGTTCAAAGACAAATCAGCTGGATTTATCGATGCCTCAACTCTGATCTTGATACCATCGACATTCAAATTTTAATGACCTCGACGGTTTCCCCGATCATTTATAAAAACCTGAAATATCTCAAAGTCAAGTCTCTCTCATTTTTCAAGTGTTGATGGATCAAACTTATCATTGATGGAATCGGAGTTCGAAATCCAATGATGTAACACACTGAAAATCGGGGGTCGAGTATAAACTCAACTCCCGAGTTCCAACGCATCACCTATGCAACAAAATGAATGATGATTGAATGTTGTCGGTATTAGTGCATTGAACATGAGTGAGATTAAGCCAAAACAGCATATCATACTCCAGAGACAAGTGAGATTGCAAGCGGAAGACTGTGATAGATATATAAAATATAAAAACTGTGGTGAGTCTCTAGAGTGTGATAATGTTACCAGGTTATTGAATTACAAGGATAATTTCAAAATATACCAAGTTGTGTAAGGTCATCTAGTCAATATCCCAGAAAGCCCCGTCGATCAGGACACGGCTCACAGGAACCCACCTGAAACTGCATAAAGGAGGAATCCTCCTCATCCTCATAAAGGTCTGGCTCCGCTTCGCAGCGTCGCCATCATCTGAAACTCAAACAAGTCTGGTTGGTGTGTACAACACCGTCCCGTAACGTGGGAGTGAGTGATCAACTCAGTGGAACAGTAAAGCATAGGTTAACATGTTATCACCTCAGTCAAGCAGTAATGATAAAGCCGAACAATCAACAATTCTAAATACTCTTATTAATGCAAGTATGAATGCAGTCATGATGCATGCCCTCACCACATACTCCCTCGTGCGACACCATCTTACGTTTGCAGCATGCTTGCATTCCTCAGTGCTCCACATCTTCCAGGCACATGTAATGCGATGATGAGAATGATTACCGAGTTGTTATTAGTCCATTTCAAACAGCAGTATTGAGAAACTAAGGTACCTTCCTTATATCATTCCCAAACATGATCCATTCTAGGGTCGTCAGTCCTAGTTAATCTCATACGATGGTGTGTTTCTAGGTCGCTGCAAAGGTTGTCAGGGCTGTTACATGCATTCATTACACCACTCCCCCATCACCCTTTTAACGGTTCATCACTAAATTGATACAGGCCTAGTTCATACTCTATTCACCGTGGCAAAACTAGTCGCCTCACCGCAAATTCAGAGTATGCTCGAGGTCATTACAAAGGACTCGTCACCAATCAGTGTAGGCCGACAGCTCGAATATAGTGTCCCATACCACCATAATCGGCTCACGAGTCTGATTGCTCACTGGTCACTACGGGGAGGCACGTGGCCCCAGCGTAAGCCGACAGCTCGACCACGGTGTCCCATACCACCATGCCCGGCTCATGAGTCTTAGTGGATCAAGGTACCATGGTTAACGGGATTTCACTGGTAAGTTTGGTATCCTAGGTTCAAGTAGTAGCGTCCAAACATGGTGAACATACATTAGACAGATCGGGTTACTTGACGAGCTCGTCTAGCTCGAGCGTTGAACGATATGAAGCGCATAAGCACTTCGTGTGGCCAACCACTATCGTCAACCGAAGTACGACTCGGGTTCGTCGAACACATCCCACGTGGTAAATGAATCTCAGCCACGAATTCAATCCCGTTACCGATTGCCTGGACTATAATCATAGCCCCAAACACAATCAATCCATGACCAGAAGCATGTAGAGTAAAGCAAAATAAACAAAGTAATTCAAGTATGTTGACAAGCATGCCATAAAACATGTAATAAAGAACAATATAAACAGAAAATACAAACACCTATATTTCATAAGTAAGCGGTTAATTTAAACAAATAACATGGAGGAAAATCATATACATCTCTAAGGTAGCTGAGAATCCTATCTCAACACCCTATTAAACTTAGTTCGTCACACAATTTCTCACACAGGCATTTTAGCAAACACTTAAACTACACCACTCCAACATACATGACGTATGTTGATTTCAGCATAGAATAGGACAAATCCTTATAGCAAGGAGTTGTCGCATACACATTAATCATGTTCTTACATTCAATACATTTGGGAGGCATAAATCATAAATCCATATTTATTTAGTCATTTCAACAAACACTTTAAACTACATACCTCAACATACATGACGTATGTTGATCACATAGGTATAAGGCCAAATCCTTTCACTAGGGAGTTGCCCCAATTATAACACGCGAGCACCCACGACAGATAGTCATGGCAAGCAGGAATCCAAGTTCCATGTTCATTCAGTCCTTTCCACAAACACTTGAGCTACACGTTTTGGCATATATAGTGTATATTCGCCGTGGCGTGATTTAAGGCAAATCCTTTCGTCAAAGGGGTATCGCCTATACAACAATCATAAATCCATGACAATCAGTCATGGCAAGTACAAATGTGAATTCTATATTCATTCGGTCACTTTCACAAACACTTAAAATGCACTATTTTTACATATAGTGTATATTAGCAAAAACATGTATTAGGGCAAGTCCTTTCGCTAAACAAGTATTTTACACATATATAATATGTTCATACAGCAAATAATCATGGCAAACACATTTCCAAAATTTATACGTATACGGTACTTTCTACAAATACCTAGAATATGTAAAATTCCATATTCCACGTCTTTAATCGAAATGGAAAACAGACAGCACTTTGTACATGTGCAATTGCATGCAGATCATGAATCCATCATTATCTGACATTGAAAGTTGAAAACCATAACCTATACATCTAAAGTCTGCACCTTTTGTCGTAGAATCGTAACGGATTCATTGGGTTTGTTAAGCTTTCGTATTCGGCAGTTTGGTAACCTATAGAATGAAATAGGTTAGATATTTCATAACCTACCATCATCACAACCCCAAAACAAATTAGGGTTAGAGTTTCTTACCTAGAAATGACGCCGGAATCGCCAGAAAAGCGATTAGATTAAACACGTATAGCAGCAGGGAAGCATGGCAGGGAGATGCTCCCACTTCTCTCACACTTTCTCTCTCTTTTCTCTCTTCTCTCCTAGGGTTTTTCTCAAATTCGTATGGCTGATTGAGAGACGATTTTAAGGTCCTTATATAGCCTAAAAAGCCACCAAATAGACTTCAGGTCAAGGTATACTTAGGTTATATCCAAAGTGGGTCAGTTTCAGCTCAACGGAGGACTTCTGGCAGCCCCTTTTCTGTGGGTGGTCGGACTTAATCTCACTGACCTTAGATCTAGGTCGAGTTATGTTTTCGTTCCAGTTGGGATTCCAGATCGCAAATGGCGGACCAGTTTCAGTTCAATGGTCAGTGGATCTCGATCGGAGATTCTGAGTACATGAATATGTTTGGGGAAATATCCCTGATCCGAGGGTGTAATTTGGTCTGATTCTGACGGTCTGGTTGCTTAATACTGACTCGCAAGCGAGACGTGCCAGATTTCATAAATTTATATTTTATTTTGAATTAATTTCACATTTCTCACACACCCCGCTCCGAGCTCAAGCGAATAGCGCTGGGACACTATCTGGATTTAATTTCTGAGATGGTTGTCAAGCCCAGTAAGGCGGTCCTAATTTCTTAACTTCGAGTTAATCGGACTTCCGACGTGCTGTCCAGATCTGATACGGAGTTTCAATGTGCTCCCGAGAGCAACTGGGTAATGAGATTGATCCTAGATTTTAGGGTAACCTAGCGTCAATGATTCTACAAGTTTTGGGTCTTGCAGATCGTATTCAAAGTGATTGGTGCTAATTTCACAGGTACTCTAGTTTAACATTGGCTAATTCTCGCCTAATTTCTAAAGGATTTAGTCCTGAGTAATTTCTGTCTGAGCTAGTACCTGGGCCTTTGTAGTTTGTATATAAAGTGATCCAAGTTATAATACTTAGCTAGTTTAAGATAGTGTCTAGGGCGAAAGTACTTAGAAAAATTGAAGAACAAGGTGGTGAAGGGTGGGATTTGTGAAGGAAAAGTGTTAACAAGCGATTTTAGACTGTGGGATTGAGTTCTGACAAATTAATAAGGTGTTAGGATCAACCCATTGCCTAAGAACGTCTAATTCCAGGTTGGCAAAAATCCGAGATGTTACAATCTACCCCCCCTTAAAATAAAATTTCGTCCCTGAAATTGCCTATTGGTAATAAGGAAAGATTTAATTATTTCTTTGCATAAGTTTTATTGCGTAGGGTATATACTTGCCTGGTTCATTTCAGTCTACCCCCCTTAAAACTTATTTCTTTATCCATTTCCCATATCCTGATGATTTTCTACAATTTATTTCTTTACCTATTTGGAGTTTTGACGACGATTCCCAACAATTTAGAGTAAGATAGCTGTTTTCAATGTTTGACCAACACGGAGAGACGGTTATAGTGGGCTTGATCCCGATACATCGAGCATCTACCTGACCAGGGTAGAAGGCTGATCGTATCCCTTCCTAGTCCTGGTAGATCCTGGTCTTC
This sequence comes from Magnolia officinalis, assembly GCA_021015155.1. Classification (NCBI taxonomy): domain Eukaryota; kingdom Viridiplantae; phylum Streptophyta; class Magnoliopsida; order Magnoliales; family Magnoliaceae; genus Magnolia; species Magnolia officinalis. The sequence goes on from JAJHSJ010000005.1 coordinate 69,995,316, forward strand.
TGGTCGGTCAAGCAGTGAGTCCGTTGGTAGTCGCCCAGGATTGAGAATTGGGTCAAGCCACGAATGTTTTGCAATTGTATATTTCAGTAACTCCGTAGTCCATCATTGAAAGGTTCAAATTGTCTATGTCCAAGGGTGCCCTTTAGGTCTTAGTCTAAGAGAGTCCTTGTTATTATCTATGTCCAAGGAAATGGTGAATCAAATCTTATTAGATCATCCTAAAACAGTTTCTCATAGTAGAACTTGTTAGGGTTTCTATAATGTTCGTATTCAACAAGCACAGTTTCGATCCTGGGCCAGTGGGGTAGGATCCACCACGCTTTCGCTGCACCACTCAGATTAAAGAGGTGTATTGATTTGACCTAGCTACATCTATCGGTCTCTAACATTCTCTAATGTAACCGGTAGTATAGTCTTAATTTAGGAGTAGTGGAAATCCATAGGTGTAGTCCAAAGTCTATGCTCATATGTTAGATGATTTCACATCATTTCTAATACAAGGAAGGGTTTTATCACTTAAGGCCAAAGTTGTCTAATTGGAACTGAGTTGTCTGTACTTAACGCTCGAGCATTTCACATATGCTCATTCCAACTAAGAGGGTCCTAAGGTTCACATTATAAATTTGTTGGATTTCCTATATGGTTAGGTCTGTCGAAATCTAGGAGCACCTCTCTAGGTCCAAAACTCTAGGGCCTATTGTCTTAAATGGGACTGCATTGCTAACTCACTTCGGGATTGGGAATGGCATGTTTGGTAGGAGGGTGGGTGGGATAAGAATTAATTTTATAGGCTTTGAAAAATGAGCCTCGTGTTGGAAAAGTGTGAGATGGGATTTCCAAATCCCAGGATAACGAATTTCTAAGTGTAATTTGAAAGGAAAATACGGGATTTACGTTTAACTGCATACATTCCAAACATGGCATTGGAAAACATGGGATACATCCAATCTAGGGACCATACCTTACACATACATTTATTGTTACTTATACAATGTTATCCACCTAACTCACCTAATGCGGTTGGCCGAACAGGCCCTAAGCGTCCTCAAACATCTAAAACATTCTACCAACTACTACACACCATCAACATGAAAATAAAAACATCCAAAGACGGTAACCCATGCAAACTACAAGACAATAGTATGGATGATTAGGCATCCCAGAAAATGGTGTAGAAGCTCGGATAGAGCCATGGAAAATGAGGATAAGGGGAAACGGGGGCTGGAGTTTTTGGTTCTCCACGGACTTGATCCTCAACGGGGATTGTAAAGGCCCAAAAGGCAGGGTTTGAAGAAGGAAAGGGAAGAAAATGGATGGGTTAAAGAGCCTACACGAATTTGAGCTTCAAATGGGGGGTGTAGGAGCTCAAATGAGAGAAAACGGAAAGGGTAGAGGGTAGGTGTTACTGTGAACGATGGATGTGGATGGGTTGTGGCTGAAAATGAGGGATTGGGCGATTGGGAGAGAGATTTCGAAGAGAAAAACTGAAATTTGAGGAAAATGGAGAGCTTGGAGGGTGTTTTGAGAGAGAGGGGGTAAAACAGACGTGAAACAGGGGCCCCCACAAAATTTGGTGGGCACCACACGTGCCCAGGGGTCGGGCCGACCCTGACCAGCACCGGCCCAACCTGACCGCGATCGACCGCGGTGACCGCGGTTCCACCGCGGTCCACCGGACCAAACGCGGTGTCTCCACGGTAGGGCGGTGTTCACCACCCTCCCAAGGTGCCAATGGGACCTCAGGTCTGTCCCGGGTTCCCCTCGATTTCATAGTGTGGCCCTCAACTCCATTTGAGGCATTTTCGGGGCCAATTTACAAACCGGAATGAGTTTATGTGACGCGTGGCATATGATTTTGGGGTAGGAGGAGCTAATCTATCCAACTAACCCATTTATTTGGTTATATTGCAAAGTTTGAATGGTCAAAAGTCTCATTTTATCCATTTATTTCCTATTTATGGTAAGTTTTAGTTTTGGTATTATTCTTCTTCATTTATACCCTAGTATTGGTGTGTATTATGAATGCGCTTAAAAAGAATGAAGAATACAGTGGTGGAGGGTGAGATTTTGAAGGAATTGGATAAAAATGGGTTCTAGGCTTTGAGATGAAGTGAAAGGTGTTGTGGTTGACCCACAACCTAAGGACATTCTTTTCTAAGGAACGACTCAAACTCATCGACTGACGGCCTAGAAGTGATTCACGATCGTTTCGCGTGATCATGGGTGTGTACGGGCCCAATCTCAACGGTCGATTTTTCCGTTCGGCGAAATTGGAAAATCTTAGGTCGGTTTCTACGTTCCTTCGCTCCCTCCTAAGTCAGAGTGCGTCAGAGTGCATCGTGTGATCATAACCCAGGTCTGGTTTAATCCAAATCATGCTCTGATATCATCTTGTAACGCCCTGAAAATCGAGGGTCGAGTATAAACTCAACTCCCGAGTTCCAATGCATCACCTATGCAACAAAATGAATGATGATTGAATGTTGTCGGTATTAGTGCAATGAACATGAGTGAGATTAAGCCAAAACAGCATATCATACTTCAGAGACAAGTAAGATTGCAAGCGGAAGACTGTGATAGATATATAAAATATGAAAACTGTGGTGAGTCTCCAGCGTGTGATAATGTTACCAGGTTATTGAATTACAAGTATAATTTCAAAATATACCAAGTTGTGTAAGGTCATCTAGTCAATATCCCAGAAAGCCTCGTCAATCAAGACACGGCTCACAGGAACCCGCTTGAAACTGCATAAAGGAGGAATCTTCCTCATCCTCATAAAGGTCTGGCTCCGCTTCGCAGCGTCGTCATCTTCTGAAACTCAAACAAGTCTGGTTGGTGTGTACAGCACTGTCCCGTAACGTGGGAGTGAGTGATCAACTCAGTGGAACAGTAAAGCATAGGTTAACATGTTATCAACTCAGTCAAGCAGTAATGATAAAGTAGTACAATCAACAATTTTAAATACTCTTATTAATACAAGTATGAATGCAGTCATGATGCATGCCCTCACCACATACTCCCTCGTACGACACCATCTTACGTTCGCAGCATGCTTATATTCCTCAGTGCTCCACATCTTCCAGGCACATGCAATGCGATGATGAGCATGATTACCGAGTTGTTATTAGTCCATTTCAAACAGCAGTATTGAGAAACTAAGGTACCTTCCTTGTATCATTCCCAAACATGATTCATTCTAGGGTCGTCAGTCCTAGTTAATCTCATATGATGGTGTGTTTCTAGGTCACTGCAAAGGTTGTCAGGGCTGTTACACGCATTCGTTACACCACTCCCCCATCACCCTTTTAACGGTTCATCACTAAATTGATACAAGCCTAGTTCATACTCTATTCACCACGGCAAAACTCGTCGCCTCACCGCAAATTCAGAGTATGCTCGAGGTCACTACAAAGGGCTCGTCACCAATCAGTGTAGGCCGACAACTCGAATATAGTGTCCCATACCACCATAATCAGCTCACGAGTCTGGTTGCTCACTAGTCACTACGGGGAGGCACGTGGCCCCAGCATAGGCCGACAGCTAGACCACGGTGTCCCATACCACCATGCCCGGCTCATGAGTCTTAGCAGATCGAGGTACCATGTTTAACGGGATTTCACTGGTAAGTTTGGTATCCTAGGTTCAAGCAGTAGTGTCCAAACATAGTGAACATACATTAGACAGATCGGGTTACTTGATGAGCTTGGCTAGCTCGAGCGCACAACAAGTTGAACGATATGAAGCGCATAAGCACTTCGTGTGGCCAACCACTATCGTCAACCGAAGTACGACTCGGGTTCGTCGAACACATCCCACGTGGTAAATAAATCTCAGCCACGAATTCAATCCCGTTACCGATTGCCTGGACTATAATCATAGCCCCAAACACAATCAATCCATGACCAGAAGCATGTAGAGTAAAGCAGAATAAATAAAGTAATTCAAGTATGTTGACAAGCATGTCATAATACATGTAATAAAGCACAATATAAACAGAAAATACAAACACCAATATTTCATAAGTAAGCGGTTAATTTAAACAAATAACATGGAGGAAAATCATATACATCTCAAAGGTAGCTGAGAATCCTATCTCAACACCCTATTAAACTTAGTTCGTCACACAATTTCTTACACAGGCATTTTAGCAAATACTTAAACTACACCACTCCAACATACATGACGTATGTTGATTTCAGCATAGAATAGGACAAATCCTTATAGCAAGGAGTTGTCGCATACACATCAATCATGTTCTTACATTCAATACATTTGGCAGGCATAAATCATAAATCCATATTTATTTAATCATTTCAACAAACATTTTAAACTACATACCTCAACATACATGACGTATGTGATCACATAGGTATAAGGCCAAATCCTTTCACTAGGGAGTTGCCCCAATTATAACATGCGAGCACCCACGACAGATAGTCATGGCAAGCAGGAATCCAAGTTCCATGTTCATTCAGTCATTTCCACAAACACTTGGGCTACACGTTTTAGCATATATAGTGTATATTGGTCGTGGCGTGATTTAGGGCAAATCCTTTCGTCAAAGGGGTATCGCCTATACAACAATCATAAATCCATGACAATCAGTCATGGCGAGCACGAATGTGAATTTTATATTCATTCGGTCATTTTCACAAACACTTAAACTGCACTATTTTAACATACAGTGTATATTAGCAAAAACATGTATTAGGGCGAGTCCTTTCGCCAAACAAGTATTTTACACATATATAATATGTTCATACAGCAAATAATCATGGCAAACACATTTCCAAAATTTATACGTATACGGTACTTTCTACAAATACCTAGAATATGTAAAATTCCATATTCCACGTCTTTAATCGAAACGGAAAACAGATAGCACTTTATACATGTGCAATTGCATGCAGATCATGAATCTATCATTATCTGACATTGAAAGCATTGAAAACCATAACCTATACATCTAAAGTCCGCAACTTTTGTCGTAGAATCGTAACGGATTCGTTAGGTTTGCTAAGCTTTCGTATTCGACAGTTTGGTAACCTATAGAATGAAATAGGTTAGTTATTTCATAACCTACAACCATCACAACCCCAAAATAGATTAGGGTTAGGGTTTCTTACCTAGAAATGATGCCGGAATCGCCGGGAAAGCGATTAGATTAAACACGTATAGCAACAGGGAAGCATGGCAGGGAGATGCTCCCACTTCTCTCACACTTTCTCTCTCTTTTCTCTCTTCTCTCCTAGGGTTTTTCTCAAATTCGTATGGCTGATTGAGAGAGGGTTTTAAGGTCCTTATATAGCCTAAAAAGTCACCAAAATATACTTCGGGTCAAGGTTACTTAAGTTATATCCAAAGTGGGTCAGTTTCAGCTCAACGGAGGACTTCTGACGGCCCCTTTTCTGTGTACGGTCGGACTTAATCTCAATGACCTTGGATCTAGGTCGAGTTATATTTTCATTCCAGTTGGGATTCCAGATCACAAATGGCGGACCAGTTTCAGTTCAACGGTCAGTGGATCTCGATCAGAGTTTCCGAGTACATGAATATGTTTGGGAAAATATCCCTGATCCGAGGGTGTAATTTGGTCTGATTCTGACGGTCTGGTTGCTTAATACTGACCCGCAAGTGAAACGTGACAGATTTCATAAATTTATATTTTATTTTGAATTAATTTCACATTTCTCACACACCCCGCTCCGAGCTCAAGCGAATAGCGCTGGGACACTATCTAGATTTGATTTCTGAGATGGTTGTCAAGCCCAGAAAGGCGGTCCTAATTTCTTAACTTCGCGTTAATCGAACTTCCGACGTGCAGTCCAGATCTGACACGGAGTTTCAATGTGCTCCCGAGAGCAACTGGGTAATGAGATTGATCCTAGATTTTAGGGTAACCTAGCATCAATGATTCTATAAGTTTTGGGTCTTGCAGATCGTATTCAAAGTGATTGGTGTTAATTTCACAGGTACTCTAGTTTAACACTGGCTAATTCTCGCCTAATTTCTAAAGGATTTAATCCTAAGTAATTTCTGTCTGAGCTGGTACCTGGGCCTTTGTAGTTTGTATATAAAGTGATCCAAGTTATAATCCTTAGCTAGTTTAAGATAGTGTCTAGGGTGAAAGTACTTAGAAAAATTGAAGAACAAGGTGGTGAAGGGTGGGATTTGTGAAGGAAAAGGGTTAACAAGCGATTTTAAACTGTGGGATTGAGTTCTGACAAATTAATAAGGTGTTAGGATCGACCCATTGCCTAAGAACGTCTAATTCCAGGTTGGCAAAAATCTGGGATGTTACAGATGACATCGATAATAGATTCGATTCATCGACCTATTGGCAAAGAGTTTCAAAAGCGTATGACATCGAGTCCGAGTTATCGAGCAGATCATCGATTCCATCGAGAGTATACGCTCGATGATATCGAACCTGCTCGATGATATCGAACTCTGTTATAAATATGACCGTTTTATATCCGTTGGAACTTTTTGCCTATATATATAGAGGACTTGTTCTTTGTTGCTGTAAGAGAGAAAAAAGAGAGAGCTTTTGTGTGTTTCAACTTACATCTTATACCTAAAGCCTTTCTCTCTAGGGAGTTCATCCTCCAATCCACCCTTACCATTGATATTAAATAGAGTGGATTAGGGAATGAACTTCCGCATTCAAGGATCCTTCAGCTACCATCTTAATGACAAATCATTAAGCTAGGATGCCTTGAATGCATAAGAGAGGAACCACTCTATATTCCTTATAGGAAAATCTTTAGAGAGTAGGATTCCATCTCACCCTTGACCCAACCCGAAGCCAAGCATTGGTATATCATCTTGTGTTGCGGATCAAGGGAGCTGAAGACTCTTCGTCAACAAGGAGGAGGAGATCTTCAGCATTGTGCTTAACGGGACTCATCAACTTATCTGTAAGTATCCAGAGTCTAGAGGACACTTGTGATCATTCCTTCCTAGGTCTTGGTCTTAAGTGGTTCTCACCCTTTGAAGTCCTCAAGGAGGCCTCCGGCGGGAGTGTACGTAGTGGGTGCATAGTGTTGGACCCTTGCTCTTGTGTAGGGCATAAACTGTTAGGTCCTTATCTAGGTCCTTGACCTGTGTGGTCTAAAATCTAGGTGCGTTGTGTGGACCCTTGCTCTATGGTGAGCATAAACATCTAGTTAGGAGTGAACTAGTAAAACTCTGGGTTTGAGGTGAACCACGTAAAACCTCTGTAAAGGTTGAAGGTGAACCTGTTTTAAAACTTTAGGTTTTAGGTGAACCCTGGGAAACCTCCTTAGTGAAATCCGGTACACTCAAGGGTTGAGTGCGGCAGCCGGGAGTGGAGTAGACAAGTAGTCGAACCACTATAAAATAACTATGTTTGCGATTACTATTCTTCTATGTGTGTGTTCTATGTTAATGCTTTCATATTCATATACCTGAGATCACACCTCACACACTTACACAGTCATATCCATCATAAACTAGTTTGTATAACTGTTTACTTCTTTCTTAGTTCGTGATTGGATCCTCTACTTGGCTTGAAAGCCAGTAGAGTTACATTTGAGTAATCCTGAAAAATTGCATACATAATAGGATTAGTGTGATAAGATTTTTACATAACTCATAAATCTTTAAAAAGTCTTATTCCCCCCCCCCCCCCCCCCCCAAGAACATATTGACATATTCCAACTTCTACTCAAGTGGTCTTCACTGCTATTTTAGTTGTCATGTCATTTATCTATGACTTTCTTATTCATTAAATTGATATAAAAATGGTATTATTAAGTAGTGATTTAGAGGAAGAAATATATATGAAATAATCCAGTACACGAGTTAACCAAATCATTGTATGGTTTAAAATAGGCACATAAACAATGGTGTGAGAAATTCAGTCATATTATGATTTCTCATGAATACAAGACTAATGATGGAGACATATTTATCTACACCAAATTCAAAAAGAACTCTGGTGTTATAATTCGCTTATATGTTAATGATATGTTGATTTTTTTGAACTAATATGGAGAATATTAATAATATCAAAATATTTCTCTCTAAACTTTGACATGAAAGATATGGAAGAAGCTAATGTAATTTTAGAAATTCAAATTATAAGAAAAGATAATGAAATTATGTTGACACAATCCAATTATATTAAGAAAATTCTTAAACGGTTCAATCAATACGATTGTACAGTGTACACTAGCTCCTACTCTTTGTTATTTCAAAGTTAGTAGGAAATGCAGGAAGAAACGTATTTAAACTCAAGTATTCAAAGGTCATCGATAACTTGATGTGTGCCATGAACTATACAAGGCCTGATATGATTTTTGTAGTAAGAAAATTGAATAGATACACAAGCATTCTCAATGATGAGCATTGGATGGGATTAACTAGAGTTTTGAGATATGCAAAGAAAACTATAAATGTTGATCCTCATATAAGAGATATCTAACTATAATTGAATATTACAGTGATGCCACTTGGAATTCAGATCTCAACGATTCGAAATTTAAAAGTAGTTAGATCTTTACCTTGGGGTAGAGCGATTTCTTAAAAGTCTAAGAAACATACCTGCATTACAACTCAACGATGGAGTCAAAATTCATTGCTTGGCATCAGTACAAGAAGTGGCAAATTGTCTTCGGAGTGTATTGGTAGACATACATATATGGAGTAAGTCCTACTATTCCCATATATTATTACAACAATGCTACTTTATGTAAAGCATATTGTGAGTCGTATATTGAAAAGGCAAGACAACTACGACTTAAACATAACTGTGTAAGGGGAATATTAAGAGTAGAATAATCTCAATTCAATATGTGATGTCAGATGGGAACTTAACCGACCCATTGACCAAAGGCCTCGGTAGAGATTTAATCTTTAATATATCGAGAGGGGTGAGACTAAAGTCCATGCATAATTAATCACCTATAGTAGAAACTTAACTTATTGATTAAAAGTTTAGATTTAATGGAACGGATAACTATACGAGTGATTATTTATATATAATTGTCACGCCCCAAATTCGGAACCTCGGGCACTACTACTTCCCAAGTCTCGAACTCGGGTCGGAGCAACTTCGTCGCCACTTACTGGACTTGGTGAACGGTTAGTGAACTCAATGACACCAAATCCAGCTCATGGCAGGGAATTTTTTTTTTTTTTTCTGAACGGTTAAGCTGTTTAGGCAGTTACACATTTTGTACATGGTATCAACACATATCAAAGAGACGAACCTGTTCGATATATCACACATAATATGGTGCACCAGCTCAACAGTAATGAAGGAAACAATAGCAAACTCCAACTGCGTGCATCCTGAAAAAGTGTAAGTCATCTATATGAGTAAACCACTGCTCGTAAGTCTACTGCGTGTTAGGAGTAAAACACTACTTATCAGGGCGCTCCCGTAAAGACATCCAAAACAACCATAGGCATGTTATCAACCGAGCATGTTATCATAGGTGAGTAAGTTATCAATCAAGCATGTCGTATAACTACACGGGTTATCATGAGCATGATATCAATAATAGGCATGCTACTCAATAAGCAACCATGAATCATTAGAATAGTCAATCATCATGAACAAGATAATCAAATTTCATTTTCTACTATATGACATACGATAGAAAGTTAATATCCCACCGGTCTCTACCTAGACCATGACGGTCCGTTAGGGTCAATATAAGATCCATCATAATATACATGTTTTATCTAAGCCGTCCAATCATTTTTACAGATAATTTTAGGATTGAGCCCAAACAATGATGCAGATTAAAGGCTCAAGTGGACCACACCGTAGAAAATAATGGAGATTAAATTCTTACCGTTGAAAAATTCTCGGGAGTGGTGTGGTCTACTTGGGCCTTCGATTTACCTCTATTTTCGAATCGTGCCATAAAACTGTTATTCAAAATTAATGGACGGCGTGGATGAACCACACTCATCCATGTTGAGCCACACTCATCATGGACCGTCCGTCCCTATAAACCCACCCCACCGCACATCAAACCGTAACTTTCCATCTGCCTCTCTCTCTCTCTCTCGCGCGCGCGCGCGCTCCCTCTCCCTCTCCCACTTTCGTTGTCATCTACGCTCCATCTCGCTCTTTCTCTCTCTCACGCACGCGCTCACTCCCTCTCCCTCTCTCGTTGTCTTGAGCTCGCTCTCCCTCTCCCTCTCCATCTCTCGCAAATCCCAACACTCCTCCCACTTGTGACGCTGCCATATCCCGATCTCAGCTCATCGTCTCTACCACCGGACAACCCCTTGCCACATCCTCGGCGAAAAATCGCCCCTGACGCAACTTAGATTTGGTGCAGCCAGCGACCCCGCCCTTCACCTCTTCTCCTTCTCCCTCACTGACCAGGTACTTACTTTAGGAGATGGAAATCTAAACCTTTTTCTTTTGTGTTGGATTAATTGTTGATTTATTTATTTTTATTGATTTTGTTAGGCACTTATGGCTCTGATTCTGGAGAGGATGGGAAAGCCTGATGAGGCATTATCTGTTTGCTTAAATGCCAAGGAGCCCGATGGTGCATCTCAGCTTAACACTTTTTTACGGGTCAGCTTTCTAAAATAAAAGTGGGCAGATGGCCTTTTCCTTTCAATCATGCCTTGTTGTTAGAATCGTCCATTTTACAGGGATCTTCGGTCATGAGTCTATTGAATGGATTGTCCAGATTGATGATAGTCATAATATGAAATGTTTCAATGGAAGACAGTATGATTTCTGGTAGGATATTTTTTCTTTTTCAACGAATGTTAAACATACACCAGGAGTTGATAATTTAGGTTAATAACGTAAAAGGCTGCTATAGAAAGAGGGGGTTAAAATAAGGTGGTTTTCTTTCATACAGCAAATACAAAATTCCTCTTGATTCTGATTTACTTGCCCTCAATTCTGTCATGGCACTTATAAATCTTGCTAAAATCTCCTGTAACCCAAAATAGATCTGGCAATTCTCTGAAAAAATTATGAAAACCTGCAGCCCACAGCTGGTGAGAGCCGAGGTGGTTTGGTCCATTCATTTGATGGCTTCTTTAGCTGCTAACAAACCTCTTAAATGACTCTGCACTGACTTGCAGAGTGGCTCATGCAGCAAACAGTCTGTCGCCTCAGCCCCAAATGAGAAGATGAGGGCATTTCTCGCTGTTTGTAAGTCGATACTGTGGAATTGGAAGTAGAAGAGCTGGTCCTCTTCAAGATCACTTATGGCAGCTGGTCATCTACTGCGACATAGTGAAGCACGTAGAAAAGAAATTGAGTTGCAGTGGAAGCTGAGGGAGAAAGCTGTTATGATTGCCTTGGCCACTTCAGCTTCGGTACGATTTTCTGTTTGACTTTCAGGAACCTTTTTGTTCAATTCAATCATTTTGGCTAATGACAAAACTAAAATGTCTATACACTAGATCTAAAGATTGAAACTGGAATCATACAACGTCAACCTTGAAATGAAATACAATCTAAACAGCATCCTCTCGCATTAGTTTTGTTATTTTCTTAACTCCTAGCAGAATTTTGTAATTGTGTTAAAAGTGTCAGACGGGATACTTCATCTATATCCTTATCCTAGATTCTAGGAGGAGTAGATTTACATCTCTCTATGTATTCTTATACTTGTCTCAGCATCTTGTGTTTGTTTGTGTGCATGCCTGGATATGTTTGTCTCAGCATCCATCAAAATTTTCTATTATTAATATGCATAGCATGTGTTGCTTTTTGTGAGTTTTGAAATCACAGTTTAACAGAAAATGGTATCTGCAAACAGATAGCTCACTTGTTTCAAGTTTTTGAAATGAGCAGAATTACAGTTTGGAGCTAATTTTGGTGAAAAGCGATAGCTTGCTCAATGGTAGCTCCGAAGTCCCTTCTCAATGCTCGTTGAATGGAAAGTGCAACTCCACTTGTAGTCTTAACTACTCATTTCCAGGCTTCTTCTTCTTTTATTTATTTATTTATTTATCAGTTTGAACTAGAGATATAAGATAGAGGATTTATTCAAAAGCTACCTACTGCATATTGTTGTCTCATAGTCCACATTTTCAGTGCCTTCTAACCAGGGAAGCTCTAGAGATAAAGTTACTCATAGAAACATTGTTGCTGTTAACTGCATGATTTTTGAGATCTTTAAGAACATGTTTTTCAACATGGGCTTGAGTCTATATAAGCAGGTTTTGGATGGGTCCATAGGTGGTGAGGGGTTGTGAGGAAATGATGTTACTTTGCTGATTTTGGTTTTTGGGTGTGCTGAGTTTGGGGATTTGGGATTTGGAAAATCTCTTCATGCCTTCTACTTTAAAGTGATGACAATGGGCTTTTGGAGAAGTACAGTCCGTAATGCGCTTATCGTTTTGTATGTGAAGTATAGATGCATGAATGATGCAGCGAAGGTTGTTGAGGATATGCCTCAAAGAGATTTGGTCTCCTGCATAATGCCTCAATTTCTTTATCTTAGTCATGTAGTACGGTGATCTTCCTGCATAAGCATCTGGCATTTTTGTCTCTGGTTATAAAAGTTTAATTTCATATTTAACTGATTGTCGTCCTTGGTTCCATTGCAATGCTATTCATGTTTTTTTGCAATTCTGTTTTTTGAATAGCCCTCTTATGTGGTTCTGATTCTCTTTATTTACTCAATTGCTATCTTACCAAGCACCTTTGCATTGTTCTGGTTCTTTGAGTTCTGAACTTTTTTGTTTGGGATTCTTACAGTGAAGAAATCTACTTTCATGGAGAATGAAGTGGTTGCAGCAAATCAAGGGAATGGAACAAAGAGGAAGACCCAGTTCCAACTTAAATCCTTGGAGAGCTTTTATTTAGGTATACTGGACTAGAATGAACTTCGTCGACATTTGCATATGTCATGTCCAACTTATTTTCATCAATGACCTTCTTGTTGGCTATCATCTTCAGGTATAACCCACTCATCTCAGCATTTTAAGTTAGGATTTGTTTTGATTTATATAATATATCGAATTTTGCCACTTTCCAAAGGATCATGTAGACTTTGTAATAAGTAGAGAAGCATTGGTTTCTGTTTTTGGGACATGGGTTTTCAAGTTTGGTGGATGGATGGTCTTCATCCAAGTATATTTATGCCCATTTCATGTTATGCATGAAAAAGCGGAAAATGAACTTAAGAAACTACATCAAAGCCTTGGTTTGGTTTCTGTTTTTGGGATGTGGGTTTTCAAGTTTGGCGGATGGATGGTCTTCATCCAAGTATTTATGCCCATTTCATGTTATGCAGGAAAAAGCGGAAAATGAAATTAAGAAACTACATCGAAGCCTTGGTTTCAAGTAACTTGGTGTCTTTTTATAAAACTATATCATTCATGTCTTAGTGAAATTGGTTCTTGTCAGTATACGAGAGACATTATTATTATTATAATTTCTATCAGGGCATGTACTACAATGCTAAGAGATACCATTATTATAATTTATTTTTTTTTTAAAATAGTCAGTGGCTACGGCTATTAACCGTAGCTCTTTTTCTGAAAACCGTAGTTGTGCTATGGCTCTTGTAGTTTTAGCTACAAAAACAATCCATAGCTGTTGGTGATTTAGCTACGAAAGTATGGTTACGGATTTAATCCGTAGTTGCTAGTTCAATGGCTACGGTTTTAATCCGTAGCGATATCTTTAAGACCTATGGCTACATTACCTATGGGTACGGTCATGCTACGGATTTTATCCGTAGTCTTTTTCCTGTTTTCTAGTAGTGAGGACCCGATTGGCCAATCTTAGTGGAGTCATTGGATGATAGGCGTCTTCAATATCGGGATCTAAGTCTGGGGTGGCCATAATGCACCCTTCTGAGAACTTCTCAACAATATCAATACTTGGGCCATCACAAGACCGCAATACAATCATCTCACCAAACTAGCCGTCATGTGGCCACCATATAAAACATCCGCTCATGAAATATGTCATTCATGAAAGCCCATACAATCAAGAATATAATCACAATGGCATGTACATACCCCAACTCCTCTGGACTTTCATCTAGGAATAAGGACCAACACAAGGGCCCAAATACTACCATACGGACCAACACGAGGGCCCAAACATAGTACATCGATGCATCTCATCCTCATACGAACCAGCACAAGAGCCCAAATTAAAACAATATCCAAAATCTCTCAACTCCTTTGGATCATGTCCAGGCATATAGAATAACACAAGGGCTCCAATTTCATGATGTGTTCATGCATGCAGATAAAATGGATGCTCACAAATCAACCATGTGTATCAAACTATCAAATTGATACCGACATAACAATAGTAGGATAAATCAAATTGCCAAGGCACAACACATAGAAACTCGATAATAGACCTTCAAGTTATAGCCGATTGTCCATGGTAATATTCATATACACCCATAATCCCTTCTTGATACGGGCTGGATCATGGCCTTAGTACCCATAAGCAATGGGCCTTAACTTGGGCCCACCTAATATTCAATCATCAATTCATAATTCGATCTTATAAGACCCACGTTGTGTTTAAGCTACAAATTTCATACCACATCCATCACATATTGGTTGCATAACACATGCAATAATCATCGTGTGTGAGCTACACATTACACATCATCCACATACCATAATCATCTCATGCCCTCATAGGCGTCACTTAACAATAGTGCCAATTGGCCAAATAGACCAGCAAGCTAACAATAATCAAAACATCATTCCTTTGACCATGGAAGTGGGCTCACTTGGCTTCTCATCCAATGGTTGCTTGTAACCAGCTTATATCCCAAGTTCCACGAGCAAGTAGGATTTCATAAGCCCAGGGCACTAGGCCCAACACAAGAATAGCCATTTTTTACGCAAATGCTCATACGTTTAAGTGTCCTCAGTAGCACACTGAGGCCACACACCTCTTGTGAATACTTAACAAATGGCCACCGTGGCTCACATATAGCATTCACATACACAAGGTGCATAGGTTATGGTGGTACACAAGTTCTCGCTTGCATCATTGTTATCATAAGCATCATTCAACATCAAATTCATCGTCACAACTTACATCATGCAAGCATGTGCACGAAGTACACAACATATAAGGATTCACATGCATCATCAATATTATGGCCATCATCCATCACTATCATACATGCCCTAGGCATTAGTTGTCTGTCATACATGAGGTTATCCTTACATTCATCAACATCATTCATTTACCATCATCCATGCATCAAGTAAAACATGGTTATCTTATCCATGTTATCATCACAACAATCAATACGTGTATTATTATCACTTGGATATCAAGCATGGTTGTCAACTAGCATGTTTTGTCATTGTGCATATACATACATAATATCATCATCATCACCATGAGGATCATTTTCACTTCATGATTAACATAAGAAATATCATAAGTAACACAAATAATTACCCATCCATCATTAATGCATATGTCATAATTCACCATCCATTAAATCATATATATCATTTCAACCAACAACCCAACATTATCATTATCATGTTACCATACATGTATCATCATCTTACCCATCACTAGGGGTGTCCCACCTAGTGTGAGTTCCACATTGACCTTGGACTACACGCAAGGCATGGGGTCGTATAGGTCAAGTGTGAGTCCCACTTGGTGAACCAATAGGCCAACTTAAAGGCATAAATGTCTAACCACAACTCTTTCAATGGTGTAGATCTAATTCCACAACTAAGTGGGTCCCACACATTCCACCATTAACTGAAAACAATGCACAATCCCAAACACAATGACAACATGCTAACATCTTTAATGTCATACATCGTATTGGGCTCACTAGCCAAATATGCAACAAACCAAGAAAAATCTCAATTATCTAGTTTAAAAATCCCAATTATCTAGTTTATGCATTGTAAAATGGGTCTCTCTAAGCGTGGTCCACTTGACTAGATATAATATGCAAGCCACGCTGCCCAGTAGGCAATGGGCCTTCCCAATGGGCTCAAGGAAGGTTACCATTGTGGGCTTCTCACTCCCCAACGATTTCTCTTAGTGTTGGGCCCGCTTGGCCTTAGGGTTGCATCATTTAGATGGGCCCAAGGCCACCTATATCTTAAGAAAACATTTGGACAGTAAGATCTCTCCACTAAATATTTTACAAGTTATATAACACCGATTTACAAAATACGCTAGGTGGTCCTCATTACATGAAAGGTAAGACCATAAAAGATAGCCCATATTAGATGACCCACTTAAGGTTTTTAGCCTAACAACACCTGAGAATTATTTTTCAGAGTTCAGATGCTGCATTAAATGCTTTGAGAAAGTGGACCCTATTGACGTGGCCCCACATAAATTTTACATCAAACGGATTTTTGTACAATGTTGGTTTCTGGCCATCTTCAATTCCGATTTATGATCATGTAAGACCTACATCTAGTGAAAGGAAAGATCCATATATTAGCTCTATGCATGGGATTTAAAAATTATAAGGTGAGCCTCATTGGTTTGGTGTATACAATTTACGGTGATGTCCCAAACATGGATACTTAGAGGAAATGTGCAGGAAACACAGTGCAGAATTAGTTTTGTCCTGACTTTGAGTATGTCTCAAAATCACAAGGGACCACCTTTCAGTATGCCGTTAAGTGCCCTTAGTAGTAATAGATATGTAATTCAAAAATTATAATCTGGGACCAACTAGTTGTGCACACATAATATTTGGTATAGGGCCAAACATAGGTATTTTAATTTTTTACATAGAATTTTTTGCACAACCGTGCCTTGCCCCATTTTGGGATCTACTCCCTGATCATATGAGGTCTAATTTGGCCAAAATAAAATTATATATATATATATATATATATTAAAGGTTCCAAGTGGTGACTTACTCATATCTTGTGCGTGGTGTCCACTACGGAGGCTTAAAGTTGGTACAAAATACAAAAATAATTAGACAGTTTTCAGCAATGGGGTCTATCACAACTTAAGACCCAATTTCCAAACACTTGGGATCATTCCTGACACAAAGGTGGGACATCCCAGCTCAATTATATAAGGATTAAACATCCCCCAAAGTGGGACCCTTAACTACAGAGTGTGAGGCCCATCACAAGGTGTCAAAGATGTCTACATGCAATGCAGTTAGGTATTTAGAAATATTTCAGCAAACAAAAAGTGCAAAAGAAAGGAAATGGATATAATGACAAGTGGGGCCCACACGCTAGCAAAGCATAGATAAGAGACACACATCAATACACATAGCTGTCCAAATAAAATGAACTAATAAAGTACATAAATCAAAAGTGGTCTCACTACCAAGTGGGTCCATAATAAGAGTATAAATGTTGTAAACAACATACATACAACATATAAGTAGCACATGAAATGTCTTGATCAAATATCTCTAATCAAATTCTATGTTGAAAAATACGAGCCAATAGATGGTTTGGGAATACATCATTTAGGTTGTTTATAGGTTTCCAACCATACAGAGCCTTGGATCCATCTAGACCACACGTTGCAACTCAAGGTTTATCCTTACTGAAGTATCTGTCAGTCCAGAATTTCTTAAATTCTATCATGAAATAATCTAATCATATGGACTATACATATGATCAATAACTATCTTAAGTAAATTAAGAAAAAATATCAATTACATCCGACCATTGGAATCACGGATATAGCCCACACAAAAATGGTCACAACAAACTCTCAGATACATTTTCATACAAGGCCAATATCTCAACCATCCGAGTTCTGATCAAGGCATATTATATACCGTTGGAAAGATACTTCGATTTTCTACGAAGCTAGTGGTATATATATTTCTATTGGGTTTAATAAAGGGACCAAAAATAGGTCACCTTTCGGAAAATCGGAACCCTCTGTTGTATTTCTAGACATCAGTCAAGTAAAGTTAATGCCACGGATGATTGGACTGTTAGATGGCTACGAAATTTGGCCTACAGTTAGATCATATTGTGGTTCATATGATTTTTATGTTTTAACTTAGATCTTCGCATGGTTGATTTTATACGAATTTTACAATTTTCTGTCCAGATACAAAAACAGGATTACAAGTGAAGGGTGTGGATATAATGTTCATCATGGTGGACCATGCTGACGTGGGCCACTTACTGACTACCATGGCCAGTAATATATGAAACCATGGGGATCCACACCAGTAGGCCCACATGCATTAAAAATATGAAATTAAGAAAGAAGAGGATGAGGAGGATGGAAGGAGGGGGTGTAGACTCACCTCAAATGGATGGATGGTTGGATGATGATGTGTGGTCCACTCCATCTAAGATTGATGGTGGGCCACACCTTGGCCCCACTCTCTCTCACTCTCTTTTAAAATCTTAGAATTTTCTAAGTATAACAAAGAAATGCGCGTAAGAGAGCTCCTACTCTTACATAGGGAATTGGAGGTTAAGGTGATAAGATGATGTGACAAATTCATAGGGTCTTATTGGTGTTAAAAGTGAGGTGGAAGGCGGTGTATGGTAGAGGTAGTGGATGGATGAGGTGGATGGTGATAAGCATGCATTGGTCAAGGTGGAATGATGTTTTATTTAAACCAACTTGATTTAAATTGATTTTGAACTCGCAAGTATATGAATCAGGTATAGACACGGTACGTATTACGAGATCGTTCTCACGAGGACTGGTTATCACAATTTGAATTTTATGATTCTTCTTAACTAATCCAACAAATAGTTTAGCTAGTTATTAAGTAAACTAACAAAAATCAATGAAAAATAACTGAGAACAAGAAGGAAAATTCACTCAAAGAGAACACTAGGACTTTTAAATTCATGAGATACAACCTGAATTTGTTTAGAGCAAATACCACAGCTAACAATTCTTTTTCAGTGGTAGAGTAGTTAAGTTGAGCATCATTTAGGGTCCTACTAGCATAATAAATGACATAAGGCATTTTGTTCAATCTTTGTCCTAAGACGGCTCCAACAACATAATCAGAAGCATCACACATAAGCTCAAAAGGTAAACTCCAATTAGGTGGTTAGATGATTGGAGCAGAAGTTAATAAATGCTTTAACTTATCAAAAGCTTTCCGACAATCATCATTAAGGACAAATGCAACATCTTTAGCTAATAAATTGCATAAGGGTCGAGAAATTTTGCTAAAATCCTTAATGAATCTCATATAGAATCCCACATGCCCTAAGAACGATCTAATCTCCTTCACCGTTCTTGGTAGAGGAAGACTATAAATTAAATCAATCTTGGCTTTATCAACTTCAATATCTTACTTGAAATAACATGCCTGAGTACAATCCCTTTTTGAACCATAAAATGGCACTTTTCCCAATTCAATACTAGGTTCTTTTTTTTTTTACATCTTTCCAAGACAAGAGATAGATGGTATAAACATTCATCAAATGAAGAACCAAAAATAGAAAAATCATCCATGAAAACTCAAGGAAACGCTTAACCATGTCTGAAAAAATACTCATCATGCATCGTTGAAAAGTAGCAGGCGCATTACACAACTCAAATGGCATACGCCGATAGACATATGTACTAAAAGGACATGTAAATGTGGTTTTTTTTAATCCTTGGGAGCAATGGGAATCTGATTATACTAGGAATAGCCATCCAGGAAACAATAGTAGTTATGCCCTGCTAATCTCTTAAGCATTTGATCTATGAAAGGAAGAGGAAAGTGATCATTCCTTGTGACCAGGTTCGGTTTACAGTAATCAATACAAACTCGCCAACCCGTAGTCATGCGGATTGGCACTAACTCATTATCATCATTTTTTTTCACCGCAATCCCAGACTTTTTGGGAACAACTTGAATTGGGCTGACCCATGTGCTATCAGAAATGGGGTAAATGATACCAACATCTAACAATTTAAGCACCTCCGCGTGAATGACCTCTTTCATGTTAGGGTTAAACCTCCTTTGCATTTCACGCGACGTTTTTGCATTTTCTTCAAGATGAATACGATGCATACACACAGTGGGGCTTATTCCCTTTATGTCTGCTATTTTCCACCCAATAGCTACCTTATATTCTCTAAGAACATTAAGCAACTTACCCTCCTGTTCCTTATCAAGGTTAAAATCTATGATGACAGGCAGGGTTTCAGAAGGACCTAAAAATACATACTTAAGAGTTTCAGGTAATTGTTTAAGGTCAAGTACGGGTGGTTTCTCAATAGATGGACCAGTTTAGACTCAATGTGAAAGAAGTTCCACTTTAGCTTTCCATTTTGTAGTATCCATTACAGGATTAGAGTCAAGCAATGCATTGACTTCTTGGATGGAACTTCCTATGTCAAAATCTATGCCAAAATGTGTTAAACAAGTCTCAAGAGCGTCTTCGAAAGATTTAAGGAAAGAGTCATGCACTAGACTCTCAATCATGTTTACTTCAAATATATCATCCGAGTCTAACGGTTGTTGTCCAGCATTGAAAATAATGAGTTTAATCTTCATTTTACCAAAAGACAACTTCATAAATCCATTCTTGCAATTTATGATAGCATTGGATGTGGCTAATAATGGACATCCCAAGATAACCGAGATTTGACTAGTAGGATTCTGGACAGGCTGAGTATCTAGAACAATGAAATCCACTGGAAAATAAAACTTATCAACCTGGATTAGCACATCTTCAATAACACCACGGGGCACCATGGCAGATCTATCAACTAGTTGTAGTGTTATTTTGGTTGATTTCAGCTCACCAAGTCCTAGCTGCTCATATACAGAATATGGCAACAAATTAACGCTCGCCCCTAAGTCAAGCAATGCCTTCTTAATCTTATGATCTCCTATGACACAAGAAATGGTGAGATCTCCTGGATCCCTAAATTTAGGAGGGGTGTTGTGTTGAATCATGGAGCTGAGTTGCTCCGTAAGGAAGACCTTCTTGTGAACATTCAGCTTATGCTTTTGAGTGCATAAATATTTAAGAAACTTATCACAAGCAGGGACTTGCTTGATAGCATCAAGCAACGGAATGTTAATTTGCACCTGCTTAAACATGTCCAATATGTTATTAAAGTTGTTTCCTTTCTTAATTGGTGCCAGACGTTGAGGAAAGGGTGCTTTAGGCACATAGGATGGCACATGAGTAGTTCCTGGAGAGTCAAAGTGCTTTTGGACTTTGGATGCATTAGTGTGTCTCTCCACTTCATTTAGGTCTTCCGATTTGGAATTTGATTCTTCCCTAGGTATCTCTAGTTTGTTCTCATTCTGTTTGTCGGGCCTAAAGGTAATGATTGATTTGGGTTGCTCATGATATTGTTCTTGGTTTGAATTAGGGCCAGTCTCATACTGTCCTTTTGGATTTGCCACAGGTTGGCTAGGGAACTTGCCCTTCTCTCTCTCACTCAATGTGGTAGCAAGTTGACCCAATTGTACTTCTAGCTTGGCAATGGATTGTGCATTTGCATGCAAGCTTTGTTGGTTAGCTTGTAAAGTTTGTTGGGTGTCTTTTTGAAATTGAAGAGAACTCTGCATAAAAAGATTGAATATATCTTCAAGAGATGGTTTCCTTGATTATGAAGGGAGTTGTTGATATTGTGGAAACTGTTGAAGTTGTTGACTACCAACTTAGGAGTAAGGTTGCATAGGAGGATTTTCAGATGGTCCTCCTTGTTGAGGTCCTTTTGCCCAAGAAAAATTTGGATGTCTAGCCCACCCTAGGTTGTAGGTGTCTAAGTAAGGATCATTCCCAGTTCTCCGAAAAGTGTTCATAGCATGCACTTGTTCAGAGAGAAATTCCGGAAATGCTGTATTAGATGGACAAGACTGCGTAGAATGGGCGAGACTGGAACATATGACACATGACTCAATTTGAGTTGTTTGTGGAGGTCCATTATTTAACATCAAAGCATCAACTTTCTTTGTCAGGCTATCAATCTTGGCATAAAGATCTGGCGTGACTCCTATCTCATATATACCACCTTTCTTCTGTGGTTAGGGACTTCTCACCTCTATTTGAATAGTTTCATTGCTAGGAGTTTTTACACGAGGTTTCAAAGAAATTCCAAGCTTCGACATCAATTTTGGTCATGAATGACCCTCCACTGGTAGCATCAACCATGCGACGGTTTTGGGGTGTCAAACCGTCATAAAAAAGTATTGAACTTGTTGCCACTTCTCAAAACCATGGTGTGGACATTTAAGAAGCAAGTCCTTCCATCTTTCCCAACATTCATGAAACTGGTCACCCTCTTTTTGTGTGAAATTAGTAATTTCTCTACAGAGAGCATTAGTTTTGTGAACGGGGAAGAACTTGTTTAAGAACTTCTTAGACAGTTGGTCCCATGTAGTGATAGACCCAACTTCTAAAGAATTCAACCATGCTTTCGCCTTATCCTTCAAAGAAAAAGGAAAAATGCGAAAACAGATCGAATCATCTGAAAAGTTTTGGAACCTAAAGGTAGAGCAAATGTCTAGGAATTCTTTCACAAGATGATATGGATCCTCCTTATCTAAACCATAGAAGGAGGGCAACAATTATATGACCCCAGGTTTAAGTTCAAAGTGTGCTGCCGTGGTAGTTGGCAACACTATGCATGAAGGTGCATTAAATTGGACAGGATCTGAATAATCCCTAAGAGCTTTAACTCCATTCTCGTCTGCCATTTCAAATAGAATGTTTCTCAATCTTCTACAAAATGTTCTTTCTATTTCAGGATCAAAAGGTGCAAGTTCTATGTTCAAAGATCTACGTCCTAGCATAAACTGAGTTATTGCAATGTAGGAAAGAAAGCTAAACTAAGATGCAACCTAAGAGAAATAAAACTAGAGCTAAAAAATCATAAATTTCTAAAAGCAAGATGAAACTATGTAAACAAGAATAGGAAGAAAGAACCCGGAAAAGGAGATGATTGATTTCCGAAGAATTGGGAGCTCCTCCTTCACTTTGAAGACAATTTTTATTTATTTATTTATTTTTTAAGCTTCCTTCCTCAATTCTTGTAGAAAATAAAGACAAAAATAAATTAAGTTTCCTAAAATTTGTGAAATGATGCGAGAAAAATCCTAGGGCTATGAATTATGATAAAAGAGAATCCTAAATCCAATTTGGACCGAAACAGTCCCCGGCAACAGCGCCAAAAACTTGATGTTTTATTTAAACCAACTTGATTTAAATTAATTTTAAACTCGCAAGTATACGAATCAGGTGTAGACACGGTACATATTACGAGATTGTTCCTACGAAGACTGGTTGTTACAATTTGAATTTTATGATTCTTCTTAAGTAATCCAACAAATAGTTTAGCTAGTTATTAAGTAAACTAACAAAAATCAATGAAAAATAACTGAGAACAAGAAGGAAAATTCACTCAAGGCGAACACTAGGACTTTTGAATCCACCCTTAATTATCTTAACCCTTGTTTTACTTGTTGATTCACCCTAATTCAGATTGATGTAAATTTAATAAATAAAGCACAATCTGTGTCCCTAGTCAAGCACACAGGATGTATAATTCCCTTGAAGCACAAGGATCACATCTTTTCATCCTTGTTTAGGTATGAATAGATGTAAATTCCTATTTCTTTCTCTGTAGGAAAACCTGTTCACGGTCAGACACAAGCACACCTAGAATAAGATTCCAAACAACATCCACTTCTAGACTTTGGTTAAGCTCATAGATTGGAGAGGTATGGAGTTTTTATTTAAGCATAATAGAGAAAGAAATAAATCAATCAATTTCGGATGAAATCAACAAATAACAAGAATCATTCAAATAGGGGCTTCATCTCAGCCCTAGCTAAGAAATTAAAATTTCATGGGAAGTAACATAGATTTAGATGGAAAGAAGAAAAATATAATTGATAAGAAACACATCCCTTTGATTTCTTTCCAATCTCTCTCCTTCTCTTTTCTTTCACGTCCCCTACCTCCTTGAATCTCCCAGCCACTCTCTCTCTCTACTCTGCTCCACATCCACTAGAACTTAGATCCCCCTCTCCACGTATCTCTCTTTCTTCTTTATAGCAGTCTGGAGGCGGTGGAGTGGAGAAGTCGATGGGTAATGCAATTCGCATCATGCGCAGCCAACCTGCGTTCGACTCGCGTTCGGCACAAATAGCTGACCTATTTTCGGGATCTGATCCGTTCAGTCTCCTTGAGCGTGGTCGGTCCCACCTTGGGATGACTTTAAACGGCTAGGATCGTCAGACCGATCCTAGCCATGACTGCAAAGTAGCCCACAGCGCTCGGGTCTAGGGCGCACTGTAAACAGGGCTTGCGGAAGTGGTCGGCATTGATGCTTGGTGGGGTCCACTTCCACTGATCTTATGGAGAATCAAATCCATTATACGAGCTTCTGTATTCATGCCTGATCACGAGTCCAAATTTGAAGTGAATCCGTGTGTTGGATGGGCCACACCATTAACCAACGTATCAGGAAAAATTGTTGCTGCCATCTTGATTGTCTACATGGGAATCCTGGAAACTGGTGGGTTTTGGTTGACGCCCTCCCCTAGACAATCTGGTCAGTTTGGATTAGCCGTTCGATGAATGCAAGTGGGCCACGCACCCTCCCAGCGGACGGGTTGCGTAAGTGCTCGAAGAAGGAAATTTCCTTCTTTTGAATTTCTACGATCAAAGACGGTTTGACCGTCTTTGGTGTTGCCGTGCACGGCTAGTGCACTTGTGCACTATGCACACACCACTCAAGGTGGAGGCCGATGTGATGTTTATGAGACATCTAATCCTTCCATCCGATCTGTATTATCATTTTAACAGTTGGAACCAAAATTGAGGTATATCCAGCTTGTAGGTGGACCCCAGATAAATGAATTGTGGGCTGATTTGTCCATTGGGCTGCTTCCACAGAGATCCAGGATCTGAAATTCGACATGTACGGTTCATTTGTGGTCCTCAGGCCATATATGAAGTTTTGAGTTGAACGGATGGTGGAAACCCTTTGATCTTGCATCTTGGACAACTTTTGGGCCTCTTTAACCTGAATGGCTTGATTTTCTTGGATCTTTGGCATGTAAATTCTTTAGTCTTGATCCCATGGAGTCCGTCCCTTGCCTTGGTGATTCTGGAGCGTCAAATCCATGCATTTAGCACCCTTTTTCAGTCCAAGCTCCTAAAGTCACCTTGCAATACAAACACGATTAAAATAGGCTGTTAAACAGTATCATGTTCGTAAATGCAGGTAATAACTGGGGTCTAATATACAATATTTAACCCTCAATATGGAAGAAATCTAGGTATGCATTGGTTAATGAATGGATAAGGGTTATAGGTTGTGGGTGATGCATGGTGAATGATGAAGTGGAGTGTTGCAATTGGTTATTTGAAGTGATGTGACACAAATTAAGACATGCATTGGATGCATGTGTAGGATGAAGTGGACATGGGCCATGATTAGTTTCTAAGGCATGGGGAGAGGGTTAATGATGGATTTTGGGGTAGAATTTAATTTGTCTTATATGTGCTAGCTACTTATATGTCATGTAGTGATTGTCTTATCTTGTAATAATTTTCATGTTCTAAAAGTGGACTTTAGGCCCACATGGGCCTAAGTTTAATGGGGCTAACACAATAAAGGTTGCTTATGTTACAGGATACGCAATTTGGGCCGTACATTTGATGGGTCGTATCTCACTAACAGAGCGTTGAATTGACGCACGGTTTTCACCATTGCGACCGCAATGACGACACGGTCCACATGATAGAGGTCTCAAGGTCATCTAGAACAAATCACTTGGGTGGGATTGCTGGGTGCACTGGAGTGTGGTATATGATCTATCAATGGTGCGGATCGAGACACATGTGCACGAGCGGTGTTACTAAATACTGGGATCTCACAATAATAGTACTATCCATTTAAAGAAGTATTCCACATGCTTCTTACCCTTCCTATATATGATGTACATATTGCTAAAAATATTTGTAATGAATAGAGGTTGGAATTTTTCTCTTAATGAATCCATGGATATTAAATCGATGTGATTAAGTTATAAGATTACTTTTGATAGATTCGCCTATATAAATAAAAAAGTGGGCCACATCTTATAAGATAAGGGCTAAATCTCTAGAGCACTCAGTAAAACAAGAGATGGCACAAGACCGTTTGGAAAGGAAGAACTATGCAATACCCGCATCTTTCTACCATATACAAGGGTTTCATGTTCTTATGCATTTTCCCATGGTACAATAATTTAAACCATTAGTCTGTTGAGACTCAACATTGAAGGATTCATAAATAGTGATTTGGCAAGATCAATTATGATTGAAAAAGTATTAATATTTTGTATGAGATCAAAGGTTGTCTCATGATCATCAAAGAAGCAAAAGACAGTTACATTATCATCCACTGAAGCAAAGTGTGTGTGTGTGTGGCGCCGAATGCTCAACTACACACCAGTTCATACGGAACTTGTGCAAACTTTTTGAGAACTCATCATACATGATGTGAGTCCAAAATCTGAACGATCCACATAATGTAGCACCCCATGAAACCCCCGGGGCCCAACTTTTACTTTGAACCAAAACTTTGGTGGGCCATGAAAAACGAAAACAATTTCCTCCCTTGATTTGCATCTCGCTTTTCTATGGCCCACCAGAGTTTTAGATTAGGTTGAAAATTGGTCCCTCGAAAATTAGGGTCTCTCTCTCTCTCTCTCTCTCTCTATATATATATATATATATATACACACACACACACACACACACACACACACACACACACACACACACACACACAAATTTTACTCAATTTACAAAATTAACAAAAATCACCCATTGCTTTTTCCATGACAACATGTCAGGGAAATAGCAGTGAAGACCGCTTGAGTTGAAGAAGGAATATGCCAATATCTCCTAGAGGGGGCCAATATCTCAAAACTTGTAGAATCATTGATGCTAGGTTACCCTAAAATCTAGGATCAATCTCATTACCCGGCTGCTCTCGGGAGCATCTCGAAACTCCGTATCAGATCTGGACCGCACGTCGGAAGTCCGATTAACACAAAGTTAAGGAATTAGGACCGCCTTGCTGGGCTTGACAACCATCTCGGAAATTAAATCCAGACAGTGTCCCAGGCTGTTCGCTTGAGTCCGAGACGGAGCGAGAGAGTGTGAAAACACTTGTTTTCTTTACAAAATAAATATCTTGAATAGTAATCTGGCACGTGATGCTTGCGGATCAGTTTTAAGCAACCAGACCGTCAGAATCAGACCAAATTACACCCTCGGATCAGGAGAAATTTCATACACATTTACATGTACTCGGAATCTTCGATCGAGGTCCGCTGACCGTTGAACTGAAACTGGTCCGCCACGCGTGATCTGGAATCCCGACCGAAACGAAAACTTAATGGAACGTAGATCCGGTGTCGGTGAGCTTAAGTTCGACCTTTGGCTCAAGGAGGCCCGCAAAAAGTCCTCCTTTGGCTGGAAAAGTCCCGCTTTGGTTATAACCTAAGTATACCTTGACTTGAAGTCTAATTTGGAGACTTTTTAGGCTATATAAGGACCTTTGAACTCTCTCTCTCATAGCCATACGAATTTGAGATTTGAGAGAGAGAAAAGAGAGAGAAAAGAGAGAGAAAGTGTGGGAGTTGTGGGAGGTTCTCCTGTCATGCTTCCCTGCCGTTATGCAAACACAACCACTCCGTTCTAATCACTTTCCCGGCGATTCCAGCTCTGGTTTTAGGTAAGAAACCCTAACCCTAATCTGATTTGGAGTGTTGATGGTTGTAGGTTGTAACAGCCTGAATTTTTCCCAACCTGGAATTAGACGTCCTTAGGCGATGGGTCAATCCTAACACAGGTTTAACTTCTCAAACACTCAATTAAAGCCTCAAATCCCTTTTCAAACCATTTTCTTCACAAATTCTACCCTTCACCACCTTGATCTTTCAATTTTTCAAAGTACTTTCATCCTAGACACTATCTTAAAATAGCTAAGTAGTATAACTTGGATCACTTTATATACAAACTACAAAGGACTAAGTACCACCTCAGACAAAAATCTTACAGGACTAAATCCTTTAGAAATTAGGCGAGATTTAGCTAGTGTTAAACTAGAGTGCCTGTGAAATTAGCACCAATCACTTTAAATACGATCTGCAAGACCCAAAACTTGTAGAATCATTGACGCTAGGTTACCCTAAAATCTAGGATCAATCTCATTATCTAGCTACTCTCGGGAGCATCTCGAAACTCCATATCAGATCTGGACCGCACGTCGGAAGTCCGATGAACATGAAGTTAAGGAATTAGGACCGCCTTGCTGGGCTTGACAACCATCTCGGAAATCAAATCCAGATAGTGTCCCAGCGCTATTCGCTTGAGCTCTGAGTGAAGAGTGTGAGAAATGTGAAATTAATTCAAAATAAAATATCTTGAATAGTAATCTGGCACGTGTTATTTGCGGATCAGTTTTAAGCAACCAGACCGTCAGAATCAGACCAAATTACACCCTCGGATCAGGAGAAATTTCATACACATTTACATGTACTCGGAATCTCCGATCGAGATCCACTGACCGTTGAACTGAAACTGGTCCGCCACGCGTGATCTGAAATTTCGACCGAAACGAAAACTTAATAGAACGTAGATCCAACGTTAGTGAGCTTAAGTCTGACCTTTAGCTCAAGGAGGCCCGCCAGAAGTCCTCCGTTGAGCTGAAACTGACCCGTTTTGGTTATAACCTAAGTATACTTTGACCTAGAGTCTATTTCGGTGAGTTTTTAGACTATCTAAGGACCTTAAACCCTCTCTCATTGCAGCCATACGAATTTGAGAGAAACCCTAGAGAGAGGAGAGAGAAGAGAGAAAAGAGAGAGAGAGTGTGGGAGTTGTGAGAGATCCTTCTTGCCACTCTTCCCTGCCGCTCCACGAGCTCCACCGCTCCGTTCTCATCGCTTTCCCAGCGATTCCAGCCCCGTTTTTCAGCAAGAAATCCTAACCCTAATCTGATTTGGGGCTTGGGTGGTTGTAGGTTATGAAATATCTAACCTATTTCGTTCTATAGGTTGCCAAACTGCCGAATACGGAAGCTTAGCAAACCTATCGACTCCGTTACGATTCTACGACAAAGGTGCGGACTTTAGGTATATAGTTTATGATTTTCAACGCTTTCAATGTCAGATAATGATAGATTCATGATCTGCATGCAATTGCACATGTACAAAGTGCTTTCTGTTTTCTGTTTTGATTAAAGATGTAGATTATGGAATTTTACATATTCTAGGTATTCGTAGAAAATACCGTATACGTATAAATTTTAGAAATGTGTTTGACATGATTATTTTCTATATGAATATACGATATATGGATAAAATACTTATTTGGCGAAAGGATTCGCCCAAATACATGTTTTACTAATATACACTATGTATGTTGAAATACTGTATTGTAGAAAGTACCGTATACATATATATTTTAGAGATGTGGTTGCCATGATTATTTGTTATATAAATATATTATATATGCGTAAAATACTTGCTTGGCGAAAGGATAGCCCTAATACATGTTTTGCTAACATACACCATATATGTTGTAATAGTGTATTCTAAGTGTTTGTGAAAATGACCGAATGAGTATAGAATTCTCATTCGTGCTCGTCATGACTAATTGTCATGGATATATGATTGTTGTATTGGCGATCCCCCTTTGACGAAAGGATTTGCCCTAAATCACGCCACGGCCAAAATACGTTATATATGTTGAAATGTGTAGTCCAAGTGTTTGTGAAAATGTTCAAATGAATATGGAACTTGGATTCCTGCTTGCCATGACTATCCATCGTGGGTGTACGCGTGTTATGATTGGGGCAACTCCCTAGTGAAAGGATTTAGCCTAATGCCAATGTGATCAACATATGTCATGTATGTTGATGTATATATTTTTAAAGTGTTTGTTGAAATGTTTGAATGAGTAGTAGTTAGCAATTGTAATGTATAAGGGTGTTGAGATATGATTCTCAACCTCTTTTAACTATGTGTATGATTTTCTTGGATAGTTGTGTGATTAGGAATTGAACATGTACAAACTCATGCAGGTGTTGTGCTTCCTAACATGCTCAACTGCTTTTATGATTTTATCTATGTAATGCATATGTTTAAATTCATATTTACGTTGTATGATCCGTTATGGGTGATGGGGGAGTGGAGCAACGAATGCGTGCAACAGCCCTGGCAGCCCTAAACGGATAATACCAGACCTTGATTGTATGAGTTAAATCATGATCCACTACTGCTTTATCTATCTACAATTGATTGTGTTTGGGGCTATGATTATAGTCCAGACAATCGGTACCAGAGTTGAATTCGTGGCTGTGATTCATTTGCCACGTGAGATGTGTTCGACGAACTCGAGTCGTACTTCGGTTGGCGATAGTGGTTGGCTACACGAAGTGCTCATGCACTTCATATCGTTCAACTTGATGTGCGCTAGAGCTAGCCGAGCTCGTCAAGTAACCCGATCTGTCTTATGTATGTTCACCATGTTTGGACGCCTCTGCTTGAACCTAGGGTACCAAACTTACCAATGGAATCCCTTTTACCATGGTACCTCGATCCGCTAAGACTCATGAGCCGAGCATGGTGGTATGGGACACCGTGGTAGAGCTGTCGGCCTACGCTGGGGCCACGTGCCTCCCCGTAGTGACCAGTGAGCAACCAAACTCGTGAGCCGATTATGGTGGTATGGGACACTATATTCGTGCTATCGGCCTATATTGATAAGGTGATGGGGGAGTGGTGTAAAGATTCCGTGTAACAGCCCTGACAGCCTTTTGTAGTGACCTCGAGCATACTCTGGAATCGCGGTGAGCCTTAGAGTTTTGCCGCGGTGTATGGAGTATGAACTAGGCCTGTTTCTATATAGTGATGAATCGTTAAAGAGGTGATGGGGGAGTGGTGTAACCTTTGTGCGTAACAGCCCTGGCAGCCTTTGCAGTGACCTAGAAAATACACCATCGTCTGAGATTAACTAGGAGTGACGACCCTAGAATGGATCATGTTTGGGAATGATACAAGGGAAGTACCTTAGTTTCCCAATCCTGCTGTTTGAAATGGACTAATAATAACTCGGTAATCATGCTCATCATGCATTACATGTGCTTGGAAGATGTGGAGCACTGAGGGATGAAAGCATGCCGTGAACGTGAGATGGTGTCACACGAGGGAGGGTGTGGTGAGGGCATACATCATGACTGCATTCATACTTGCATTAATAAGAGTAGTTAGGAGTGTTTGATTTTACTGCTTTATCATTACTGCTTGACTGAATTGATAACATGTTAACATATGCTTTATTGTTCCACTGAGTTGATCACTCACTCCCACGTTACGGGACGGTATTCTGAACACCCACCAGACTTTGTCTGATTGCAGATGGCGACGCTACTCCTGAGGCGGAGCTGGACTTTTGTGACGAGAGGATGCTTTCTCATATATGTAGTTTTCGGGCGGCTTCATGTGAGCAGTGCCTTGATCGACGGGGTTACAGGGATGTTGACTAGATGACACTACACATTTGGTATAATTTGAATTGTACTTGTAATTCATTAATCTGGTAACATTATCACACTCTAGAGACTCACCACTATTTTTATATATTTTATACATCTATCACAGTCTTCTGCTTGCAAATTAATTGTCTCTGGAGTATGATATGCTGTTTTGACTTAATCTCACTCATGTTCACTACATTAATGCAGACAGCATTTAATCATCATTATCTATGTTGCATAAGTGATGTTCTGGAACTCGGGTGTTGAGTTTATGCTCAAACTCCGATTTTTCGGGATGTTATATAGGTTATGAAATAGCTAACCTATTCCATTCTATATGTTGCCAAACTGCCGTAGATGAAAACTTAGCAAACCTATCGACTTCGTTACGATTCTACAACAAAAGGTGCGGAGTTTAGGGGTATAGGTTATGGTTTTCAACGCTTTCAATGTCAGATAATGATAGATTCATGATTTGCATGCAATTGCACATGTACAAAGTACTGTCTGTTTTCCGTTTTGATTAAAGATGAAAAATATGGAATTCTACATACTCTAGGTATTTGTAGAAAGTACCATATACGTATAAATTTTGGAAATGTGTTTGACATGATTATTTGTTGTATGAATATACGATATATGGATAAAATACTTATTTGGCGAAAGGATTCGCCCAAATACATGTTTTACTAAAATACACTATGTATGTAGAAATACTGTATTGTAGAAAGTACCGTATACATATATATTTTAGAGATGTGGTTACCATGATTATTTGTTGTATAAATATATTGTATATACGTAAAATACTTGCTTGGCGAAAGGACTCGCCCTAATACATGTTTGCTAACATACACTAAGTATGTTGAAATAGTGTATGTTAAGTGTTTGTGAAAATGTTTGTGTGAGTAAGTGTTTGGATGTTGATGCCTTAGAAGGGTGTTGAGATGAGATTCTCAACTACCTTAGAGACATGTATGATTTCCTCCATGAGGTCGTTTACTTTAACCACTTACTTATGAAATATATGTGTTTGCATTCCTATTTATGTAGTGCTTTATAACATGCTTTATAATATGCTTTATGATATGCTTGTTAACATGCTCAAATGATTGTATGATTTTATTTATGTAAGGCGTATGTTTAAATTCATGTTTATGTTGTATGATCCGTCATGGATGATGGGGGAAGTGGTGTAACGATTCCGTGCAATAGCCCTGGCAGACCTAAACGGATAATACCAGACCTTGATTGTATGAGTTGAATCTTGATCCACTACTGCTTTATCTATCTGCAATTGATTGTTTTTGGGGCTATGATTATAGTCCACACAATCGGTACCAGAATTGAATTCGTGGCTGTGATTCATTTGCCACGTGAGATGTGTTCGACGAACTCGAGTCGTACTTCGGTTGGCGATAGTGGTTGGCCACGCGAAGTGCTTATGCACTTCATGTCGTTCAACTTGTTGTGCGCTCGAGCTAGCCAAGCTCGTCAAGTAACCCGATCCGTCTAATGTATGTTCACCATGTTTGGTCACCACTACTTGAACCTAGGGTACCAAACTTACCAGTGAAATCCCTTTTAACCATGGTTCCTCAATTCGCTAAGACTCATGAGCCGGACATGGTGGTATAGGACACCATGGTCGAGCTGTCGGCCTACGCTGGGGCCACGTGCCTCCCCGTAGTGACCAGTGAGCAACCAGACTCGTGAGCCGATTATGGTGGTATGGGACATTATATTAGTATTGTCGGCCTACATTGATAAGGTGATGGGGGAGTGGTGCAACGATTCCGTGTAATAGCCCTGACAGCCCTTTGTAGTGACCTCGAGCATACTCTGAATTGCGGTGAGACGATGAGTTTTGCCGCAGTGTATAGAGTATGAACTAGGCCTGTATCTATACAGTGATGAACTGTTAAAAGGGTGATGGGGGAGTAGTGTAACGATTCCATATAATAGCCCTGGCAGCCCTTGCAGCAACCTAGAAAACATACCATCGTTTGAGATTAACTAGGAGTGACGACCCTAGAATGAATCATGTTTGGGAATGATACAAGGGAGGTACCTTAGTTTCCCAATACTGCTGTTTGAAATGGACTAATAATAATAACTCGGTAATCATGCTCATCATGCATTGCATGTGCCTGGAGATGTGGAGCACTGAGGGATGAAAACATGACGCGAACGAAGAGGGTGTCGCATGAGGGTGGTTTGGCAAGGGCATACATCATGTCATTTCATACTTGCATTAAATAAGAGTAGTTAGGAGTGTTTGATTTTACTGTTTTATCATTACTGCTTGACTAAATTGATAACATATTAACCTATGCTTTATTGTTCCACTAGTTGATCACTCACTCCCACGTTACGGGACAGTGTTTTTAAACACCAACCAGACTCTATTGTAGCTGCAGGTGTTGGCGATGCTTGTGAGGCGGAGCCAGACTTCTGCGACGATGAGGACACTTTCTTGTATATGTTATTTTCTGGCGGCTTCATGTGAGTCGTGCCTTGATCGACGGGTTTACAGGGATGTTGGCTAGATGACACTGCACCTTTGGTATATTTTGAAATTATACTTGTAATTCTTTAACCTGGTAACATTATTACACTCTGGAGACTCACCATAGTTTATATATGTTATCTATATATCACAGTCTTCCGCTTGCAATTTAACTGTCTCTGGAGTATGATATTTGTTTTGGCTTAATCTCGCTCATGTTCAATGCACTGATACAGACAACATTCAATCATCATTATCTATGTTGCATAAGTGATGTTCTGGAAACTCGAGAGTTGAGTTATGCTCGACCCTCGATTTTTTGGGATGTTACAATTGGTATCAGAGCATGATTTGGATTAAACCGGACCTGGGTTATGGTCACACGATGCACTCTGACGCACTCTGACTTAGGAGGGAGCGACGGAACGTAGAAACAGTCATAGGTATCTCGATTTCGCCAATTGGCGAAGTTCACTGAAAACGAACGCCGAAATCGAGTTTGTATTCAACCATGGTCGCACGGGTCGACCTTAAAACATTCCTAGGTCGTCTATATATGATTCTAGATTATAATCCACCTCACCCTAACTGTTGAAAATCGGTAGAATACGGGCTAAGAGTGATGATGATAACTACTCCGAATCCTCGGAGCTTCTCTGGACTCCTCACAGAGTCTTCTCGAATCCATGAGGAAAGAAAGCAGAAAATAGAAATAAATTCTAATAAATTCAAAATTGATTAATGAATGACAAAATAAAAATGAGTTCACGACCCTTTGAATAGGGATACCAAGTAATGGGAAAGAAATCAGAAACAAACTACAACTAAAACTCCTAGGTTATGATGTCTACTAGTGTGCAAGGTTTTCGGCCAAAAATAGTAAGTATCCTATTTGGCTTCACCAAACCGTTCTCCTAATTATTCCAAGCTCTTTTCACGATGGGCGTAACTCCTAAAGCCCAACAGATGAAGAGTAATCAAACTAAAACTACTATTTTTAGTAAAACGAAATTGAAACGGAAAAATGACCGTCAATCGGAGGGTTTTTTTCATAATTCCGGGCTGCACAACCTAGCATAGCTAGGTTGGTTGGCTTCATTAGCTCGTTCTACCCCAAATTCATATATTTTACGTCAGATAACTCTTTCCGGATTGCAAGATACGTCCGAAATTGCTCGAACCTACCCGAAATGGAGTTGGGGGGCCAAACGGAGCACTTCCGGAGGGATCCAAGGTGGGACCCAGTGTTTTTTGGGGCCTAGGGGACTGGAGGAACACATCTATGGGGCCCCCCTTTGAAAACCCCAAAATTTTTCGGCGAGGCCCTCGCCAGGTCGGCAAGGCCTCGCACTTTTTTAACTGGGTTGGGCCCGCAGCTCGGGCCGACCGAGTTTGGGGGTCGTGGGACGTCCCTGATGTGTAGGCCATCCACTGGAAATCTCCCAAAACCCTACCTCCTTCACAAACCTCCCCTCCAAGCCGTGTTCTCTCTTCGAACTTGCTGTTTCTCTTCAAAACCGCCCTTCCAATCATTCTCCCTGCTGATTTCGGCCACAACCTATCCATCTCCATCATTCACAGCAGTCCTTACCTTCCTCCCTCTCCATTTCTCCTTCGTTTCAGCCCCCACATCCTCCATTTCGTCCCAAAAACGTACATACCTCTCAACCCATCCATTTCTCCATTTTTCCATCTTCATTCCCTGACTGTTGGGCCTCTACAAACCCTTTCGAGGTTTAAATCCGTGGAGACCCAAAGATCCCAGCCCTTTTCTCCCTTTCCTTCATTTTTCCATGGCTTTATTCGAGGACGCTAGGGCCCGTTCGGCCAAATTGCATTAGGTGAGTTTAAGGTGGATGGAATTGTATAAGCAATAATAAATGTATGCGTGGTATGGTCCCTAGATTGGGTGTATCCCATGTTTTTCGACACTATGTTTAGAATGTACGCAATTAAAAGTAAATTCCAAGATTTCCTTTCAACTTACACCTAGAAATTCCCCATTGTGGGATATGGAAATCCCATCTCACATTTTCCAACACCAGGCTCATTTTCCAAAGCCTATAAAATTAATTTTTACCCCACCCACCCTCCTACCAACATGTCATTCCCAATCCCGAGGAAGGAGTAGTAATACAGTCCCATTTAATATAACTTAAGACCACTGGCCAAATAGTGTTGAAGTGATAAGGTCCCTTGATATACATTAACCCACCACACTCTGATAGCTTAAGCTTTTAGAGTAAATGGTTGTTTGACAAATAGACCCTTGGAGTTTTGGACCTAGAGCAGTGCTCCTACACTTTGACAGACCTGACCGTATAGGAAATCCAACAAATTAATAATGTGAACCTTAGGACCCTCTTAGCTGGTATGAGCATGTGTGAAGTGCTCGAGAGTAGTTAAATTTAAGTCCGTACAACTCAATTTTCACTTAGACAACGTTTGACCCTACGCGATAAATAATTTCTTGTATTAGAAATGATCTGAAATCAACTAGTGTATAAGAATAGACTCTGGATTATACCTAGAGGAAACTTCTATATCCCTTGGATTTAATGATAGGTCAAATTAATACACCCCTTAAAATCGCCTTCTTAAGGACTTAGTACAATCGGGAACACGGAGTAGAGAAACTACATATAGGCGAGGTCTTCGCGGTCTGAATCGAATTCTCAATTCTGGTAGTGACCAATAAACTCTATGCTCTGATCAAGCAGAAGGTCGGGATCAACTAGGATTAAGAACTGATACGATACATTTTCTGTCCTCATGAGGCAGAAGATCTATGTATCCGGCTCAGACCCACTACACAACTTTCTTCCGTGTTGGCCGAACCACTTGCAACCAAAAGTTTGTAACTTCGCCTTTGAAAAGTATTAGGAGTATATAGCCGATAGAGACTTTGTCTTTTAGGCCCAAGGAATTACCCAAATGGGCAATAAATAGTTAGGAATTAGGTCCCAAATTACATGCCATGTCGGCATACATTTTGTGCATATGAACGTAGAAAGATAGCCTACCCGTTAGGCTTGACATGAGTACATAAGGTAGGTCGGGACCGTGATGATAGTCCTCCTTTGGTAGACTTAGGCATCTGGCCTCAACTCACACCTGACCCCGAATCAACCACAATACCCATCATCTTTAGCTCCTTTCTATGACCATAGGTATCAATGTCACAGTACACATCGTCGATGAAAGGCAGACCAATGTATTTCTCACTTCATGTCAAGAATATGTCCTAAATTACACCTTGTTCTGACATACGGATCAGGACATAGATCTTGAGCCTTGAGGGTGAAAATAAAATTTTAAGGGGGGTAGACTAAAATGAACCAAGCTAATATACACCCTACCGCGCATAGAGACTTGAAAACAATAAGTCTTCGACAAATGAAATAATAAAATCTTTCTTTATTACCCTTAGCCAATTTCGGGGACGAAATTTTATGTTAAGGGGGGTAGATTGTAACAGCCCGATTTTTTCCAACCTGGAATTAGACATCCTTAGGCGATGGGACAATCCTAACTCCTGTTTAACTTCACAAACACTCAACTCAAGGGTCTTAAGTCCCTTTTCAAACTATTTTCTTCACAAATCTCACCTTTCATTACCTCATTCCTTAAATCCTTTAAGTACTTTCACATTAGACACTACCTTAAAGTTTAGGTAATGAAGAACAATACTTAAACTAAACATTTCTACAAAGGACTAAGTACCACCTCAGACCGAAATCACCCAGGACTAAATCCTTTAGAAATTAGGTGAGAATTAGCTAGTGTGAAACTAGAGTACCTGTGAAATTAGCACCAATCACTTTAAATATGATCTGCAAGACCCAAAACTTGTAGAATCATTGACGCTAGGTTACCCTAAAATCTAGGATCAATCTCATTACCCGGCTGCTCTCGGGAGCATCTCGAAACTCCGTATCAGATCTGGACCGTACGTCGGAAGTTCGATTAACACAAAGTTAAGGAATTAAGACCGCCTTGCTGGGCTTGACAACCATCTCAGAAATCAGATCCAGACAGTGTCCCACGGCTGTTCGCTTGAGTCCGGAGCGAGAGAGTGTGAAAACACTTGTTTTCTTTACAAAATAAATATCTTGAATAGTAATCTGGCACATGTTGCTTGCGGATCAGTTTTAAGCAACCAGACCGTCAGAATCAGACCAAATTACACCCTCGGATCAGGAGAAATTTCATACACATTTACATGTACTCGGAATCTTCGATCGAGGTCCGCTGACCATTGAACTGAAACTGGTCCGCCACGCGTGATCTGGAATCCCAACCGAAACGAAAACTTAATGGAACGTAGATCCGATGTCGGTGAGCTTAAGTCCGACCTTTGGCTCAAGGAGGCCTGCCAGAAGTCCTCCATTGAGCTGGAAAAGTCCCGCTTTGGTTATAACCTAAGTATACCTTGACTTGAAGTATAATTTGGAGACTTTTTAGGCTATATAAGGACCTTTGAATTCTCTCTCACAGCCATATGAATTTGAGATTTGAGAGAGAAAAGAGAGAGAAAGTGTGGGAGTTGTGGGAGGTTCTCCCTGTCATGCTTCCCTGCCGTTATGCAAACACAACCACTCCGTTCTAATCGCTTTCCCGGCGATTTCAGCTCCGGTTTTAGGTAAGAAACCATAACCCTAATCTGATTTGGAGTGTTGATGGTTGTAGGTTATGAAATAGCTAACCCATTCCGTTCTATAGGTCGCCAAACTGCCATAAATGAAAGCTTAGCAAACCTATCGACTTCGTTACGATTCTAGAACAAAAGGTGTGGACTTTAGGTGTATAGGTTATGGTTTTCAACGCTTTCAATGTCAGATAATGATAGATTCATGATCTGCATGCAATTGCACATGTACAAAGTGCTGTCTGTTTTCCGTTTCGATTAAAGATGAAAAATATGGAATTCTACATACTCTAGGTATTCGTAGAAAGTACCATATACGTATAAATTTTGGAAATGTGTTTGATACGATTATTTATTGTATGAATATACGATATATGGATAAAATACTTATTTGGTGAAAGGATTCGCCCAAATACATGTTTTACTAAAATACACTATGTATGTAGAAATACTGTATTGTGAAAGTACCGTATACATATATATTTTAGAGATGTGATTGCCATGATTATTTGTTGTATAAATATATTATATATGCGTAAAATACTTGTTGGCGAAAGGACTCGCCCTAATACATGTTTGCTAACATACACTAAGTATGTTGAAATAGTGTATGTTAAGTATTTGTGAAAATGCTTGTGTGAGTAAGTGTTTGGATGTTGATGCCTTAGAAGGGTGTTGAGATGGGATTCTCAATACCTTAGAGACATGTATGATTTCCTCCATGAGGTCGTTTACTTTAACCACTTACTTATGAAATATATGTGTTTGCATTCCTATTTATGTAGTGCTTTATAACATGCTTTATAATATGCTTTATGATATGCTTGTTAACATGCTCAAATGATTGTATGATTTTATTTATGTAAGGCGTATGTTTACATTCATGTTTATATTGTATGATCCGTCATGGGTGATGGGGGAGTGGTGTAACGATTCCGTGCAACAGCCCTAGCAGCCCTAAACGGATAATACCAGACCTTGATTGTATGAGTTGAATCTTGATCCACTACTGCTTTATCTATCTGCAATTGATTGTGTTTGGGGCTATGATTATAGTCCACACAATCGGTACCAGAATTGAATTCGTGGATGTGATTCATTTGCCACGTGAGATGTGTTCGACGAACTCGAGTCGTACTTCGGTTGGCGATAGTGGTTGGCCACGCGAAGTGCTTATGCACTTCATGTCGTTCAACTTGTTGTGCGCTCGAGCTAGCTGAGCTTGTCAAGTAACCCGATCTGTCTAATGTATGTTCACCATGTTTGGTCACCACTACTTGAACCTAGGGTACCAAACTTACCAGTGAAATCCCTTTTAACCATGGTACCTCGATCCGTTAAGACTCATGAGCCGGGCATGGTGGTATGGGACACCGTGGTCGAGCTGTCGGCCTACGTTGGGGCCACGTGCCTCCCCGTAGTGACCAGTGAGCAACCAGACTCGTGAGCCGATTATGGTGGTATGGGACATTATATTAGTGCTGTCGGCCTACATTGATAAGGTGATGGGGGAGTGGTGCAACGATTCCGTGTAATAGCCCTGACAACCCTTTGTAGTGACCTCGAGCATACTCTGAATTGCGGTAAGACGACGAGTTTTGCCGCAGTGTATAGAGTATGAACTAGGCCTGTATCTGTATAGTGATGAACCGTTAAAAGGGTGATGGGGGAGTGGTGTAACGATTCCGTGTAGCAGCCCTGGCAGCCCTTGCAGCAACCTAGAAAACACACCATCGTCTGAGATTAACTAAGACTGACGACCCTAGAATGGATCATGTTTGGGAATGATACAAGGGAGGTACCTTAGTTTCCCAATACTGCTGTTTGAAATGGACTAATAATAATAACTCGGTAATCATGCTCATCATGCATTGCATGTGTCTGGAAGATGTGGAGTACTGAGGGATGAAAGCATGCCGCGAACGAAGGTGTCGCATGAGGGTGGTTTGGCAAGGGCATACATCATGTCATTTCATACTTGCATTAAATAAGAGTAGTTAGGAGTGTTTGATTTTACTGTTTTATCATTACTGCTTGACTGAATTGATAACGTGTTAATCTAAGCTTTATTGTTCCACTGAGTTGATCACTCACTCCCACGTTACAGGACGGTATTTTTAAACACCAATCAAATCCTGTTGTAGTGCAGGTGTTGGCGATGCTTGTGAGGCGGAGCCAGACCTCTGCGATGATGAGGACACTTTCTTGTTTATGTTATTTTCTGACGGCTTCATGTGAGTCGTGCCTTGATCGACGGGTTTACAGGGATGTTGGCTAGATGACACTACACCTTTGGTATATTTTGAAATTATACTTGTAATTCTTTAATCTGGTAACATTATCACACTCTGGAGACTCACCATAGTTTATATATGTTATCTATCTATCACAGTCTTCCGCTTGCAATTTAGTTGTCTCTGGAGTATGATATTCTGTTTTGGCTTAATTTCGCTCATGTTCAATGCACTAATACAGAAAACATTCAATCATCATTATCTATGTTGCATAAGTGATGTTCTGGAAACTTGAGAGTTGAGTTATGTTCGACCCTCGATTTTTCAGGATGTTACATTATACTCTCGATAGCATCGATGGTCTGCTCGATGACTTAGACTCAATGTCATACGCTTTTGAAACTTTTTGCCAATTGGTCGATGTA
Source organism: Magnolia officinalis (assembly GCA_021015155.1). NCBI lineage: Eukaryota > Viridiplantae > Streptophyta > Magnoliopsida > Magnoliales > Magnoliaceae > Magnolia > Magnolia officinalis. The sequence goes on from JAJHSJ010000005.1 coordinate 70,036,585, forward strand.
TCGAAACCATTGTCGATGTCATCAGATTTCGAACTCCGATTCCATCGATGACAGGATCGATCCATCAACATTTGAAAAATGAGAGAGACTTAACTTTGAAATATTTAAGGATTTCAAGATTGATCGGGGAACCATCGAGATCATCGGAATTAGAATGTCGATGATATCGAAATCAGAGCCGATGCATCGATAATTCCAGCGGATTTTTCTTTAAGCTGCTGAATAGATTATAACCTTGATCAATGTAATCGATCTGGTGTCGATATCATCGATATTTGAATGTTGATTCTATCGAAGGGTCCCCGATCATAGTTAAAAATATCCTGAAATATCTGTTGTAAGATATGCGCTCCCACGATCGATATCATCGACGAACTTCCGATGTGATCAATATTTGAATTCAGATCATATCGGAAGATCATCGATGCTATTGAAGGATATTGAGATTTTCATTAAAAAACAGGGGCGCCGGAAGTCTGCCCGTCGATCTTATCGAGCCACTCTCGATGGACTCGATATTTGAATATCGATGATATCGATATGTGTATCAATATATCGATAATTCGTCCAGATATGTTGTGAAGTTGCTGGACACTTTTGGTCCTCTCTCGGGGTGTTTTGAATTGTTCTCCCCCTTTTTGTCAGTCATTGGCAAAGGTATAGTAGGTGATATTGACTGAAGCTTGAAATACAGGAGAGAACCAATCAGGTAGGAGCAGAACATTGATGTATAAAAGTTAACTCAATTCAATCCAACATCAATTTCAGAATTCATGAATGCATATTAGATAAGATATAGTAGTTATATAGCAGGAAAAAAAAAATCATTGAGGACATCACATGCATTCCAGAACTTGATAAACCAGGGGAGCTCAAAAATAGAAATATGGCATTAATGATATGAATTTTACACAGTCATAGTCATAATGAAACCAAGATATCAACATTGATTGCCCAGGTTTGGCAATTATACCAGACTTTCAAAATGTATACTGCCACAGACAGTAGTAACTCAACAGACGAAAAGCACATACTACCACAGATAGCAGTAGATTATCAGTTTATCAGAACAAGGCATTTTTAGGCTGACCATTTATGGAAACCACTGGTTATCATCGTGCATTTTCAAGTTTTCTTCAATTGTATCGATGTTGAATATCGGTGCCATTGATCTGACCCTATTTCAAATATTATCAATATTGTCATAACTTTGCATCCAAAATACAGAGAATTTTAACTTGTGGCTGACAGATAACCATGAATGTCTCAGTGTGAAGATTTACCTTTGAGGCTCATGTTTATTGAGATTCAGTGAGTGCACACACCAATGGATTTTTGCAGGTCACTAAACCTATTTGCATCAAGAGGTTTAGTGAGGATGTCTGCGAGTTGCTTTTCTGTGGAAACATAATCCAATGTAAGAATCTTGTCATCAACAAGTTCTCAGATAAAATGATAACAGATGTTAATGTGTTTAGTCCAAGAATGTTGAACAGGATTCTTTGAAATATTGATAGCGCTTGTGTTATCACAGAAAATACTCATCGTGGGTTGTTCAATCTTATAATCCAATAACATCTGTTTCATCCAAAGGAGTTGTGCACAGCAACTTCCAGCTGCAATGTATTCAACCTCGGCAGTTTTCGATTCTATCGAACTTTCTTTCGATTGTATCGATGATCCTTATTCGAGGTTATCGACAATAGTTTCGATGATAGTTTCGATCATGTGGCCTTCCACATTTTGAAGAGATGTCAATGATATCGACCCATGATCGATTAATCGGGAATGACAGATCGATAGGCATATCGAAGAGGAATATTTTTCTTTTTCGACCCTTCAAGTATACTTTTCTGTGAATCAACAGCATACTTAGCAAAATTATGTACAATTACTGTACATATAAAAAATTATAAACATTTGAATGTTTATATACAAAAGATTGAGGTGAGGGCCCTCAGATATATCATTTGACGATCAACAAAATTGCATCATTTCAGCAAATATCCTGATCTAGATGCATGATCTGGAATTGTCTTTCCCTGCTTAGTATTTTTAGGCATCAGTCCTTTCTATGCCTCTGATAATGTAGCAGTGGTTATTTGTGTGATGACCCTTCATTACTGATTTTCCTGATTGGTTTAGGATTTTGCATTCTTGTCTGTTGAATTTGACCACATGCCCATTATCACAGATTTGAGAGATGCTTAACAGATTATGTGCTAGTCCTTTTATGCAAAAACATTCTCATTTTTGAGCAAATCAATTCCTCTTATCATTCCTTGTCCAATTACATTGGCAGTGGCTCCATCTCCGTAGGTGACTATCCCTTTATGAAGATTTTTATAGTTGGAGAGAAGGGATTTGTCACCTGTGACATGTCTTAAGCAACCACTGTCAAGGTACCATTTGGCCTGATTGCCTGGCAGGCGATCTGAATGTGTAACAAGGCAATTTGTCTTTTCTTTATCACCCACTTTGTGACAGGAGTTTTACTTGTGGTAGATTTATTCATCTTATCCGATTTGTCCACATGACTTAATGACTCCTTCATCTTGTCAACCAGCTCGAGTGGTGATGATTGCATATTTCTTTTGTTCAGCTCATAAACTGACTTACCATTTTTGTGACGAGCTGGGATAGGTCTGATGTTACTACTAGAGGCAACAGATTTTCCAAAGGGTTGTGTATCATATTCAGTTTTTATTCTAGCTTTTCCATAACTTAATCCCTTTTTGTCCTCTCCACACTTTCCCATGCCTAACCGTTTTTCTAGTTTCTCACCACTTTGGGAAAATTTGCAGTCTAGCTTGGCCATTTTTCTGGATTCCTCTAATTCAACTTGAAGTGTATGATTTTCATTTTGAAGAATCATGTTATTCTCATTTAATGTTTTAATTTGTTTATTTAATCTTTTAGACTCAGATTTAAGAGAAATGTTGATTCTTTCAAGTTTATCATTATCTGAATGATATTGCTGCAAATCATTAATTAGATGAGTATTGATATCTAAGGTTTTGTCAAGGTCTAGTTGCAGCAATTCCTTTTTGTTCTCAACTACTCCAAGTCTTTTGACAGTATTGACGTTATGAATGTAAAGTTGATTGTAAGCGTCATGTAATTCATTTTGTTCTCTTTCTTCCTCTGTTTCTTCATTATCAGCTGGAGATGATTCTGTGGCTAGCTGTTCTTTCTCGTTCTCAGATTCAGTGGGAATGATTGAAGTGGTGAAAGTCATGAGTATTTTCAGTTTTTGATCTCCATTACTCTCTGAGTTGCTTGATTCTGAATTTGACCCTCCGTATCATCCCACGTGGCGGCCATTGCCTTGCCCTTAGTTTTTCTGTTTGGGCATTCGGTTGATAGGTGTTCATACTCCTGACAGGCATAACATTGTGGTTGTTTGGTTCTTCTACCAAATTTGTTTGCAGGAAGTCTGTTGTTCACCTTTCTCCCTCTAGAGGGACGGCCACGATTCTTCTGAAAAAATATTCTCAATTTTTGTGCCAGTAAAGCCACTTCTTCATCTTCATCTTCCTTTTCACTTTCACTGTCCTCATGTATTATTTTCTTTAAAGTTTTTAGGACAGTGTTTTTGAATTTTTAGGATTGAGTGAAATGTAGTTCAAAAGTTTGTAGAGAATCTACCAGTTCTTCTACTTTCATCTCATCTATATTCCTACACTCCTCAATTGTTGTTACTTTGGGATTAAACCGTTCCGGTAGGGATCTTAGAATTTTCCTACAAATTTTCGGTACCGGAACTTTTTCTC
>JAJHSJ010000005.1:70040457-70140457 GCA_021015155.1 Magnolia officinalis
AATTGACTGCAATTTCCTTCACGAGAAGGTGACTTCAACGGATATTAAGATGCCCTATAAAAAATCTGAAGACCAGTTGGCAGAGTTTTTAAACGAGGGAATTGGTCAAACATGTTACAAGTTGGACATGATTGATATTCACACTCCAGCTTGAGGGGGAGCATAGAGACATGATACTGTAGTCATGTGGAGTGCTATTTTCATCATTTCTTTCTACTTTTTTTCTTCATTATCATGTGTACTTCTGTAGTCATGCGGTGTACCATGTACCATATTGGACTCCACTTATTATTAATAGTAGTATGTTAGCCTCATTAGACTAACACAAGAGATTACATACCCTAAACCAATGTTCGAAATATCAATATCGCGTTACGTATCGCACCCTTGGGGTACAGTCGTACAGATACGTATCGGTTATCGCATGGGATATCTCGGTTGTATCGTGTAATGTATCGTTGTTGTTGGAAACATGGGGAAACATTGGAAATTGGTTGAATTTTTCAACGAAATTTCAATGATTGTTAAAAAAGACATCAATACACACTTACAAATCAAAACATTACAAAAAACAAGTGCACATAATGAGTTTTCTTTGTATGGGGTCCTAATCTATGTGTTGTCTAACTGAATTGATGCAAGTATATTCAAAGTCTATTTATATAATTTATAAATGTAAGAAGACATGTGAAAACACAAGCAATACATTCAAAAGAAAAAGAAGAATCACTAAATTAGGTTACATACATGTTTGATTTTGATTTATTTTTTTTCAATTTTCCACAACTCGGTCCTTCTTCTCCAAATCTCAAATTCGAAGTTCTCAATCCATGATTTTTCATGCCATGCAAAACATGAAAAATCGTGGATTTGTAACAATTTGACATTGATTTAACATGATTTATAGAAAAAAAAAAAAAAGGATCGAAAAAAAAAAATGTTCACCGGATCGAACATGTGGGATATATCCCACTATTTGTCTGTTTCGTATCGCACAAGTGGGATACAAGATATATCGTGGGATATATCGGCCGATATCGTCGATATTTAAAACACTGCCCTAAACTAATCCCTCCTCTTCTCTTCTTCCCTTTCTCTTTCTTCCCTCCAAACACTTCATCATGGATCACATCTGGATTGGATTCCTGCAACCTACGTACAAAATGGTTGCAAGTATGTGCATGAGTCATCATACTTCCATAGGTAAAACTCGTGCTTCTCATTTTTCTGCTGAGTTCACTCATCTCTTGCATGATCACCATGTGGTTGATCTCACCATTTCAGAAGCTACATTCCACAGGTCACATTGATTGGAAACATCAATAATATAGTGATAGTTTACCATCATTTTCTAAGTTGCAGTGTCTCATCCAATGCACACATGCAAATATGCTTGTCAATCCAGACCATCCAAATAGCACGGCTGCTATGGGTGGAGCATACCCCAAAAGTTGCACTGATAAAATGGACTTAACGGTGGCCATCAACTGGATGGTTAAAAATAAAATGGTCAAATGTCCAACTAAATGAGCGAAGACAAGATAGTTAGCAACATTATATCAGTGTAAATTTCAGGCTATGACCAACCCAGTCCGTGGTTTGGACAGTCCAAGTTGCCAGTTGTTAAAAAGGATGAGAGGTTCGGAATCTGCATAACAAGGACACAAATTTTCTGAAACAAAGGTCCTAAACTCCTAGATCTGGTCATACGAAAAACTACTTTTCATCTTAATAACTATCATATTTTATTTGTGGGATATTTTTTATACATATAAATAAATTTTCATTTATTATTTTTAATTAATTAATTAATATTATTATATCATCAGATTTTTTACATCTAAATAATTATGATATACTATTAAAATAATACTTTTATTACTTCAAAATATTTATATGGAGATTTAGGTATATCTGAAGGTTAAAAGTCATAACACCAACATGTGCCGGTGTGCAAGCTAATTGGGAATTAGTTTCTTGTTAAGGGCTAAGAAGTAATTTGTGTTCAGAGGACATGAGACTAAGAGACGAATTTTATGATATGTGACTGAATTCCTCTGCTGAAAATTTTTGTGAGCAACTATTTTATCTATTCTTGAAGCTAAACTTCAAGATCTAGAGGTATTTCCTACTGTTCTAATTGATTTCCTTCTCTATTCTTATTCTAATATGGGATTCTGTGATTATGCTTGGTTGTATTGTGAACTAGTGGACTGATTTACAGAAATCAGCCAACTTTTTGCACCAATGTTTATGCATGAGTCCATCTCCAAGATACATAGGAGAAGCAAATAGTTTCAAAATATCCTCGAGAAATTGAAATAAAGACATGGCAATTTACAATGAGAATGTCTAACATTTAAACTCCACTAGGCAAGTCTATGAACATCTAAAAACATATCTGTCAGCCAAGAGATGAAATATTTGCCTTCATGAACAAAGTCTGCATATCAAAAATCAGTAAGGAAAAAAGAAAAGAAGAATTCAAAGTTCCCACATCAAATGAACATATTGTGACAATGCTTCAAAGAATAAAGGGCTAACCATAGAGTTATGTAAGGCACTGTTTAGGATCAGGGAAATGGGAACATGGATTTGGTAAATCCAAAATTTTATCAATTCATGGATTTGCATTTGATTTGGATTTGCAAATCCCAAGCCCACTGCCCGGCAATCAAGCTACAAATCCATGAACTTGGGAGCATTTATAGTGATGGCAGAGCATTCATCAGAAGGGCCTAGCTTTTATTGCTTTTGAGAGTCTTTCATTTTGTGGATTGCCAAATGTTTTAATTCTTTTTGGGGATTTGGATTTGACCCAAATCCCTGAATTTATGGGGCTATGGATTTTGGAAATCCACAAATTTGGCTAATCCCCAACAAAAACAAATTGGTGAAATTTTAAATCCCGTGAATTTGACAAATGACTGCCCAAAATCCCTCACCCCAAACAACCCCTAAATGCTCATCCATACTCATCCTGAAAACAGTTATTCAAAAATCTTTAAAAGGCGGGTGGGACAAGTTATTCATATCATATATCCATGAAAAATCTATCAATGCATTCTTTCTCAAACAAGGAGGATAAAGACATAAAGAGTATGCTAGGGCTGATTGCAACAAATCAGAAGGCACATACATCATTCAGTAGATTGTAGTGCCTGTTGTCAAAATGCTGATCAAGAAACCTCTCTGCACGAAAGCTTTTCTTACAGAACCCACAACGCCACTCATTTATATCCATGTGAATCTTGTGCTGCTCTTGCTCTCTGAACATGTCATTGTCAGCATGAAGCCTGCACTTACTTGAGATTTGATACTGTTCTTGCTCCACAAATGGTGTTAAATACTGCACCAACTCTTAATGACTTTAGGATATATGAAACAAAATCAATGATAACTGACTAAATATTAAATTTGACCAGGCTAGTAACATCTCAACTGTACTTTGTAGATACCTCCTCAATAATTTTCCAGGCTGCCCGACTCCTTTCTCTGGAACAATGTACTTCAGGACTGTGCCCTGGATCTTGTTTAAGAGTTCTGAAAATTAAATCAATTTGAAATCTTCTTCATTATGAATAATAAGGGTAATTTCCTCACTATTTGAAAATTTGTTACAATTCAATGCACCAGTAAATCTGAAACACAGCTTATGCTAGTCCGATTCAATAAAGGTTACTACCTTGCAGCAACAGCTTCTTCTAACACCTGGAATGAAAAGGGGAAAAAATGAGGATGGTTTCATCAGGGAGTATGGTAGCAAGAAAGCAAGTATTCAAACTATTAAGAGGGCCAAAAAAAAAAAAAAAAAACTGAATCAAATGGAATTTAAGAGTTTTGCCATCCTAGAATGAGGAAGATGGTAGATGGGACCAGCAACAGGCAGTACAGTAATGCAAAATTACCATATTAATACATTTTAAGAAATGATAGCTAAATACTATTTATTAGAAGGTTAAAATACGAATCGGTGTCCAAAAATGAAAGTGATGAAGTCAATCATTAAGTAGGGAAAGATTTCAAAGGTGATAAGTAGTGTTCCAATTATCAATGATATCACCGATAATATCCGTATCATGGGGTAGTGATAACAAAACACCGAGTAAACTAAAAATTCCCACATATCACTAGTACTTCCGATAATATTGGCAAATATCCAGGGAAGATATCATTTCACCAATATTTTGGCTTGAGATTGTAGTAATATCTCCCCAGTATCATGATACCAGCGATGTCATTGTCAATACCAGGGAAACACCCAAAAATTGACAAGAAAATCCCAAAATTTTCCAAAACTACAAAATTTCATTGCTTGTTGTGGATTTTTTATTTTTTATTTTTTGGAATTACATCTTTAGGTGGTTTTGATCACTACTTATGGTTTTTGTGGAATCAAAGCTTGGATTTGGGGGTGAAATCTCAACTGAAAGTGGAGATGAGCTGAAACTAAAAGGTGACAAAAAAAAAAAGCCATGAAAAGTTCTTCTTCTTTTTTTTTCTATATCTTAGCATGTATTTGACATGGAAATCCATGTCTATGCTCAATTCTCATGCATTATCATGGATTTGTGGTGAACAAATCAACGTTTGAATGGAAAAATGGGGAAATTGGGAAAATCCTAATTTGCTACATTACCTCTCCAATTGAGAATGGATATGTGCAGATTTGACTGATCATTAGTGAGGGCCGAGCTATCAATTCACCATAAATATTCATTTCTTCAGAAAAGAACAGCTTTTTAATTATTCAAAAATATAAAAAGAAACCATATTGCTTATGATTTATTACTTGCATTCTATGGTATTTTAGCGACATGAACTCATTTTGTTATAATTCCACTGGTTTTTTTTTTTTCCAAAAGCACATAGTTTAAGCCCCTAGTAGGTGGAAACTTATTTGCATAGTTGTTTTTTTTGCAATATGTTGATTCCTAAATGTGTAAGCATGTATCTTTTAACTCCTCTTGAAGTTTCATTGGAAAATTCCACCTTTTTCACAATGTTTCCTTAGCGATATTTTCCAGGTATAGGCGATATTAGATACATGTTTATATCCCTGGTCATCAGTACGTCCGTGTAACGTTATTGACACTCTGAACACTGGTTACAACAACATTCAAAATCTGAGAAAACTGACCTTCTTTGAGGGGTTGTTTCAATGCGCTAAGCCCTCCACTTAAGAATTCAAGTTGTATGGAACTTGAGGGATCCAACATTAGGATCTTCCAGGGTTAAATGAAACTCTACAATTAAGTTCACAAAAAAGGCCTAATAAAAGAGAAGACAAGTTCTTTAAAAAAAAAAAAAGAGAGAGAGAGAAACTCTTCTCTTTCCATGGAACTCTGTTCATGGAGTTCTCTTCATGGAACTAAAGGAGGAGAATTCCTTGCATCCAAATAACACTTAAATGAATATCAATTCTTTCAGAAAAGTATAAACTCTCTTTTCAATTTTCATGGAACTCACGAGTTCCATGTAACTAAACAACAGTAAGTTCAAAGGACCATGGGAAATGGACAGAAAAGTCATATGTCACTCACTAGCTGCAAAAGAACTCTTGTAATTCTTGAAAAGGAACAACTCTTTCATTCAATATTGGAAAACAAAAGTCTCCTTCAAGTATAATACACGTCAGCTAGATGCCTGGGTTATACACAGCCCAAGCCAACTATTTCATTAGCTGGATGCAGTTGAAAGACCTAAAGTTCAGTTATCTCATTTTTCTTTCACAACAAAAACTCTATTGCAAAAAATATGCAAGGTATTTAGGGGGTGGATCCTACATACCGAATTCAATTAACTGACCCTCAAAACTGTGATCTAGTTCAATTGAATAAATTTGCAGTTCGAATTGCTTAACATTGACGGAATAGATCGAGCCAGTTTGATCAAGTTTGAGGGAGGATTTCATGCTGATATGGTTCAATTTGCGGATCGGATCAAATTAACTCCTTCTAAGAAGAATAGGAACAGAAGAAGATGAAGGACAAACTATCAGAACCCATGTACTCTGTCCAGATTTTTGCTGCCCACAGACTCACTACATGTCAAGATTGAATCAATGGAAAAAACTGCAAACCCCACCTACACATTAGTGGAGTCACAGTTCTACAACTAGGAAAGAAGAAAGGGGAGCTGTTTGATACTCTGCAAGAGTGATGGTACATACACATGCTGTCAAAGCCTTGAAGTTGTACTTGTCACATGTATAAATTAAATTAAACCATTGAAATCCTAGCACCCATTGTAGATAGGTAATAATCTCAAAATCAGATTGACTGAACGATCTTAACCTCAGATTAATGACCATTTGTTTGTTGAATTTGGACTGTGTATCTTACATTTAGCTGTCAATTAGATGTGGACCAATTGGCCAGTTAGAACATTTATGTTAGTGTATTTTTCTTGTTAATTAACCAATCAGAAGAAGGGGCCACAATTTGGATGGTTCAATTTGAATTATCTACATGCCACACATACAATTTTGTGAGTGCATGAGCATGAAGCATCACGCTATCAAAGAGTGCAAGGGTTTTCTAAGAAGAAAAGGGGGGAAAACACTAAACCTTACTAGCATCTAACACACAAGCAAGACTACAGTGATAGTTCACTGCCATTTGTATATATCAACCCAGACAATCCAAAGAGAATGATCCATTGTAGATGGAGCATGGCCCAGAAGTCGCACTGATAAAAAAGATCCTAGCTTGGTGGCTATCAAATGGATGATTAAAATGAATTACTGGTGGTCCAAATCAAACAAGCAAATCAAATCGTTAAGAGCATTTATCAATATAAATTTTGGCAAATGCTCAATCCATAATGAGACAAATGATTTGGACAATCAAAATTGCTGTACTCATGTACAACACTGGTAACAGTTGATTCCACAACTTAAAATATGGTGGTGAACTATCATCAGGTAGACTGCTGCGATAGTTTACTGATGTCTTTTATGATGTATGATCTATCCACCATAAACACGCATATGACGATTAGGTCATCCAAATCACGGGCTCATTGATTATGGATTACCCACCAAAATTTACATTTATCGAACTTCTAATTCCACTTGTTGAATTGAAGGATCCAACACATGGACATAGCCACTGCATAAACATACATAATACATTGATCCAAACCATTCAAATTGCAGATCCTACTATAGATCCCAAACCATACCAAGAGGATCCTATCCAATTGGTGGCCATTGCATGGGCAGTTAAAACAAAAAGTAGTGGTTGGCTCAAGTTTGACAAACAATTATCATTTGCGAGAAGTCTGAATCATTCAATCAATCTGATTTTGGAGTTGCAAAGTTTCATTTGCTCTGTTCATGAAACTTGATAAAGGGGAAAGGGAGATATGTTTAAAAAAAAAAAAAAAAAAAATCGGCTAAAGGGGTAAAAGCATAGAGAAGTGAAGAACCTGAATCCCCCATCAGTTACAATTGTAGAAGCAATACACTCCAAAGTTGAACATCTGAATAGGGAGAATTGGCACAAGAGGACAAGGAAACAAGGTGAACCCATGACGATCATATCTTCGAAGAGAGGATTTGGAAAAAAAAGTAGAAGGCTTGTGGTGAGCAGTGACAGCAACATTTTAAAGAAAGGTTAAGATTAAGTCATATCCTATCCGTATTGATCACCCCTAACATGAGATGCAGAGGTGAACCTGTCATTTAATGGGGAGAAAAAGGGTTGTATCAACTTGTATTGGTGCTGATATGGCTGATACAGCCATAAAGCCTTTGTTGAAGTTTTTATTTTCAAATTTCCTCTCAATTTATCCACTTCTTTCTTCATTAGAAACATGGAGGAAGATTAACTAATTTTTAGACCTACGTTGAAGATCAAAACATAAGAGTTGAGTGGAACTCAACAAATCGAAACAAGTGAGGACTATTTTAAGAAGAAAAAAATTCCTTTGGAAGAACTGGAAAGGCGGGCACAATTTCCACTTAGTGGCTTGGGCCAAGGATTGCAGGCCCATTTAAGAGGGGGGCCTCGGAATCAGGCCAATCCATGATGTCAACTCTGCCCCTTTGGCTAAATGGTGGTCAAGATGAAACACCTATTCTGAAGATGATCTTGGAGTCAAAAGTACGGCAAGGAGAGTAATGAGTGGGACATCAGGGCTGGAAGGGTAATAGAGGATCTGGAACTTGGAAAGCAGTTTCAAAGCTATATTAAAAAAATAAATCATGAATTACATCAAATACAGAATGGGGGATGGAGCAAAAACCCAATTCTAGAAGGATCCATGGTGCAATAGCGTCCCTTTGTAGTATATGTTTCAATCATTGTTACAGATTGCAGTTGATAGTAGGGCTGAAAGTCGAGCGGGTTCAACCCGACCGACCCGACTTTGGGTTGGGCTCGGGCAGGATATCTCCGGTTTGGGTAATTTGGGGAAAGTTAGGGATTTTAGGTTTAGGGTTAGGGTTTCGGAGATAGAGGAATGTGGTTTTGATATAATAACAGTGGAAAGTCAAAAGGGGCAGGTGGGATTCACACGTGTGGTCGTACGGTCACACGTGTGGCGTGGGAGAATGAGTTTAGGGCGGTTAGGTTTGGTTTGTAAATGGGTATGGGAAAGTTGGGTTTTTGAGAAAACGAAGATTTGATATGAGAGAATTAAGAACCTGAAGAGAATACCTGTATAGGGAAGAAAAGAGAAGATGGTATGGGGATAGATGAAGACCTCGCACCTTTTTTAATGAAAATTAGCCTCGCACCAACCAATCTTCCTTCCAAATCGCATGGAAGTATCTTCAAATCGCATGAAGATGGGAGAAGAAAGCAAGAACTTTTCTCTCTCTCTTTTTTTTTTAATCACGACATTCAATGAGGAAGAGGTCACACGCTCTCCTCTTTTTATAGATCTAAGAAGTTTCAAAAATTACAAAAATCCCTGTCTTATGAGCTTTAACGAAAATAGCCCTAGTCTAAATAAAATCAACTAAAACACCCATAATGTGTCCAAATATAAAATAATCAAAAACTAAATCCTAAAATATGATAAAGTCTAAAACTAATATGGACGATCAACAATCAATGGCCCAATCATATGATCCATGCAATCAATGGCCCGATCGTTGCGTCCCTCTGATCCAACGGTCTGGATCACTCCATAAAGTAGCAATGTGCATCTTCCCAGTGTGGGATCTTCCAGATGCTCGCACATGCACATGGGGTCTTCAGCACGATCACGGGTACTTGCCTAGCCACAGAGAAAGTGGTGTGGTATGCCTCCTCCTCTGATACGTACGTAAGGGTGTACGTGACGTGATGTCCTCATCAAGTACCCTCCCCATAATGCACATTGCGAACATGTAATGATTGGAGCTGTTAGAAATGAAGCATGTGCTGCATACTAGCATCCCGCTTTGAATACTATTACACAGTATCCAATAACGCATATAAATGATCTTAGATTAGTAAGTAAAGATAAGGTGCTTGCTAACTATAGTGCCCTCCTTATAAAGGAGGAGATCAAATGGGGCCAACACTCTCAGGCTACCTGGCTTAAAGATGGCGATAAGAATACCAAGGTTTTTCATGGCATAGCCAATGCCAGATCCAGGGTCAATTGCATCTCTTCTCTCTTGGTCGAAGTCTCTAGGATTTCTCCCTAGAAGAGTAAGATTCTCTCCTAGAAGAGTAAGCTTCTCTCCCTAAAAGAGTAAGCTTCCCTTGTTGGAGGGTAGAATCACTCTTATCAAAGCCTCCCTCTCCAACCTCTCTTCATTTGCTTTTCCTTTTTTGCTGCCCCAAGTCGGTCATTGATAGAATTGATAAACTTAGAAGGGATTTTCTGTGGCACGGTGCTTCATCCTCTGGTAAATTCCATTTGATGAATTGGAAAGAGGACTATTCTCCTCCCCCTGCTGAAGGGGTGGGGATCAAGAGATTGGAGGAGGTTAACTCGGCTCTGCTAGGTAAATGAATTAGGAGGTTTGGTAATGAAGAGGAAATGTACCATCGTTGCTAAATATGGCTCTACCCATATGGGTTGGAGGATTAAGGAGTCTACTTCATATCGGGCCTCTCACATATGGAAATTTATCGCCAGGATGACCCTATTGTTCAAGAGGGTATGGGTTTTGCATTGGGTGATGGATCTCGTATCCACTTCTGGGGAGGACACTTGGTGCGGTAACACCCCTCTTTGTGGCGTCTCCCCTTCCCTTGAGGCTATTTGTGTTGTTTCGGAGATTTTTATAGCAGAATGTTATTGTGGTTCTTAAGGATAGGGGAGTGTGGGATCCCCCCTGCCAACAGAATCACCGAGACGATGAGGCCGATCATCTAATCTCCCTTCTCTTGTGTTTACAAGGTTTCAGACCTATTATGAGAGAATCAAATTCGTTGATCTAGAAGTTCCACTCATCTGGCTCTTTTCGATAAAATCCTTTCATGTCAAGTTATCGCATTCTTCCTCTGAGCCCCCCAACCGCCATACCTTGCCAACTTGGTTCTCTAGTGCTCCTCCAAAGGCCTAGCTGGTAGAAACCATATCCTTACCTTAGATAATCTTCGCAAAAGGTCTATGGTCCTTCTCGATGTATGCATGTTGTGCTACAAGGATGTTGAATTAGTGGACCACTTGTTCACCCACTACTCTTTCACAAGGGAAGTTTGGTTCAATGTGCTTCAATTGTTTAAAATCCATTGGGTTATGTTGGGATCGATTGAAGTCTTATTCCGCTCTTGGTTCTCTGAAGGTTGGAAGAAATACAGGAAATCTAATTGAGATTTATCTCTTCTAGTTGTCCTTTGGTGCATCTCGAAAGAACGCAACAACCACTGCTTCAATAATAAAAGCAGTTCAGTCTTGGGGGTTTTCAATGGGGTTCTCAATTCTGTGAGAGTGGAGCAGTTCAGTCTTAAAGGGGTTTTTAACAGGATTCTTAGTTATGTGAGAGGGTGGCTTTCTAATTAGCTCTAGGTTGTGGGAGTCTTTTGGACTTTGTATTGTATCCTTTTTTTCCTCCTGTCCTTATTGTTCTTTCCTTTTTTGGGGACTTTTTGGGCGTTTTGAATATATTTAGTACCTTTCACACACACACACACACACACACACACAAAGCTCCCAGATTTTTTATAAGGATGCCATTTGTGAGACCATTATTGATTTTTATTATTCCTCGCTATCGGGGGAGCCCTGGCAGCGACCAAGCCTAGATAAGTTGGCCTTTGATTGCTCTTGGAGGAGGAGGCTGCCTCTCTTGAGGCGCTTGTTTGCAAGGAGGAGGTTAAGGTTGCGGTTATGGATCTAGAAAGGGACAAAGCTCTGGGTCTTAATGGCTTTCTTCCAGACCCTTTAGGACTTGATCAAGCCAATTTAATGGGCTTCACTGAGGAATTCTTTGGCTTAGGTTGTTTGCCAGCTGAGATGTATTGCTCCTTTATTGCTCTGATCCTAAATATTCAAGGAGTTGAAAGCTTGAAAGATTTTATGCCTATAAGAATAGTGCTTATAAAATTGTTGCTAAAATCCTTAATCGGAGATTTAGGTCCGTTCTTCCTAAGGTTATTTCCCCAATCTAGATTGCCTTCATTGTTGGGAGGCAAATTCTTGATAGTGCACTTATTGCACACGAGCATTTGGGTTCCTAACACAGAGCTCGCAATCAAGGCATTTTGTGTAAATTAGATATGGGAAAAGCGTATGACCATGTTGACTAGTGCTTCCTTGATTACATGTTAGCACATATTGGGTGTGAGGCCAAATGGAAACTATGGATCAAAGCTTGTGTTTCTTCGGCTAGATTCTCAGTCCTTATTAACAGCTCTCATTTTAGGTTCTCTCGTGCCTCCAGGGGTCTTCGTTAGGGAGACCCCCTGTCTCCCTTTCTATTTTTGGTGGTTTCAAAAGCGCCAAGTAGGATGTTGATCAAGGGTCAATCTACCAGGCTTTTCGGGATTTTGAGGTCAAGAATGTTCCTCAAAGAATCAGCCACCTGCAATTTGCCAACGATACCCTTATCTTCTACGAGGCTAAAGCGTCTATGGTGGACAATGTTAGGAAAATCATCATATGCTTCAAAGTTGTTTCGAGCCTTAAGGTTAATTTAGCAAAAAGCGAGATGCTTGGGGCTCACATGTCTGAGGAGGTCGATCAGTTTGCCGACATCGATGTCGAACCGGATCCTTTTTCTTATTTTGGCTTGCCTTTGTGCTTAGGTAAGCTGGCTAAGCATCTTTAAGAATTAGTGATTTAGTGTATGAAGAGGAATCTCTCGTTGTGGAAAAGTAGACTTCTATCCTTAGGAAGTAGAATTACTCTAATTAAGGCGGCCCTCTCCAACCAACCTTACTCTCTACTTCATGTCATTGTTGGTGTTCACAGGTTTGATAAGGTAAATTCAACCCTCCTAGGTAAATGGGTTTGGAGATTTAGAGTGGAAGAGAGTAGTTGGTGGAGATCTATTGTTGTCAAGAAATACGGCTTATCTATTAGGGGCTAGTGGATAAAGGAAACGTCTCTTTACCGCGCGTCTTTCATTTGGAAAGTTGTTGCTTCTTTGGCTTGTTTAGTGTTTTTTAGCATTTTTCTGTAGGGGATGGGTCGAAAACCAAATTATGGGAGGATATATGGTGCGGAGATTCCTCGCTTCATGATTCCTTTCCTTCTCTGGCCCGCCTTTGCCCTGTCGCCAACATCTAGGTGGCCAGTTGCTTCTCGACTTCTGGGAATTGAGGTATTTGGAGTCCCCCTTGTCGTCGAAATTTGACGGATTTTGAGTTTGATGAGCTGTCGATTTTCAGGTGCAAGGAAAATCGAGGACTTTCTCGGTGAAATCCCTCTATAGGCTTGTAGCTCAGCACGGGAAATCTAAAGCCTATTCTCATACTAGTCATGCATGGTCCTATGGAGCTCCTACAAATGTGGCAACATTTGCGTGGCTTGCAAGTAAGAATACTATCCTAACCATCAACAACCTTCGCAAAAGGGCAATGGTGTTGCCTAACATCTACCTCCTTTGCCTTGGAGATGCGGAGTTGGTGGAACATTTGTTCATCCGTTGTCCTTTTGCTTCGAAAGTTTGGGACGTTGTTCTATCCTCTTTCAAGGTGTTTTGGGTGATGCCAAATTTTATCAAGGACTTGTTTTGGTCTTCGCATGTTTGCAGGAACAGTAGAAGGAGCTCGTCACGATGGAGGGTTGCCCTCCTATTTGTTCTTTGGGTGATCTGGGGCAAAAGGAATAGCCATTGTTTTTGCAATATGAATAGCTCGCCTAGGGGTTATTAGTCGGGTTTATTTGTATAAGGAGATTGGGTGCCCTAAGTGGGTGCCTTTTTCTCTTTTTTTTTTCTTTGTTCTGTTTCTCTATTGTCTTTTGTTAGCTTTTTGACCTTTAATAAATTGCATTATCTTTCAAAATAAAATAAAATTATACAAGGTATACACTGAATCTAAATCATTCACTGGAATTACTGTCAGGATATACGTGTGTAAAAGAAATTGTCATATCCACCTAGTAGGACTAAGTGGCTATTTACCCAGCAGATTTTCCAACATGCCACATCCGTATGTGAGCAACATCCACCCCATCCAATGGGTTAGCTCCAACAAGAGGATCACCTTTTGTAAAAATCAACCCTATCCACTCATAGGTGGACAACAACAACAACAACAACAACAACAACAGAAGCAGCAGCAGCAGCAGCAGCAGTAAGCAGTATGGTGAGAATACCAACAAGCGTTATGGTGAAATGTGCAATGAGAACAACAATAATAAGTAGTTTGGTCTGTGTGATGAGATATCAAAGAGTCAACTCGCACATCACCTGCCCTGAAATCCATACCCTTCATATTCATAGTCCCACGGTGAACATTTAAATAATAATAATAATAATAAATTTTTAAAGTCGGGCAGTGCCACTCATCAGGTGGATTGCATCTGTATGAGAAGGAAACAGATATTTAGGGGAAAAATTACCGCCATCAGTATTCAACACAAACGTGTTGCAAAAGCGATTAGCGGGCTCGACTGATTTTTGGGCAGGGGAAAATTCACGGTGGGAACCACGTAATGGGTGGCACGGATTTAGCACATGTTTTCTGGGACGGTATGTGTATGCAGCGAATTGCCTCTTCAATATCTCCTCTCGATAATGAATTTCCTATTTCTCAGGTTTAGTTACATGATTCAATACAAAGAACAAAACAAAAACAAAATTCAATTTCATAACGAAAATTCGTAGAGAGAGAGAGAGAGAGAGCACCTGAGTATTTTTGGGAGGAAGGGAAGAAAAGGCTCCAAGAAATGGTAGGAGATTAAGAAGAAGAAGAAAGACGATCGCTTTAGCTCTCTCCATTCCTCCACTCTTCGACCTGATTTTCAATATCCTCCTCTCCGTCTTCCCACTGCTTCGTCGCACGGGAAATATGTGCGATCTTGTTACACGTGTGAGAGAATCCTCTTGCAGCATCCGACCTACTCCTGCCTGCCACCATTACGGAAGCGGACTGCCTGTGACCCGGGCACAGACATATTTCCCGTGCGACGGGGCTGTGTGGGGGCCAGAGAGATTTCTGTGACAGATTCACTCCGTCCATCTGTTTTTAAAAACCAGTAGGACGGGATTCTAAAAATCAAGGAGATCCAAAACTCAGGTGGGCCACAACAACGACGCAGTAAGAACAGAAGCGTCCACCGTTGAAACCTTCCTGGATCTGACCATTGTTGAGAAGTGGAGCCACATCTGGGGCCGCCCACGACCAGTCGAGGTTGCGCGGATTTCGTGTAGCAAGTCCTTTCGCAATTGGGATACGAAAGGAGTTTCGCGGATTTCGTGTCGCAAGTCCTTTCGCAACTGAGATTCGAAAGGAGTTTCGCGGATTTCGTGTCGCAAGTCCTTTCGCAACTAGGATGCGAAAGGAGTTTTGCGGATTTCGTATCGCAAGTCCTTTCGCAACTGGGATGCGGAAAGGGAAGTTGCTAAAACTATAAATTGGGGTCCATAGGGCTATTTTAGGTTAAGGTGAATTTTAGGAAATTATTCTGAGGTGTGGGCAAAGGATTTTCTCTGTACTTCCAAGGGAGAGGTTAGTATATTGCCTTGTAATCTTCGTTTCTCTTCATAGTGGAATTTTGCATCCGTGGTTTTTTACCCTAGTTTGGGGTTTTTCCACGTATATCTTGTCTTGTGGTTTGTTTTGGATTGCTTTGATCTATTTTTAGTCTATATTTCTTCCTGTCTATCGTTTGTGGGTGAGGCCTTAGATTGGATCTAGGCTCACTGCGTTGTTGGCGTGCTGCGCAACAACTGGTATCAAAGCTATTGGTTTAGTTCTATTGGGAGCGATGGCAGAAGATGGGAAAACTAGAATTGAGAAGTTTGATGGTTCAAACTTTGCCTTCTGGAAGATGCAGATGGAGGATTATCTGTATCAAAAGGACCTCTATATTTCTCTAGGAGGAAAAGAGAAGAAACCAGAAAAGTTGACAGATGATGAATGGTTTTTACTGGATAGGAAGGCTTTAGGAACGATCCGACTCTCTTTGTCTAAGAGTGTCGCCTTCAATATATCCAAGGTAAAAATGACGAAAGAATTAATGGAAGCCCTAGCTACCATGTATGAAAAGCCCTCAGCATCCAACAAGGTTCATCTTATGAAACAGCTATTCAACATGAAGATGTCAGATGTGGGAGCGTGGTTGAACATCTAAACGAGTTCAATACAGTCACGAGCCAGTTGGAATCCGTTGGCATTGCTTTTGAGGATGAGGTCAGGGCGTTATTGATCTTATCCAGTTTGCCAGACAGTTGGGATGGTTTGGTGATTGCTGTGAGCAATTCTTTAGGATCGACAAAGCTGAAATTTTATGATGTGGCCGGTCTAATTCTCAGCGAAGAATCTAGAAGGAAGGCATCAGGAGTTTTAGGGGATTCAAGGAATGCTCTAACGTTGAAGGAAGAGGAAAATCGCTGAACAAATGAGGCAATAAACACGGGCGTTCTAAGTTAAGGAATAAGTCCAAGGGACCGAAAGACAAAGACGGGTGTTGGCATTGCGGCAAGAAGGGGCACATGAAACGTGATTGCAGGGCGCTCAAGAAACAAGAAGGAAGCTCTCAAGGTGGGAAAGATTCAGTGAATCTGTCTGAGGAGAGCGACACAGAGGCGTTGATCTTGTCTCTTGATGCGAGGAATGAGTCTTGGGTTATAGACTCGGGTGCTTCGTTTCATGCTACTTCGTGTAAGGAAGTTCTGCGTGATTATGTGTCAGGTGACTTTGGGAGAGTCTACCTGGGTGATGATGAGCCGTGCAATATTGTTGGAAAGGGAGATGTTCATGTAAATCAGAAAGACGAAACGGTCTTGAAATTGAAGAATGTCAGACATGTACCGAGTTTGAAACGTAATCTGATCTCAGTGGGACAGTTGGCTGATACCGGTTATATGACGACATTCACCAGTGACTCCTGGAAGATCAAAAAAGGTGTCTTGGTAATATCTCGAGGCAAAAAGGAATATACTTTGTACGTGACTTCAGGATCGTATAGTTCACTCGTAGTCGCATCAACTGGAGTGAATGGGCAGTTATGGCATCAGAGGTTGGGACATATAAGTCAGAAATGGATGAAAGTGCTATTGTCAAAAGGGAAGTTACCAGGGCTGAAGTTTATTGACTTGGAATTCTGCGAGGACTGCGTGTATGGCAAACAGAAGAGGGTAAGCTTCAAGAAGACAGGACGCGCTCCAAAGACACATATGTTGGAGCTTGTACACACTGATGTGTGGGGACCGGCACAGGTATTATCTCTTGGTGGCTCACGTTATTTTGTTACCTTTATTGATGATGCTAGTAGAAAACTGTGGGTATACTTCTTAAAACATAAATCTGATGTATTTGATGTATTTAAGAAGTGGAAAGTTATGGTAGAAAATGAGACAGGTAAAACAGTAAAGTGTCTCAGATCTGACAATGGGGGAGAGTATTGTGATAAGAGGTTTGAGGAGTATTGTGCAGCAAATGGAATCAAATATCAGAAAACGATTCCAGGGACACCACAACAGAATGGTGTGGCTGAGCGCATTAACAGGACCATCCTTGAGTGGGCCAGGAGCATGAGGTTACATGCAGGGTTGCCCAAGACCTTTTGGGCAGATGCTGTGAATACAGCCGCATACCTCATCAATAGAAGTCCCTCAGCACCATTGGATGGTGGGCTACCAGAAGAAGCGTGGACTGGGAAAGAAGTGAACCTTGCACATCTCAGAGTGTTCGGTTGCACTTCATATGTTCACATTGATGCAGAGCACAGAAACAAGCTGAATGCGAAGTCCAGGAGGTGCACGTTTATAAGCTATGGGCAACAAGATTTTGGCTACAGGTTTTGGGATGCAGAAAACAAAAAAATCATCAGAAGCAAGGACGTAGTCTTTAATGAAAAAGTGATGCATAAAGACAGTGTGCAGGAAAATAAGGCCGAGAAAAAGGAATTCGTAGAGTTGGAAGAGTTACCGGACATGGGTGTTACAGTGCCATAGGATGAGGCAGAGCCGCATACACCAGTTGTGAGGAGGTCTACTCGGGAGAGGAGACCCACGGTCCGATACTCACCCTCCTTACATTATCTACTACCGACAGATAATGGTGAACCAGAGTGTTTTGAAGAGGCGTTACAGTCAGATATACGGGTTAAGTGGGAGCAGGCCATGGATGATGAGATGGACTCTCTTGAGTCTAATCGTACATGGGAGCTAGTCACTCTAACCAAGGGTAAGAAAGCTCTTCATAACAAGTGGGTTTACAGACTGAAGGAGGAGCACGATGGTTCGAAACGGTATAAGGCCAGATTGGTTGTGAAAGGGTTTCAACAAAAGGCAGGTATCGATTTCACTGAAATATTTTCCCCGGTAGTGAAAATGTCTACGATTCGCATGGTCTTGAGTATAGTGGCTTCAGAGGACTTACATCTAGAACAGCTAGATGTTAAGACAGCCTTTCTTCATGGGGACCTTGAAGAAGAGATATATATGCATCAGCCGACAGGATACGTGGCACCAGGTAATGAGAACAAGGTGTGCAGACTGAATGTAACGCCCTGAAATTCGGGGGTCGAGTATGAACTCAACTCCCGAGTTCCAACGCATCACTTATGCAACATACACAATGATGGTTAAATGTTGTCTGAGTTAGAGCAATAAACATGAATGAGATTATACCAAAACAGTAATTCATACTCCAGTTCAATTTTATAAAGGCAAGCGGAAGACTGAAATTGTATACTTAAGGTGTGTAAAGAAACAAAATTTTATGAACACCAGAGTATGAGCACTAACTGAGTAACAATATACATGTATAGTTTCTAAGTCAAAATTCAAAATACAACTCCATAGATAAGCCCTGGAATCCCCGCGATGCAGTCGGCCTAAGCAAAGCCGTCGGAGTACTGCATAAAGGAGAACTCATCCTGATCCTCATCGAAGTCGGGCTCCGGCTCCTGAACCGATGCGCCATCTATACCTGCGACAGAGTCTGGTGGGTGTTGCAAACACCGTCCCGTAACGTGGGAGTGAGTAACTAACTCAGTGGAACAATAAAGCATAGGTTAACATGTTATCAATTCAATCAAGCAGTAATGATAAAGCATTACAAATCAAACAATTCTAACTACTCTTATTAAGTGCGAGAATGAAGTGACATGATGCTGTATGCCCTTGCCAAACCACCCTCATGCGACATCATCTTACGTTCGCGAATGCTTAACTCCCTCAGTGCGCCACATCTACTAAGCACATGCGGTGCGATGATGATCATGATTACCGAGTTATTATTAGTCCATTTCAAATAGCAGTATTGGGAAACTAAGGTACCTCCCTTGTATCATTCCCAAACATGATCCATTCTAGGGTCGTTGTTCACTCCCCAAGTATAGGGTTGTGATGTAGTAATAAACTCGGTAAGATCGAGGTCGAATCCCACGAGGACTGATCGTCACAATTCAAATCTGTGATTCTCCTTGACTAATTCAACAAATAATGGAGCAATTTACTAACACAAATCTATGAAAAAAATAATTGAGAATAAGGAAGAAAATTCAATCAGAGAGAGCACTAGGACTTTCGAATCCACCCCTAATTATCCTAACCATTGTTTTGTCTGTTAATTCACCTTAATTTAGATTGATCTAACTTATCTAGAGAAAGCACAATCTGTGTCCTTAATCGGGCCTACAGATTGTCTAATTCCTTCAAGCAATGCCATGACTAACATATCCCATGTCCTTTGTCGGGCACATGGAATATATTGTTCATTAAAGCACCCCGTCTCTTTCCTCTATAGGAACCTGTTCATGATCAGATACAAGCACCTAAAATAAGCATCCAGACCACATCCATCCATAGACTCTGATCAAGTTCATAGATGGAGAAGCATAGAATTTAAAACAATCAAGCACACTAAGGAAAGAAACAAATCAATCTAATTAAAGTAAATCAACATAGAACAAAGGGTATTCAAATTAGGGGTTTCATCTCAGCCCTAGCTGAGAGATTAGTTACCCATAAACTCCATTAAACAAATGGATAAATAAAAATAAAAATTCATAAAAGGAATTTCAAACCAATTTCTCTCTCTCTTCTTTCTTCTCTTTCTTCTCTCCCTTGCTGTAGATCTGGAAATCCTTCCTGTTTCTGAATGCCTTACCCACGTCCAAAACTTCCCTTTTATAGCTGCTGGATGGTTGGGATCGGTGGCAGAGTCGTAGAAGGACTCGGAGTACAAATTTTCGCAGCCGTGATCGGTGGGCCCCACAGAGGCATTTTCTGGAAAATCCACCCCTTTCATTGGATTCAGGACGAAATTTCAGTCAGGAATGGGTGGTTTTGAATGTCCATTAACGCGGCCCAGAGAAGAAAATACAAAAAGATCAGTTTTGAACGTCGCCGGGTAGCCCTTTTGTGGCCTCTGTATCACGCACGTGTGTACGCATGGGAGTGAACTATCAGCATGATTTTGTAGTATTCATGGCCCTCTACAAGATGGACGGATCAGATCGACCGTACAGGTGACGTGTGGGGCCCATTGACGTCCGCAAAACGGACCAGCGTCCGTTCGCCGCTGCCGCGTAACAGGGACGCGGATGGGTTCCGCTGCGAAAATGGTGGGGCCCACTGTGATGATTTGTTGGAAAATCCACTCCGTCCGTTCGACTCCCAACTGAAAACCGTCCAGGGATGTCCGTTTTCTTTTTCCATTGATGAGGTCCACCTGAATTTCTGCTCCACCGTCCGTCTTACGTTTGGACGGTTTAGATCTGATCTCTGTTTTTATTCGAAAAAACGGCCACCTACACGTTGATGATTGGGCCTCTTCAAACATGATGGACGGTCCAGATCTTCTGGTTGATGGACGGTGTGGACCCACAACCGACGACCGTGGATCGGTTTGCGGGCGCTGGACGCAGCAGACGCTGCTGAGGGAAGGAACGCGGGTCAGCGGCTCGCTGACCGCTTTGGCTCGTCCGGTGTGCGGCGGGTGTTGATGCAGCGTGGTGTACATGCATCACGTGCGGGGCCCACTGTAATGTTTATGCGAGATCCGCACCGGCCATCCTTTTCTTCATATAATATCAACCGTCAAACTCAAGTTTGAGGCAGTTCCGAATATCAGGTGGGCCCAGAATCGGAGATTAATGGGATGATCTGTCCGTTGGCCCATTTCCCGAGATCTTCAGTAGATGAAATTTAATATGTACGGTTAATTTGCGGCCCCCATCACATGTATGAAGTTTCTAGTTGATCGGATGGCGGGAACCATGTGATCTTGCATTCTGGACCTTTTTCGGGCCCCTTTGGCTTGCTTTCCTCAGATCCCAGGCGTGTAAAATCTTTATTATTGGTTCTCTGGGGTCCATCCCGTGCTCAGGTGGCTTTGGATCATCAAATCCATGCTTTTAATCCTCTTTTCCAATCAACGCTCTTTATTTCATCCTGCAACAAAACACAGTTAAATACCGACATTAGGCGCTATCATGTACTTAAGATCAGGTAATAACTGGGGTCTAATATGCAATATTCGACCCTGATCAGTCGTCAATCCTAGTTAATCTCATACGATATTATGGTTCGAGAAGCATAGCGAAGGCATCCAAAGGGCTTGTCACCCGTCAGCGCGGATACAGATCTCACCGTATGCGGTTCAATTGCTGGTCGTCAACTCGAGTACAGGTCTCACCGTACTCGGCTCAATCACTAGCCGTCAGCTCGAGTACAGGTCTCACCGTACTCGGCTCAACTCATACTCTAGTTGCTGTGAAAGACTCATCGCCAATCACAGACCCTTGGAGTATACTCGAAGATACTACGGAGGACTCGTCGCCCGTCAGCACGAGCACAGGTCTCACCGTACTCGGCTCTCGCCGTAAGTATCGACAGCTCGAATACAGTGTCCCATACCACCGTATTCGGCTCACGAGGTTTGGTTGCTCAATGGTCACTATGGGGAGGCACTTGGCCCCAGCATAGGCCGACAGCTCGGCCACGGTGTCCCATACCACGATGTCCGGCTCATGAGTCTTAGCGGATCGAGGTACCATGGTTAACGGGATCGCCACTGGTAAGTTTGGTACCCTAGGTTCAAGCAGTAGCGACCAAACATGGTGAACACACATTCACATATCGGTTTACTTGACGTGCCTGACTAGCTCGAGCGCACCACAAGTTCGGCGATATGAAGCGCAAAAGCACTCCGTGTGGCCAACCACTATCGCCAACCGAAGTACGACTCGGGTTCGTCAGACACATCCCTTGTGGCGACATGAATCCCAGCCACAATCTCAAGTCTGGTACCGAATGTCTGGACTATAGACATAGTCCCAAACTCAATCAATTCTCATCAATAGCATGTGGAGTAAAGCATGATAAACAAAGTACTACAAGCATGTGAACAGACATGTCATAAGGCATGTTATAAAGCATGAAGTAAAGCATGTTGTAAAGCATGTTGTAGAGTACTATACAAATAGGGATACAATTACATACACATCACAAGTGAGTGGTTAGAGCAAACCATCACATGGAAGGTATCCTACGTGTCTCTAAGGTAGTCGGGAATTCCATATCAGCACCTCTCTAAGGCACTAACACTCAAGCATTTACACTCACAAGCATTTACATAAACACTTAGAGTACGCTATTCCAACATACATGACGTATGTTAGCAGAATACGTATTAGGGCTATCCTTTCGCCAAGCGGTTATTTTATCCGTGTATACCATAATCATACAGCAAATAATCATGACAACTGCATTTCCAAAATTTACACATATGCGGTATTTCTAGAATACACAATTTCAACATACGTAGTATTTACAAGCGAACATATATTACGGCGATTCCTTTCGCCAAACTAGTATTTTATCCATATATTGTATAATCATACATTAAATAAACATGTCAAACATTTTTCCAAAAAAAATACGTATACGATATTTCTACGTATACCTAGAGTATGTGAAATTCCATATTCTACAACGTTAATCAAAACAGGAAACGGAAAGCACTTTGTACATGTGCAATTGCATGCAGATCATGAATCTATCATTATCTGACATTGAAAGTGTTGAAAACCGTAACCTATACACCTAAAGTCCTCACCTTTGTCCTTGGAATCTCAACGAATCAGCAAGGGTTGATGAGGTTCCGTATACGGGCGTTTTCTAGGCTAAAGAGTGAAATCGGTTAGCCTTTTCACAACCTATAGCCTATATACTTCAAATCAGACCTAGGGTTAGGGTTTCTCACCTTCAAACGGAGTGGATACCGCCGGGAAAGCACCTGGAAAGAGGCGGTGTAGGCCGTGCAATAATTGAAAGCAGCAGGAGGAAGTTCTCCCATAAATCCCAAGCTCTTCTCTCTCTTTTCTCTCTCTCTCTCTAGGGTTTTATCCCAAATTTGTATGGCTGTGAGAGGGACTGTTCTAAGCTCCTTTTATAGCCAAAAACCTCCCCAAAATAGACTCACGTTCAAGGGTTACTGCTAATATAGGTATTTCGTCACTTTTCTAGCTCAAAAGAGAGGTTCTGGTGGCCCTCCTTGAGCCAAACGTCAGACTTAAGCTCACCACACATGGATCTATGTGGGATTACGTTTTCGACTCGATCGGATTCCCAGATCGCATGTAGCGGACCACTTTCAGTTCAACGGTCAGTGGACCACGATCCGAAATTCCAAGTACATGTAAATGTTCCTGAAATTTTTCTTAATCCGAGGGTGTAATTTAGTTTGATTCTGACGGTCTGGTTGCTTAATACTGATGCGCAAGCGAATGGTGCCAGATCACTATTCCAAATATTTATTTTGTAAAGGGAATAATGTTTTTCACACTCCCTCACTCCGGATCCAAACGAATGGCCGCGGGACATCGGCTGGACCTGATTTTTGAGATGATTGTCAAGCCCAGTGAGGCGGTCCTAGTTCCTTAACTTCGTGTTAATCGGACTTCTGATGTGCGATCTAGACCTAATACGAAGTTTCGTTTCATTCCCGAGAGCAGCCGGGTAATGAGTTTGGCTCTAAACTTTAGGGTAACCTAGAGTCATTGATTTTGCAAGTTTTGGGTCTTGCAGATCGTATTTAAAGCGATCCCAACGGATTTCATGGCTAATCGAGTTTTGCACTTAGTTAACTTTGTTAAATTTCTAAAGGATTTAATCCCAATTAATTTCTGGTCGAGGTGGTACTCGAGTCAGAGTACGGAAATTTACGGGTCGTTACAATCTACCCCCCTTAAACAAAAAATTTCGTCCTCGAAATTTATACCTTTTCGTATTCCTCGAGAATCTGAGGGTAGTTCTTCCTGACCTCGGCCTCAGTCTCCCAAGTAGCTTCCTCCTCGGAATGATGTGTCCATAGTACCTTCACAAGTGGAATGACCTTGCTACGTAGTACCTGCTCCTTCCTGTCAAGGATACGTGTCGGGCGCAACTCATACGTAGCATCCTCGCTCAGCTGTACCTGCTCCCATCTGATGATATGTGAAGGATCGGGAACGTACTTCTTCAACATAGACACATGAAATACGTTGTGTACCGACGCAAGTGGTGTGGGCAATGCGAGACGATACGCCACATCACCCACTCGATCCAGTATCTGAAAGGGACTGATAAACCTTGGTGTGAGTTTCCCCTTCTTTCCAAACTGAAGGACTCCCTTCATAGGGGAAACTCGAAGGAACACATGATCCCCGACCTCGAACTCCAGCGGTCGCCGTCTCGTATCGACGTAACTCTTCTGCCTGCTCTGCGCTGTAAGTAGTCGACGCCTGATAATGTCGATCTTCTCTGTAGTCGCATGTACCAACTCCGGGCCAATCAGACTACGCTCGCCAACCTCAGCCCAACAGTGCGGTGCCCTACAAGGACAACCATATAGAGCCTCATATGGCGCCATGCCAATAGTCTCCTGGAAGCTGTTGTTGTAGGCGAACTCTGCGTACGGAAGATAGTCATCCCAGCTGTCTTTGAAGTCCAACACACATGCTCGCAACATATCCTCCAGAATTTGATTCACCCGCTCTGTCTGCCCATCAGTCTGAGGATGAAACGCCGTACTGAACTTCAACTTCACACCCATCGCATCCTGGATACGAGTCCAGAAGATGGATGTGAACCGAGTGTCTCTGTCCGACACGATCTCTAAAGGAACTCCATATATGCGGACGATCTCTCTGATGTACAATCTAGCCAGCTCGTCTGCAGAGTTCGTAACTCTGATAGGGAGGAAATGGGCCGATTTGGTCAACCGGTCCACAATCACCCAAATGGAATCGTGTCCCTTCCTCGTCTTCGGCAGCCCTGATATGAAATTCATGGAGATGAAGTCCCACTTCCACTCCGCTATGGGCATGGGCTGAAGTAGTCCAGGAGGTCGACGATGTTTTGCCTTGACCTGCTGGCACGTCAAACATCGTGACACATACTCAGCGATGTGGGCCTTCATGTTATCCCACCAATACGTCATTCTCATATCCTGGTACATCTTCGTGCTACCAGGATGCATCGCAAGCTTCGAGTTATGGGCAGACTCGAGAAGCTCGCGTCGCAAGTCAGGCACATCAGGAACGCATAGGCGGCCACGGAATCGTAGACCTCCATCAGAACCAACTCTCCACTCGGAATCCTCGGCGTCGCTAGCCTGCTCTTGAAGTTCAGACAGCCGTATATCGCCCTCCTAGGCCTCAACAATCCTGTCGTCAATAAGTGGCCGCACCCGAACGTGCGCAACACACTCAAATGGCTCCTCGACAGTGAGTCTCTGCTCGAAGTCCCGCATGAACTCCATCATGTCTCACTCGGCTATCATCAGCGGTGCCGCAAATGCAATCGCCTTCTTGCAGCTCAACGCGTTTGCCACAAGGTTCGCCTTGCCAGGATGGTAGGAAACCTCGAACTTGAAGTCCTTCAAGGTCTCCATCCATCGGCGTTGTCTCATATTCAAGTCTCGCTGTGTGAATATGTACTTAAGGCTCTTATGATCGCAGAAAAGCTCGAACTCCTCTCCGTAGATGTAACATCCCGGATTTTCACTGTTTTGGGTTTCCAAAAATCCTTGAAATTTATTTTTTTTAATTAACTTATAATATCACTTAAATGACCATTAACATTCAATGTTAGTTTATGCTGGGGTGGACCAGTTTTGTTATGATGGGACAAGTGCGGGCCATCAAGCCAGATGACTGTTTACAATTAAAGGACGGCTCGTGCAGGCCGTACAGCGACCGAGGATGGTCGGAAAAATCTAAATCTTGGTGTGGCTGTTGGTCTCACTGGGCTTGTGGTCCATCGTGGACCGCGGAGCCAGTGGACACCCAGAAGTGGCATCTGGCAATTGCCAGATGCACCCCACCAATGCCAGATTAAAATCTGGCACTGACAAAAGAAACTGAGACTCCGGGCCTTCCAGCCGTCGGATTTATTCCAAATTTACGGTGATAGTTTAATGTATTTTTCAACGCCTGCCCACCAAATCTGGGCCCCGATCGTGGCATGATGACCGTTGATCGTAAATCGGACCCGTGCGATCAAACCCCATATCCGATCGCTCCCAAATTTTGCATGGCCCTTCATCGGGCCATGGATCACCTACCCTATAAATTCTATGGCCAGAGGGCCACCAGAAATGCCCCATCAATCAGAATGGCCCCCAAATGGCCACTTAAAGGTCGGAAACGCTTGCTCAGATCATAAATCCGTTCATCCGTTCGCCCTAAAATTTTGCATGGACCCTAGTCAAGCCATAAGACACCTACCCACCGAAAATGGCGGCTTAGGGGGCGTCAGGGCCACCCCAACTTCAATAGGGAGCCCTAGAAGGCTAGTTTGGGAAATTATGGGAACTTAAGTGATTTGTGTCGTCCACTCTTACGCCAAGTTGAGGATTTCGAACCGTCGGTTTACGACCAAACTTTACCCATGGATTAAGGATATTTCTCCGCTCACATCCGTATAGCCGCGGCCCCGATCGACCATCGGTGACCGTTGAACAGACTTCTAATCATATCTGTTGATCGGCGCGTCGAAATGGCGGGCCGATTGTGTCCATACGTAGATCATCATTAGGACTAACTATCCTACGGTGTATATCGACTAGTACACCCCATAGGCTAGAAAAACCCTCCCATAGGGTTAGTATAGTAAAGACCCAACACTTGGGGCCAATTGCACCAAAACTGGCACTATATAAAGGGTTTCATTTGGGCACCCCTCTCCCCATACGATTTTGCCCTAAGAGAAAAGGGGGAAAGAGAGAGAAAAGGGAGAAGAGAAAGAGGAGAAAGGAGAAGAAAGAGTGAAGGTGAGAGCAAGGTGGACTCTCAATCAAGGTGGGGCCCAAGAGGATCAAACCCACAACCTTCTACACATTCTCCAAGAAGAAACCGTGCACCACAACCACCAAAATCGTTCCATTGATCGCCTAGGTACATCCATCACCCATTTTTCTTGAAACCCTTGTGTTGAGAAGGGATTGTCATAGATTTCTAACATGAAATTGCTTGCTTTAGGGATTCCGACCAACCGGCCCCCAAATCGACATTCCTAGGTCGTTTTCGAGTCGCCAACGAATCACAAGGTGCGGACTATTGCTCTTAGGTGGCCTAGCACCAATTTTAGTGTGGATTTAATGATTTTGAGTGCTTGGATGTCATATTTGGAATTCTAGAGGAAACCCTAGGGATTTCCATGTTGATTGGATTTATTAGAGTATGCATGTTTAAATTCTTAAATAGGATATATATTGTGCCTTCATATGATATTATGTCGTTTGATAACATGCTTGTTGTTGTTGATTTCATTTCCATCATATGAAGTGCTTATTTGTGTGTGTGATTAATTACCGATTGTCATGATTCCTCAAGATGGAGGAAGTGTCTAACTTCCTCACACAACACACATACACTCACATGCACCTAAAGTTTATGATGATACTTGATTGCTTGTTAAAGATAGTTGTTTTGTATGGTTAGGATGCATGAGATTATGACATGGATGTACTGGCTGATAATATGAGTAGTGGGCATGCTGTAGTTCTCTTTTCGCCCTCTTGGGGTGGTCAGGAACCTAACAAGAGAGTGTAGTCCCATCGGTAGGGCTACGCTAAGGCTGGACTTGCGGATTTGGGCGGGAGTGTTCGGGTGGCTGTAGTTCGACTACATGGGTCCCTTGTGCCTGAGGTCACTCGTCTTACGCTTGCCTGATCTGTGGGGACTAGCCTACTACCTAATCACCCTGTTTGTTAACCATGTTCGCCCACATATGTATGGAACTTGATGCACCCTATAACCTTTGTGGCCCACTGAAAATTAGACTACAATTGGTCCACAGTCTCGTGAGCTGGGCATGGTGGAATGGGACACTGTGTCCGAGCTGTCGGCCTACGCTGGGGTACCGCGCCTCCCCGTAGTGACCGCGAGCGATCCCTTCCCTATCGGCACTCCTCATGTGCTTGGAGTCGGGAATGAGGACCCCGACGGGATCACGGACCGCGAGGACTCGGCCTCACATGTTGTTGGGGCCTTGCCCTCGCAACCAGATTAGGGCAGTGACATGTAGGGTGATCCAGAATCCCCAATCTGCTGGATGAATGGACTTTAATTAACAACTTGGCTAACATGATCGCATTTCACGCATTAGTTAGGATGGCGACTCGGAAGTCGAGGTCGCATTGAGGGAGTGTTGACATATGCGATCGTAGACGTAGTTGCTTGAGGGAGTGTTGTGGCGAGGGCATGCATCATATCATCGCATTCATGCGCATTTAACAAGAGTTATAGGTGTTGCTGATTTCCTGCTTTTCATTAAATTCCTATTAAAATTGATGCCAGTTATAACTTAAGATTAATGGTTCACACTGAGTTGATCACTCACTCTCACTCTGGGACGGTGTTTTAAAACACCAACCAGACACTTCCATAGATGCAGGTGGCGAAGATCATGAGGAGCCCGGCACTGCGAACTTGGATGAGGAGGAGGAGTACTCCTACTTCCAGCTGATGGATGGAGCTGCGTCGGATCCGTAGCTGTGATGACGGACTGCCGAGCTGAGAGCTCAGCCCTATTCTTTTGGACATGATATTATTTTTGTGATTTTGTCGGGTGGCGCCATGTGCCCCTTATTCTTTTGGACGTGTATATATATATATGCTTGTGTTGTTTTTCTCCCATTTCAGTAGATTTGTGGTTGTGCTTCATGTTCCAGTTGTTCCAAATTTACGCAGTTAATTTGACTAATCCTAAACCGTTAAACGCATGGTAAGTGACCTCAGGAACTCGGGAGTTACGTACATACACGACCCCCGATTTTCAGGGCGTTACAGTAGAGGTAATGTCTCCAGAGCTTCAATGCAAAGATGACAGCTGCCAACTCCAGGTCGTGTGTAGGGTAATTCTTCTCGTGCTTCCTTAATTGTCTCGAGGCATACGAAATTACCCTATCCTTCTGCATCAGAACACAACCCAAGCCAACGCGAGACGCGTCAGTATATATCGTGTACTTCTCCCCTTGCTCTGGCAATACTAGCATAGGGGCGGACGTCAACTTGTCCTTCAGCTCCTTAAAAGCTGCCTCCGCCTTCTCATTCCAGGCAAACTTCAAGTCCTTCCGAGTCAACTGAGACAATGGCCTGGCGATCTTCGAGAAATCCTGAATGAAGCGTCTGTAATACCCAGCCAGACCAAGGAAACTCCTCACCTCAGTAATCGATTCAGGCTGCTGCCAATCCTAAACCGCGGCTACCTTAGCAAGGTCCACTGCTATCCCATCCTTGGACACTACATGTCCCAGGAACTTGACTTCCTCCTGCCAGAAGTCGCACTTCTTGTATTGTGCGAACAACTGGTTCTTCTCCAGTGTACCCAGCACCGCTCTTAAGTGCTCCTCATGCTCCTCCCAACTTGTAGAGTATATCAAAATGTCATCAATAAAGACGATGACGAATCGGTAAAGGAAAGGCCGAAATACCCGGTTCATCAGATCCATGAACACGGCTGGTGCGTTCGTGAGGCCGAACGACATCACAAGGAACTCATAATGCCCAAAGCACGTCCTGAAGGCTGTCTTCTGCACGTCCTCCTCTCTCACGCGCAACTGGTGGTACCCCGACTGAAGATCAATCTTCGAGAAATACTTCGCCCCTCTCAACTGATCAAACAGATCATCTATCCTGGGCAAAGGATACTTGTTCTTCACCGTGACCTGGTTCAACCTACGGTAATCAATACACAACTGTAGCGACCCGTCCTTCTTCTTCACAAATAACACAGGTGCTCCCCAAGGAGACACACTAGGTCGTATAAAACCTTTCTCTACAAGTTCGTCAATCTGTTTCCTCAACTCCTCCATCTCACATGGAGGCATACGATAAGTTAGCAACGAGATGCGCGTCGCACCAGGCGTAAGATCAATCTCACGCCGAGGAGGTAAACCAGGAATAGTCTTAAACACACCAACAAATTCCCGAACCACCGGCGTACCCTCCAATGTCGGACCATCAATCGGCACAAGTAAAGCAGCATAACAATCAACACGGCAGGGCCAACTGACCCGCACTGGAAACGTGAAAGCTGTGCCATCAGGTCCATAGGCAGTCACGATCCGAGCATCACAATCTATCTTCGCCCTCATCTTGGCGAGCCAATCCATGTCAAGGATAACGTCGTAGTGCCATAGTGGAGCAACAATAAGGTCGACGAGCACTGTGCTGCTACCCAAAACTATCGAGCAACCCTCGCATAACCGTGTAACATCCGAACAGGTCCCAGTAGCTGTAGTGAGTCTCATTCCCTTAGTAGGAATCGTATGCAAAGATAGACGTTTAACCGCCCCACAAGAAATAATAGAAGTAGTGGACCCAGTGTCCACCAATAAAGAAACGGGAGTACTATGAATATAAGTCGTACCCTCAAAAGCCGTCGAAGCCGAGATCGACGTCTCAGGTGCCTCAGCAACAAGCGTGTGCACGCTAGCCTGCTGCTGACGGTTCGGCTGAGGAGCCAAGGGTCGCTGTGGCGGCCTGAAGCGCAACACAGGAGGTCGGAAAGAAGGATGTGCAGGAACAGTCTGTAGCGGTGGAGCTGATATGGCCTGTGGATAAGGGCGATCCAATCTCTACGGTGGTGCAAATCCGCTAGCCCTCATGCGCGAGAAGCAGCTCTCAGCAGGGTGTCCTGGTTTCCCGCAATATGTGCAGGTCACCAACGGGCATCTCACAAGAACAACTGGTGCTGCGGCCCTGGGGGGCGAATCAGCACGAGGCCTCTTGCCTAAGATAGGCCTGCTCTGTAAATCCTGCCGTGGCCTCTTGCCTAGGGACCCCAATTTATAGTTTTGGCAACTTCTCTTTCCGCATCCCAGTTACGAAAGGACTTGCCTCATTCAATTTCATGTTTGCCTCGTTTAATTTCTAGTTCGCCTCACTCAATTTCCTCTTTGCCCTGCTCAATTTTCAGTTTGCCTAACTCAATTTCCTTTGAGCCTCGCTCAATTTCTAGTTTGCCTCTCTCAATTTCATGTTTGCCTCGCTCAATTTTCAGTTTGCCTCGTTCAATTTCCTCTTTGCCTCGCTCAATTTCATATTTGCCTCGCTCAATTTCTAGTTTGCCTCGCTCAATTTTCAGTTTGTTTCGCTTAAGTTTTAGTTTGCCTCGCTCAATTTCCAGTTTGCCTCGCTCAATTTCCTCTTTGTCTTGCTCAATTTCATGTTAGCCTCACTCAATTTCCTGTTCGCCTCGCTAAATTTTATGTTTGCCTCGCTCAATTTCAATTTTGTCTCGCTTAATTTCCAGTTTGTTTCGCTCAATTTCAATTTTGTCTCGCTTAATTTCCAGTTTGTTTCGCTCAATTTTATGTTTGTCTTGCTCAATTTCCAGTTTGCCTTGCTCAATTTCCTTTTAGCCTCACTCAATTTCATGTTTGTCTATCTCAGTTTCCTTTGAGGCTCATTGAATTTCATGTTAGACTCGTTCAATTTCATGTTAGGCTTGCTCAATTATCCATAGTTGTACACATTTTTCGCTACAGAAGTAATGGCTACGGTTTAGATCTGTAACCATAGAACTAATGACTACAAATCTAATTTAGTAATGGCTGCGCTAAAAATGGCTACGGTTATAATCCGTAGCCATAGGTCTTTAGCTACTGCCTTTGACCCTTTTCCTGGTATTGGACGGTGGCACCTTGTAACTCTCTGAAAATCGGGGGTCGAGCAGAAGCTCAACTCCCGAGTTCCAACGCATCACTTATGCAACATAGATAATGATGATTGAATGTCGTCCATATTAGTGCATTAAACATGAATGAGATTATACCAAAACAGCATATCATACTCCAGAGACAGTTAAATTACACAAGCGGAAGACTGTGATATATATATATATATATATATATAATACATAAACTGTTGTAAGTCTCCAGAGTGTAAACATATTACCAGGTTAAATATATCAATGTATACTCCAAAAATGAACAAAATGAATATACAAGGGTGTTCCAAAAGTGTAAAATAAAGTGTAATGGCATATAATCAGCAACCCTGTAACCCCGTCGATTAAAACATGGTTTACATAGACCCGCCTGATAGCTACATATAAGAGAAACCCTCATCATCATAAAAGTCTGGCTTCGCTTCGTAAGCATCGCCATCATCTGAAACTAAAACAGGGTCTGGTTGGTGTTTAAAACACCATCCCGTAATATGGGAGTGAGTGATCAACTCAGTGGAGCTATAAAGCAAAGGTTAATATGTTATCAATTCAGTCAAGCAGTAATGACAACGTAATACAACAATCAGGTCCTAAGTACTCTTGTTAATGCAAGAATGATATGAAATAATAATGCATGCCCTCGCTTACTCTCCCTTAGCGACTTCATCTCACGATCGCGGCATGCAACCCTTCCTCAGTGCTTGACCTGCTACCCCAAAGGCACACGTAATGTAGTGCATGCTCATGATTAGTCAGGTTCTTACTTAGGTTTATTTATATAGTAAGATTGGGAAGCTAAGGTACCTCCCTTATATTATTTCACAAACAATTATCCATTCTAGGGTCGTCAGTCCTAGTGAACATCATACGATGTTGCAGTTCTAGGTCACTACAAATGGCTCGTCACCTGATCAGTGTAGTCCTAGTTTATACTATAGTCGCTACGGGAAGGCTCGTCGCCTTAACGCAGTCTCAGAGTACGCTCGAGGTCACTACAAAGGGCTTGTCACCTGATCAATGTAGGCCGACAGCTCGAATACAGTATCTCATACCATCGTATTCGTCTCATGAGGCAGTGTTGCTCACTGGTCACTACGGGGAGGCTCGTCACCCCAGCGTAGGCCAACAGCTCGACCACGGTGTCCCATACCACCATGTTTGACTCATGAGTCTTAGCGGATCGAAGTACCAAGGTTAACGGGGTTTCCACTGGTAGGTTGGTACCTTAGATTCAAGCAGTAGCGTCCATACATGGTAAACATACATCGGGTCAATCGGGTTACTTGATGGGCTTGACTAGTACGAGCGCACATCGAGTTGATCGATATGAAGTGCGTAAGCACTCCGTGTGGCCTAACCACTCGACAACCAACGTACGGCTTGAATTCATCGAGCGCGTCCTGTGTGGCAAAACAACCTTAGCCAGCAAACCAGAACCTGTTACTGATTGCTTGGACTATTTCATAGTCCCAAACACACTCCAGATCAATAGCATTCAAATGTAATAGCCAAGACAGCATGTAACACGTAATTAAATATAGATCCCATATCAGCATTTCAACGAATACATATAATACATGTTAACATACATGAGCATTTAATTCACAAATCACATAGTAGTTAAATAGGTTACATGAAGGAAACTGTATCCCTAGATAAGGGGATTGAGAATCTTATCTCAACACTCTCATTACGCACATTACATTAAGCATTTTCCCACTCAGGCATTTTATCAAACACTTAGATTACACATATTACATACACGTAATAAGTTAGTTAAAAACACATATAGTAGCAAATCCTATTACGAAGGAGTTGCCACGTATACAACGATCATGCATTAACAACCAATAATCATGGCAAGCATAAATCATAGTTCTATATTCATTCGAACATTTTTACAAACACTTAGACTACATACTTCAACATACATGACGTATGTTGGTCCTAACATGTATTTGGGCAAATCCTTTCACCAAGGAGTTGTCGCACATACATCAATCACATATCCATGACGGATAATCATGGCAAGCGCGAATCCAAATTCTATTCTCATCCAAACATTTCAACAAACACATGAAATACAATATATTTGACATAGTTCATATATGTCTGTAAAGCGGAGGAAACATCGCATTTAGCATGTGAAATGACACCCAAATTAGTTATAAATCATTAACCGACATTGAAAGCCTTGTAAACTATAACCTAAATATCTATAGTCCGCATCTTTCGTCGGTAAACGAGTAACAGACTCAGTTTGTATACTGAGTCTTTGTCTACGACACAACGACAACCTATATCATAAAGTAGGTTAGTTATTTCGTCGATATCTCTATTTGGATTTCTAAAATGAGATTAGGGTTAGGATTTCTTACCCAAATCGGAATCGAAACAAGTTGAGTAGCGAAGTAGAAAAGCGAAACGGCGTGTGGAGTTGTGGGAAAAGATCCCAACAACAATCCCCAAGAATCTCTCTTCCTTCCTTCCTCTTTTCTCTCCTTTTCTTTCTCTCTCACCTAGGGTTTTTAAGAAATTCGTACGGCTTGGGAGTGAAAGGATTTAAGGGCTATTTATAAGCCCAGAATCGATGTTAATGGCCCCAGGGCCATGGTATACTTAAGTTATAGCCAAAAGGGATCTGTTTTGGTCCAACGGAACACCTCTGGTGGCCCTTTTCTGCATGTGGTCGGACTTAAGTTCCCTAACATTGGATTTAGGTCGAGTTAAGTTTTTGGTCTGATCAAATTTACAGATTGACCGTGGCAGACCAGTTTTAGTTCAACGGTCACCGACACTCGATCAAGGCCATAAGTATACTGACATGTGTTAAAAAAAATTCCTGATCTGAGGGTGTAATTGGGTCAGATTCTGACGGTCTGAAAGCTTAAATTTGGCCTGCAAGTGAACGGCCCAAATCACTTAAATTTGAGTTCAATTTCTTAAGATATTCGCGTTTCTCACACACTTTGCTCCGAACTCAAGTTGTGCGTTTTTGGACACCATCTGGATTTGATTCCCGAGATGGTTGTCAAGCCCAGTAAGGCGGTCATAATCGTTTAGTTTCGCGATAATCGGACTTTCGACTCGCAGTCCAGGTTCGATACGGAGTTTCAAGGTGCTCCTGAGAACAAATGGGTTTTGAGATTGATCCTAGGTTATAGTGTAATGTAGCGTTAAGGATTTTACAAGTTTTGGGTCTTGCAGTTTGTATTGAAAGTGATTCAAGGTAATTTTGCAGATTATTTAGTTTAGTACTTAACAAATCATGCCCTAATTACGACAGAATAAGGTCCTAGGGCAGTTCTACGTCTCTTTTTGGCACTTTTAATTTGTATATTATTTTAATTATTTTTGTAGTAGTTCATCATCAAGTTTACTTCGTATCTACCAAATTTCATTAAATTTCGTATTGTAGAAAAATTCTAAAAATTCCAGAAGCGGTAACTGTCCAAACTAATGAATTCCGGATAGTCGTCAGAATGACTTATATTTAACTATATTAAAATTTTTATTATATTTTTCACTTATTTTTATATGAAACTAAACTTATCAAGTTTCAATATGGCTTTTGAATCACCTAAATTGGAGTTATAATAAGGGAGATATGACTTTCTGAAGTCGGATGAAAAGTGCAGAAAAATTTCAGAAAACGGGCCGCCCGGCTCGCTATGGTCTGCTCAGCCCGCTGGCCGGCAAGGCCTCGCCGTCACGGCGATGCCCTCGTCACTCGCTGGACAGTATGGGGGTGGTTTCACCATCCAATATTTGAAACAGGTGTATTTTACAAACCGGAATGAGTTATTCGACTTGCAATATATGATTTTGAGGTAGGAGAAGCTGCTCTATCCAAATAACCTATTTGTTTTATGAGATTACAAAAGATTAATGGTAAAAAGACCATTTTATTTATTTATTTACTATTTATAGTAAATTTTAATTTCATTATTGTTCTTCATCATTTAAACTTTAGGATTAGTGTCTAATATAAAAGTACTTGAAAAAATTTGAAGAATAAGGTGGTGAAAGGTGAGATTTTGAAGAAAATGTAAGATTTTGAAGGAAATGGGTTAAAAAGGGATTCGAAGCTTTAAGATTGCATTTTGAGAAGTCAATTAAGGTGTTATGATCGACTCATTACCTAAGGATGTCTAACTCCAGGTTGGCAAAAATCCGGGGCGTTACACACCTTGAAATCCATGGTGCCACCATGGACAAGACAGAGAGTTCCACGGTGGCACCGTGGATATCACGGTGCCACCGTAAATGCAAGGGTATTTTCATCTATAAATAGTGTGTCCGTATGAATGGTTTAGCTTTGGAATGTAAAGTTTGGGAGAGTTTAGAAAAGTCGCTGGGTAAAGGTGGGGTTTACAGTGGTAAATTTTTTATTTTTTTAAAAGTAAATTGTACATTAAACAGGAGGCCCCTTGGCACATGCCATCCAACCCATACATCAAGTAAACCTGATCATGATAACCGATGCAGTAAAAATTAGACAATCCAATTAACAGGTAAGCCTAGCTATAAAAAACAATGGATAATCAACGAAAAGCCTCAAAAGTCACCACATGGCTCATATGATAGACTCATATGAACTTTGATGAACCACATTTTGTTGGCTGTTCTGATTGCTTTTAATTATGAAAGTGTGCTAGAATTGATATAGAAGCTCGCTACAAGCCAATCAATTTTAATCCCAAGTGTCAAAATAAGTAGATACATCCAATATAAATGTACATGACAAAATTCTAAAAAGACCAATCACTTACTCGGACACTTGTAAAATCTAATAACAATCATGTGATAATTAGAGAGTGTGGTTCTTCTTTCAAAGATGAGTTACTTTGTGTCTTCCACAAGAAAAGACTTTCAGAAAACTAGTGCAAATCAAACAAAAGAAAAAACTCATGATCGATTACCAAAAGCAAATGCAAGAATGCATCTCTTAAAAGAACTTACTTTTGATATCAGATAAAGAACAAATTTAATGTATGGGTGTAGACTTATATTACAACTAAGGACTATAGTTAAGAATTATTGTTACTGGATTATCGCAACTCCTAGGATAAGTTGAGATAAAGGAAATTGATACGATATATGTGATTGATTTTGAGATTTGATTGTTATTGGATTGAGTTGTCTTGCTCTATTGAATTCCTCTGCTATTAATAGATTTTTGTTGTAGCTTATTCTTGCTGATTATTCTTCTATTATTGCAACAGTTACCGCAGTCGAAAAACAACTCTACAAATCCTTAACGTGGGCCCCAAAAAAATAGAGGCAATCATGTAGAACCCACCATGTGAATTTATAGGTTTTGGGCTGTTGTTTTCTATAATATTACTTACCCGATAATTAGATAGGATTGATTTTTGGGCATTTCAGCACTATAGTTGATCTCACGTGTTGCCTGAGTTGAGATGTTATGCAGTCTATACCCTATGGATTTGTAAGTTTTTGGGTTGTTTTTGTTGTTAACAAGATGTCTTAAATTTGGATATCTTCAACTAGCCTTAAGAAAGTTCGACTCGAAATCCTGCAACAATGTATTTAGAATTCCTGATATCTTCAACCAGTCGAAGGACAAGCTCGACCAGTCGACCAGTTGAAGGGTCCTTCGACCAGTCGAAGCTTTGGCTCGACTAGTCGAGGGTTGCGCAGATTGTTCAAGGAGTGCGTAAATTTGAGGCGATTTCCAAGGATGTGCGTAAGTGGGAGTTCCCCAACTATAAATAAGAGTCTCTAGGGACATTCTAAGGTATTCTAAGGCTTTCTAAAGGTATTCCAAGGGTTTCTAAAAGGGTTCTAGGGTTTTCAAATGGTGTAGCAAGGGTGAGATTCGAGGTTGTTCGAATCGCATAAGTCCTCTCTCTTTGTAATTTATGCTTTCATAGTGGATTTTTGTCGCTTTGTGCCGTGGTTTTTTCCTGAAAGGGTTTTCCACGTTATATCTTTGTGTTCTCTTATGTTTGTTTGGTGCTCTTGGATTTCTATCCTAGATCCATCTCTGTATGATTTCGCAGAAGAAAATCCCAACAAGTGGTATCAGAGCAATCGTTGGGGCACAGATTTGAATCTGCAGGATTAGCATCAATGGGAAGCACTAGGTATGATATTGAGAAGTACTCAGGAAAAAATAACTTTGAGTTATGGAAGATTAAGATGATTAGTTCTTTAACTAAGCAAGGTGAAGATGGTACTCTTAAAGAGCGAAAGTCTACCATGACTGATGATAATTGAAATACCCTTAATAAGAAGGCCTTATCCTCGATCCATTTATGTCTCACGGATGAGGTTCTCTACAATGTTCTAAGGGAGAAAACTGTTGCTAGTTTATGGGCGAAGTTAGAGGATATCTATGCGAAAAAATCTTTGGAAAATCACCTACACTTGAAGCTACAGTGGTATAACTTCAAGATGGCAGAGGGTGAAGATATATATGGAAGCCTACATCAGCAACTTTAATAAATTGGTTTGCAAACTACTGGATATGGAGGAAGTGATCAAATATGAGGAACAAACATTTATGTTGTTGAATTCTCTTCCGGCATTGTATGAATCATTCAAGGACACAACGTGCACCGCAAATAAAACCCTGAGTGTCGACATCGTTATCTCAGCCCTTCAAGGGAAGGCCATGAGAAAGATAAACGGCAACATGGGGACATCTTCCGATGCATTGATTATAAGGGGCATGAATACTGATCGAGGTACAGGATCCTTAAGACCTAGATCCAAATCCAAGGGCAAAGGCAAAGGAAAACTAAAGTGCT
The DNA here is from genome assembly GCA_021015155.1 of Magnolia officinalis. NCBI lineage: Eukaryota > Viridiplantae > Streptophyta > Magnoliopsida > Magnoliales > Magnoliaceae > Magnolia > Magnolia officinalis. The sequence continues at coordinate 70,078,963 of JAJHSJ010000005.1, forward strand.
AGAACTGTGGGATGACTGGACACATGAAATGGATTGTACCAATCCTAAAGTGAAGAAAGAAAAGTCAGATGCTTCTTCTAAGGAGGCCAATGTTGTCACATCTGATTAAGAGACAAGTGGTAGTAATGTTCTGTCAGTGTCTATGGTCGAACACTTGCATGACAATCTTAGAGATGAGTGGATCCTTGACATATGAGCATCATATCACATGACTCCTCATCGGAGTCGGTTCGCCAGTTACAATGAATACAATGGTGGACAAGTTTTTATGGGCAATGACAATGCCTGTATGTTGTGGCTATTGGTACTGTGAGCATCAAGATGTTTAATGGGATGAAACGTACCTTGACTGATGTCAGACACGTTCCTAATATAAAGGAAAATCTGATTTCTCTAGGTGCACTCAAGGCTATAGGGTGCAAGTTCACTGGTATTGATGGTGTCCTTAAAGTTTCAAAAGGGGCACTCATGGTCATGAAAGCGCAAAGGCATGGAAACCTTTACAGGTTGATAGGAAGCACTTCAACAGGTGGAGCTGCAGTGACTGTACCAGATTCCACCTCTGCACGTGTGTGGCATGCTAGGAATGACTACATGAGTGGACAAGGCATGAAGGCTGAGACGCGCGGACAAATATATGGAGCAGGTGGAGCAGCCACCTGTGAGAAGAATCACACCACATAATCGCAGGTAACCGACAAGGTACATGGATGACTCCAATATCACATACGCTCTCATTACAGACAAGGGGGATCCGTTTACTATTCAGATGACTCTAAGTGAGCCTAGTGTTAAGAAGTGGAAAGTGACTATGGACAATGTGATGGACTCGTTATACCAGATCGACACATGGGAGCTGGTGGAGCTTCCAGTGGGTCAGAAAACGATTAGATGCAAGTGGATCTTCAAAAGGATACAACATAGTGTTGCGCAGCATGCCAATAACGCAGTGAGCCTAGATCCAATCTCAGGCCTCACCCACAAACGATAAACAAGAAGAAATATAAACTAGAAGTATATCAAAGCAATCCAAAACAAACCACAAGACAAGATATACGTGGAAAAATCCCAAACTAGGGTAAAAAACCACAAATGCAAACTTCCACTATGAAGAACAAAGATTACAAGGCAATATACTAACCTCTCCCTTAGAAGAATATAGAAAACCCTTTGCCCACACCTTAGAATAACTTTCCCCAATATTCTAATCCCTAGAAAAACCCTAGGAACACCTATATATAGTTTAGGTAACTCCCCTTTCCGCATCCCACTTGCGAAAGGACTTGTGACACGAAATCCGCACAAAATTGCGGAACGAATCTACGTAACTACGACCGGTTGAGCAGACTGCACGACCGGTCGAGCGACCCCTACGACCGGTCGAGAATGGGCCACGACCGGTCGAGCACCTCGAGATCAAAAAACGATGCTCGCTGGACTTTGAGTCGAACCGGTCCACGACCGGTCGAGCCGGACCCTACGATCGGTCGAGCATGGCTCACGACCGGTCGAAAACGGTCCCAGATGTGGCTCCACATCTCAACATTCTCCCACTTGAAGACACATCGCCTTAAACCTTCGTCTTCTTCATCCGGAGTGCACCACCTCCCAGTCTTCAAGCCTGAAGACCAATCAAAGCTGAACAGAGCTTCAGCTTCTCTCGTGTGACTATCTTGGTCAACATATCCGCAGGATTCTCACTTGTATGAATCTTCTCCAGAGCAATCGATCCATCTTCCAGTAACGAACGTATGAAGTGATATCTGATGACAATATGCTTGTTCTTAAATGAAAGACTGAATTCTTAGCCAAGTGTATTGCACTCTGACTGTCACTGTACAGCTTGCAATCTGCTTGCTTCTTACCCAACTCTTCCCTGAAACCTTGCATCCACACCATCTCCTTGCACGCTTCTATAGCTGCAACATATTCTGCTTTCGTCGTACTGATAGACATTATCTTCTGTAACTGAGAGGCCCAACTGATTGCAACACTACCCAGAGTAAAGACATAACCTGTAGTGCTTCTTCTGCTATCGATATCTCCTGCCAAATCTGAATCCACGTAGCCTTGTAGCTTGATTTCCGATCCACCATAGCACAACCCTATATCCTTAGTACCTACCAAGTATCTAAGGATCCACTTCACAGCTTCCCAATGTTCCTTTCTAGGGTTGTTCATGAACCTGCTAACAACTCCCACTGCTTGAGTAATGTCTGGTCTTGTGCTCACCATAGCATACATGAGACTCCCAATAGCTGACGCGTATGGGACTTTAGCTATGTAGTCTCGTTCCTCTTGCGTCTTTGCACCTTGCTCTTTAGATAGCTTGAAGTGGTTGGCTAATGGAGTGCTAACCGGCTTAACACCTCCTATATTGAATCAATCAAGTACCTTGGCTATGTACTCTGCCTGTGACAAAACTAGTTTCTTGTTTTCCCTGTCACGCCTTATCCTCATGCCTAAGATTTGTTTTGCAGCTCTCAAATCCTTCATGGCAAATTCTCTAGACAATTATCTTTTGAGATCTGAGATGTCCTTCATGCTTAAACCGGCCACAAGCATATCATCAACGTACAGAAGAAGGATGATGTATGACATATCAAACTTCTTCAAATAACAACAGTGGTCTGCATGACATCTCCTAAAACCGTTTCCCGACATGAAACTGTCGAACTTCTTGTACCACTGCCTCGGGGCCTGCTTCAGGCTATATAGACTCTTTTTCAGTCTACACACCTTGTTCTCCTTTCCTGGTGCCACATATCCTGTTGGTTGATGCATATATATCTCTTCTTCAAGGTCCCCATGAAGAAAGATTGTCTTAACATCTAGCTGCTCTAGATGTAAGTCATCTGTAGCTACTATACTCAAGACCATGCGAATCGTAGACATTTTCACCATAGGTGAAAATATTTCAGTGAAATCGGTACCTGCCTTTTGTTGAAACCTTTTGACAACTAATCCGGCCTTGTACCGTTTCGAACCATCGTGCTCCTCCTTCAGTCTGTAAACCCACTTGTTATGAAGAGCTTTTGTAACACCCCGTACTTTTCAGTACTCGGGTGTTACCGTATAACTAAACTTAGTATAAATTCAAGTCAGGCTTAAGTAAACGTTCGCGTTCATCCTAGTTTAAATCTGATTGTTGAAATAGTCCCCATCCATATGTAGACTCATCTGTCTAAGTGGTACTCTAATAATATTTAGTAAGTATATTTCCTTTATTTATTATATGATAAACTTTACACAAACATAGAAAATAATAATAATAATAATAATATTATTATTATTACAGATAAATTTTGATAACCTATATAACATATAGTAATGTATGAAGGTGAATTGTAATAGAGTGATACGTACATATTTTTGTGAAAGTAATATTATATCAACTAAACATAGTGGATAATAATTTTTCAATATATAATTTAAATATAAATATCAACATAGTATTAAACATACGTACAAAAATTTATTAGATATTTAAATAAGATGGTATATTATTTAGCAATGTGATTTTAAAATAGACATTATACAGTTTTCAATCCACACGTATGTGTAATATGATATTGTATATTAAGAATTATATATTAGTAAATATGTGATTAGTAGCATGTTAATATTAAAATTTTTATTTATATATGTATGAGTTTCTGATTATTTTAATTATAAGTAAATACATATTAATATTGGTTAATGAAAGCCTTAAATGAACCCTAGGACCTTTCCAACCGTTGATCATGGGTTTGGATGCAATCCGACCATCGGATCAATGCAATCGGTCCTAAAAGACCTTAGTTTTGTTAGTATGGCCCACCTAGATCTTAGATATGCTTGATCTTTAGCATAGGGACCCATTTAGGCCCATAGAGTAGGATAGACGGAGTGAATTTTTCACAAAACGTCACGGTGGGCCCCACAACCATTTTGTGTACACCATAGGTGGTGCACTTGAGGTGCACCGGACCACCAAGCCTGGTAAGCACGGGCTGACCCGTGTTTCACCAAAAAAGGGAAGCCTTCCCTCTCTTTCTATTTGAAAATAGAAGACGGACGTACGCCCGTTTGTTTTGATCATGGCCCACCTCCACTACCCATCTTAGGGATCCAAACCGTCCACCGTGTGCCCGACTGAAGTTAGACCAAAACCTAGGCCATTTTGCATGGAGATGTACACGTGTGTGGCCACAAATCCAGTCGCATAGGGGCTGCGAAAAACCACGTTTTCAAATAAGGAAACTGCCTCCGCTGCTGCCAGCTCAACGATCCGAGTGAGGAGAAAATCCTCTTATCTCAGACGTCCATTCCAGAAAGATCTCGGCCGTTCCATTTGTTTAGGGCGTTCCTTGCAAAACCAGGGATGGTTTTGGTTCCCTCCCACAGTTTTGAGAAAATCGATCGGCTGTATTCAATCCAAGCTATCCAGTCCTCATCCAACAGCTCTAGAGAGCTAGGTCTTCTTACAAGTAGAGGAGAAAACATCTCTTCTCAACAAACAACCCTTATCTCCTCTTCCCACAGCTGCTTGAGTAGGAAAACGGCTGTAGCTTTCAAAGTCCGAACCCACCACCAAAGACCCTTCAAACCTTTGGTCCAACACATCATTGAGCTCCATTACATCCTTAAGAACCCTTCCATGTCGTCGGAATGGAGAAAGAATCATCAGAAAGAGATCTGCCATTGGAGCTGTCTCCTTCTTCCTCGTTTGAGCCGCACCAAACCAAGTCGATTCGGGTCGAATCCAAGGTCCCGTGACTCCGCTGGACCTGCAGCAGGAAAAATAAGAAGAAGAAAAGAAAAGAAGTAGAAGGAAGAAGAGGTGGAGAGTGTTGCGGCCATTGCACCAGCTCGAGCCGACTCACTGCTGAACTCGCTGGAGGCAGTTGAGTCCAACAACTTATGGAGTCAAGGTCGCTGGTCGGAAGCAGAGAAGAGGAGGAGAAGTCAGAGGAACAAAAAGAGAAGAAAATAAGAAAGAAAGAAAGGAGAAAGAAGAAGATGGGATTTGCATTGTTGCACCGCACCACCTCGACCCAACCTAACCGAGTTTGAGTTAGGCCGAGATGGGCCGATTCCGTCGTGTTGGGCCGCCTCTGTGATGGGTCCAGCCACACCGTCTGAGAAGAAGAAGAAAGTAAAAGAAGGCAAAAGGAAAGGAAAGAGAAGAAAGGGAGAGAGTTGGGTTCGACTGCGAGCTGACTCGCTACCGAGTCAGCCATGCTCGGCTCAAGTTCCGTCGAGCTGGGTGTCTGCTGATGGACGTTCCAGCGTTGAAGGAAAGTAGAAGGAAGAAAGAAAGAAAAGAAGAAGAAAGGAAAGGAGAAGTAGAGAGAGAGAGAGAGAGAGAGAGAGAGAGAGAGAGAGAGAGAGAGAGAGAGAGGGAACCATTCCGATTTGACTCGGCTCGGCTGAAACTCGCGGAGTCAAGTGAGGCGACTCGTCCGCTGGCTGGTCCGTGATCTGCTGGAGTTCCAGCAGATGAAAAACAAAGGGGAAAGAAAGAAGAGGAAGAAAAAGAGAGAAGAAGAAGGGAAGGAAGAAAGGAGTGGTGTTGGTGGAGGTGTTGAGCCGAGTTAACTCGATTCGAATCGAGCCTACAAAGTGAGTCCGTGTTTTCCTTCCAGTTTTGAAATTCTTCCAATTTAAAATCTATCGTTTTTGCCATTTCTATTAATATTAGGATATTAGAAATGAATAAATTGTCATTGATAATATCATTTTAGGATTTTAAGTTAGATATAGTTAACCATTAGTAATTATTTATACTTATATTAATTAATATATATAAATATATAAATTATTACCATTATTAAAATATTAGCATTTTATTCGTCATTCTTAAGATATTATTATTGACGTTAGGGCATACTGTTTAGGTTCATCACAATGATTATTAGGGTCACATTAACTAATATCAAGTACATTGTTAATGTTAATAATTGTTTTGAAATTTTTAAGTATCATTATTCATCGCGGGTGTTATTAGATAAATCGATATAATACTAGCCATTGTAATATTCCTAAAATTAATGATTAATTCATTTTATAAATTTCATTCATCAATGATTCCCATTAGCCATATCATTAATGGCCACATAAATTAGGGTCCAAATCTCATAATCAAAATCCCAGAATCTAAGCGCCAAACTAAACTTTAAGATAAAACCCTAACCCTACATCAAGAACCCTAAAGATAAATAACTAAAATCCTAGGCTAGTCTCAAACCTAGGCAGTGCGTACGACTTCGATCTAACTGTACAAGCTCATGTTTGTGGTAGGACCCGATTCTAAGGGCGCAGACACTTAGCAACGTTAGGAGGAGATTTAGTTCATCAGGTGATGATTCTTCCCCTTGAGCTTTCTATCTTCTCATTAGCTTAAGTTATAGTTTTTATTTAAATTCATAATTGATATCTCTCTCTTATAATCACATGTGTTAGCTGGTGGAAATTGAATTGCTATATTGCCTGCTTAATGTTCATCCTATATATTTGTTCATGCTTGTGTATTGCTTATGGACTTTAAACTGGTATATTAGTGGAAAACCCCACCTATTAATGTACACCCATACTTGGGATGTAACCCGACTAGTTGCGATCGTAATGGACCTTCGACTTGGTGGTTATTGAGTGATGATCTAGATGGATCATTGATGTGGGCCTGCCATCCAGGGTTGTTATGCCCAATGGTTTTTAAGGATGGTCTTTATCGTATGGTTTTGATATTCGCCCTATGTGGCATATTTTGATACTCGCCCTACGTGGTTTTATTTGATATTTTTCCTATATGGGTTCGACGTTTTACACCGTGCAGCCATGCGATGGTAAGCCCTATATATTGTAATATGATTGGCCACTAGTCGATGGGGTACCATTAAACATCCTAAGGTGGTAGTCTCATGAGCCGGGGATGGTGGTATGGGACACTATGCCCGAGCTGTCGGCCTACGGTGGGCCATGTGCTCCCCGTAGTGACCTTTGAGCTTATCTAATTTGGCTGGTTGTAAATGGACTAATAACGACTTGACTAATCATGCATACATGGCACGTATTGTTCCGACTGGATGATATTTTCCAGGTTCGATGATTCCGACTGGATGATATTTCCCAGGTTCGATGACTGCATGGGCGACGACCCATTGTCCGTACGGATGAGCATCCCCGGGGCGATGATTGCATTCACGCATCCATGCATCTAACAAGACCTGCATCATGTATTGTTTTGTATGCTTTGTTTATTAACTATGCTTACCTAATGCGGCGGTGTGTAATCTTGAGAAGAATTCACACTGAGTTGGCCACTCATCCATCAAATATACAACCGTACAGGTAGTACAGGTGGCTTTAGTGATATGCATGTTCAGACTTGATGAGGAGAAGGGTACGATCGCCAGGGACGCATGACTGTAGTTGCCTGGAGGAGCTGCGTGATCTTGCGGCTTATATTTATATGCTTTCTTCTATTCTTCATGTATTAAGTTCTTATAAAACTTGTGCTTGTTAAATTCGGAGACATTGGTTTGTATAAGTCATTATGGGCAGCTTCTTGTATATTTGATTAATAATGAAATTTTCTAAATATGTCAATTTGTCCACACTACGCTCATCTGCTTACTCTGATGAATAAAAAAAAATGTACACTCGAATTTGACCATCCTTTAGGGTTAACACTCGGGTTTTTGGGACACGGGTCATATACTCGGGTCCTGAAGATTCGGATTGTTACAGCTTTCTTACCTTTAGGTAGAGTGACTAGCTCCTATGTACGATTAGACTCAAGAGAGTCCATCTTATCATTCATTGCCTGCTCCTACTTAACCCGTGTATCTGACTGTAATGCCTCTTCAAAACACTCTAACTCACAATTATCTGTCAGCAGTAGATAATGTAAGGAGGGTGAGTATCGGACCGTGGGCCTCCTCTCCCGAGTAGACCTCCTCATAACCGGTGTCTGTGGCTCTGCCTCATAATGCTCCTGTGCATGATCATCCTGTGGCACTGTAACACCCGTGTCCGGTAACTCTTCCAACTCTACGAATTCATTTTCCTTGGCCTTAGTTTCTTGCATACTGTCCTTATGCAACACTTTTTCATTGAAGACTACGTCCTTGCTTCTAATGATTTTCTTGTTTTCTGCATCCCAAAACCTGTAGCCAAAATCATGCTGCCCGTAGCCTATAAATGTGCACCTCCTGGACTTTGCATCCAGCTTGTTTCTGTGCTCTGCATCAATGTGAACATATGAAGTGCAATCGAACACTTTGAGATGTGCAAGGTTCACTTCTTTTTCAGTCCACGTTTCTTCTGGTAGCCCACCATCCAATGGTGCTGAGGGACTTCTATTGATGGGATATGCGGCAGTATTCACAACATTTGTCCAAAAGGTCTTGGGCAACCCTGCATATAACCTCATGCTCCCGGAGCGCTCAAGGATGATCATGTTAATGCGCTCAGCCACACCATTCTGTTGCGGTGTCCTTGGAATCATTTTCTGATGTTTGATTCCATTTGCTGCACAATACTCTTCAAACCTCTTATCACAATACTTTCCCCCATTATCAGATCTGAGACACTTTACTGTTTTACCTGTCTCATTTTCTACCATAACTTTCTACTTCTTAAATACATCAAATACATCAGATTTATGCTTTAAGAAATAGACCCACAGTTTTCTACTAGCATCATCAATGAAAGAAACAAAATAGCGTAAGCCACCAAGAGATAATACCTGTGCCGGTCCCCACACATCAGTGTGTACAAGCTCCAACAGATGTGTCTTTGAGGGCGTCCCGTCTTCTTGAAGCTTACCCTCTTTTACTTGCCATACACGCAGTCCTCGCAGAATTCCAAGTCAATAGACTTCAGCCCTGGTAGCTTCCCTTTTGACAATAACACTTTCTTCCCTTTCTCACTCATACGTCCCAGCCTTTGATGTCATAACTGCCCATTTACTCCAGTTGATGCGACTGTGAGTGAACAATACGATCCTAAAATCACGTACAAAGTACCTTCCTTTTTGCCTCGAGATATTACCAAGACACCTTTTGAGATCTTCCAGGAGTTACTGGTGAATGTCGTCACATAACCGGTATCGGCCAACTGTCCCACTGAGATCAGATTCCTTCTCAAACTCAGTACATGTCTGATATCCTTCAATTTCAAAACCGTTATGTCTTTCTGATTGACCTAAACGTCCCCCTTTCCAACTATACTGCATGGCTCATCATTACCCAGGTAGACTCTCCCAAAGTCACCTGACACATAATCACGCAGAACTTCCTTACACGAAGTGGCATGAAACGAAGCACCCGAGTCTATAACCCAAGACTCATTCCTTGCATCAAGAGACAAGATCAACGCCTCTGTGTCACTCTCCTCATATAGATTCACTGAATCCTTCCCGCCTTGAGAGCTTCCTTCTTGTTTCTTAAGCGCCCTGCAATCACGTTTCATGTGCCCCTTCTTGCCGCAATGCCAACATCCGTCTTTGTCTTTCGGTCCCTTGGACTTCTTCCTAGACTTAGAACACCCGTGTTTATTGCCTCATTTGTTCAGTTATATTCCTCTTCCTTCAACGTTTAGAGCATTCCCTGAATCCCTTGAAACTACTGATGCCTTCCTTCTAGATTCTTCACTGAGAATTAGATCGGTCACATCATCAAATTTCAGCTTTATCGACCCCGAGGAATTGCTAATAGCAATCACCAAACTATCCCAACTGTCCGGTAAACTGGATAAGATCAATAATGCCCTGACCTCATCCTAAAAAACAATGCCAACGGATTTCAACTGGCTCGTGACTGTATTGAACTCATTTAAATGTTCAGCCACGCTCCCACCATCTGACATCTTTATGTTGAATAGCTGTTTCATGAGATGAACCTTGTTGGACGCTGAAGGTTTTTCATACATGGTGGCTAGGGCTTCCATTAATTCTTTTGTAGTTTTCACCTTGGATATATTGAAGGCGACGCTCTTAGACAAAGAGAGTCGGATCGTTCCTAAAGTCTTCCTATCCAGTAAAAACCATTCTGCATCTGTCATCTTTTCTGGTTTCTTCTCTTTTCCTCCTAGAGGAATATAGAGGTCTTTCTGATACAGATAATCCTCCATCTGCATCTTCCAGAAGGTAAAGTTTGAACCATCAAACTTCTCAATTCTAGTTTTTCCTTCTTCTGTCATCGCTCCTAATCAAACTAAACCAAAAGCTCTTATACCGGTTGTTGTGCAGCACGCCAATAACGCAGTGAGCCTAGATCCAATCTCAGGCCTCACCCACAAACGATAAACAAGAAGAAATATAAACTAGAAGTAGATTAAAGCAATCCAAAACAAACCACAAGACAAGATATACGTGGAAAAATCCCAAACTAGGGTAAAAAACCACGGATGCAAACTTCCACTATGAAGAACAAAGATTACAAGACAATATACTAACCTCTCCCTTGGAAGAGCATAGAAAACCCTTTGCCCACACCTTAGAATAACTTTCCCCAATATTCCAATCCCTAGAAAAACCCTAGGAACACCTATATATAGTTTAGGTAACTCCCCTTTCCGCATCCCACTTGCGAAAGGACTTGCGACACGAAATCTGCGCAAAATCGCGGAACGAATCCGCGTAACTACGACCGGTCGAGCATACTGCACGACCGGTCGAGCGACCCTACGACCGGTCGAGCACCTCGGGATAAAAAAACGATGCTCGCTGGACTTTGAGTCGAACCGGTCCACGACTGGTCGAGCCGGACCCTACGACCGGTCGAGCATGACTCACAACCGGTTGAAGACGGTCCCAGATGTGGCTCCACATCTCAACACATAGATACAGAGCGAGGCTGGTAGCGAATGATCATGCTCAAAGAGAAGGGATTGACTTCTCAGAGATATTCGTGCCGACGGTATAACAAGTGTCTATTAGATTTGTATTGGCGTTGGTTGCCCAATGCGATCTCAAGCTAAAACGGATGGATGTGGAGACAACACTTATGCATGAAAAATTAGAAGTGTGTTATTCATAAAACAACAGAGCAATTCAAAGTTAATAGGGCAGAGAACAAGGTTTGCAGGATGTCGTTGTACGACCTGTTGCCTAGGTAGTGATATAAAATTTTGATTCCTTCATAGTGAGTCAGAAATTTTCTAGGAGTGAATACGATCACTGTGTCTATTGCAAGACACTGAGTGATGACACATTCATCATCCTGGACTTGTATGTTGATGACATGTATATCGTCAATCATGACATGTCTGAAATCAATGTACCGTAAACTCAGTTAACAGGGACATTCGAGATGAAGGATCTGGGGGCTGCAAAGATGATTCTCGACATTGATATTCATAGAGATTAAAAGAGGAGTAAGCTTTGGTCATCTTAGACAGAATACCTTGAGTAAGTATTGATCAAGTATGCGATGGACCGAACAAAACCGATGAACGTTCCCCACACAGCTCATTTCAAGCTTTCCTTAGGACAGTGTCCCAAAACATATGAGGAAAAGTAGGATATGTCTCATGAGTCTTATTCGAATGCGGTTGGCAGTTTAATGTATGTCATGGTCTGTACAAGACTAGATATTTCACAGGCAGTTGGTGTTGTGAGTAGATACATGTCAAACCCCAACAAACAACATTAGGAAGCGGTGAAATGACTACCTCGATACATTCGAGGTACGAAAGACTACGTCTTAGCTTTTGAAAAGACAGGGGCAAAGTTGGTGGGGTATATGGATTCAGACTATACAGGCAGTTTGGATTCCAGAAAGTTAACTTCAGGTTACTCGTTTATACTAGCGGGTGGAACAATTAGTTGGATGTCGAAGCTTCAGTCCATGGTGGCTCTTTCCATGACCAAAGCAGAATATATGACAGTGACAGAAGCATTTAAGGAAGGTGTTTGGTTAAGAGGTATAATAAATCAGTTGGAACTCTGGCAGGAGGCTGTGCTGGTTGATTGTGATAGCGAAAGCGCTATCAATTTGACTAAAAATTCTGTTTATCACTCACATACTAAACACACTGATGTTCGTCACCACTTTATTCAACAGGTGCTTGAGGAAGGAGGCGCAACACTGGAAAAGATTCACACTAGCGTGAATCCAGCAGACATGCTCACCAAGGTCATTCTTATAGAGAATTTCGAGTTCTGTGCAACTTCTTTAGGCTTAGCGATGACGTAAAAGAAGGACAGAGAGTGCATGAGAAGCATTGATTGAAGCTATGATGTGATGCAGAGATTAGAGATGAAGTCTAGAATCTACACATATAAAGATTGAAGACATGGTGCAGATTGTTGTTAACAAGATGTCTTAAATCTGGATATCTTCAACTATCCCTGAGAAAGTTCGGCTCAAAGTCCAGCAACAATGTATTTGGAATTCCTGAGATCTTCGACTAGTCAAAGGAAAGACTCGACCAGTTGAAGGGTCCTTCGACCAGTCGAATCTCTAGCTCGACTAGTCGAGGGTTACGCAGATTGTGTGTGGACTGCATAAATTTGAGGCGGTTTCCAGAAATATGCGTAAGTGGGAGTTCTCCAACTATAAATAGGAGTCCCTAGGGCCATTATAAGGTATTCTAAGGCTTTCTACAGATATTCCAAGGGTTTCTAAAATGGTTCTAAGGTTTTCAAAGGGTGTGACAAGAGTGAGATTCGAGGTTGTTTGAATCGGATAAGTCTTCTCTCTTTGTAATTTATGCTTTCATAGTGGATTTCTGTCGCTTTGTGCTGTGGTTTTTTCCCGAAAGGATTTTCTACGTTATATCCTTGTGTTTTCTTGTGTTTGCTTGGTGCTCTTGGATTGCTATCCTAGATCTATCTCTGTGTGATTCCGCAGAACAAATCCCAATAGTTTTCTATGGTGTTATCCACATGATGATTGGATACGATTGATTTTTGTAGCTAATTACATAAAAGTTCTTCTCATTGAACAAGTGGTAAATATTTTTTTTTTTAGATCAAGATTGTTGGTATAGTGGGTTGCCATGTTAATAGCCAATAAACCAATATACCAGTGATTGGACTACTTTGATCATTCCTTTGTTATGATTTTAATACTGACTATCAACATGGTAGCCAATTATAACAATTAGTGTGAAGATTATTATACAATTCTCTACCTATGTTGTATATAGAGAAAATCTAGCTTATGAAAAAGGTAAAAATAAAATAAAATTGAGACCATATGATAAGATCTGTGATGGTTCTTGATAGAGTGGAATGGAGAACAAGATTTATATAGCTAATATGAATTAATTGGAATAAGGCTTATATGATAGTGATGATAGGACAAGATTCATGAGAATTGGAACTCAACTAGGGTTGTTTTATTTTTTATTTACCAGTGTAATTCATGGTAAATAAGTCATGGCTATTTACACATGTAAATGCAGCAGCGGTCTTAATGCTGACGTTGGTTGATCGGGAGCTTGTTTAATGCATGACGTTGGTTGATCGGGAGCTTGTTTAATGCATTCGTACAATTTTTACATGTAAAAATTGCGGGGGGCCAATATGATGTATGTTTCTAATCCACACCATCCATCTGCTCTGACAGCTCGTTTTAGAGTATGAGCTTAAAAATGAGGCAAATCTCAAGTGGACTACATCACAGGAAATGGTGGAAATTGAACACCCAACATTGAAAACTTCTTGCCGGCCACATAAGTTTTGGATCCAGTTGATATTTTGTGTACCTTTCATACATGCCAATGTGATCTTATGAACGGGTTGGATGATAAATACACATCCTATGGGACCTAAAAAGGTTTCAATTTGGAATGGTAGATATCATTGACCCCCCACCCGGGTTTCCTGTGGTGTGGTCCACTTGAGCTTCCAACCTGCCTTAATTTTTGGCTCAAGCGCTAAAATGAGATGCTAAAATGGATGGACCGCATAGATCACACACACACATCATGGTGGGGCCCACATATTTTAACAAAACTCAATTCCTATTTGCTTTCACGCACTTGGACACTGAGGCCTAATTATACAAGTATTTTTCCTCCCATTCAAACACCCTTCAAAAGTAATTATCAATTATTTTCCAACATTTACAGTTGTGATTGGAAAAAAAAAAACCCTAACAAATGGGAGCCACTCTAGTTGTAAAAGATTAATTCAATCATTTGATATGGAAAATAGGTTTGATTTGTCAAAGTACTAGATGAGTGAAAAATCTAGGGCACTCATCAGTTGAATTCTGCCATGTCAATATCTTGGCTCAAAAATCATTATTGTGGACCACCATGGCTGTTAGATGGGACAACACTTTTTACTCGCACTTGTGATATAAACTAAGCGGCATTCAAAGTAGTATCTAACAATGGTGGTGTATTATTCCTTGCCTATCCAGGCCATGTATCAACCATCCAAATTGTTTATATGATAGACCTTATCGTAGGGGGAGGATACCCAACAGATTTCTTAGATTGGACCATTTCAAACCTTTGATATCTAAATCAAGATTGGCCCTAGATGGACCTAGACTTATACAAGGCCAGTGATTAGGTGGCCCATTGCAACCCCTAACCATGATAGAGATGAAGCAAGGGAGAAACAAAAATTGGATGGAGAAACCCATGTGACTATTTTAGGTCCTGTGGGCATGCAACCTGTCTCTTGGATTGTACAAGTGGGCCCATGTTTCAATCATCCCATTCTTCCATCATTTTATTTTCTTTGAAACCTGTAATCTAACAAATTTCATACTCACCCCCAATAATCAGCCATCCTTCTGTTTTCGCACCAAACACATGTTCTTCAAACTAATCACAATCTCCTTTAGTCCAGGGGCAACTCCTTCACCCAAATTCATATAAACTGAATGTGGATGGTTCAGTTGCAATTGATATTTGGAAAGAAATCTTATAAATCTACATAGAACGAATAAACAAAAATGCACCTAAGAACAACTAATCAATCTTATTCGTCCAATAAATTTTAACCAAACCACTTCATCAAAAAAAAATCAATCAAATTGTACGAAACATCAATTCGTCAATTCGTTGGGCCACGGACGATCAAAATAGACCACTACATTTGACATCTATTTCCTTCTTCAACGAACCCAATGCTCCTTTTCTTCTGTTTGCCCATTTGAATTCGTAGTTAGAAAACCCGAAAATTCGATTTGCCATGCATCTGGGTCGGGTTGAATCGGGTCAACTCGAAGATTCAACCTGACCTGACTTGATAGTTAATAGCTATAAATAAAATAATAGGGATAGTAAAAAAATATATTTATAGTAGTTATATTCATATGATTATTATAGAATGGAAATGGAAATTCAATTAAGCAAAAGGACACTTTCAGATTCTTAAAGAAAATGCCTGTATGACCTGAATTTTATCTATTATCTCAACTGTCCAAACACCACTGTTTTTCAGTCAGCTTCCACCACTTATGCACTACCATTCATGAATGCATCTTGAAAAAGCATCCTTTATTGAAGATTACAGCATTTCAATGGATGTAGAGATGAAAAATGGATTAGATCAGTAAAAGCAAGATCTAGAAGTGGCTGAGACATTTGAAACAATTCAGCAAAGAGTAGAAACCATCATTATGAGAAATTTTATAAAGCCCACAAACAGTGAATTCAAATTAGAGCTTGTCGAGAATCTAGACTGCGTTTGGATGTTTGATTGGAATAATTCAATTCAATAAAGAGTCAATGATCAAGGGTTCACCCAAATCTGTTGCAATTGCTAGTAGTTGAAGTAGAACTTAAAATGTGTGGAATCGCAATCAGGGGTTTGGTTAACATCTGATGTAGAGCGGGTCGCGGACAGTTTCATGGCCAAGATGGATCAGAAAAGGCCCGGTCGACGACAGAAGTGATCCGGACTGTTAGACCTTAGATCGGGCGTATCTCGCAATCCGGAATGAGTTACCTGACGTAAAATATATGATTTTGGAGTAGAACGAGCTACTTTAGCCAACCAACCCTGCTATGCCGGGTTGCAATGCCCGGAATTGCGAAAAACCCCTGTATCGATGGTCGTTTCCCTGCTTTAATTTCATTTTTACTATAAATAGTAAGTTTTAGTTTGATTATAACTCTTCATCCGTCAGGCTTTAGGAGTTGCGCCCAACGTGAAAAGAGCTTAGAATAATTAGGAGAACGGTTTGGTGAAGCCAAATAGGACGCTTACTATTTTTTGCTGAAAACCTTGCGCGCTAGTAGACATCACGACCGTCTATAAATAGTAAGTTTACTATTTATAGTAATTCACGATTTCTAGGAGTTTTAGTTGTAGTTTGATTCTGATTTCTTTCCCATTGCTTGCTACTCCTATTTAAATGGTTGTGAACTTGTTTTTAGTCATTAATTAATCAATTTCGAATTTCTTGGAATTTATTTTTATTTTTCTGCTTTCTTTCCTAGTGGATTCGAGAAGTCTCTGTGAGGAGTCCAGAGAAGCTCCATGGATTCGGGGTAGTTATCCTCATCATGTTCATCCCTGCGTCAACATCACAAATCAAAATACTGTCATCTATCAGTTCAATGAGATTCCAAATGCATTCTTCAGGAGCTAATCCTCTGCTTCTGGAAGCATGATTGCACCTCAAGAGCATGTACCATTCATGTGGCAACTGGTTGATGGTCTGAACCAGGCCTCCTGTGGGCTTTGTCATTGATTGGCAACTAATAAAATTTGTTTTGATTGGACTACATTATCCATCTAATCCTCTCCGAGGAATGTGATCCATTTAAGACTCTTTAAAATAAAATAAAATAATAATAATCCTTTACAGCATGTTTGGTAGCAGCTCTCTAGCTCTCCTGCGACAGAGAAGGAGAGAGAGAGGTTTGCAGTGATCTATTTTCTCCTTCTTCGTTGATTCTTCTTCTTTGTTGAGGTTTTACAAACACCTGTTGGAAGGTGAAACTTGGGCTAACGGGGTTTCATAGGGTGCTGCATCACGTGGCCGGTTCAGATCTTGTATTCATATCACGGGAGATGAGTTCTCAAAAGTTCTCACGAGTTGCTGTGAGAACCGGTGGGCAAGTGAGCATTTCTCTCTCTCTCTCTCTCTCTCTCTCTCTCTCTCTCTATATATATATATATATATATATATATATATATCTGAATCCCTTTACCTATAATCTAAAACATGCTTTTTTGTCATGTTTCAGGTTATAGCTAAAAGCCATAATCCGATTACAGCTTGCAATTTGTTTACAGACAAATACACCCATCCAAATGCACCATGGAATCTGAGTACCTATAATTAGATTGTAACTTAAAGATTTTATAGGCATCCAAACGACCCTTAAATAGAATCCATTCTACACTTTAGAATAGAATATTTTAAAAGAGAAGCTGTCGGTAGTAGCCTCTGATTACCAAACACACTGTTTGTTCACTGGCATGCCATCACAGCCCAGTTGCTAACCAATCTATTGAAGAAAAAAAATTTCAATCTAGCCCATGTGTGCAGCAATGACCTGCAGCAACAAATAAGATGTGTGATTAATTCTAGTTTGCTCGCGGCTTCTTTCTGTTTATTTGGCCTCTCCACTGGTCAAATATCGCAGCATCTAAGGCAGATTTTAACCAGATAAATTATACATTCCCTATCTTATCCACTTATCGAAAAGATGTAAGAAACGTTTTATCTTGCACAGGTTGTCTAGAGAAGGCAAGCTGTCCATAGTTTGCCTCACCCATTTATGCTTCGTTAAGTGAGGAAAATAAAAAGTCTGTCCCTAGAAGGTGGAATGAAGCAAAGGTTACGTGTCTCTTGAAAAATGTAGAATGAAGAAGAGAACTTATTCCTAGATTGGCGTATGCAAGAATACTTAGTTTTATGAACATGTGTCATATGTGTGACTACCCATGTTCAAGTGCTCCAAATGTGCTATTCATGCCACCATCAATCTTCAAGCACCCTAAATGTGCCACATGCAATGCTTTCTGTATCGTTATCACGTAATGTATCGTATCCTTGGGATACAGATACATATCAGTTATCGCATGTGATATATCGGTTGTATTGCATAATTTATTACTATTGTTGGGAAAATTAGAAAATTGGTCGAATTTTTTAATAAAAAATAGATATTAAAGTAGGGTTTTGTATCACCCTGCTACAATAGCTGATATATCATAGGGTATATTGGTGATATCGCATGATGCTGAAAACACTGGCCATATGTGTCAAGGTGCGCATGTGTCGTACGTGTTACATTTCTTTTTTTCCTTGAAGATTGTCATAAGTGTTACATGTACCACCATCCATCTTAAACTGCTCACATGTGCCACATACACAACAATCCATTTTTATTCCCTATTATAAGATGTTTGACTAACACTAAACGTAATAGCTAGTCCAAAATATCATAACCTCATAGCCTGTCCAAGACAGCATGACCCAGACAATTTGTCTGGAACACAACAACTTTTCTTGCATGCAGATGGCCCCCAAGGCCATATGAATGCCATATAATTCATAATTGATGCCACCCATAAGAAATATTTGTAGGGTATATACATTGATAGTAAAATTCAATTGTTACTGTGGCTGCCTTGACAGTATTCTTCTAATTCTCAGGTTTCGAATAAACTGAGAGTGAATGCTAAGCATACCTTGTCGAGTACACATCTTACATTATATACATAGCTTTCTGTGTATACTAATCCCCTGAAGCTTCAGTTGCATGCTCTTCGAATTTCCTTCGGTAAAACATGGGCAAATCCGAATTCATTTCAGTAGATCAGGTTACTATATACAATCACACAAACTCCAGGCAACTACACCATCCCATTTATTTCTCTCGAAAGAACAAGGACCCATGTGAATTCTCCAAGCCAGACACTACCTACGAGGGGGAGGGGGAGGGGGCGGTCGGCTTTTTATCTACAACCTCCTTCTCTTCTCCACAGATCAGATTATATAATCATATACATAGAAAAATGTCTCTGGCATTGTGAGAGGCAGGCCATCGATGTAGATATAGAAACGCCTAAGGTTCTCCCTTGCTAGAGTTGCTGGGTCAATCACATCGCCATTACTGGTGAGAACCCAAAGGTCGTCGGAATTAACTCTCTTTAGGCTACCCCTGCAAAAGGGGCATGACTGCGATCGTGTATTCCTGGTAAGAAACAATATGCTACTGATCAATCTTCATACACTGGTTATAAACTTGATATAAATGGGATGACAATTTTCATCTATATTTTACACATAAACTGGAACAGGAACTGTTTGCTTTAGTTGAAAAGGTCAGGTCGATAGCATTTTTCATGTTTGATTTTTAATTTTTAGGTTACTTTTGGGGTTTTCAGATCAACATCTATGCCTACGAACATCAAGTGGTGGCAACCGGTACAGAAAATCTTTCCAAATAATCATGGGAATTCTTGTTTTGAAGATTCGTGAAAAATCCGACTCTGCATAGCTGTGACAAAGCTACGATGATGATGAATAATGGAGGAAACTGAACTGCTGAGGTCTCTCCATAGGATAATATTAAAAATGGTCTAAATTGCGTTGATAGGTTACTGACAACTTTTATATCGTGGTGACTGAACACGCGCAATGCAATCTAGACCATTCAAATCGTATGTGCCATTGTGGATGGAGCATTACATGAATTGCATTCTGGATAGAGCACAACCCGAAATTCACAGTGATTGAAAATTCTTAACCATCTGAGTTGCTCATTGAACTAGGACCATTGACAGCTTTAAACATTCATGTGATGGCCAGCAATTGGAAGTTAATAATTGTTCTCAATACGCAACGGGTCATACAATTTAGACGGCCAGGATTGGTGCGCTCTTATACCATGTCTATGGTGTGGATGAAATGCTACAACTTGAAAAATGGTGGTGAACTACCACCATGGTCTTATCCATTAAAACTGTAACAGGGGAAAATGGTGGGCTGTGATTACCAGTCATGGTAGCAGCGGTTGCACATAGCGTGGCCGCAGTCAGGCAAGACCATCCTGGTGCAAGCTTCCATACAAATCCCGCACTCATCGTCTCTCTCCGAATCCCTGTCAGATATCTGCCTCCTCTCTTCCACCCTCTTCCTGCTAAACATCTCCGTACATCGACCTCTCTGCTTAGTATTCTCCAGTTCTGTTAAGTCGCCTTCAAGTTGTTGAAGAGAAGGATATATAACAGCTGCAAGATATTCAAACTTAAACAAGAGAAAGGCAAAGACGGTACAAATGAAGATAAAATACAAAACCATGCACATTGATAGAAGAGGGTACGTTTGGTTGCACCACAAATCATGAAAATTTATGACTAATTAGTCTATTTTTGTGCAAAATTTCTTGATATTTCATGAATTTTGGTGCAACCAAAAATAACCAAAAGGTTGTGTTTGGATTCGCAGTCAACTTTGCTGGGGTCCCTCCTCATGTGTAGGTGGGGCCTACATGTGTGAGCTTAAGTGGTTTTTTAGACCACGTGTGTGGGGGCATTTTAGTCTTTTAGCCAAGAAAATTAAAATGAGAGAAAATGGGCTCTTTTGCTATGAGAGGGTTCTAGCAACACAAAGGGTTTTTTCCTTTCTTGGAAAAACGGAGGGGAAAGAAGAGGAGTGAAGGGGTTTTTTAGAAGAGGAAGAACAAGATCCTTCCACCATCGAAATCTTCACATCTGCGTTCATGAGAGTCCAACCACAAAGATGGTTTCTTAGATAGTTTTCTCCAAGGGTTGTGTTGGGGGTTTGTACAATCCGTAGTTTGCGAGATATTCCTTTCCTTCATTGTTGCTTGTAATCCACCTTTGGGTGAAGTAGTTTGAGTATCCAAGAGAGGTCCCTTGATGATTGTACTTCCATTATTTCTATTATAGTGGATTTGTGCTGGACTAAGTTGTCCCGTGGTTTTTCCCTTCACATCGGAGGGTTTTCCACGTAAAAAAATCTTTATGCCTCTTGCATTCTATATGTTTGATGATTGCTTGCATGTGTAGGAAGTGATTATCATCCATTAAATCTTTTATATTATTAATCTCATTGATTTGCACATAGAAGAAATGTGTGTGGTTTCCCAACAAACTTTAATTACGATATTTAAGTTGCAACAATGTGGAAGAGGAGATGAATTATCACAGTAATTTCTTAGATTTCTCTTGAAATTACTGCAATATATTTTTGTTCCAAGCTTAAGGGTGCATTTGGTGGACCAAATGTCATGATATTTCATGGTTAATCAGTCTAATTTGGTGCAAAAAATCATGATATTTTTTGCAACCAAACACACCCTAAACTAAAATGACATAGTCACAGTTTGAAGCTGGTTATCCACTCTGAAGACGTGGTATTTTAACATTGACTAAACTTAATCGACTTGGTATTAGTGGAGAACGAGATAAGGTGCTCCCTTCAAAAGGTGCACACTTCCGAGTTCTGACTGAGTCAGAACAATTTCAACTGAGTAGGAATGAGTTTCAACAAGCCATATTGGTGTGGTTATGGGCGAGTTGCACTCTGAAACCGATACTTAAAACTATGCTTTGATAAAGAGGAACCAAGCGATTTGTATCTTGCTTCATTGCAACTTAATTATCTCGATTAAAGTCGATTGTACATCCAAACACGCCCCAAATTACGATTTAAAATAATAATAATAATAATAATAATAATAAATCAAAAGTAGAGACCATAGAACTCCCTGAGGCTAGCTTTCCTTTCATTGGAAGATATAGCTGTCTTCCCATCGACATGTACCTGGATAATTCAAGAATCAAGAGAGCAAAACCCACAAAGTATCATTTTTACAACATCCCAAAAATTTCAAACTTCAACTAGATTATTAAAATTAAAAAAAAAGAAAAAAAAAAAACCCATTAACAATTTCAGAGACCTGGTTCAAATTTGCACTAGAAATTTTGCAAATAATAATAATAAAACCAGCCCACCTTGTATACAAGTATGTGAAGAAGACCCAAATAACTAGGAAGTTCGTAAGTACAGCTGCAATCCATCCACTGGATGAAAAAAAGGAATATGGGTGCAAAAGGGCTGTAAGATAACCTCATCTGAAGGCATGTCCCACCACAGACTCTTGGAATAGCAGCTGCCCTGCACACCCAACCCGCACAAATTACGCAAAATCAACATCCGAACCCAAATCCAAACCTAACGCAATTCATCTGTAGAACCCAAAACCCATCCAAACCTAATGCAATTTATCTGTAGAACCCAAAACCCCATCCAAAATCAAAATTCAATAGAAAATGCAGAACATTAGATAGTACCACTCAAAAGGGTTCTTCATTTCATTAATTCTATAACCAAGTGTCACAGAAAGCAAGGGGAAATACCCCGCCCCATACTGAAATTTAGAGAGAGAGAGAGAGAGAGAGAGAGAGAGAGAGAGAGAGAGAGAGAGAGAGAGAGAGAGAGAGAGAGAGAGAGAGAGAGAGAGAGAGAGAAGTTACAATGAATTGGCATGCTGTATGTCAGTCTCAAGGCCTTTGATGGTATCTTTGTAAGATGATCTGGAGTGGTGTTTTTGCAACATCTCTTTTACTCGCTTTCTTTTTCTCTTTCTTTCTCACCTTTCTTGGATGGGAAGAGAAAAGGAGGAGAGAAAAAAAGGGAGGAAGGCTTTTCCTTTTGGGTAGGGAAATAGAAGAGAAAGAAAGGTCTTAGGAAGAAAGAAAACAAGTGTGCAGAGAATTTAAAAAGGAAGGACTAGGAGCAGTTTGCTTACAGTTGAAACCTTGCCCCACCACCTCCGCAAAAGCAAGGGATGACTTCCCTTTCTCATGTTCCCCCCCTTTGCTTCTCTTTCTTCCTCTTACAACTGTGGGCCCCTTTCTTTTCATGATCCAGTTCGTTTGTATGTTGGGCCCCATCCATGGCTAGACCATGTTGGGGGAATCTTCTTCATGGTTCAATCGTAAACTCTCTAAGATAAAAGACAGTGGGCCCATGATCCAACCGTTAAAAGACACCTTTTTTTTTTTTTTTTTTTTTTTTTTTTTTTTAATTTATTGACTTGGGAGATTTTGGGCTTCATCCATATTCTATTAGGTGGAAGCTGATTGAGTACTGGTTCTGTGGGGCTCACTGTAAAGTATAAGTTTCATCCACACCGTTCATCCATTTTTCTAGATGATTTTAAGGTATGAGCCCCAAAAAGAGGTAGATACAATACTCAAGTAGACCACACACTAGAGATTGAACGCCTGCCGTTAAAGATCACTGTAGGCCCTAAGAAGGTTTCAACGGCAGCATCATTATCACCTAAGCTTACTGCCGTATGGCTCACTTGAGCCTGTGATCTGCCTCATTTTTGGGCTCTAAATGGATGGACGGTATGGATGAAACACATACATAATGGTGGCCCTATGACAGGCAGAGGAAATCCACTTCCCTTTCAAGTTGGATGAGTGGGCAATCCCAATATTGGGACCGGGGCTCACAGGGTGTATGTATCACATCTAACCCGTCCATCTGATTTGTTACCTGGAGATATCCTTAGGTCCTGAAAGTTCTGCTAGATCGACAACTTGAAGAATAACGTGGGAGGGGATTCTCAACCGGGCCACCTGTGTTACAGAACAACAAGCTCGGATTGCGTAGTGTAGACGGTCGTACTGTGTTGACGTGGTAAAGTTCTTTGACCCACCACAATGTATGTATTATGAGTCGGGATCCTCTGTTATCGGGTCAACAGGATTTTCCTGTTACCCCAGTGGTTTGGCGTCCCAAGCTTTTTTTTATTTTTTTTAATTTTTTCAGTGAGTATTGACGTGGACCAATGATTTTTAGGGTATTAGGAATTCTCTGTTGACCAAGTAACAGAGGATCCGGACTCATTGTATTATACATTTTGAACTATATCATATCATTGAAGTGAATCTAAAGTTCAAGTAAACCATGTTAGTATAATTGGACCACCCATCTTCAAAACTCTCCAAAGGCATGTGTTGAAGTGAGGGAGGTTTTATTTCGAGGCTGATGATAGCAGAAAGTGGAGCATTGCTGCTGGAGACCCGTGGTACAACAGTACAAGACTATTGTAAGCTTCTGAAAGTGCAGCACCGTATGTTAAATTGACTCACACCACTAGGAAAGGGATAGTACTATGGCGTTGTAAATTGACTTAGGTCACACTATCTATCCTTGGGAGGCAATGTGTAACATGTACATCATAGGACTATTATTCTATTGGGCACATGGCCCATTAATGATGTCCCAAAACAATTAGATTATCACTAGCATCACTATAATAATTTTAATACCGTGATCTTGTCCATGTAAATCAATGGTTAAAAATGGTTGGTGACTCACTTGGACATGATTTTGTGCTTGTGGCCCATCTGAGACTTGGAATTTTATCATTTTTGGGTAAAGCATACATTTCAACAAGCTTATTATAACCATTGTGTCAAACATTACATAAGTTCACTAATTAGAGATACTAAAATTGATTCAGTAATTAAATTCATACCCCTAAGAAACACAATAGGAGGATTTCAAATGCAGGGGGTTTCAAATCCACGCTCCCAAACAGGCCCTAATGGTTTAGCTTCACTCAATGTGGTTAGGCCGTATGCACTTGTTGTGTGGGAGTCACATCCGAGGATAACCACACATGGCCCTTATGACAGATGACGGGTTTGGATCAACATGAGAAGACATATATATGCCCATATGTTATCCAAAAGGGGCCTGGCCTGGTCGACCATACAACTCTTTTGCTAAAGAGGGAGAGAAGGCTAGGGTTCTTCTCTATCATGAGAGAGGAGGTGAGGTAATAATGGTTTATCAAATTCAATGATGTGAAGATTTCTACCACCAATTGATTTCATAAATGAGGATGTATCAGTCCTCCCTCAGCTCATAATCTCGGGCAGCCCATCGATTAGAGCTCATAACATTGAGAATGAGTGGAAGATTGGGGCATTGTATTATGTGATTTTGACTATACAGGCCTCGAAGTTTGGTCAAATTACATCGGGAGTTACAATGTTCTAGATATCCCAATGTGGCCTTTAGACATCTTTTGGATATTGTTTCGGATGAAAATGCCCATATCCTAGGTTCAGAAGTCGTACGGTCTTGGAGTGAAACAGAAGTTACCTTCTGTTTCAATCCCCGATAAAGTGACGGATCGGCTACTCCCCCACTCAGCGGTTCGTGGGCCCCACCACCATGTATGTGTTTCATCTATGCCGTCCATATATTTTTGCAGATCATTTTATGGTATGAGTCCAAAAACGAGGTATACCCCAACTCAAGCAGACAACATTACAGGAAACAGTGTTGAATGACCGTCGTATACCATTAAAAACTTTTTAGGGGCCATAAAAGTTCTAGATCAAGCTGATCTTTGTTTCTTCCCTTCATCTGTGTCTGTACAACCTAATCAACAAATTGGATGTCAAATAAACTGTACTGTGGGCCCTAGGAGGATTTTAATTGTGGAAATCCAATCACTACTATTTTCTTATGTTGTGGTCACCCTAAATTTATATCCCTCTCATTTTTTGGACGAAGCCCTAAAATGATCTGTAAAAACAGTTGAACGGAATGGATGAAACACATACATCATGGTTGGGCCCACAGAGCACCGAACACCAGCTCGATGGCACGGACGGAAGCATTTATGAGCTTGGGAAGGGCCAAATGTCATCTTTATTCACCTTTTACAGACTTTCTTCTTCTTCTTCTTCTTCTTCTTCTTATTCTTTCATTTTCCTAAAAAAGTGAAGATCCAGGGACCAACTACCAGAAAGGGATGTTGTTTCTCCTTGTCGTTTCTCTCGTCTGAAAGCCTCTTCCACTACGAGGTTAGTATTTTATTTTACTGTAGGCATTTGTTAAGGTAAAGGAAGATCAGAGTCGAGAAGCTGAGGGTTCTGGTTGTCACGTGAAAGGGAGCTTACTGTAGGGCACACCTTGTTCAAACCTCCACCATTGATAGTAGAAAACCACGACTTCACGTTTTCAAACCTCGACCACTGATAGTGACAACCACGACCCTTCAATGAGTCAAAACCACGACCTAGATGATGGGTCGTGGTTCACATGCACATTGGATCTTTGTTGTCATGTTATAAGGATCGTGCTTTTCACATGCACATAAGTCGTGGTTATCATGTTACATGGGTCGTGGTTGGCAGATGATATGGGTCGTGGTTGTGACGTTATATGGATTGTGGCTGCCAGTTGTTATGGATTGTGGTTGTCATGTAATATGGGTCGTGGTTTTCATCTTACATGGGTCGTGCTTGTCAACTGTGATGGGTTGTGCTTGTCATGGAATATGGATCGTGGTTGACAACCACGATCCACACTGGATACAACAACGATCCATTGTTCTTCATTATCACGACCCAACATGTATGGCAACCATGATCCACTGTGCATTTGAACCACGCCCCATTTTCATGACAATGGAGACCATTTGCACTTCATAACCATGACCCTTCGTACTGGCCT
Organism: Magnolia officinalis; assembly: GCA_021015155.1. Lineage (NCBI taxonomy): Eukaryota > Viridiplantae > Streptophyta > Magnoliopsida > Magnoliales > Magnoliaceae > Magnolia > Magnolia officinalis. The sequence continues at coordinate 70,105,395 of JAJHSJ010000005.1, forward strand.
CGATTCCTGGTCCTACCTCTTAAATATTTCGAGGGTGGCCTTCTGACAACCTTTATAAAATGTTTCAAACAAAAATGTCCCTTGACCTTGGATCAGTAATTGTACTTTTTCAGAGTGCAGAAGAAGTTACCTGTTTTGAACAATCCCGAGATGTGACATGGATCGAGGCCTTTTTGAGCAATGGATCGTGGTTTCATCTAGAGTGGGTCGTGGTCGACAAGCACGATCCAACGTGGATGACAACCACGATCCAATATGCATGTGAATTACGAGATCACAGGACAGGGTCGTGGTTGTCATACACACTGGGTGGTGGATCCCAACCACGATCTATTATGGATGATAACCACGACCCATTGTTCGCCATATTCACGACCCTTCCAGTGGATCATGGCTGTCATTCACACAGGTACCACGACTCATTGTGGATGACAACCACGACCCTTTGTTCGTCATAACCACGACCCTTTGAGTGGTTTGTGGTTGTCATCCACAGTGGTCTTGGTTATTACGAACAATTGGTCCTTGTTGCCTTATTGTCACCCACAACGGGTCGTGGTTCACCAACCACGACCCATTTTGGTTGAAAACCACGACCCTTTGAGTGGTTCGTGGTTGTCGTCAACCATGACACAATGTGGATGATAACCACGATCCAATGTATATAACAACCATGATCCTTTACAAACGACAACTATTATCCTTTATTTCTGACAACTTGTACCCATTCAATTTTTTCGTAGATTAACCAATATTAGAAGAGTATGGGTCGTAGGCCTATATTATGCTATTATGATGGCGAGAGTGTATATGACAAGAGAATGTTTACGTACAATGGTGGAGACTCAAAAGGATTTGTTGTGAGTGATGATATTACATATTGGCAACTTCAAGATAAAATGCATCAGATTACAAATACAACATCGGATGAATTTGATTTGATAATTAAAGTTGTGTACAGTGATGCACTACATGGATTCCTCTGTCTACATAGAATCAAAGACGATGAAGATCTCGAAGCATATATGTTATTCTGTGGACAAACTCCTCCAACACAAATACCATTGTATGCAGACAAAGTGAGATGTTGTCTCTCGTTAAGGATAATAGCATAGATTATACTTTACATTCGAACCTATTGTCTCTTCATTTGCAGCCTTCAAGCAATGATTGGATAGTCGATGATTCTGATATACCTGGCCTTTCAAGTAATGATAGATTTCACGATCGAGGACTTGACTATTGCGATACACGCGACCCTTCATGTAACGATACACATCATGATCTAGGGAATGATGATTGTGATATACCTGACCCATAAAGTAATGATCGATATCATGATCGAGGACTCGACGATTGCGATATATGTGGCCCTTCAAGTAACAATCAATTTCAAGGAACAGCTAACCACTGCAATCTCCAAATCCCATCCGTCAATGATGCGTTTTTTGATCCATCCGTGCAGGTCAATCCGTAGCCTATAAACTTAAATTTACCCATACCGGTGTATGAAGAAAATGGAGATATTCCTAGTTCATTGTATACTGTCTTCGCTTTATTTGATGAAGCTTTTGTCAATTCAGATCATCAAGGATATTCGAAATTTGTGGAAGATCCAATTGAAATATCTATCGGGCAAGTGTTCAAGAACAAAGGCCGATTACAACATTTTCTATATAAATATGCGATGCACCACAAATTCCTGTATAAGGTCTTAAAGTCTAACAAGTTGAGATATACGATTGGGTGCATTATAGAAAATTTTAGTTGGAAGATGCATGTAATGCCCCGGATTTTTGCCAACTTGGAAATAGACGTTCTTAGGCACTGGGTCGATCATAACACCTTGTTAACTTCTCACAACAAAATTCCAAAGTCTCAAATCCCCTTTTCGACCCATTTCCTTCAAAATCTCACCTTTCACCCGGGGGGGGGGGGGGGGGGGGGGGGGGGAGGATGCCATCGCCCATGGGGCGAGGGCTCGCCAAAAGGGCCAGGGACCAGCGATGCCATCGTTGGATCGGTGACGCCTCGCTTTCTGCCCATTTTTCTGCACTGTTAGTCCAACTTCAAAAAATCATATCTCTCTCGTTATAACTCCGATTTAAGTGATTCAAAAGCCAGATTAAAGCTTGATAAGTCTAGTTTCATATAAAAATAAGTAAAAATATAATAAATTTTTTAGTATAGTTAAATATAGGTCATTGTGACAATTGTCTGAAAATCATCAGTTCAGACAGCTGCTGCTTCGAGAATTTTTAGAATTTTTCTACAACACAAAATCTAATGAAATTTATTAGAGATGAAGTAGACTTGATGAAAAACTACTAGAAAAATAATTAAAATAATATACTACTTAAAAGTGCCGGAAAGGGGCATAGAACTGCCTTAGGACCTTATTCTGTCGTAATTAGGGCATAATTTAGTTAAGTACTAAACTGAATAATCAGTAGAATTAGCTTGAATAACTTTAAATACGATCTATGAGACTCAAAATGAGTAGAGCCATTAATACTACGTTACTTAAAAACTTAAGATCAATCTCTAAACCTAGTTGCTCTTGAGAACACTTTGAAACTTCATATCGTACCTGAACCGCTCGTCGAAAGTCCGATGGCGGCGAAGCTATATGGTTATGATCGCCTTGCTGGACTTGACAACCATCTCAAAAATTAAATCTAGATAGTACCCAGGAGCGCACAACGTGAGCTCGGAGTGAAGTGTGTGAGAAAAGTGAATTCCTTTAGAAATTGAGCTCAGATTTAAGTAAACTGGGTCGTTTGCATGCGGGCCAATTTTAAGGTTCCAGACCATTAGAATCTGACCCAATTACACCCTCGAATCAGGAAAAATTTCATACACATGTCAGTGTACTTGCGGCTCTGATCAAGTATCAGTGACCGTTGAACTGAAACTGGTCCGTCACGGTCGATCTGTAAATCCGATCGGACCAAAAACTTAACTCGACCTAGATCCAATGCCAGGCAGCTTAAGTCCGACTGCATGCAGAAAAGGGGCCTCCAGAAGTGCTCTGTTGGATCGAAACAGTCCTTATTTGGTTATAACCTAAGTGTACCATGACCCCGGGGCTATTCCCATCAGTTCTGGGCCTATATAAGGGCCTTAAACCCTCTCTCTCTCTCTCTCTCTCTCATGCCATACGAATTTTCAACCCTTAGAGAAATAAAGGAGAAAAGAGAGAGAAAGTGAGGGAGAGAGTTGGCGTTTGCTTCTGGGATTCTTCCTTGACGCTCCACGTGCTTAACCACCATATCTATATCGCTTTTTCAGTGATTTCGACTCCGTGCTTGAGTAATAAATCTTAACCCTAAGCTGTTCTAGGGATTTAAATAGGTTAAATGGTGAAATGGCTAACCCATTTCATGCTATAGGTTGCCGTTGTGCCGTAAACAAAGGCTTAATGTTTAAACTGAGTTCGTTACGAGTCTACTGGCAAAAGGTGCGGACTATAAATGTTTAGGTTATGGTTTTCAAGGCTTTCGATGTCAGCTAAGTGATTTATGACCGACTTGAATACTATCACATGCTTAGATACGATGTTTCCCGCGCTTTATGCATATATATGAACTATGTTGTATATAGTATATTCCATGTGTTTGTTGATAGGATTGAATGGGTATGGAATTTGGATTCGTGCTTGCCATGATTATTCATCGTGAATATATGGTTATTATATGTGCGACAACTCCTTGGTGTAAGGAATTGCCCTAACTCTTGTTATCACCAACATACGTCATGTATGTTAAAGTGTTTAGTCTAAGTACTTGTAAAAGTGCCTGAATGAATATGGAATCTGGGTTTGTGCTTGCCATGATTATTAACTATGAATATATGCTTGTCGTGTATGTGGCAACTCCTCTGTAAAAGGGTTTGCCAGAATATATGTTATAACTAGTATAATACATGTATGTTGGAATGTGTAGTCTAAGTGTTTGATAAAATGCCTGAATGTGAAAATGCCTGTTTAAATGCATGTAATGAGGGTGTTGAGATAGGATTCTCAATCCCCTTAACTACGGCTATAGTATCCTTTATGTAACCTATCTACTATGTGCTGTATGGATGAGATGTCTGCGTATGATAATTTGTGTAGTAGGTGTTTGTTGAATTGTTCACGTAGGATTTATATCTGATTTCAGTTGTCACATGATGTTTTGGATTACTATATGTGAATGTTATTGTTTGGAATGTGATTGGGGCTACCATGTAGTCCAGGCAATCGGTAATCGTCTGTGAACGGTGGTTGAACCACTTAACCATGACAGACGCGCCCGACAAATCCGAGTCGTACGCTGCTTGTTGGCAGTGGTTAGGTCACGCGGAGTGCTTATGCGTTCCATGTCGATCGGCTCGAGTACGCTCGTACTAGTCGTACTTGTTAAGTAACCCGATTGGCCCGATGTATGTTCACCATGTATGGACGCTACTGTTTAAATCTAAGGTACCAACTTACCAGTGCAAAGCCCGTTTAACCTTAGTACCTCGATCCGCTAAGACTCATGAGCCGGGCATGGTGGTATGGGACACCGTGGTAGTGCTGTTGGCCTACGTTGGGGCAACGAGCCTCCCCGTAGTGACCAGTGAGCAACACCATCTCGTGAGATGAATACGGTAGTATGAGACACTGTATTCGAGCTATCGGCGTACACTTATCAGGTGACGAGCCCTTTGTAGTGACCTCGAGCATACTCTAAGACTGCGTCGAGGTGACGAGTCTTTCCGTAGCAACTAGAGTATAAACTAGGCCTACACTGATCAGGTGACGAACCCTTTATAGTGACCTAGAACTATAATATCGTATGAGATTTGTTAGGACTGACGACCCTAGAATGGATCATTGTTTAGGCATTGATATAAGGGAGTTACCTTAGCTTCCAAATCCTGCTGTATGAATAAACCTAAGTAAGAACTTGGCTAATCACGAGCATGCACCGCATTACGTGTGCCTTTGGTGTAGCAGGTCAAGCACTGAGGAATGGTTGCATGCCGCGATCGTGAGATGAAGTCGTTGAGGGAGCGTAGGCGAGGGCATGCATCATTATTTCATATCATTCTTGCATTAACAAGAGTACTTAGGACCTGATTGTTATATTGCATTATCATTACTGCTTGACTAAATTGATAACATGTTAACCTTTGCTTTATAGCTCCACTGAGTTGATCACTCACTCCCACGTTCTGAGATGGTATTTTAAACACCAACCAGACTCTGTCTTAGCTGCAGGTGATGGTGATGCCTACGTGGCGGAGCCAGATTTCGAGGACGATGAGGAGGCGTTCTCCTATATGCAGTTATTAGGTGGGTTCATGTGAGCCGTGTCCTGATCGACGGGGCTTGCAGGGTTGCTGATTAGATGACATTACACATTTTGTATATTTTAAAACTTTATATGTAAATTATTGACCTGGTAACATGATCATACTCAGAAGACCTACGATTACTTATACGTTTTATATATCTATCACAGTCTTTCGCTTGCTTAACTTAATCGTCTCTGGAGTATGATATGCTATTTTGGTTTAATCTCATTCATGTTTAATGTGCTAATACAGACAACATTTAATCATCATTATCTATGTTGCATAAGTGATGCGTTGGAACTCGGGAGTTGAGCTCCTACTCGACCCCCGATTTTCAGGGTTTACAATGCATGCTTCAAAGTTGGACGACACATGGATGTTCAAGATAAAGATTACAACTCAAAGCATACATGTAACATGTAGTTTGAGGCGATAAGCTACCCTGACTCAACGATCGTGGATGATGGTCGTGATATAATAACTTTGAAGAGGAAGGGAAGAGATCATCGCCAAGATACCAGTTTGATAAGTAGTGAATTTGGCGTTAGTCATATGAGTTCGGGACTGACTTGCACGCTAAAAGAAATTCAATATTGAATGAGTGAGATGTATGGGGTTGAGATCAGCTACAAGAAAGCATGGAGAGGTAAAGAGATTGCAACGGAACAAGTCTTGAGATCTTATGAGGGTTCTTATAATGAGCTTCCGGCCTATCTTTACGAGTTGAGAAATGCCAATTTAGGGACGGTGACGAAGTTACAGGTGAATGACGAAACAAATAGTTTTGAAAGATGCTTTATTGTAATTGGATAGTGCATCGGAAGCTTACGTTTGCATAGTCGGAGGGTCTTGTGTGTTGATGCGACATATTTGTCAAGAAGGTACAAGGGTGTTCTTTTCATGGTTACTGCATTGGATGGAAATAATCACATCCTCCCTGTAGCATATGGGATCAGAGAATCCAAGAACAATAATAGCTGGAGGTGGTTCCTTAGCAATTTATCTAAAGCAATCGGGATTCTTCCAGGACTAGTTATAGTGTTAGATCATTACAAAGGGTTGGTCAATGGAGTCCCTAACATTTTTCCATATACGATCCATGGATATTGTGCTCATCATATTCTTAGAAACATGAAGAAGGCGTGTTTGGATGATTCTGTGAGGGAATACTTTTGGGGTGTTGTTAAGACATACCGGACATCTACGTTTTAGGAGATGATGCGATGCATTGAATCCCAAAGCATATTAGTTCTTTAATGGTATAGAAAAGGAAAGATGGGCATCCGTTTTCTTTCCTGGCATGAGGTATAATATTGTAACCACCAACATCATCGAAAGCATGAATGCGTTGTTCGTAAATGCACGAGAGTACCTCGTCACGAAACTTCTTGAATCAATAATGAGTAAAATTCAAGACTTCTTTCGCCGATGAGACGAGGTCTCGGCTTGCAAGGGAATTTTGACTCCTTGGGTAGAAAATAAATTGACTGAACTTTATCACTCGGAAGTGCAAAAGACACAATGTATCGTGATTTCAGCGGATGAGTTCCAAGTGACATCACGGGGAATGACCGATGTAGTGAAGCTAAGAGGAATGAAGTGTACGTACGGTGAGTTTGGTTTAATGTTGCTGCCTTGTGTTCATGTTATAGTGGCCTGTGATAAGTATCAACTTGATATGTACAAATACTGCTCACCATTTTGCTCTAATGAAATATATTATAAAACATACCAAGAGTCAGTTTACCCAGTGCTTGACAAGACACAATGGAACATTTTAGACGAAGTGAAGGTTTTATGTGAGAATATGAAGCCTTCAGAAATGAGAATATCTGCTGGAAGGCCGAAAAAGGTTCGAATTGCATCCCAGGGAGAAGATAGGCCAACACCCAGATGCTCGAGATGCAAACGAATAGGTCACAATCGGTGTCGATGCACTTTCGTCCCTATAGGCTGAGGCTGATGATGACTTATTACTTTAGTTTTTTTTTTTTTTTTTCTATTGTTTGTGATAATGTAATGTAATCACACCAATGAGCATTTCGGCCTTGTGGACTGTAATATACTAATTGATTCATGAATCGTTGTGCATGTTAACTATAACCCAATGTGGATGATAATCACGAACCGTTGTGCATTTCAACCACGACCCAAAGAGGAAATCGTGTACTTAACAACAGGTCATAGTTGTCATGATATATGGATCGTGGTTGACACGTTATATGGGTCGTGCTTTCACATAGGGTTGTGGTTGTCAACAACGATCCAATATGGATGACAACCACGATCCATTTCAATTGTGAACCACGACCTATGTAACATGTCCACGACGACCCATGCAACACGACAACCACGACCCGTATATCATGATAATCACAAACCCATATCAACTGATAACCACGATCAATGCTTCACGACAACCACGACCCATATAACACGACAACCACGACCCATATATCATTACATCGGGGTCCGTGTACCATGACAACCATGACTTATACAACATTACAACCATGACCCATATATAATGACAATCACGACCCATGTAACATGTCAACCATGACCACCGCGCTGAAGTTGGCGGCTATGATGAGATCACGCGCCGGATATCGCTCCATACATGCGTTACTGGAGTCAAGTCTCGAGCGCGATTATAGGGCTTGTCTTTGTCCGAACCGACCTTATAATCTGAGTCCTTACTTTGAAATTTTGCCGTGTTGTCGATGAGCACCTACTCGGAGTCGGTGGACGAGGAGTGTAATGGCTTCTTCTGGGTTCCAGGCTGATGTCAAAGCTTTATGGAAGAACTTGGACAGAGTCCTATGGCTCGAGCTGATGAAAGACATTTTGTCGTGACAGTTTAGCCGTGTTGTGATTGAGCAGCTATTCGGAGTCGGCGAACGAGGTGTGTAATGGCTTCTTCTAGGTTCCAAGTTGACGTGAAAACTCTACAAAAGAACTCAAGATTTTGTAACATGATAACAACGATCCATATAACATGACAACCACGATCCATATAACATGACAACCTCGACCCATAGCAACTGACACCACGACCCATGTAATTTTGACAACCACGATCCATATAACATGACAACCACGATCTATTTTACATGAAAACCATAATACATAAAAACTGTCAACAACGACACTTTGTCTGGGTCGTGTTTTGACAACGTGAAGGATTGTGGTTGTCATAAACGAAGGGTCGTGTTTGTCACTGTAAATGGTCGAGATTTGATTTCTTGGAGGGTGGAAGGTTTGAAAACATGAACTCGTGGTTTTCAACTATCAATGGTGGAGGTTTGATCACGGTGTGCCCTACAATAGGCTCCCTTCACTTAACAACGAAAATCCTCATGTTCTCCAATTTGATCTTCCCTATCCGTAGCAAATGCCTAGAAGAAGGTCTGATAAATAGATATATCCCCCTATGGGGAAATGGTCGTTTTTCATGGGAAAATCCATTACATTACATTCCTCCTATGGGTAAACAGACGTTTTTCTTTTCCCAATACATTCCTCGTATGGGGAAACAGTCATTTTCCATTGGGAAACCCTCACCTAATCGAATTGCATTTTGTCTGATCCGATCCATCCATTTTCTTAGTAACATTAGGAAAGTCAAATGTCTAAAGAACGATCAACATATTCAAATCTGATGGACCACAACAGTTCAAAATAGTAGGTGGATGGGTCGTGGTTATGACGACGGATGGGTCGTGGTTGTTATCCACACTGGATCGCGGTTGGGAATCACCACCCATTGTGTATGACAGCCATGACCTAGAAATCGGGTTGTGGTTTACATGTACATTGGATCGTGGTTTTCACAGACATTGGATCGTGGTTGTTAACCATGATCCAAGGGACATTTTCGTCTAAAACATTTTATAACATGACAACAACGATCCAAATAACATGACAACAATGATCCATATAACATGACAACCATGATCCATATAACATGATAACCACGACCCATAGCAGCTAAATAATTGATCGTGGTGGAAGTTTGATCAGGTGTGCCCTACAGTAAGCTCCCTTCACATGAATAATGATCATGGTTGTCATTTACGTTGGGTCATGGTTATGATGAACAATGGATTGTTGTTGTAAAATGACAACCACGATCCATATGCCGTAACAATCACGACCCATGTAAATGACAACCACGACCTATGACATCTGACAATCACGACCCATACAACATTATAACCATGACCCATATATAATGACAATCACGACCCATGTAACATGTCAAACACAACCCAATCTATATGATAAGCAAAAACTGTTGTGCATTTGAACCACGACTCAAAGAGGAAATCGTGTACTTAACAACGGGTCATGGTTGTCATGATGTAGGGATTGTGGTTGTCATGTTATATGGGTCGTGCTTTCACTTAGACTCGTGGTTGTCAACGACGATCCAATATGAATGATAACCATGATCCATTACAACTGTGAACCACGACCCATGTTTCATGTCCACCACGACACATGACATCTGACAATCACGACCCTTCTAACATAAAAACCACGACTCATATAACATGACATCTATGACCCATAACCACTGGAATCCACGAACCATATTCCGTGACAGCCACGAACCATATTATGTGACAACCACAAATCATGTTTAACGGGCCGTGTTCAAGGCCCATCTCTTTGGCCCACTACTTTGTATCGTGGTTGTTATATTATATGGGTCATGGTTTTAATGTGTGATTGGTCCTAGGTTTCAGTTATTATGGGTCGTGGCTTTCATCGTATGTGGATTGCTGTAGTCAGCTTATATGGATCGTGGTATTTGAATTTTATGGACCAATATGCCTTTGACACGTAAAAAGAGGTAATGATGAAAAGGTAAGGTTGGCGCAGGATTTCTTCTGTTGTGCTGGTATGTCTGGTATGGCTATGGTTATCTCTCAGTTGTGGGACAAACTTGATGTAAATTATCAATATATACTGATTATTAGTTGTTTGAGTATGTTTTAATCTTTATCCAAAAATATGAACGTTACTTACAGATGACCACACCAAAATAAATAGCTATGAAGTGTCGAGAACTACGTGGACCGTACACCCTTCTGATAAACATCGTTTTTTATGTTATGCCTTTATATACGTATATTACATACGATGATCAGGTTAGATGACACTTACAGATCACTCTGGGCCCCACATATCTTAATTTGTACTGAAATAATATATCGCATGTAAGTACATTAAAAATGGTGAGAAAAGGCGGAAAGGTTCTCGTACGATTCCCAACATGTAATACCAATCGTCGATCATCTCGTTCTAGTCTATGGTTCCATCATAAATCGGATCTAATCCGTAAGAAGTTTTTAGGGCTGACGGATTCCGTGGATATGTTTAATACTGACACCAAATCGAGCCATCAGTGGCCCACATTGAGTAAAAAGGACAAATTGTTTGTTTTTACGGAACTTATTGGTTTAAACTTTTGTGGTCCACTGATTTGAATATTTTGATAATTCTTTGGGAAATTGTGTTCCTTAATTTTACAAATAGAATGGACGGAGCGGATCAGACAAAATGCAAATCAATGTGACTTAGGAACGTTCGAAGTTGGAAGATATATAAATGTAAAGCGACCGCTTGTCCCCATACAGAACACCGACCTTATTTGGAAGCTTCTTCTCTGGGACCCCCTTCCCTTTACGTTTTCTTGGTTTTGAATCTTCTTCCTTGGGCCCCTCCATCGCCACTTAGTGAGTACATCTACAAGTTCAGTCCAGCTAAGTCCATATAAATGGCAAAGTAAGGTATGTGTTTTGTCAAACTCTATTCTCAGTGTTTAAAGAGGGGTCGTGGTTTGTATGAAAGTATGGTGGAGGTTTACATTCACAATGGTCCGTGGTTGATATGCACAAAGGAACTCGGTTAACACGTACAATCGATCGTGGTTATTAAAAAATGGTTGTGGTTGATAGGCACAATGGATCGTGTTTGACGGCTTACAAATAGGGTAGTGTGGATCACGATCCACTTGTACAACGGGTATTGATTCTAATCGTGGTTGACATGCCCAGTGGATCATGGTTGACAGGGACAGTGGATCGTAGATCACATGTTATGTGGGTCATGACTGTCAACTACGACCCAACGGTGATGACAACCACGACACATATAACATTACAACCATGATCGTGGATGCGATCGTGGTTGATATGCCCAATGGATAGTGGTTGACAGGCACAATGTATCGTGGATCATATGTTATGTGGTGGTGACTGTCAACCATGACCCAACATAGATGAGAACAATGATTTATGTAACATGACAACCACGATCGTGGATGTGATCGTGGTTGATATGCCCAGTGGATCGTGGATCATATGTTATGTGGGTCGTGATTGTCAACCACGACCCAACGGTGATGACAACCACGATAGTTGATGCGATCGTGGTTGGTATGCCCAATGGATCGTGGTTGACAGGCACAGTGGATCCTGGATCATATGTAATGTGGTCGTGACTGTCAACCACGACCCAACTAACATGACAACCATGACCCGTAAAGCATGACAACCATGATCCTTAAAACTCGTGATAACCACGACCCTTTGTGGATTACAATCACGATTGACTATGTACTACACTTACGACCCATGCTAAATTTCAAGTCCACATGGAATGCAGGTCGAAACAAGCCAAAGATAACCACATGCTTAGACTTCGAAAAGGCACAGGTCTCTCTGAAGTACTCCATCAGTTTTTTGAAGGAGTACATATTGAAGATATGGAGAACAATCCTGATAGAAAGAAATTATTTAGGGACAATTGTTTTGGATTTCTTTTTGACTTTCCACTGGTTGGGTGGATGGCACACTCTCAGATCATGCATTGCCTAATGCAGAGGCATATTGCTGATCTGACATTGATGTTTAGGGCACCACAATAAAATTTACTGAGCTCAATCTTGCGTTAAGAATGGGTCTTAAGTTTAGACCAGTTAGGGTAGATGGTGGCGATCGTGCCAAAGCCGGAATAGTAGAGGAACAAAAAGGTATTAGGAAAACATATTTGAGACTAGTTAGTATGAGTAAATAAGAATTGAAAGAAGCCTATCTGTCACTCGCTGATAAAGAAGAACATATGGACGCGGTGAAGCTGACTCTAATAATTTGCGTTGAGACTCTAATAGTTGGATCTCCGCAAAAGAATTACTATGTTGATAAGTTTATCGACATGGTTGATGACTTAGAATATTTTAATAACTACCCCTAGGGCAGTGTGGGGTATGAATATTTGATGGATAGGGTTAACTGTAAGGCCCATATCCTAACTCGTACCATTTCGTATGCCTCCACGGTCCTCCCGGTCGAATTTTGGCAACCTGCGATCTGTTACCGACATTTGCGCGCAAGCCTAAGCCGAGTTCTTCATATCTGAGTCGACTCGACCCGAGACTTGAACGTTGGATCGTGGAACAAGGGAAAACGGATTGGCTACCCCCCCTCTCACCAGCCATGGGCCCAACCATGTTGTATGTGTTTCATCCATTCCGTTCATCTATTTATACAGATCATTTTATGGCTTGATCCCAAAAATGAGACAGATATAAGTCTAAGGTAGAGCACAACATAGGAAAGCAATACTGATTGGATATCCACCATTAAAATCCTCCTAAGGCCCACTATACTGTTTATTTGACATCCACGATCTAATGGTCGGGGTTTGTACATGGGTCGTTGTTGTCACGGTGATGGTCGGGGTTTTCAACCACGATCCATATTCTGTGACAACCACGACCCATAGAACATGATAAGAACGACCCATAACATCTGACAATCACGACTTATGTAACATGAAAACCATGACCAATATAACATGTCAGCCACTATCCATTGTGCATGTGAACCACAAACCTATCTATGGGTTTTGGTTTTACATCATGTAGGGTCGTGGTTGTCAAATATGAAGGGTCGTGGTTATCAGTTATCACTGTCAATTGTCGAGGTTTGATTTCTTGAAGGGTGGAAGGTTTTAAAACGTGAAATCGTGGTTTATACCACACCTAATCCGCTCCCCTAAGAAGCCTGCATTTGCTGCTTATGCCATCAATCAAGAGTAGTGTGATATACAAAACTTTCCTACATTACTGTCGTATGCATGAGCACGTTACTTTTGCTAATTTGTATAGTATGGATTCATGTGCATAAGATCTAAGCCGTATATCAGGTGGCCCACCAAGTATTTATATAGGGAATAAAAAATTAGAGTAATACAACATTCATATTTTCTACAATTGAGATTAAAAATATCACCATTAAAAGGAAGAATGCACACAATCCAATCTATTCATCCGACCTACACAAAAGGAAGAATGCGTTTCCTGAAGTTATAATTGCATTAAATGCTCATGTGTGCTTAAAAAGTGAATTTAGAGTTTTTATAGGTGATTTCACACTTTTTCCTATGAAGTGATACAAATGACTATTATATTTACATCATGTATAGAATACATGGTGAAAATATTATTACTTGTCAGATGGATGGAATGGATCTCATATAAACATGTTCCGATACTCATTTATGTGGTTTAAGTCATGCCATCATCGTGCGTATGATATACTTACCATATGGCAAGTCACGAGAGTGCAGTACCATGATATATGTGTCATTTGGACGTTAGAATAGTTAAACACATCAATGCTACAGATGGAGGCCGATTGATTGTGCACACAGATATTCCTATACCCCTTGTTGTACAAAGCTACTGGGGGGCACATATATGCCCGTAACAAATCCAATCCATTTGGATGACAACCACGATCACCGTGCATTTTATCTAGGAGTTGCCAATATGTTATATCATCACTCACAACAAATTCTTTTGAGTCTCCACCATTGTAGGTAAACATTCCCTTGTCATATACACTTTCTCCATCATAATAACAAAATATAAGCCTACGACCCATACTCTTCTAATATTAGTTAGTCTGCGAAAAAATTGAATGGGTACAAGTTGTCAGAAATGAAGGATACTGCTGTCAAGGATTGTGGTTATCATCCACATTAGATCGTGGTTGTCATCCACATTGGGTCGTGGTTGACGACCACGACCCGCTATCGACGACAACCACGAACCACTCAAAGGGTTTAGATTTTCAATTAAAATGGGTCGTGGTTGGTGAACCATGACCAATTGTTCGTAATAACCAATTGTTCGTAATAACCAAGACCACTGTGGATGACAACCACGAACCACTCGAAGGGTCGTGGTTATGACGAACAAAGGGTTGTGGTACCTGTGTGAATGACAACCACGATCCACTGGAAGGGTCGTGGATATGGTGAACAATGGGTCATGGTTATCATCCATAATAGATCGTGATTGGGAACCACCACCCAGTGTGTATGACAATCATGACCTTGTCCTGTGATCTCGTGGTTCGCATTGATATTGGATCGTGGTTGTCATCTACGTTGGATCGTGCTTGTCGACCATGACCCACTGAAAAACTCTGTTGAGAATGTCTTGTTTTAGCTTGATTAAAAACTCTATTGAGAATGTCTTGTTTAGGCTTAAACAAGACATTCTAAACAGAGTTTTTTAGCTCGCTGGGTGCCTGTTGAAGAGAACTGTTCTTCATATTGTATTGTAATTATGGTCGTGGTTGTTACGTTATATGGGTCGTGGATCTTCACTCTCTGGCAGTTGGTCCCTGGATCTTCACTTTTCTAGGAAAATGAAAGAAGAAGAAGAAGAAGGTCTGTAAAAGGTGAATAAAGGCGACATTTGGCCCTTCTTAAGCTCATAAATGCTTTCGTCCACGCCATGAGGCTAGTGTTCGGTGCTCTGTGGGCCCAACCATGATGTATGTGTTTCATCCATTCCGTTCATCTGTTTTTACAAATCATTTTAGGGCTTCATCCCTAAAATGAGAGGGATATAAATCTAGGGTGGACCGCAACATAGGAAAACAATAGTGATTGGATTTCCATCATTAAAATCCTCCTAGGGCCCACAGTACAGTTTATTTGACATCCAATCTGTTGATTAGGTCTTCATCTGGTTTTATAGATCATTTTAGGGTTTCATCCCAAAAATGAGAGGGATATAAATCTAGGGTGGACCACAACACAGGAAAATAGTAGTGATTGGATTTCCACCATTAAAATCCTCCTAGGGCCAACAGTATAGTTTATTTGACATCCAATCTGTTGATTAGGTCGTACAATCCATTGTGTATGACAACTACGAACCACTCGAAGGGTTGTGGTTATGACGAACAAAGGGTCATGGTTGTCATCCATAGTGGGTCGTGGTACCTATGTGAATGACAACCACGATCCATTGGAAGGGTCGTGGATATGGCGAACAATGGGTCGTGGTTATCATCCATAATAGATCGTGGTTGGGAACCACCACCCAGTATGTATGACAACCACGACCTTGTCCCATGATCTCGTGGTTTACATGCATATTAGATCGTGGTTGTCATCCACGTTGGATCATGCTTGTCAACCATGACCCACTCTAGATGAAACCATGATCCATTGCTCAAAAAGGCCTCGGTCCATGTCACATTCTTAGGATTGTTCAAAACAGGTAACTTCTTCTGCACTCTAAAAATGTACAACTAGTGATCCAAGGTCAAGGGACATTTTCATCCGAAACATTTTATAAAGGTTGTCAGAAGGCCATCATCGAAATATTTGAGAGATAGGACCATGAATCGAGGCCAGTACGAAGGGTCGTGGTTATGAAGCGCAAATGATCCCCATTGTCATGGAAAATGGGACGTGGTTCAAATGCACAGTGGATCATGGTTGTCATACACATTGGGTTGTGATAATGAAGAACAATGGATCGTTGTTATATCCAGTGTGGATCGTGGTTGTCAACCACGATCCATATTCCGTGACAAGCATGACCCATTACAACTGACAACCACGACCTGTGTAAGATGAAAACCACGACCCGTGTAAGATGAAAACCACGGCCCATATTAAATGACAACCACGATCCATAACAACTGGCAGCCACGATCCATATAACATCACAACCACGACCCATATCATCTGCCAACCACGATCCATGTAACATGATAACCACGACTCATGTGCAGGTGAAAAGCACGATCCTTATAACATGACAACGAAGATCCAATGTGCATGTGAACCACGACCCATCGTTTGGGTCATGGTTTTGACTCATTGAAGGGTCGTGGTTGTCACTGTTAGTGGTTGAGGTTTGAAAATGTGAAGTCGTGGTTTTCTACTATCAATGGTGGAGGTTTGATCAAGGTGTGCCCTACAGTAAGCTCCCTTTCACATGGCAACCAGAATCCTCAGCTTCTCGACTCTGATCTTCCTTTACCTTAACAAATGCCTACAGTAAAATAAAATAGCAACCTCGTAGTAGAAGAGGCTTTCAGACGAGAGAAACGACAAGGAGAAACAACGTCCCTCTCTGGCAGTTGGTCCCTGGATCTTCACTTTTCTAGAAAAATGAAAGAAGAAGAAGAAGAAGGTCTGTAAAAGGTGAATAAAGGCGACATTTGGCCCTTCCCAAGCTCATAAATGCTTCCGTTCACACCATGGGGCTGGTGTTCGGTGCTCTGTGGGCCCAACCATGATGTATGTGTTTTATCCATTTTGTTCATTTGTTTTTACAGATCATTTTAGGGCTTCATCCCAAGAAATGAGAGGGATATAAATCTAGGGTGGACCACAACATAGGAAAATAGTAGTGATTGGATTTCCACCATTACAATCCTCCTAAGGCCCACAATTCAGTTTATTTGACATCCAATATGTTGATTAGATCGTACAGTGACAAATAAAGGGAACAAACAAAGATCAGCTTGATCCAGAACTTTTATGGCCCCCAAAAAGTTTTTAATGGTCTACGACGGTCATTGAACACTGTTTCCTGTAATGTTGTCCACTTGAGATTGGGGTATACCTCGTTTTTGGACTCATACCATAAAACGATCTGCAAAAATAAATGGACGGTATGGATGAAACACATACATGGTGGTAGGGCCCACGGACTGCCGAGCACCAACCATTGGCCGGTACCCGGGGAGTAGCCGATCCGTCACTTTCTCGGGGGTAGAAACAGAAGGTAACTTCTATTTCACTCCAGGACCGTATGACTTCTGATCCAAGGACAGGGGCATTTTCGTCCAAAATAATATCCAAAAGATGTCAGAAGGCCACTCTTGGGATATCTGGAACGTCGTAGCTCTCGAGGTAATTTGAACAAACTTCGAGGCTAGTACGGTCAAAATCCCTTGTATTATTCATCTTCCCTATAAGTTCTAGCGCCGATATTATTGGCAGACAACCTAGGTACCTATCCCGATCCCTTCTTTCTTCACAATGTAGTTCATGACGATTCAAATAAGGATTGCATATGGTATCAGAGCTGATGGTGCATTGATTACAAAGATTCTAGTGGATTTTCCTTTTAGAAATTCTACTTTAATCTTGTTGATCTTTCTTTCATTTTCAACGTTAGCACAAAGGATTTTTTTTTTTTTTTATAGCATTTCTACCTGTAATCATGTTGATCTTTCTTTCATTTTCAATGTTAGCACAGAGTTGGGGTTTTTCAAAATTCAAGTTGTGCTTTTGCCTTGCATAAATAGTGATTATTACGATTGAGGTGGTGGATGATATTGTGTGTATTGTTCATGGCTATTGCTAATCTTTCCGACCTCCACAACAGCTAGTTATGATGTTGGAGGCAAAATCCATGTTCAAAACCCTATAGTCATAATGGTGATTTATTAGGAAAAATGTTAAAAAAGAAAATTTGTGATTGAGGATGTTAATTGATTTTTGGAATAAAAATGTATGAAATGCTTGTGCATTAAGGATTAATAAGATAATGTTTTTCTCCAAACAGATAATGTTTAACTTAAAGGAGTTCATCATTTGGTAGGAGCCAAATGAAGTGGGTGATCAAAGCAAACCCTAAGTGCATGACAGTGATGTAGTTTTACTCGGTGAAACTGAGGTAGAACCCATAGGGATGTTTGTGCGTGTAACACCCTGAATTTTAGTGGTCTGAGTCTGTGCTCGTCCCATGAATTCTAGGCATTAATCTTCATACATATTGTCTAGATCGTATGATTAATGACCAATTTACATACCTCATTAATAAAATTAGGTATTCATGATAATAAAATTGACTGCGTTTATTATTGCAATAAAGTAAAAGAGTTCAATCAAACTTCCTAATGCCCTCTCAATGGGGGCTTATTACATCATGTCGAAGTAATCAATAGGAACATAACCAAATTAAATAGAGAACTAAATGAATTGCAATGTTATCCTTCTTCATTCGAACACATCTTTCGCAAAATGACTATCGTTCGTATCATCAACTTGAAATTCACTTACAATATTTATATGGTTTGAGAGGGTCAATGCCCTACTCATAGTGCTGGTTGTCCTTTAAAGTTTACAATGACTCAAGTGATTCATAAAAATAACGAAAGGGTCCCGATACATCTGATACTTCATAAAATCAAGTGGTATCGGTATGCGCAAACATTCTACATGAAATGCATGCCCAACAAAGTATGTGTGATCCATCACACTCAGCGATCATCACAATGTGGAAAGTAGTTTAAAGATACCTGGCTCGCCCTGCATCCCATACTACGGAGATTTGTCGGCATGTCCAACGTTAATGTGGATTTATGTGAACAACTCAAGGCGACACAACACACAGATCAAATGAATTACGTGACACGATTTATTCATGGAGTGACTATTTGCGCCATCCAATCCCGGAAGTAATATAACACGCATTGCGAATTACTTACATTGATTTGTGTACCATTACCCAAAATCCATGGAATTACGTGTCGACCAAGAGGGTGACTACCCAAAACGCATTATGTCCACGATAATATATGGATCGCTAGGGTGGGATTTCCAACATGATACTTGCGTGACAAGGTAATAATGTGGTAATTTAAATTGTGCAACAGTCATACATAAGGTGACAATTCACAAAAATAAAACTCGAAGCAAGTAAGAGTAGGGTAATCAAATCAATTCAATCGCATATTCTAAAGGAAGAACCCTCACCTTTGGTTGTTTTGTTCATCTACTACCAATGTTAAATGCCCAAAGACACTTTATGGTTCAACTTTACCCTAATTCATATGTTTTGAACTTGTTAAGATTAAGCTAGGACCTTGTTTATGATAGAGTTAGATCTAACTAAATTAATGGATTGGAAAGGAAACCTTGGTTGAGGCATGACTTGGATGTGCTATATACTTTATGAGTTTCGACTAGAAACCCTGGGTTTCGGTGTGTCCTTCCACCAAGTCGACCTTGGTTCGACGTGGTGGAATTCCACACCTTTGTTGTTGGGAATAGAAAAGGATAGAAGAGAAAGGAGAACAAAAAGAAAAGGAAAATAAAAGAAATGAAAAAAACACTATGAAACTCAGACCTGGACTATTCTCAGGTAGCAACTCAAAGGGCTGTTGCACCTGGCTTTCTTCTCTTCTTCTTCGCTGTTGGTGGTGTTGAGTGTGAAATATTACATATTTCCCCTTGTTTATACCTTGATTTTATAAACATGATAGTGCTAAATCGATCTAATTATGCATGTTTTCATGTGCGAGGTGATTTCGAGAGCTTAAGGTGAAATTGATGCCAAAAGAAAGATTTATTCTCAAAAGATTACTAAATAAAGATTTGGAGATTTGGAAGTCATTAATGAAGAATTCACATGCTAAAGATCCAAGGAAACTAAGTGAAGAATAAAGAGAATCAAAGATTTGAAGTGAAGAAAATGAATCCTGAAATTGTCCTGAAAAAAGAACGTATTCCTAAAATTGTCTTGAAAAAACATATTTTGAAACTCTAAGTCTAAAAAAGGAAAGTTCTAGAAATCTATTTTGGAAAACTGCGTAAAGTGCTTAAATTTGAGGTGATTTTTAGATTTTTCCAACTCGGTGCGAAAGTTGGAGTTCCACACTATAAATACGACTCCCTAGGATGCTCCAAAGTATCTTATTGGGTTTTAAAAGGTCTCAATGAGCATATACAAGGGTGAAGCAGCCGCCAAGAGTTTTTCTTCTTCCTTAGTTTATTTTTCATGCTTTGTTTAAGATATTTGGTTTCAATCATGTCTATGGTTGACTAAATCTCTTAGCTAAGGCTAATAGGTGAAGCTTGTAGCGTGTTTGGATGATTATCTTACTTTGATTCTTGTTCTTATTGAGCCTCATTGATTTCTAATTCGATATTGAAAGAATATTTTCAGTTTTCTATAATTTATTATGACTCAAATTACAATAGATGTTGTGATAGCTTTGGATACTTCTTTTCCTATTTTGAGATTGTGAGATTAGTAAATCCTGTTGTTCACCATCGTCTCCTGGGCATGTTAGGGTGATAGAATCCATTCCAATCATCACAATTCTCCTCCATTGAGAATTAGGTCAATGAAAAGTTCAGATTTGATTTACATTACTTTATCTTCCAATTAGATAGGATAGGACTCCAATTCTAATTATGTTCCTTGAATCAAGTAAGGTAGCATCTTGATAGCTAGAAGTGGATCCTTGGCACCCTAGCTCCCACCTTTAAATTCATAAGTTTTAATTAACATTATTCACCCTTACTCTCAATTATTCAGATTTCAATTTAGATATTTTTCTAGTTCTAGTTATTTTCAGAATACGTACAAGTTTAGTCCTTGTGGATTCGACCTCAGTCTTACTGAGTTATTACTACATCACGACCCTACACTTGGGGTTGTGAATAGGTGGCTAGCCGGAGTTGTTCTAAAAGGCCAAGATTCTCCTTTGCTGTTGTGGCTGGCCGTCTCTCTCTCTCTCTCTCTCTCTCTCTCTCGCTTGTTTCTCTCTCTCTCTCTCTCTCTCTCTCTCTCTCTTTGTTTTTGCTAAGTGCATCTTCCAGCGGATGGGGTGTGATTTTATAGCGTTTCAATGCTTCTAAGTGCTTCCTGCGTCAAGCGTATGCTGGAGGTGGCGTGTGGAAAAGAACAGTGCTAGTGCCGGTTTGTGACTCCACCGTTATAGTCCTCGTAGGATTCTTTCTTCCGACTTTCCGAGGTTGGATCGGTTTCGGATGGGTCACCATCTGGTCGATTTAGATCTCCTCAAGGTGCAATGGTATGCGGTTTCGAAGTTGTTGTTTGAATGAAGGAGATGGCCCTGATTTTTAATGGCGGATCATTGACCATGGTGTTTCACTTTGATTCGATGATTGTGGGTGATTTAGATGGCCCACAGAGATCTTGTGAGATGTCATGATCAACATTCTAGATTTCTTTCATCGGTGGGTTCCATTAGACGTCTGAGCGACGTTTCCCGCATGGGATTTCAAGCCGAAAGGAGTCCGTCGATCTCGACGCATGCAATTTTCCCATTCCTTCTAGATTTCCTGTTGGGTCGGAGTCTCTCCTGCTATGATTTGGGTTGTTTGGAATGGGTAGCTGCTTAGTTCATGAGGAGTTTCCAGTTGTGGAACTCCTTGGTACGCACAGTTTTCACGGTCGTTGCTACAACATGCGGGAGAGTCTCTTTTCCAAACCAGTTCTTGAGTTGGTGGGGTCCACTGATGGTAGTTCTTCAGGAGATCCATCCCGACCACTAATCTCGTCTCGTCTTGTTAAGACATGGGCTTAAGTTTGGGGTGGATCCTTTGATCGAGTGGGCCACATATAGAACAAGAAGATGAGGGGAACCATTAACGCGTTAGGTTCGGTCGCCCATTGTTGTGGTGTGTGAGTGAGTGCTGGCTGTTGGAAATAGGTGGGGTCCACTTGCGATGACTATTCAGAGATCCACACCCTTCATCAGCTTCCTTACATCATGTTGGCCTAGGGGCCAAAGCATGAAGCAAATTCGAGCACTAGGTGGACCACACGATGGGTTGTAGTACGAGATGATGCTCACCATTAAAAGAGATTATGTTGGTTGCCATGCATGGTATGGACTATATTTACAAATTTGCCATCCAATTCTCAACTAACTTCCGACGTTTGTTGTGTCGGATTGCACCGTCCGTTTACCTTGAAATTGGGCTGCCATTCCTCATTCTTCTTGTTCTTTCCATCAGTTAAGTTTGGGCTCCGATCTCCCGAGGGTGACCAGGGAGTGTTCCTAATGGTCCAATTGTTCAGAGGCCTACGACATCTTTCTTATGTCCTTTTAAGAGAAGTTATCTGGCAGTGTTGGTGTGTTCCTCACGAACTTTATGATGTATAGTTCATTCTATTGTCTTGATGGTTTATTTGGTGGATCCAACCCTGATGGATGGTCAGACGATGTTTTTATAGGGGGGAAGCCATATTATTAACGTTCTGGTCCTATATCTAGATGTTTGTACGGTTTGTTTCGTGGTTCGTTTAGTATGAGTGGTGTTTTTATCTCGAAATTATTTGTGGCTAGTTTTAAAGGAGGGAAGGGAGATTTTACTATAATAATCCGGATCATCCAGACTTGGTACTGGAGATTCGGGGTGTTACAGTACATTTTTTAGAATACTTTAAAATTAGAACTAGAACTAAAACTAATTTATGAGATTGATTTTTAAGAAGTAGTAATGATTGAAACTAAGAAAAATTTAGTAAAGCAAAACATTAGAATGTCAAGAATCCACTTATAGCCATTTTTAATATCTAATTCACTTGATTCAATTATATAACTCAATTGGAATCAAAGTCTTATCCTATCCAGCTGGATAATGGAGTAATTAAATCATCATTCATATACCAAAATAGATTTGAACTTCAATTGATTTGGTTCCCACATAAAACACAAAAGTATTGATCGCATGAAAAGCATCTATCATGCCCTTAGTCTACGATAGATCAATAGATTTTACAGATCAATCCCTTACAAAATAGATAAGTAAGCTCTTCTAAGCATCCAATGTACTCGTAGTCAACAATGGATCAAAGTAAACTAAAAATATATCTTCATTCAAACCAATATCAATTCATTGTTCGACAATTAAACCAAGTACTTGAATCAAAGTAAACTAAGACATTAAAAGCTACTACAAGCTTCACCTATTAGCTCTAGCTAAGAAATTTATCCAACCATATACATGATTGAACTAAACTCAAAAGAAAAACATAAAAACTGAAGTAGAACTGAAGGATTGGAGAAGGGGGACTCCGTAAAAGCTCCGCAACTCCTTACTCTCTATCATCTATCCTAATTTGTATTTAAAATAACTAGAATTACCCCTTTAATATAGGAAAAACTTACATCGACTTGGAACCGACTTCAATTTTACACACTTATGTTACGCTTCGGTTGCACCGACAGCCACCTTCGTCACACCGAAGTCACCCCGAGTCCAACTGAAAATACCTTCCGCTGCAACCAAATTTCACCTAAATGTCTAAAGTCTCTGGCTTCTTTAGGTCACACCGAACCTCCATTCGGTGGCACCAAACATGGCTTTGGTCAGTCCTAAGTGTCGAGCTGAATTTCATCCAAAATTATAATTTCTTGTTGGAGTGTTCTATGCACATTCAGTCGGATCTAACCAACCTCAGGGGGAACAAACAATATGTTATTTCTATTAATGTACTTTATGATTTTTCTAGCCTTTTCTCTCTCTTTTGCACTTGGTTTTCTTGAATCTTTGGCCCTTGAAATCTTCATTAATCACATTCAAATATCAAAATCTTTACTTAGTCATTCTTTGAGCATTAAATCTTCTTTTCGATCGTTCTTTTCGTCTTAGCTCTCCAAATCACCTTGCATAGAAAAAAATATGTAATTAAATCAATTAAGCGCATCTATGCTTATAACATCAATACACAATAAGAGAGAAATATATAATATTTTGCACTCAACACCCCCCCCCCCCCCAACTAGCATTTTGCTACTCTCGAGCAAAACATGTGAAAAACTAATCTTCAAAACCCAAATTTTAAACGTCTATCAAAAATAAAATTATGTGCAGTCTTATGCATATGTAGCTAAAATTCAAAGATACAGGGATGAAATATTGTCATTCTAGAACCTAATATCATTAGTAAACTATTAATCTAAATTCTCTTTTCAATCAATTAATATAATGCATTCAAATATCAAGTTCCTAGTGTGCTCAGTGCATTCCAACTTATAATTCATAAGAGTTAACATTTTCTCCATAAAGTTAATTATGATGATTACCTCAAAGTGCTCAGATCAACAGAAGTCATTGATTACGAACCCATCCATTTTTTCACTTATTTTTCAGCTTTTGATTTTTTCTTATCAATGGCTTTCACACCATCATCCTTTTTTTTTTCTTCATTGTTTTCTCATTTAGGCACATGCAATAGGTAGCCATTTTCGATTCTAACTATTTTTTAGCTAGTCTTTTTCTTCTTTTCATACTGAGGTATAGGATCTCTAAGCTTGGTTCCTATCACTCTTGAGTAATCATCATGTTAAAACACTAGGAGTTCAAGTTAACTTTAAAAAATATGAGTCGATTCTCTTGAGGTCCGCAATAGTCCATCCAAGGACTCCTTTATGTTTTTTGAGAGTAAAAATTAGTATACTTTCTTTTTTCCTTATCCAAGTGGGAAGAGATCACCACTGGATATGTATCATCTTGACCCAAATAGGCATACTTAAGATCAATAGGCAAAGGTTTTAGGTTAAGTTTCGGTGCCTTGATACTAGACGGTAGAGGCATTGAGTCAGTTAGAGGTAATCTTTCAAATTTAGGCCTCCACCAGTTAGTATCAGGTACCGACATCGTATTAAGTAAGGCATCCATCTCCCTAATCATGTCATCATCTAAATTAGTAGACAGGCCAAGCTTGCCTCTAAAGTCTCAGAGTACAAAGTTAAAAGTGACTTATTTTCCATGAATGAATCTATCAAGTTAATCTCGTGGACGTCATCACTATCCTCTTGTTATTTGCACATATTGAAAACATTCAGATTGAGTATCATATTCCCTAAAAACAGTTTCATAATCACATTCCTACAAGATTTAGCTAGGAACGGATGGCCAAGGATGTCAAGAATCTGAGTGCTAGCATTAATGATGGGCTGTGCATCCAAACATAAAATCTACTAGATAATGGAATTTATCGACTTGGACAAGCACGTCCTCTATCATCCCTCTCGGTATATGAATCAAACGATCAACAAATTGGAGTGCAGTCTTGGTGGGCTTTAATTCACTTAGGCCAAGCTGTTCGTAGACCGAGTAGGGGATCAATGATACTGGGTTTGGTGGGACCAAAGGTTGCTAAAATTGTACTGTTTTCTCAGTAATCCATGACCTCTAAAGCCAATTTAAGGATAGTCAATTTAGAACCCTATGGCTTAAGGGATGATCAATAAAAGTTTTACCTATTGGTTTTAAGATCATCTAGAGGTGTAGGTTGTTTTGGGTCAAGGTTTGGGTCACCAAAGCACCATGTTTACCTATTCTTCGCTCCTTGATGCTCTACCTTAACTTGTATCTTCGGTCTTCAACTTCTAAGGGCTCACTACATGACATAAGGAACGCGATTGACAAATAAAGTGCATAAATCAATGCACTAACAATCTCTCTATTTGTTAATTACGTGACAAAAACCTAACTTAAGACCATGTTATGGTGCATACCAATGATATACCAAAATAACACAAAATATTAAATGTCAAATTACAAATGATTTACAATTTGATACAAAAAAGACATGTAACACTTGTAATGCTCTCCCATACTTACTCTCCCTTATCTTATCAATCCCTGCAACAATAAACAAACCCTGAAGACATAATTCTTTATTTTAGTGGGACTTGATCCCCCCCTCCCCCCCCCCCTTTTTTTCAAAGAGTTCGTTCTAATAAATATACCAATAAAAATATAGTATGAAACAACCCTATAAGTTATAAATTTATCAATTATAAGGCACATACTAATAGGGGTTAAAAGGTGCATATGATCATTAAAAACATGGAGCATGCTAATTATGGTCATTTAAAACATATACCAATTAAAATGAGAATGACCAATGATAGTCTAAACTAAAAAACATATAATATCAAAATTCAGTAACTTTGAAGCTTAAACTATTAAGACAAATGTGCCTTAATCCTTAGATTTACCAATAAACACAATATGAGGCTAAAATCCTCAGATTTATCAATTACACTCATAAATGAGGCTGAAATCCTTAGGTTTATCAGTTGAGCTTGAGGATGAGGCTTGATCCTTTGATTTAATAATTCAGTCCAATTAGACCTTTTAAGGTCACGCATTATTCTTCACAACCCACTTGGATATGAATTTTCTAGGACCTGAACTACGTTTGAGAGGGGAAATGATATTCCTAAATACATCTCCCTTAGGTAATTTCCTACTTGAAGATTTATGTTTGGTAGGTGATTTATCTATGTTAGTCTTACCCTGATATTCATTGTCCTTGATTAACATTGACTTGACTGTTTCATTAAGTCGGACAATTAGAGTTAGTAACAAATTCATCCGATCGGTCTTTTTAGGAAGGTTTGGAAACTCTTTCTCTTTTTTCGATGAACCTTTAGGGATTCTTTTCCATTGATGTGCCAATTTCTCAGTTACGAAGGATTCTCTGATTTGGTTTGTGACTGAGGTGGATTGTGCCCTTTTTAACTCATTCAAATCTAAGTTGCCTAATTTTTCCACAAGTATGTCACACATGAGAGGTTCTCGATCTACTTATCGAAGTAGACGAGTCCATTTGGATTACTAGATGGGTAGAAGCAAAGATGTGACTATCAAGTTCAACTCCTCTATTGTCCCCAAAAGGCTTATCCATTTTAGATTTACAAATGAGTTCCTGTTCTTGGATAACCTTAGCATTCAAAGACATCATTCCCAGGCTCATTCGGATCTCATTCCAAGTAGTTAAACCTTTCAGGAGAAACCCACTCTGATACCAATTGGAATTGTGCGTGGTGGGATACCACGGGCTATGTGCGTGAAAGCTTGACAGAGCCAAGAATGATGGCTATGTCTTGTGAGGGTGATTAGGACCAATTAAAATTTTAGCCAATTAAAACACAATTACCTAATTAAACTAATGTGCAATTTAAACTAATCAAGGCAATTAAGTCTAAGGCTTCCAAGCCAATCACATAGACTCAAAGGATGTGACAATTAAGCAACTAGTCTATAAACATGATAGTATACATGAGTGAGTGGGATGTGCTAACTATCAATACCTAATATTTATCTAATCATGCATACATATAATTAATCATTCAATCACATAAGCATAATTAAACAAGTGCACAAATACAATCCCAAACGCAAGCATGTGTAGTGGTTTGGTTTCCCTACTTTACTCTCGGCGGATGCACTCAACCCATGAGTATACCAGATTTTACTATTGGGAATTTTAAATCAGGTTCTCCTCTAACCTTTACAATCCTACACAAGACCGGCTCCCCCAAGAGACTTTACATGGTTTTCTATATGCTCACCATGACCTCGATCCTACATAAGAACCTATTAATATATACTCCTGTCGGAGGCTCCCACAAGATACTTTAGTTGGTTTTTTTTAGGTTAACTAACAACCTCGGTCCTGATCTAAGAACCTACGTTTACTTTTGCTGGAGGCTCTTACAGAGACCAACACGTACACACCTGTGTCCGGTGGCATACACAAGGACTTTTATTTAAGCCATACACAATAACTAAGGTCCTACACAAGAACCTAGTCGAGTTTGACAATTTAAACTCTTACACTCAATTCTACAAAAGGAATGAATGTACACAGACTCTTACAGATGACAACTTACTTGTTGAATTGTCCCTTTTGTAGCATCTTATCTTGTTGCTTGATCGATGCTCTCCCGTGCTTCATTCAGCTTCCATTTGCTCCCCCAATCATGATGTTGATGCTTTGCCAAGATTCAACTCAAAGATCAAACACCTTTCATGTCATGTTTTGATGCAATGACCAAGGTGATGGAAGGTTGGGTAGAATCTCCTACAACTAATGAGAAGTTGTAAAGCCTAGGGGAGTCTACTTAATGGACACTCTAAAGGTTGAGAGTTTGCTAAGAGAAATTGTGTTTAAACTCTAGAGAGGGCATGTAATCATGATTTTCTTGTAAAGGAGCTTGGAATGCTTATTAGAGTGAAGAATCACTAAGAAGAGAGCATGGATCTTATTGGGATAGAGCCTAGGAGGTTTGGTATAGCTTGAGATGCATTAGGGTGTCTAACATGACAAAATCCATCATCCTCACAAAGATCCGGTTGCTAGATTTATCAGAAAAAAACTTAAAGGGATCTATAATAACTAGTCTTCGGTCACACCGAGTAGAGGTTCGGTCTCACTGAGTTATGTTCGGTCACATTGATTTTGAAGTTCGATCGAACCGAATTAGACAAGAAAGCCAATAGACATATTTGGGCACTTTCGGTCACACTGAATCTGGTTTTCGGTTGCACCGAAAGTGATCTTTGGTGAGACTGAAGGTGGCACTCGGTTGTAGTTGAATTAACTAGAATTCTTCCCCTGCAGGCTATCCTATTTTAGCAATTTTCGGTCGGACTGATGGTGGGTTCGGTGGGACCAAGGTTGCTGAAATTGTGCAGTTTTCTCAGTAACCCGGGTCCTCTAAAGAAAATGTAAGGATGGTCAATTTATGCTCCTATGGCTTAAGGGATGATCGATAAAGTATTTTCCTATTGGATTTAAGATAATCTAGAGGTTTAAGTTGTTTTGGGTCAAGGTTTATCGTCACAAAGGCACCATGTTTACCTGTTCTTTGCTCCTTGATACTCTACATTCACTTGTGTCTTTGGTCTTCAGCTTTTAAGGGCTTAACTAACTACATGTAACAAGGACTCACATGATTGACAAATATGGTGCACAAATCAGTGCACTAACAATCTCTCCCTTTGTCAATTATGTGACAAAAACCTAACCTAAACCATGTCATGGTTCATACCAATGACATACCAAAACAATACAAAATATTATATGTCAAATTACAAATGATTTACAACTCGATACAAAAAAGACATGTAACACTTGTAATGCTCCCCCATACTTGCTCATCCTATCTCATTAATCCCGACAACAACAAACAAACCCTGCAAGAAAAAAATCATTATTTTGGTGGGACTTGATCTTTCTCTCCATTTTTCTTAGTATTTGACAAAGAGTTCATTCCAATAAAGACACCAATAAAAATATAGTATGAAATAACTCTATAAGTCATAGATTTACTAATTATAAGACACATACTAACAGGGGTTAAAGGGTGCATATGATCATTAAAAACATAGAGCATGCTAATTATGGCCATTCAAAAGATATACAATTAAAATGAGAACGACCAATGATTGTTTAAGCTAACAAACATATGATATCAAAATTTAACAACTTTAAAGCTTAAACTATCACAAAAAATGAGGCTTAATACTCAGATTTACCAATAAGCACAATATGAGGCTAGATTCCTCAGATTTATCAATTATTCTCATAAATGAGGCTGAAATCATCGGGTTTATCAATGGAACTTAAGGATGAGGCTTGATCCTCTAATTTAACAATTCAACCCAATTTGACCTTCCGATGTCACCTATTCATCTTCACTACCCACTTAGGTGTGAATTTTCTAGGACCTGAACTACATTCAAGAGAGGGAATGATATTCCTAGATACATCTCCCTTAGGTAATTTCCTTATTGGAGATCTATGTTTAGTACTCAATTTATCTATGTTAGTCCTACCCTGATATTCATTTCCCTTTATTAACATTGAACTTGACCTTTTCATTAAACTAGACAATTAGAGTTAGTAACAACTTCATCCAATCAGTCTTTTTAGGAATGGTTGGAAACTCTTACTCTTTTTCCGATGATCCTTTAGGGATTCTTCTCCATTGGTGTACCAATTTCTAAGTTACGAAGGATTCTCCAATTTGGTTTGTGACTAAGGTGGATTGTGCCATTTTAAAAGATACACATTCAAATCTAAGGTGCCCAATTTTCTACAAGCATGCTATACAGGAGAGGTTCTCAAACTACTTCGCAAAATAGATGAGTCCCTTTGAATTACCAGAGGGGTCGCGGTAAATAAGTAACTATCAAGTTCAACCCCTTTATTATCCCCAAAAGGCTTACCCATTCTAGATCTACAAATAAGTTCCTATTCTTAGGTAGCCTTAGATTTCCCTTTATAGAAAGACATCATTCCAAGGATCATTCGGATCTCACTTTGGGCAGTTAAGCCTTTCAGGAGAAACCTCGCTCTGATACCAATTGAAATTATGCGTGGTGGGATGCTACAAGTTGTGCGCAAAAGCTTGACGGAGCCAAGGAGTGATTGATGGCTATATCCTAAAAGGGGGGTGTGATTAGGACCAATTAAAATTTTAGCTAGTTAAAACACAATTGACTACTTGAACTATTATGTAATTTAAACTAAGCAATGTAATTAACTTTAAGGCTTCCAAGCCATTAGAGAGTCCAATCACATATACAGCAAAGGATGTGGCAATTAAGCAACTAGTATATAAACATGATAGTATACATGTATGTGTGGGATGTGCTAACTATCAACACCTAACATTCATCTAATCATGCATGCATATAATTAATCATTCAATCACATAATCATAATTAAACAAGCTTGCAAATATAATCCTAAACACAAGCATGTATAGTGGTTTGGTTTTCCTACTCCACTCCTGACAGACGCACTTAACCCATGAATGTGCCTGATTTCACTATCAAAGGTTTTAAATTAGGTTTACCCCTAACCTTAACAATCCTACACAAGGACTGACTCTTATAAGATACTTTATGAAGTTTTCTTTACGCTCAGCATGAACCTTGGTCTTACATAGGAACCTACTAATGTACACTCCTACCGGAGACTCTCATAAGAGACATTAGTTGATTTTTTATAAGCTAACTAACAACCTCGGTCCTAATCCAAAGATCTATATTTACTTCTGCCGGAGGCTCCCATAGAGACTAACACCTATGCACCCATGTTTGGTGGCCTACACAAAGACTTTGATTTAGGCCCTACACAAGAACCTAGTCGAGTTTGGCAATTCAAACTCTTACACTCAGTCTTACAAAAGGAAGGAGTGTACATGGACTCTTACACATGACAACTTATTTGTCGGATTGAGTCCCTTTGGTAATGCTGTCTCAGGTTTCTTGATCAATGCTCTCACATACTTCAATTAGCTCTCCTTTGCTCCCTTGATCATGATGTTGATGTTTTGCCAATGCTTCAGTTCCAAGATCAAACACCTTGCATGTGTTGCTTTGATGTAGTGACCAAGTTGATGGGAGTTTGGTAGAATTTCCTACAACTAATGGAAAATTGAAAAGTCATGGGTGTTATAGTTGGTGAATACTCTAGAGGTTGATATACACTGGGGTTTTTTAAGAGAAATGATGTATAAACTCTAGAGATAGCTCAAGATCATGATCTTCTTGTAGAGGAGCTTGGAATGCTCATTAGAGTGAAGAATCACTAAGAATAGAGCATGTATCTCATTGGGATAAAACTTAGGAGGTTTATTAGTGCTTGAGATGCATTAGGGTGTCTAAAATGCCAAAACCCATCATCTCCACAAAGATTCGGTTGATAAATTGTTGAGGGTCAAATATTGCATACTATCTCCCATTTATATCATGGTTTTTTGAACATGATAATGCTTAATGTTCTATTTTACTCATGTTTGTGTTGCAAGGTGAATTTAAGAGCTTGGATTGAAAAGGGTGATAAAAACATGGATTTGATGCTCAAGAATCACCAAGGCAAGGGATGGATCTTAGGAGACGAAGATTGAAGAATTCACATGCCAAAGATTTAAGAAAACTAAGCGAGGAATGAAAAGAATCAAAGATTTGAAGTAAAGAAAAGAAATCCTAAAATTATCTTCAAAAAGCATATTCTAAAACTTTGGGTCATTCTGTGAAATTGCGTAGAGTGAAGTCTATTTTGAAAAACTGCGCAGAGTAAGGTCTATTTTAGCAAACTGCCTAAATTTGAGGTGGTTTCTAGAGTTTTCCAACTAGGTGCGAAAGTTGGAGTTCCACAACTATAAATAAGACTCCTTAGGATGTTCATAGGCATCTTCTAAGGTTTAAGGAGTGAACAAAATGGTAGAGAAGGCGTCGCTAAGAGTTTTTCTTCTTCTTCCTTAGTTGTTTTCATGTTTTTCTTAAGAGACTTTGGTCCAATCATGTCTATGGTTGGCTAAACCTCTTAACTAGGGCTAAGAGGTGAAGCTTGTAGTGTGATGAGATGCTTCTCTTGCTTTGATTCATGTTTATGTTGAACCTTCTTTGATTCTAATTTGATATTTAAGGAATACTTTTAGTTTTTAATGGTTTATTGTGACTCAAATTACAGTAGATCTGCAATAGTTTTGAGTATTTTCTTTTCCTGATTTTGAGATTGTGAGATTGATAAATCTTGTTGTTGGCTATCATCCCATGGGCATAGTTTGGTGATGGAATCCCTTTCAATTATCATAATTCTCCTCCATTGAGAATTAGGTCAAGGAAAGTTCAGATTTGATCTTAATTATTATATCTTCCAATTGGATAGGATAAGACTCCAATTCCAATTGTGTTAATTGAATCAAGCAAGGAATCACCATGATTGCTACAAGTGGATCCTTGGCACTCTAGTTCACTTTTGATATTTGATAAATCCTTCACAATTACTCTATTTTATTCCATATTTAGATTTAGATCTTTTTCTAGTTCTAGTTCTAGTTCTTTATAGAATACGTACAAGTTTAGTCCCTGTGGATTCGACCTTGTTCTCATGAGTTATTACTACATCATGACCCTACACTTAGGGTTGTGAACAAGTTTTGGCACTGTTGCCAGGGACTAACGGTTGCATTTTTCTAAGATTAACTAGTTTTGGAATTAGTTTAAGATTATGGTTTTTCTACTTTCTATTTTTAGGTTAGGGTTTTTTTTCTGAATTATTTTAGAAATTAACTTAGCTTTCTATTTTTAGGTTTAGAAACTTTCCTTTTTCTGTTTTTACAAACTAATTTACTTCTAATTCTAGGATAGAAACTTTCCTAATTTGTTTTTAAAAACTAATTTTTTAGAAACTTTCTAAATCTGTTTTTAGAAACTAATTTCCTATCCTTTTTCTTTTTTAGAAACTAGTTTACTTTCCTTTATCTTTTTTTTTTGTTTTAAAAAAAACTAACTTACTTTCTATTTTTAGAAACTTTCCTTTTTCTTTTTTTAGAAACTAGGTTGCTTTCTCAGTTGTTTTTTTAGAAACTAACTCACTTTCCTTTTTCTAGGTTTAGAAACTTTCCTAATTTGTTTTTAGAAACTTTCCTTTTTCATTTTTGGAAACTAGGTTGTTTTTTTTAGAAACATTCCTAATTTATTTTTAGAAACGAACTCATCTTTCTATTTTTAGAAACTTTGTATTTCTCTTTTTACAAACTAATTCACTTTCCTTTTTCTTTTGCAGGATCCTAATATAGAAACTTCTAATTTAGTAATTTCTTTCTAATTATCTCTCTTTTTATTTCCCTTTTTCTTTTTAGGTTTAGGTTAGATTCTGAAATTGAGGGCTGAGAGTGTTTCATGCCCAAGTGGGTCCGTGACAACACTCGACGTCTCTTGAGTGAAGGGGGATTGGTTGAGGGGTTATCTATCCATCACAGGATTAGACAC
This sequence comes from Magnolia officinalis, assembly GCA_021015155.1. Classification (NCBI taxonomy): domain Eukaryota; kingdom Viridiplantae; phylum Streptophyta; class Magnoliopsida; order Magnoliales; family Magnoliaceae; genus Magnolia; species Magnolia officinalis. The sequence continues at coordinate 70,139,400 of JAJHSJ010000005.1, forward strand.
CACTCGAGATCCACAGAGTTAATCGAAGTTATGGCTACAAATCAATTGGCCAATCAACCTCCAAATCCACCCCAACCTACGAGACTATTTACAACCGGTGAGGGTGAGCACCCCTTCCTGTATGGTTTTTCTAGAAAATACAGGAAACATAGACATCAAGCCAGGAGTGATCCAATTCCTTCCAAAGTTTCTTGGGCTTGAATATGAAAATCCATATTTATACTTGAAAGAGTTTGATGAGATCATAGCCACTTTATACTTTCCTAATGTGTCTGAGGACACAATCCGGCTGAAAGTCTTCCCTTTCTCCCTGAAAGAAAGGCTAAGACGTGGTTACATTCAGTACGTCCACGATCTATTGACAATTGGAATGACATGACAAGGGAGTTCATAAAGAAATTCTTCTTACCATATCATAAAACGAATACTATTAGAAAGTCGATCATGAACTTTGCCCAAAGGGAAGATGAAACATTCTTCTAATGTCGAGAGCAGTTCATGGATCTTATTAGTTCATGCCCACAACACGGTTTTGAAACATGGTGCAAAACAAATTTCTTCCATGAAGGAATGACATCTTCCATACACTAATTTGTCGAGACAATGTGTAATGGGGAATTCCTGAACAAAGATGTTGATGAAGTGTGGGATTACTTTGATAAACTTGCTGAAACCGCACAATCAGGGACATCTCCCCAAGAACTAGCATCACGTCTACACCTACTCAATCAAAGGATAGAGGTGGAATATATCTTTTGAAAGAGGAAGATGATATCAACACTAAAGTGGCCAGTCTCACAAGGAAAACTCGAGGCATGGAACTTAGGAAGGATAAGGATAAGGAAGTTGTCTGCGGTATTTGTGCTTGTAACATTCATACAACTGAAAATTGTTTAACAATACCTGCATTTTAAGAAATATGAATGAGTCATCAACTGCCTTTAAACAATTACTATACGGCCTGTATCATAGACCGTACCGTTCCGTAGGCTTCCGCGGTCCTCCCAGTCGAATTTCGGTAACTCGCAACGCGTAGATAGCATTTGTGCGCGACCCTA